>JAEIGD010000008.1:1224453-2448906 GCA_018903425.1 Zaprionus nigranus
TGTACAAAAGGAATATCACCACAAAAATAAGATAAAAGAAAGGCGAACACTAAGTATAAAATGGAATACAAAATGACTCAGTTGGGGGGAATGGGATGGACTAGAGTACACACACTGGGAACTCACTGCTCGGCAGCTGGCAGTGGCAGTGCATCCACTTGCCGGCGTGCAGAGAGAATTACATCGTTGATACCGACGCCATCGTAGGCAGCGCCGCATAGGGACAACGGCAGCTTGTAGGAGCTTATGTATTTCCTGATACTCTCGACGCGTCGCTTGTGACCCACCGTGTACTGTGGGATGCACTTGTGCAGCGTGTGCACGCGACTAAACTTGGGCTCCTCCTTGATTTGCAGTATTTCGCGTACATATTGCTGGGCCACGTCGCGCAGCTCCTTCGGGCTGGTCTGCTGGTTGAACCATTGGTCAAACCAACGTCCGCCCATCATGACGGTGAGCACCGTGTTGCCGGCCATGTCAAAGCAGCAGCTGTCGAAGATCACTCCCAGCACGGGCAGCTTCTCCACGGGCGGCACAAGCAGACCGAAGCCGTTGTGCTGCAGCAACTGGTCACTGTCGTACTGCAGATTGACCACAACCACATCCACATAGGGTATGCTGAGCAGTTGGCCAGCCAGCGAGGGATGTTGCACCTTGACCAGCGGCGCCAGCTGATATGCCGGCAGCGAACTGATCACATGCGGCACACGCACAACGGCATCGCGTACGCTCAGCTGGACACCGTCGCTGCTGAAGTTAAGATTGCGGCAGCGGCTGCTCACCTGCACATTGACGTCGTGCTCGTTAAGGTATTTGCGCAACGAGCGGGGCAGCTGCTCCAGGCCATCCGTCAGGCTGTACATGGCCCACTTCTCTTGCAGCGCACGCTTGTACAGCTGGGGAGGCTCATCCTGATCGAACAGCCCAACTTTGTTCTCGTCCGGCACACCCCTGAATCGAGAGAAGAGCACACCCTTGAGGACACCGCCATATTTCTGTTCCTTCTCGAAGAGACTGTCCATGAGGAAGCGCACACTAATCTCACGAGCATCGCCGGCACAAATGCCACAGATCATGGGACTGATGGCATAGTCGGCAATCTCCTTGCCAAAGCGTCGTTCCGTAAAACTGTAAATCGATTCATCTCCGGCCTTGGCCAACGTCCTGCCTGTGGTCAGGTCATGGAGAATTGCCCTGTATAGCGGGCGCGTGAAAGGCGGTATGGTTCTCAAAAGACCCGACGGACTGTTGGGCAGCATGCAGACTTGCCCTTTGGCGTAGAGCATTCGATTCTTGGCAGCGACATGTGAGCTCGTTATCGATTTAATTGGCAGCTTCAGCTGCTCCACCAGCTCCAAGGTATTCGCTCCGGGCAAGCCCTTGGGTCTTATCGTTCGTGGTCCACTCTCGAAGAGGAAACCACGGTCCTTGTGCCACTCCGAGCGTATCCAGCCGCCGACGCGGGGCGATGCCTCGTAAATGGTAAATGGATTGCCAAACCGGCGCAACATGTAGTAACCTGCAGCCAGGCCACTGATGCCGCCGCCAAGCACGGCCGTGTTCATGATGTAGCTGCTGGGGTTATTCGTTTCTAAAGTGTTCCTTGAACTTTGTTTTGGCCAGACTGACTTTCGAACGGAGCAATCTTTTTGTGACAGATAAATCGCTGCACTTTATTTTTCCGATAGTCATAACAATAGCGATGTGTGTTATTGTCGTGCCTGTGACTTATTGCAGTACTTGCAATCACTGTAGTGACACGAGTAACCGATGATTTTTATAATTTATAATAAGTGATCGCTAACAGAGTGCTGTTAAGTAAACTGCTAACTACTTGGACTGCTTGCTCTGATCTGCAAACCCATGACACGATCCTATTTTGCTTTAGCATAGACACAATCCAAGAGGCTCTATATGTTTTGGTCGGGATACTTTTTTTCGCTCTTGCTGTTTAAAAAAAAGCTAGACTTTAACGGTAAAACACTAAACTTGCAACACCAATTTAGCTGCTGATTTGAGTGTCAGATATATTATATTTCATTACATATTTGTTTAAGTAGTGCACTGCTTGGACTGAAGTGCAAAGATAGGATCACTTAGTGATTTTCCAACCAGATACAAGCTAGATATACATCAATCCGCTCTTCGTGTTTGTCACACATGGAACTTTTAAAAAAGCTAGATTTTACAGGATGCATAATCTATAAAAAGATTATTTTTAATGAAGCTCAAAAATAATGTAACTAATTATAAATTTTGCTTCAAATTTGTTAAGTATTGTAACCTATAAATATTCATAAATAATTAATTTTAACAGGGTGCACGATTTAATACCTTATTCTTTAATTCTCGGATACACCACATGTAAACATAACCTATGAATGTATGCACAGATGTATGTATATAATATGCATGTACGCAAACACTGGCGATGCATTTTGGCGCCAGTTTTAGTGAATCAAGGAAGCTCTCTGCCTGCCGTGCCAGGCCCCTAGTGCGACTCCGAAAAAGCTCAATTCGAGCTTGAGCTGCACAGGGCGACGAGTCTCGTCGGGGCGACAGCGCGCAGAACTGTATACGCTGTTGACGAGAAAGGTTGGTTTTCTTGCTGAGACTTGTCTGTGCGCGTCGTGTCTTGTCTCTGTTTGTGTGTGTGAGTGTGGAAAGTAAGGAAAAAGTTCCTTAATAAATGTATATGTATGTATATGTGCGTGTGTGCGTATGTGTGTGTGTACACCACATACTGTGAAAGTGAAAATATATGAAATACGTATGCCAATTAAGGAAATTAATCCTCACGAACATGTCGAAACACGTTCGATTCGAAATTCGATAATAGAATTATTTAAATATCAGGTTAAGGCCTGCTGAAAATTTCTGTACTCGGTGAAAATCGTTGAAAACAGCAAAAAATCAAGGAAACGACGGAAAAAATACAATATATTCGCGTGTGACATACATATAGACAAATGTACATATATTTTTAGACAGGGAATTCAATTAAACAACAATTGCCATATTAGAGAGATAATGTCGATGTGCAGAAATACATGTGTGTGTTAAGGGCACTGGGACAGATAAAATAGGAAAGGAAAACTTAGAAAAAGGGAAAATAATTTTGCATTATATTGTCTTTTCATTCTTCGTTAAAAAGGAACAGGCCCGCATATAGAGCATGCAAAGAAACATTCATTCGCCCAAATCTACATACACACACACAGACACTAACACACAATTTGTATGTGCAAATGTGTGTACATACACGCACACATTGCGCCAGTTTCATGTTAAAACGCGTACAAAACGAGCACGACGACGACGACGAGGAAAAAGGACACGAAGATAAAGTCGATGGGCAGCCGGAGATACAGTTGTATCGTTCGCAGTTGCCGTTAAAGCCGAGCCGCGCTTCGTTGTCATCGCCATCGTCATCGTCAATGTTATTTTTGTTGTTTCCTACTCTTCGTCATTAGCGTTGGCGTTGCCGTCGACGTTGGCGTCGGCGTTGACGTTCCTCGTGCGCGTTCCTTGCTAAAATGTGTGTCAGTCAGTCAGTGCCCGAACCAGCTTGTCTGTGTGTGTGTGTGTGCTGTACCTATTTACTCTAGGTACGTGTGTGTGTGCTGCACTGTCGGCCAGTAGATACCTGCATGGAAACTAAGCTCAGTTCTAAACGAGTTCAATGCGCGCCTGGCCAGGCAATTCCACTGTTTACATTGTTATTTGCCCGCAATGGCAGCACTGGCAGAGCATTTATACATTCATACATATGTATGCAGCAGTTGTAATTACAGCTAGTTAGCGTGCTTAACTTATATTGCCTGCTATTCATAAATATGCAATTCTTGTTTGCATACACACAAACACACATACATGAAGTGCGGAGTCATGCAAAGCTTGCACACGCACATGTGGACCATGCCTGTTCCCTGTATGTATGTGTGTGTTTGTGTGGGGGAAAACTTTAAGTAGGGCAGTGTGTTTCAGGCTGCAGCAGAGCAGCTCTTGGAAGCGTTCATTGCCTCGCACATGCTTCACGCGCTCGGTCCTTTCTTCTTCTCTCTTGTCTCTTCGTTCGTTGCCCTACTCTCGTCAGCCTCTGCCACTGCCGCATTGTGCCAGCTGCACACAGGGTGATACGCGTCAAGCATTGCAGGGTGATGCATGTAAAACGAAAGAATTAAAAACAATAAATACAAATAAAATAAAGTCATTTTTTGTGGAATTCGTGCAGACATTGCGTATGCTTAATAAAGATTAATTTGTGCCTTCGGAATCGAAAGGAAAAAGCGTAACACACATTCGGACTACGGCCACAGCGCATGTGCGAAAGTGAAACAGAACTAAGCGCACATAGAGAGAGTGTGAGAGTGGCACGAGAGAGTGAGTAAGAGAGAGAGTTGGCAAGGGACTGTGAGCATCGTCGCTTGCAATTCCAAATAATTAATGCTCAGCTGCTGTTTTGCTTTGAAGTTTGCTTCGCGTCTTTATTTATTTATTTACCATACCAGGCCGTGTTGTCCTTTCTCAGTCAGTCAGTGTGCGCCGCGTTGCCTTGTTACTGTCGCTTGTCGTGGCGGATTGTAAACGAAGATTGCAAAGAAATTGTTGTTGCCGAGCGGGATAATTTAACTTTGCCAATCCTGTGAAACGTGTGTGTAAATAGAAATATAAATTCTATGAATGCATTAAATTCGATTCGTATCTGAACTAAACAATTGAATATTCTGTTATATTAATTTAAAATAAAAGTGGAAATTAAATGAAAAGTCTTTTAATACTTCAATTTAAAGCAAATCAAATTGATACAAATAAATTACAAACAAACGCACAATGAAGCTGATAACGCTATTCTAAATTAAATAAAAATTAAGAACAAAACCAGAACAAATCAACGGAAGCCAAGTGAGCTGTAATTTAAATAATAAAAAACAAAAGTAAATGATATAACAGTCAACTATGATGACGACATAGGGCAAAAAATAAAAAGGCAGAGGACAAACTAAACGCTGGGATTTAGAATAATTGAGTACAACAAAAACAACAACAGCCTGAGCTCCAGAACGACTACAACAACAACTGCAACAACAAAAGGAACACCAGCTACAACAACAACAACAACAAATCGTCTACATTTTGATGTGCGATTTGAGCGTGTGAATGTTGGCAGCCCTGGAGCCCTGCCTCGGTGGTTTAGCCTGTACTAGGTAAGTACCAAAGCTTATAAGCTCTCCCCATGCTCTCCTCCCCGCTCCACACCAAAACTGTCGCACTCTCTATATAGAGTTGAAATGAAAGAAAACCAAAACAAAAACACTTTTCCCCCAATCTGATGCACAACCACACTATCCTCTGCCAACAAAGCGAGAAGCGAATATGAGCACGACGGGCCCAACAACAACAACGACAACAACAATTGAATCGATAACGGCTGTTAATTTGGCTCTAATTGCAAAAGAGAAAAGACAATCAAACCCGATACCGATAACAACAACAACTACGAAACAGTTAGCATGGCCAGCTGGTGTCCCAATTGCCATGAGCTGCCGCCGTTCTATCCACCCATCAACCCAAAGGTAAAGCCAACAACAATAAGTATGCTCCACTTACCATACTCCGTACTTATCCCCGTCGTGGCTTAGATGTGTGCAATCAATGTAATCGATCAATCAATCAATCAAATGTACTATATATGTATCTATATATATGTATGTCTGTGGCTAAGTAAATCGATTCTAGTCCATTTCATGTCCGATTTGATTAGTCCTAATGAAATTCAGTTTGCGTTAGGCTAAAGAATAATTTCCATACATTTACAAAGTTCATTTTATTAGTAAGCAACAGCTCGCATGACCTTTGCAAATGTGGCACACACACACACAAACACACACTGGCATACACACCTATACAGGTAAGCCCTTCGGCCTTCGACCATTGTCGCATCGCGACGCTAGCGGTCAACGCAATCAGCGAAGACAATCAGTGGGCCAAGTGCGATCCATAAATTGCTCAAAATGTCGAAGGGTATTTGTCAGCTCGAGCTGCTTGTCGTGTCGTGTCAGTCTCTGTCTCAGTCTCTGTCTGTGTTCGTGCCTTTGCTTTTGCTATTGTTCTTGCTTTCACCATTTGACAGACATGCGTCAAATTATCTGACCACTGTTCGCGTCCGTGCCCCCACCCGACCCGCCCTCTTTCCCCCTTAAAGAAATCGATAATTCGCAATGTAAATTATTACCTTTTGTTTGCCGTGTGACTTCATCCGTTTGCCGGGCCCCCCTCCTTCCCACCTGCCACGACTGCCTGACAATCAAATCGACTCACTCTTTGTGGCATAATTTATATCGCGCTGCTAGCCACTATCTAGCCACCGCCCGCCTGTGTGGCTTAGGTTATATTAGTCGCAGCAGGTCGTCGCTACGGAAAACTCGTATCTTAAGTCCACGAAAATTCCCCCGGAAATAAACCCTAGAGTGCGCGTCGGTGCCCGCAGCGACATTCCGATAGACTGGAGCAAGTAAAATCGAGCTGCGTTTTTGCATAAATATTTACGATGACACTATATGAATATAACATATTCACTTGGCATTCATATTCCGAATTACTTTGGCTGTGTCATTTTCGCTTGTCCTGGTAGTCTATTGTAGTTGTACCCTAGCAGAGGGTATATTCGTTTTACTCAAACGTTTTGTAATGCATTGAGGGAGACAAGTGTATATAAAAGTATATATACTTGATCAGAGTTAAAAGGCAAGTCAAAGTGAGCATTCTCTGTCTGAAACAGTAGAACTAACTTTAAGTTAACTATTCTTGCTCTCTTCTGTTCCTATATTATATATACATAGCTGTCATAGTAAGAGCAATTAAGGTTAATTGTAGTATAGAAACCTGTAGAGAACTGCAACAAATTATTTACAAGTTTTGTTCGATAGTGTTTTAATATAAACTTAATATAAATCAAGAAAGTATTTAATAAATTTCCTTCTAGAATTCTTCTAACCTTTCACATAACCAAATCTACTTTTATCACAGTTAGTTAATGTTGTATAATTAGTAAGGCGTTATTGCATTAACTTTAAGAGTAGCAAAGCTTCGCCGTAGTTAACCTTTCATTCTTGTTTTGGTTTGTCTTGGCCGTAGCTTTGTATTGAAACAAGCGATAAACATTCTTTTGTTTATTTAGTATTCACTCAGCGTATACAGTTTGTAGATCCACAGACGTTTGTTTATAGATTCGCCGTCGTATGTTTGTCTAGTCTGCAGCAGCTTAAGAGCATTAACAATGCATAAAAATGATTGATTTCAGTACTGTGTGAGTAAATTAAATGGCAAACCAATGAAATGGGTATCAGATTGTTGTCAAGCTAATACTTTTCATTGAGGTTAACAACAATTGAAATTGTTATTCATTACATTTTTACTTATTGCTCATTACATATTCAGCAACTACTCAACTTACTTACTCATTTTGCGGAATTCCGTATCGACATTCTTAATAGACGGTTCCGGAATGCAATTGGAGAACTTGTTTTGCTAGCTAGTGTAATATTACGTATACGTAGCATGATGCATGTGTTCAAGGTCAACGACAGTTCTTCAAAATATTCATCAATTGAATTGAACTAGTTTATAATTGGGCAAGTGCATTGAAGCGATCAACTGAGGCACTATAAATAAAATGCAACTGCTGTTGGATGATAATGATGATGATGAGCAATTATAAACAGTACTAGAGCAACTAGGTGGTATATACGCATATACTGTGTTGTCGGGACTGTGGCAAGGGCACACTGGATCGGCTTGTTGCCAGCTTTGAGGGGGTGGCCCGCAGGAAATAGCGAACAAAGCGCGTAAATTATGAAACGACAGCTAACTGGCGACATGGCGTGACAAGGCAGAGTTAGCTCGGGCTAACCTGGCGCAGCTCCGCAAACAGAAGAGTAGGGGCGGCAGAGCAGGCAGTATGTCGCACAGAAAAAGGAATGCAAAATTGTGACTGCCTGCCTTGTGTGTGTGTTTGTGTTAGTGTGTGCCTGTGAAAAACAAGAGAGCTCATAATTTATTTATTTATATTTACCCTGCCGTTGTTCTTGCTGTAATAATAATTAGTTGTTGGCAACTCACGCACACAAATATACCGCACAAATATCTATAGGATACAGCTTTGTTGTATGTGTCACTCACACACATGTGCGTGAGTGTGTGTGTGTGTTTGTTTGCCTACACCTGCGCAGGTCATTATTATTATGTCGTTGAGCTTGGCAAAGTATAAGTTTAATGCAGCTGTACAATATGAAATATATAAATATACTATATAAAATAGAAGTCGAATATAAAAAGAATTATTATTTAGCATTTAAATTAATAAATTTAAGTGATTTGCGAATTCTAAATATTATGTTTTGATCTATTAAAAAGACATTGAAATTTTATACATGTACAAAATAATCATTTATTAAATTAATCATTAATCATTTGAATAAACTTAAAATTAACAAAGTTTCGTCATTAAATATTTAATTTGCCATTTATTTTTCATGATTTTATAGCAACTTAAATATGTAGCTAACTTAGCTAAAGTGTATATATGTATGTTTATATATGTATATAGCAAATTGGTATACAAAATCGGCGACTATAAATATTTAGTAATTTTATGATGTTTTCACAAATAGTTTTCCAATATTGCCATCTCACATGAGGGGAAGTGTATTTCCGCTGGGGTGGGAAATTCGTATAATCAATTTTCTTTATTTTTCTTTTTCGCTGCTTTTTAATTAAATTCAAGTTTGTCGCCCGCTTTGCCAGAATTCGCGGTCGCCTAGAGAGCGGGAGAGAGAGAGAGAGAGCAAGAGAGAGCGGTAGGGAGAGAGAGTGAGCGGGCCTGAGAGAAGACAGCATGGCAGGCAGGCAGGCCGCAGTGCTTGCTCCTCATGCTCATGTCTGGTTAGAAGCTATCGTCGCACTTTTATATTGTTCACTTTCCCGATTGTTCAGTTTCAGTTGGTGCGCGACATTTGTGCGGTACGCTCCGCTACGTTAGCGTCCATTTTGTTAGAGTCGCCTTCTTGCTTCGTTCGTTGACGCGCGCGTCTATGTGTGTGCGAGTGTGTGTGTGTGTGACAAATGCAGATGTATAATATACACACATATATAGTATATATACAGCATACGCAGTGATTTACTGAGTGCGTTGGCCCCCAGCACACGAAAAGCGTGCAAAATATCGCGCAGCTCATAAATAAAAATACAATTATGAAAGCAAACTGGCAACCATTTGTGGCATCGATAAGTTCAAAGGTTAAAGAGGATTTGCTGAGCTGTTGCTGCTGCTAGTACTATATATTCGCTAGATTGTCGCATGGATCTAATGCTCTGATATTGTAGCAAATTGTCGCCGTGTTCGTGTGTGTGTTTGTGCGTGTCGCGTACATTGCGAGATCACTTTAAAAATAAAAGATTTGTTTGTTGCTATTTTTAAAGGCGTGCCAAGTTTTAATACCGTTCCGTTTCGTTTCATTTCGTCTCGTTACGTTTTGTTTCGTTGTCATTGTCGCAGCGCATTCGTGTCTGTTGTCGTTTTCGGTGGCGTCATTGGCCACTTGGCCATGTCCAAAGTTGCCTAGCCTCAGCCTCAGCACCAGCCTCAGCCTCTGCCCCAGCGCGACCCAGTCAAAGACAGACAGACACAATCAGTATCAACTGTTCAGTGCATATATAAAAGTAGATTGATTCTATATAGACTATAGCAATGTAATCAACTGAAATGGCAAGTGGATTGATCGGCACAAATATCAGCGCAGTGACAAATGTAAGCTCCTCTTGATAAGGCTTTTATAAATTGTATATATAGCTTAGCTTGGCATTGCCCAGCAGCCGTTTGTGTTGTGTGTGCCTCAGGCAGTCGCATCTGACAATAATTAATTTATAATTTATATTAATTTTGTTTATATTTATGCGCAATTCGGCGCAAACTTGAGCCAAATTGAGCGAATTTTAAATGTCAAACGTGACGTATGTGTAATATAGCATAAAAGACATTTACACACACACATACACACACAGAGATACAGATAGACACATGTACATACATCAATCTGAGTGCTGCCTTGTGCTAAAAATGTTGTCTCACATTAAAAAGATACTCATACTCATGTTCTGGCTAATTGTCGATGAATCATTTGATAGCGCATAACAATAATTGATACAAGTTGATTTTTCATGTATTTTATATATGTACTATATGTTATTTTTCTAGGGGATGTCGGGGTGTGATCAAAGCACTATCGAATCATTGGCCGATGATCCAACAGATTCACCATTCGATGCCGATGATTGTCTCAAAGTTCGCAAGTATTGGTGCTTTCTGCTATCCAGCATATTCACATTCCTTGCTGGCCTGCTTATCGTGCTACTATGGCGTGCATTCGCATTCATCTGTTGCCGCAAGGAGCCGGATTTGGGACCCAACGATCCCAAGCAAAAGGAGCAGAAGGCGTCACGCAACAAACAGGAGTTCGAGGGAACATTTATGACAGAAGCAAAAGACTGGGCTGGAGAGCTTATCTCGGGTCAAACAACAACTGGTCGAATTTTGGTAAGTACTATTATTATTCCCTAGACTGTTCCCTCTCTCTAGTCTTTTTTTAGTCAAGGTTAGCCATGCATTTTTCATTGCATTATATGACTTTCGTTCACTTCGATCGGTCTGGCAGTTGCGTGTAGATTGTAACATTTGCCACACATTTTTATTGTGCCACATTTCGTGGCTTGTGTGTTGTTCATGTTTGTTGGTTGCATGTCAACAACGGAAGCAACCCAGTAACTCGACCATTTCCATGTGCCGTAAATGCTACCATACTCTATATATGTAGTGCTTGCTCACTGATGAAATTGATTTAGTCGCCGGCATTGCTTTGACTCACTTTAGGCACCTGATATATTGCTCTACTTGGAAATTACATATTAGATTTTATTTTTTCGGGGCCCCTTTTGATAATTAATGACATGATAATTATGGAAACCAGGTGTCAGGTGGCAGGTACCAGCAAACAGCGCTATTTCAACATTTTGCATATGTCACACTGTGCACTCATCAATTAAACTGGAGCCCCTGGAATAAGCCAGGCGACATTAGAGGTATTTCGAGTAGGGTGTTAACTTGGATTAGGCACTGACTGGGGATCAGGCAACCTCTTTGTCTGAGAAGGTATGTGCTGGAAGGTATATATGGAAATTTTAATGGATTTTCATGTTAAACTTATATTCGATTTAGGAAGGGTATCAGAAACAAGTTAACATTGTTAGATATATATAATATATTGAGCTAATATTTGCATATACATATGTTATGTATGTAGTAGAAACAATTGGGTACTGAGGATACTTGATGATTCATTTAAGGTTTCTATAAACTGGTTTACTATTTTATTATCAATTTTTTAAGAAACTTTTCCCAATACTTTTATCTATTCAGTACAATTTCAAAATCAATAACAAATAAATTAGTTTCTATTGAAAACCAGTTTTATAGTTTGGATATTGAAGTCGATACATATGTTTTTCTGATTGAGAAAAAGTTGTTTTATAGATTCGATTTGTTCAATTTAAATATAGAACAAACAATATACAATTTTTATTTTGAATAAAGTACTTTTAGCACTTTGCTGATCAGTGTAAGAAGCTTCAAAAATAAGTATAATGGTATACATATTGTATATTATAGTCTATATATTATTGTATATGCACGAAGTGTGTTCATCTTTAGGGCGTTTGAAAAACAATATTCTTAATTAATGTTGTTCCTGTGTGAACAAGATTCATACCTTATGGAGTAAAATCTACATTTCTCTGCACATTACCTAATAAATCCTTTTTCTATTTACTTTTATAATGGGTGTCGATTGCAAATCGAACTTTCAGCCCTCCGCCTTATTTCCATACTTTGATACAGTAATATACATACATACACACGTTTCTTTTTTGCTGCATGACATTCTGTCATTATAACAATAAATTAGTGAAGACGAACTAGGACTAGGAATATTCCTAAAGTTGAAATGCTTACGCCCATGTCTACGCCCACTGCCACAGCCCAAGCCACGCCAATGCGAACGCCCGTTTATCGATAGTTCTCTAAGATGGGGGCAAGGGGCTCTATGGGGGAGCTATGCAAAGTTCTAACAAAATGGCAATAGCAACTTACAGTTAATAACGGGAAACGGGTGAAGGGAAACAAAATAACAAAAGATATGCGAGGCAGGGGGAACGTGACAGCCACAACATATAGCAGTAAATATTGTGGGTGGGTGGCGCACGTCATAGGGAAAGGGCTTAGAAAATCAATAAAAAAAACTTGCCTGTTTCCTCAGCGAAAGGAGCCTAGCAACCCCGCAGCGGGGTGAATGGCAAATGGCAAACGGCGAACAGCGAGCAGCGGCAAAGGCCTATTGGCCAAGCGGCCTACTGTGCCAGCAGGCCAATTCTCTGGCAGACTGCGGCACAATCTTGGTTGTTGTTGTTGTTTCTCTGTTGTTGTTGTTGTTGTTGGCAATTGAGCGCTGTTGCAGCTGTTGGCGGTCGCCTTCTAGTAGACGCTTTTCACAAAGCCTTTTGGCATTTGCTGGCTATTTATACCCTGCGACATATGAAAATGTATATAAAGGGTATATTAACTTTGTGGAAATGTATGTAACAGACAGCAGATGGTGTGGCAGATCTTAAAATATAGTTATGTATTAACATATATCCTTGACAGAGGCTAAGGAACAATATTCGTGTTGTAACTCCGGTTTTATACAAGATATAGTCATTAAATTCACATAACAACATCATAAAGGTTCAATATATACATAATAGGCACATCTAGTTTACTACCAAATTGTTAATGAGCTGAACGACTCCTGTTCAAGAACTTATCCCAAATTGCTTAAAGGGTATCTGCATATTTGAAATAGTTATCTTTACTTGCCATTTCTTATGTGTACGTATTGTATTACATACACATAATAACATACAGATGTACATATTCCACACATATGTATTTGCTTGATTGTTACACAATCGCAGGACTCTCATTTCCATTTCACGGTACGACCTTAAAAAGTGGCTAAACTGCTAATTGGCCTTGCATTTCTTGAGGTTACTTCAATTCGGAAGTTGCCAGAAAAAAAGAGTCCTAAGGGAAATAGTTAACTGCAAGTTAACGGCGGGCATGTCCAACACATCCGATTGCACCAGGTCAGGCCACCTCACGGGAAACTTGAGCAAACAACCCTAAGAAAAAAAACGCATTTTGCAGACCCATTAAACTGTTGTTGCTGTTGTTATTGTTGTTGTCGTTGGCCCCGTCCATGATGTGCGGTCGTTTTATGAGTAAATTGATTGCTCTATTTAGCGAGAGCAGCTGGCATAAAAAATGAAAAAGAAATAAAAAAAATGGATTCTATATGTGTTTTTAATAGTATGCTAAATCATTTTGAAGAGCCTAAATTGCTGCTGTAGAGTTGGCGATTCTCTTAGATACCCTACAATGACAGAAAGTAAAAGTAAATATAATTATTATATATAATACTGACTTATTTTAACATTGATTTATCAGAAGTAATTTAGGTATATATAAAATTTAGTTCATTGAATATGTTCATGATATATGTACAACATACCACCTTATTTTTAACGCCAACAGGGTATAAAAAACACTCAATCAATTATTAAATTTGAGCATATTTTAAGTTCTGTACAGTTCCTGATACTTGAGAAGTCATTTACGCGATTTGGTTATGAAAAGCGACACGTGTTTTCTCAATTCCCAGTTCGTACGACATTTCAGATTCTCGTGTTAGTCGTTACGTCTGTGCCCTGCGGCTTAAGTGGATTTTGCGCCACATCAAACACATTTCCGGTCGAACAAGCAACTAAGTGATTGACCCAGTTTCTTTACTCACCAAAAGGAACAAATATAATCAACAACAACAACAAACAAGAACAAGAGCAGCAACAGAAGATACATTGTCAGCATAAAGTTTTATCATCTTCTTGGCCGAGTTACGTTCACGTCGTCGTCGTCGTCGATGGCGTCTTGACTACGGAGGCTGCTGCATTGATTACCTTGTCGTGGTGACGTCAGCTTTGTGGGCTTTACGACAAACTACTGACGTGCATTACAAAGGGCAATTGCGTCACCGTTGTACCAACGTGATTGACATTGTAATCGTTTTTATCAGCATGCGCTGCTCGGTTAGTCTCTTTAATAACAAGAGAGGACAAGCGATGACCCATGGCGTATACGTAATATTTAATATAGAACCTTCTTTAGCATGCTACTTAAATGACTTTCGGAACTGTTTGACAAAGTTTGCACCTGCCTTAAGCTAAATAGGTGTATGAGACCTGGGTTAATTACATGGATTGCGTGCGGCCTTTGCAAATTTCACTTACATTTTCCTCGTGTTTTTTTCGAATATCAAAGCAATTACGTTTGAGTGGGCAGGACAGGAAAGTCAAACATTGGGTATAACAATTACCTGCGATTATAATAACGTAAATCAGTTTAGGATGAAGTCCAAATTACGTAAGCTATTAAGGTTTTGGCGACGGACTCTTTTTTTGCTCCAGTATAACAGTATAACCTTATTTAATTGGCAATAAGGTTTGAGGAAGGTTATTGGCATCACGTATATTATAAGATTTCGCAATGCTCTTTGCATTTATTTATGTCAGTTCATTATCTGCCAATTGCTGGCTCAAGCACAGGCTGGCGAAAGGCCAACTAGATATATTAAGTGCAGGCTACAAACTATCTACTATAACAGACCACAAGACTGTGATTTATATGCCCAGATATATTCGTAATTATCATATTTATGCTGTGGAAATCATGTTGCCATGGATATTGGAGATTCCTGAATGAGAAATGTAATACACATGTGCATTACTTTCTTAAAAAATATATATTTAGCTTTGTGTAAGATGATTTATAGTCCTTATGCATATTTTAAAGACCTAGTTGCTTAATTTTTGTAGCGTATTATAATAGTATAACTTTGTGTCAACTGGCAATGGTAATGTATGTAACAGGCAGAAGGAGTTGTGGCAGACCTCACTAACTTATTCTGAATCAGTATCAACAGCCAAGTCTGTCTGTCTGTCCGTCCGTCCGAATAAAACCCTAGATCTCAGGGACTTTAAGAGTTAGGGCTACTATTTATTATCCATGTATGTTATTATTGCAAAATATTATATCAAAATATGTACAACATATAAGTTATATATTTAAGAAATCCTTTTGGCCAGGAGGCTAGCTGGTATTTCACAGTCGAGCACATTTGACGGATCAATTTATATTGATTTACACAGAAATATTTTCAATATAATATAAATGCTTTACTAAATAAGCTTTAACTAATCATTCTAGATACACTTTCCAGTACATCTACTATATTACGACTTATTATTCTAAATATGATAACCAAATTGAACAGTTATGATCATTTCAAAACGAAATTAATTATCTAATTTATTTCCTTGCAGGTCGTACTCGTATTTATACTCAGCATTGCATCTCTCATTATATACTTTGTTGATGCATCTAGCGAAGAAGTCGAAAGATGCCAAAAATGGAGTAATAACATTACTCAACAGATCGATCTCGCATTCAATATATTTTTTATGGTTTACTTTTTTATACGAGTAAGTTTCACGTCTCTTACCTTCTGTTTGTTTATTCTTCAGTCACAAACAAAGACAAATTGGTTGATCCTCTTAATAATTAATTCTATGTTAATCAGTTGGAATTTGCTTTTAAAAATTTTTAAATACGATTGTGTTTTCTTCATTAACAATTTTTTTACAGTTCATAGCGGCGTCCGATAAGCTTTGGTTTATGTTAGAAATGTACAGTTTTGTAGATTATTTTACAATACCCCCGTCCTTCGTATCAATATATTTAGATCGAACTTGGATCGGTAAGCGCAAAACAAATTTAATTAAAAATTAATTAAAAATTCTAAAACTTAATGCATACAAATCGGTTTCTAGATCCAAGAATCATTCATTATTTTTACACACAAATACACTCTCGCACAAATGATATATGTAAATATACCATATATATACTATCATTTGCTCAGATAATGTGCCCCGATCGATTTGTATGCATGCAATGTGCTTTACTCTTCATGCACACACACACATGTGTGTGTGTATGGTTTGGAAGTGTATGTCGTATCAATAAATGTATATATCACAAACAGGTCTTCGATTTCTTCGAGCGCTACGTCTCATGACTGTTCCAGATATTTTACAATATTTAAATGTACTAAAAACATCGAGCTCAATACGTTTGGCTCAACTAGTATCAATTTTTATATCCGTGTGGTTAACAGCAGCGGGAATTATACATCTGGTATGTAGACACACACACATACACACTCACGCACACGCCAACAAATACACTTATATACATAAAACACATATAGACATATGGCATGGTGACATGCGCGTTTTCCAGTCGGCTTTGTGAGAGTTTTGCAGCGCGTGTCTAAAGCCAGTTTAAAAGAAATATTACGCATACGACGCGTTGCAGGCTTTTACAAAGCAAAGGGCTGGGAGGGCGTGCGTGGCGCTTGATTGCAAGTGTCCAATGGCATAGAGATTTGAAATATGCATATCGATTTTATCGCTGATGCGTGTTTTGTTTTGCAATTGATAAATTGCAATTGCATTTACTTAAAATTTAGCTGGAGAACTCTGGCGATCCGCTGGATTTTAATAATGCTCATCGTTTATCCTATTGGACCTGTGTCTATTTCCTAATTGTGACCATGTCAACGGTAGGATATGGTGACGTTTACTGTGAGACTGTCTTGGGAAGAACATTTCTCGTGTTCTTTCTGCTCGTCGGCTTGGTAAGTTCAACAACAACAATAACAACTGCGACACTGAAGCAATACAATAACACAAAAAAAAACATACAGTTAAATATTTTCAAACGTACAAAATATTTAAGCTTTCTTTTAGTTACACATATAGACAATATTTTCTCTATTTGCCTCTCTCGCTCTCTGTCGATCAAAAACTCTCTCTCGCTGTCTCTTTTGTCTCGGCCCGTCGACATCGAGATCCATTGAGCCTAGGCGAATGCAAACAGCGGGGTTCGCAGTGCTATAAAATGTGTGAATGGTTCAAGTTTTGGTTGTTTGCCTAATGTACCTAGATAAAGTTTTGCTCTAAACTAGCGTAACATATTTACAACAACATAAGCATCCAAAAATAAACCTTTCAAGTAGATCAATTACCAAGTACCAAGTTCCGAGTGTAGCACCCTACATACTATATCAGAAATACTCAACCCGTACCCGAACCTGCGTTTGTCCCCTTACAACAACATACAACAACTACAGTTCGATTAGTAGAATAAAGAATTATGAAACAGTACTCTATATATTAATAATTAATTAATTACTCTCTTTATCAAACGTATTTGAAACTACTACGCTACGTTTGTGTAAATATACATAGAACGACTTAATAACGCTGCACCAATTCGATTTTGAAATGTTTACTTTGAGTCTCGGTTTCATATATACAACTACAATATTTTATACTATTTATGCGTTCATCTTGCGTTTCGTTAGCTTCTAAATCACCAAAACGCGTCGCGAATTGCGATTAAGTCACTCTTTCTCGATTTACTATATACTCGTACTATTTCGCTCATGCACACACAGAGACATCTACATTACCTTTACTTGTGCAGCAGCTGCGTAGATGATTCGTTTTATACAGTACAGTTGTTTTTTGTTCTTGTTTTTCTTTTCTTATGAAAGTAAAACATAAACATCAACAAAACAACAATGCATGCAGTTCTCAATTTTTGTAATATTTCCATTATTCAATTTGCTTTTGTTTTTTTTGTAAGAAAAACTTGTAGACACGACACACTTTGGCAAGAAAAAAACATAGACACAAACAGCAGATACGGACACTGACGTCATGACTCGTGGAGTAACTATATAAACAGACAGCAGACAGGGTGCTTTTCATACATATGCATATGTTATAATCAAAATAATTTCTAACAAATACGTATATAGATATTCGTTTTGCATGCTATATGGCTATAAGGCTGCCACCAATCGGATTGCAAAATAAACCAAACTGCTTTTAGGTTATAACTTTTAATCAGATAGGCACGCGGAACTTTAAAGACTCTTTTTCTTAGCGTATGATGTTAGTGTGTGAGTGAATTAGGCTAGCATTCAGGCTGGGAACCTATTGATAAGACACAACATATCACTAAGCCTTAAAATATATATTTTCATTGATTTGTGTTTAATTGTTAATATGTTAATTTACCTATATTCGTCTGTGTGGAATATATATATATTTTAGGCAATGTTTGCCAGCAGTATACCGGAAATAATTGAGCTCGTTGGTAGTGGCAATAAATATGGCGGTGAACTCAAAAGAGAACACGGAAAGAGGTAGTCTATAACAATCAATATGCAATATAAAAGACATATATAACCACATCACATTCAATTTGAAATACATTCTCGATATAAATCAATATAAAACCTACTAAATACTAAGAAAACTGAGCTACAAAAAGATCTTTAGAATATATCTTGGGAAATTGTCAAATAATCTTTTTAATTTGTCGTTTATTTAACCAAACTTGACTCAAGCAAAGCAAATCGAATCAAATCGAATCGAACTAAGGTTTAGGGCCCCACAGATAACTTCGATTTGCATAATGCTCTAGACAACATACAATACAATTGTTAACAATTAAATTCATGAATAGCAATTGATCGTAATAAATCATATCGTGAGTCGTATCACAATAGTCATGTTAATACTCAATTATCGAATTTAAACACTTTCTTCTTAGTCTGTTACCCTTTGATTTTTTTTTGTTTTTTAGTTTACCAAATCGATTTGTATTTTGGTAACTCGCATAAGATGTTGAAATAATTGAAATACCCTTATCCTCATCAAACGTAGTAGTTGCAGTCAACTCTGCACAATAGAGTCATGTTCAATCGATTATATTTTCCAATAATTAATAATATATATTTACCATAACATTAGTTATCGTATGCGTTGCGTGACACTATTCGTGAGTGATCAAACCTAATCAAGTTTCAAGTTTTACTTTTATCAGTTTCATACTTAGATTCATATTTTATCAATCAATATAAACCTTTTCTGCAGTTCTTTCGGTCCTATATATACTATTTAAACGTACTCAGAGGGTTTTCTTTTGCTTTCCCCCACCCCCGTTGATTCGTTGGCGATACGCTGCAGACACACGTTATAGGCGTGTGTTATACATTAAATTTAACCCGATTTTGCATTTATTTTGGTTTATTTTTGTATGTTTTTGTTTAGTTATGTTTCATTTTGTTGCGTATTCTTTGCAATGCTTTAAACGTTTTTGTATTAACCCACCAGAACTGCAAACTACATGTGTTTTCAATTTGCAATTGTTGAAGGTTTGTTTTTTTTGGACATCTCTTTTTTAAAGCATTCTTGCAATTAAACTACTTAGGCGCATTGTTGTTACTACACCATAAAACATCGGTCACGCATTGCCAACTTAAAAGTAACTCTTAAAGTAATCTCAAAGTACACGTTAACTTAATATCTTTTTTCAGTTTTCTTCGAATTCACTGATAGCAAGTGTAAGCTATACTATTATACAATAATCAGATTGTATCTCCTTAAGTGACCTCAAAAAATAATCAGTTTTGTGTCAGTGTCACCGTAACATACAATAGTATAACATATATATTTTTCAATCGATTATTTTCAACTAGTCCTTTTTGTTTTTAATCTTTTGATAATCAAGTGACTTTTTCCAGTAATTTCACTAAACAAAACTTGCAAATTATTAATTCTTATGTCTGCCCCGAATTACGTTCGACGAGTAAAAAGAATACATATATTATTTTGGAAATAGTCTTCACGTTTCGGCTAGCCGAATTCATTTATTCACCTTATACTACAGTACAGTATATATCATTGACTTTGAGGATATTAACCATACATAACCTACAATTTCTTGATTCGATTCATAGCATTAACATATAGAGCGCACCACCTAAGTTGAAAAGTATCGCCCTCTTTTAAAAAAATTATCCCAAAACTAAAAATTATTCAAAAATCAGTGAGCGAGACTTCTCTTCGCGTCTCTTTGTCTCTCTCTCTCTGTCTCTCTCTCTCTCTCTCTTTTGCTCTCTGCACCCTGTACTAGGCAGTCTTTGCACTTCGTGTACAGCTGTAAAACTGTAAATTTTTAGACCTAAAGTAACAAGTTGGACTAAGTACGAGGTATATAATATATATATATAATTAGCTAAAGATAATCGTGACGATCTTGCGACAAGTAAGCAAGTTGTATATGTAAACTAATGTACAATTAGATGTATTGTGAGTGTGCAAGTGAATCGAGTTGTACATAAAAAAAGTGTGAATGAGTGTGAGTGCATAGTTTGAATGAGCTTTTAGCCATCAGTGTCAGTCTAATCGAAACTTGATGTCAGCGTGTGGGGTGAGAGTTGTGCTCCTTTTGCTTTGTGTTCTGCCTCGTGTGCGTAACTCGTTATCGTTATCGTCGTCGTCGTCGTCGTTTTCTCAAGTCTTGAGTCTCGTGCATTCTCCTAACACACCCAACCAGACCAGCAATAGCATCAACAACAACAACAACAGTAACAGCAACAGCAACAGCTACAACAACCCGTTAGACAATACTAAAACTGCAATTGTAACTGAAACTGAATCTTTTTTCGGCACCTTCTTTCTCTCTTGCTCTAAAAATGTGTATTGTGTGTGTTGTTGACTTTAGGCTGTGTTCGCTAGTTGGATACCAGAAATCACTGAACTGGCCGCCCAGAGAAGCAAATATGGTGGAACATATAGCAAGGATCCTAGAAAAAGGTACACGAACACGTTGCTGGCTGTACCATTCAAAGAAAACGAAAAACCGAACATAAAATTTATAAAACAGATAACAACAAAAAGAACACAAAAGAAAATAAAATAAATCACAAAAAAAAATATAGACGATATTGAAAAGCAACAATCGCTACAATCGAATTAACATTGTTTTTCTTACATTGCATTCTTACTAAACTTCAGAAGAAGCAACACAAAAAAAAGCTGATTTTATTATAATTATTATTTGTTATCCTTTAGTTTTTACATTCTTTTCTTTTTATTTCACTTCATTTTTGAACTTCACTTGAATTTGCATAAAAATATCCACTAAAACTAAGCCAGGCAACTGCACCATAGAATAAATAGTAAACAGGAAAAAGTGATCACAAAATAGTTGCCGATCGGTTTGAGTTGGTATAATTGTCATGAAGCAAATCCAAACTAGAAAAGATATATACAATTCTTATTCGAATTATTCAATCCAGAGAGGCATTGGTTTCTTGGTGGCATGTGTAGAAAGGAAATTCTCTTTTCGAATTGATTAAAAACGTACATAAGCTAAAAAATCGATATCTGTAATTGTTTGTCAAATCCTTCTGTAAATCTTGTTGTTCTTTGCTTTATCTTTATACATACTTTCCTTATGCTACAGACACATACAACAAACATACAAACACTTTTCAACTTATTGGCTTCATTTTTGTGTGTGCAAAATTAATTAGGCCAATGCTATTCCCGTTAGTTCAATTAGATAGAGCAGACGAAGGCGGCCGAAGTGTGGATGTACGTGGCGTATACGTTATGTGTGCAGTGTTTCTTTCTTTTAACGATTTTCGAATTCTACTTTGAATTGTTGTGCATCTTAAATATTAACTAAAGTACACACATACTATGACTATGTAGATTGTAGCGCCTGACGGGTATGCAACCCTTTTTGCCCAAAACAACTGAGACACCAAAAACAACAAAGTTAATGCTCAGTTTAAAACTTGTTTCTCTATCCACTGCTAAATCATTCGCCAATTCTTATCTTCTCTACATATTCACATATATGTAGTTATTATTTTGTGGTAATCATTTAATTGATTTCGTTTTTGACTTATTTACATACTTATTTAACATTTTGCTGCATAACTCAGAGCATGCATCTCTCTCTAAATCGGTAGCATAATTTCTAAATTCCCGATTCGATTTCAAACAAGCCAACAGAGCAAGCAATCACAGTCCAGACGCATATGCATATATCTACAAACATATTAACACCCACGACTAGTCTTAACAACCTTACGATATTCGGGTTTCATTTACAGAAGGTTTTGAATTCCATTTCACACAGAAATCGATGTACTTCAGTAGATCTCTTGGCGCAGAAACAAAAAATACAATATATATATATATTCATATGATGAGAGAATTGAAACTTAAGCACTTTTTGCTCGAGAACTTTCAATGAAAATACAAGAAATTTTCAAAAATATATAAAACAACAATTAGTCTTCGTTTTCCCTTTGTTTTTGGTTATTTTTCAGCGCAGGCAGCCGCGAGTTTTTATGCAACTTCAGCCAAGTGAATTTGTTTTTGCAAACTTCGTTTTCTTTTGCAGTTTTAGTTTGTCCCCCCTCCCGTTGTTAACACAAGTTTTGACTCGAATACAGTACGAAATAGCTTTTTACTCTGTTTGTTTTTTGGAAAACTACCGAAAAGGCATAATAATAATGTTAACAAATTGTTTGTTGGTTTGTTTGTTGGAAAATACACAGACACACACACACATACATACATACACGAATCCAAGTTGCTGCTTTAGTTTTCGTATTGATTTTGTCTATGAACATAAAATTATTCGGAATTTTGTACAAGTTTATAATTCCTATACTTATTAAATACCAAATGCAGTAGATACTTTTGCAATTTTATCCACTACCTAATACATATTACTTATTATATCGAATTCACTTGTAATTACAGACATACTATACCAAAAATATACCAAATGCTGCCATGCCGTGGCAACAAAACAAAACATATAACACCTATACTTATTCATCTTTCTAATTAAAGTCGTTAATTTGCTTGCACCTACTTAGTATGCCGCAGCCACGCATATTACAAGTAATTAAAACTGCGCCAAATTGCGCTGTACAACAATCAAAAGTTCTCAATGATTTAATTAAGACAATCGATTTATTTCGTTATAACAGTAACAGTTGCAGTATCTGTGTATCGTAATCAGTATCAGTATCAGTATCAGCATCATGACTACATTTACTCAAACTGAAACTCTTTCCCCGATTTCCTTTGCCCAAAGTATAGACTCTTTCTTTCTCTCTCACGCACATCATACAGATACGAGTCTTTTCGAATGAAAGCACATGAATACACCACGAAGACCAACTGCGTGTTATATACATATCTTTTTGTAGCTGTAGTTCTATTTGTCATTAGCTAATCTATAGCAGGCACCATCAAGCAAAGGTCCCAGTCGATTTGTTCTGATGGCTGCCAGGGTACTTGGCATTTATTTCCTTTCAGGTATCTACTTCGCACTTATGGCGTTTCTAAATTACTTTAGATATGCTCGTGTACCGACTTTTGATTTACAATTACACATACTATAACATTTAAATACCATTTAAATACTACTGTAGCCCATACACGTATCCCCAAGAAATCGAAAGCCTTTTTCAAAATTGTTATTATACACATTATACTTAATATAGTATGACATGACATTGTTAGAGCAATGAGAATATTAGGTCTGTTCATTTGTGAAGAGTGTAAGAAAAATGTACTATTATTATTAAGTTTACATTGAGTTAATACGATTGTTTTATTGGTTCTGTAATAGTATTTTGATTTCCACATTAAGAACCTTATGTTAATACAAATTGATGAAGTTTCGCGTAATCAAGAAACAAGAAACAAACAAAATACAGTAAACATAAAATAAAAAAAAAGAAAAAAGTGAAATTAAGATCCAGCAGACGAAGCGCCGTTCACATCGTCGACATATTTCTAGGTTATGTCTGCTTCTCATTGTTTTTACCCCCGGTATTCCACTCTCTCTCTCTCTCTCTCGTTTTATTCCGTTCCCTCGCGTGCTTTTTTAGGAATCCGTCATACGTATAGAAAGTATTTTAAAATTTGCATTTTATTTCTATCGATTAAAGAAAATCAAATCCGAAAAACAAAATACTTCACTATCATCATTATCTTTCATACTGTAAACAGGCGATTTTTGCAAGTTGTATACCTGAGATTATAGACTTGATTGGAACAAGAGCCAAATATGGGGGCACATTAAAAAATGAAAAAGGGCGAAGGTGAGATAAACTAAATTTCTTCTTACAATCAACAGACAACTAAATAATCAACAACTGATTTCAATATATATATATATATAAACCAAACCAGTCTACTTACTACCACAAATAAACCAAACATAAATCTAAGTCAAACAATTGTTTAAATCACTCGAAATGTTCAATTAACAAATGTCTTCGTTTTTGACAATGTAAACACCAAATCAAAATGAAATTTCTCCAAGTAAAAAAATTAAAAACAAAACGATTTTAGAAAGAAGTCAGTAATTAATAATAATCATGATCTATGTATGTGCAGAATTTAATTTTACTTTGCGCTTCATTCATCCGATGATTTTTTCCAATATCAAATGTGGCTGAAATTTGATTTTGATTTTAAAAACCCTTGCAACAAGAAGTACACACACATACTTGCATATATAATCTATACACTTATATACACCAATATAAACAAGACCCCAACACTAAATACATATAATACCAAAGCCCAACAAAACACGGCCGACTATCCAAGCATATTTTGAAATGAGAGCGAAGCAATGAACAATGAACGCAAACTGCAATGCGAGCCTGTATAGTCAGACAAACAAGAAACTAACTATCCAAAAACAAGAAAATCAATCCATTCAGTCACATAAACTTAAACCGAATTCAAAGCATTCGATTCAACACATACATACTCGAACACCAACACATATAACATGATAATCCTCACCACGATAAGCCTCAGAACAAAATTACAAAATGCAAAATCAAAAATCAACGAATGAGAAATTTAACACTGAAGTAACAACTATGCTTTGAGTTTAAGTTCTCAACAACTCATTTCTTTTTCAGTTTTCTGTGTTTCTTATTGATATTTGGATTCTTTTTATTTTACTTTCTTCATATATATTATATATGGTATCTCGAGTTAAATGTGGCGCAATTTAGCGCGCCGATTCAGTTTCCATTGCGGGTACCCAGCGCTGCGGTGCCTTAGGTATTTTAAATTGTGGTATTGTTTTAAGGCTCGCCCCATCTCGATTGACACGTATTTTGTTTTCTTTGGTTATGATTGGCATTTTGAGATTGACTATTGAAACCTGTTCCAAAACTGTATCGTACTTAAAATACTGTTCTAAGTGTATAATGTGCGTACTCTTAACTACCATATCAAAACTATATTGTTGTACGTTTACTACATTCTAATTGAACGCCAAATTATCAAAACTATCTCTTCTGCTATATAATTCTTCCACCCTCTTTATAAAAAACTTTAAATATCTTTCTCTAAATTTGTATTCTTTTTGATTTCCAATAGTTTCTCTGTCGCGCTGCTTATTGGCGGAGGTGTTGCACGTTTTGAGTTTTCGTATCGGTTTCGGTTTCAGTTTGAGTTCCAGTTTCATTTTCAGTACAATTCAAAAAAATAAAAAAACGAAATGAAAAAAGAAGCGATAGGACATAGGATCACTTGGAAAGGTTGACGACAACGATTGAAAAATTGAGAAACTGAAAACTTAAACTGAAAATCGCGAGCCGTAAAGCGTATTTTTCGTTTGATTCGTTTTGTATGCCATCATCTAGTCACATTGCATTGTATTAGCCCTTCAAGAATCAGTGATTGGTGTTTAATATTGTGTTACATATTCGTAATTGTCTATATAGTCTTTGATATCAAAGTCGTAATTCGTATAAATAACTATACAGTATAAATATATATATGCATATTATGCAAAACAATTTTAAACGATCAAACATTTAACGATAATAATGCATATACAATATAATACTCCATAAGAATAAACCTTTTTTACGTAAATATTAGAAAAGCATTAAACAATCCATGTATACACATACATACAAACATTTCTTTTAAGATTATTTAATAAAATAATCAATTTTTACGATAGACAGCAAGAACTGCAACAAAATACATTTTTGTGTGATCCAGGAAACGAAAATAATACTCCACTTTTTTGAGTAGTTTTGATACAAAGCGTCCAGTTGTAATAAGTATTATATGTGTGTGTGTAAGATACCTTAACTAATAAATATGACAATAATGATGCTCATAAGCAGTTCTATACATACAAACAATATAAATATTTTATCTCATTCTCTGCCTACCCGACTGTCTATCTTACTCTCTCTCTCTTTCTTTCTCTGTCTGTCTCTCTCAGTTATCAGATATTTCTTATCAATGTTGTAGATTTCGATCAATTTGCATTTATATGTATCTTCCGCTCTGTACTCAATCTCACAAATCTATGTACATTTTGATTTGACCAATTCTTTTGATTTCCTTATAGTTTTCATACACTATACCATATTTGATCAATCTCTGAAATTGTATAAAGAATCATAATAAATCAATATAGTTCAATCAATAAATAAACGAATTGGCGCTTATAACAAGATCGCAAACAACAATTACATAGCCTAATACTATCGATAGCCTGAAGGTGAATAACTTCGAAGAACTTTATAGTATTTGCGTGGGGGCTATCAACAATCAAATGCCGATCAAATGAAATGATATTTGTTCAGCTAAGAAGAGGATTAAAGTTTAATTGCATAGGTTGCTGCTGATATTGAATTGTGATGCATAATTACTCCGTTGTTTTTGGTTTATAGGCCTGTAAAGTGTAATGCCCTTCTTAATAAATCCGTGGTTTTAGGTGAGTGGAGTTTCAGCTAGCCAGCGAAAATGGAAAAGTTCACTCTGTTATCTTCAGACTGCAGAATTTGAAATAATCTGTAACATGTTCCCGACATCGTTTCCACTTCAATTTCCAAATCCTTCCAGAACACAAACATAACGTTTTTTTTTCGTTAATCTTTTTCTTTTAGTTTTTCGTCTAGCTCTCAATATACTCTGTATCTTTTATTCTGTTTCATCGACATTTCACTAGCCGTCAACACCTTCTATCAATCATGGTACATAGTATAGGATTCATCACATTTTCCTTTAAGAAAAAGAAAATAAAAGCAAAGGAAAAAAAAGAGAAACTAATAATTAATAAAATGCGTGGCCAGGCATCAAATTTTCAAATCTTTTCACCTGTTTTATTCATTTCAGATGTGATTGAATTGCATTCTCAATACAGCAATTAATTATATTATGTATACTCAGCACGTATATTACTTACAATGAACCACATAAGTCAATGCAACTTACATAGTTTATTTCTTAGTTGCATTCTTTGACACATAGTTGATCTATTCACCTTACTGGCTGACGTTTTTAGCCGTGCATCCACAGTTATGATACAATTAATATATACGTTTTCTACCTACAAACATATTATACAAACCAAATAGAAAAAGTGCAGTTTTTAATTTCAATAATATTAAAATTGAATTTTGAACTTATATTCCTCTACTTGTAAATCTCAATTTTAATTCAAAAGGAATTATGTGCCATTCGATCCTTGAATAATATTTTGTTGTAACTATGATGATCCTTGATGATAAATAAACTTTTGTACCTCTATCTGGGGTTACGATGAATATAAATTCAACCCATAATGTGGTTAGGATTCAAATTACCCACAATTTCACTGAAACACAGAAAAATGCATGTTTTTTTGGTGCACCCATTACACTGACACACAAACGAAGGTATATATGCATACCTATAGTATTGGAGTTTGTCTGCCTGGTTGCCTTATTGCATGCCTGTAATATCGTACAGAATATTGTATATCCTACAGAAACCAAATGCTAGAAGCCTGTTCGAATTAAATGATCATCTTAAACAACCACACAAACTCTCAAACAACATACCTTTATTGAAACTAATTATTTACTATATTTACAAAGATTTTGTTATTGTAGTTGCTTTATACGATGCATGTAAGTTGATTATATTGCCAACGGTGTGCGTAGCTAAAATGTTCAGTTAGTAAAAGCCCATTTTAATTTTGATTGATCTGATCCTAGCGCAAAGGTATAGCCTGGTGAGAATCTACAATTGCTATGCTATATGCCTGCATAATTTTAATTGCTATGATTTATTGGTTACCTTAACTTGCGTTCCAACAGATTTCTGGGGTAGCAGACTAAATTATCATGCATATTGCAGTATTTATTAGTTCTTTTGTTTTTTGTGTGTGTTTTTTTTTTATTTTTAATTTATGGTCAAATTGTATGATTTCGTTAGTTTGATTTCATATGAATATACAATGTACCTTTTTGATTACAATGATGTTTACTTTTTAACTACAACAATAAAATTATAACACTGACAAGTTATAATATTAGTATGATAATGAAAACAAATCAGTTGATAACCAGATCAAATAATATGCAAATATTAATCGATAAATGAATAAAGAAATGTATACACACTGAGTATGTACAACGCATCTCATTTATCATCACGAACACCCTACATCCCAACATCAACTGTACATTGAAACACACACAATAAGCTGACTGACGGTTTCCTCCATCATGTGTTCATATGAGCACTCGATGGATGAAGGGTTCCAGCAAGTGATTGTACTTGAAATTTAATGTTCAAAGTATGATCACTTGTCGGGTATGTCTAGCGCCACTGCACATACACATACATATACACAGAAACATATGCGCACCCACATATAATTCGACATGCAGCGACATGCATGGCTAACATTAAAATCTTTACACTTACACTAACACAACTAACTGAAACACGCACACACACACACACAGCATTTAGCTTAACACTAGCTTTGAAACGATTCTATACTATTGCCATTTACTAATGTATATATTTCTTTTCACACCTCACAAACACAACAATGCAATTTCCGCAGACATATTGTGGTATGCGGTCATATAACATACGAATCCGTGTCGCACTTTCTCAAGGACTTTCTCCACGAAGATCGTGAGGATGTCGATGTCGAGGTGGTTTTTCTCCATCGGTAAGTTACAACATATGTATATATTTATAATATTATTATATTATATACCAACTGATAATTTCATCATATGATTTCGTTTCGTAATATATAATTTAGTTGAGTTGAGCTATGAAAAGTGAATTTAGTGCAGTAATTAAGAAGAAAAAGTATCTATAAAGCGGAAGTCCACTGATCTAGATAAGTCTATCTATCGGCAGTTGATATTCGCTTTAATTAGAGATATAAAATTAAGTCTAGATAAAGGCACTTTACATTTAAGTATTGCATTATTCGTATTAGTTTTTAGTTATCACGGACAACAACAATATATTATTACTTTCCATTTATGTACGTACTTATACTTGCCTTTAATTTACAAAACATAATTAATATTGAACTCGATCATCATGATGATGTAACGTAACATGATACATGAACTAAATAGCAAAGAGCCCGACCTGGAGCTAGAAGGACTGCTGAAGCGTCACTATACAACAGTGGCGTTTTTTCAGGGCACAATGATGAATGCAGTCGATCTGGAACGAGTCAAGGTACACAAATACACACACAAACAGTTACAAACACAAACAATATACTACACTCTAACAGTACAAACAAACAAATACACAAACAGATACAGAAACACACACAAATATACTGCAGCAACTGGTCAGTCGAGGAGTCGAAAAAACTGTGTAAAGCAAATCGTGCTTTGCCCAGAAGGGCCCAGAACCCTCTCATAGCGTCATAGCGTCGTGTCCCATTGTGTATGTGAAGTACATGTACGTGTGTATGTGTGTATGTACATCGCAATGACAACACGACCACATACAAACATAGTTAGCAGCGCGCAAGCAACAACAAACAGTGCAAAGTAGCGTTTCACTCTTTATAATGCCAACCTCTAGTCCCCTAGCTACTATATACTATACATATATACTTAATAGTCTGCCAATGTTTGATGCGACCCTCGCGCCCAATTAGCCAACTATTATTATACACCCCTCTTTCAAAATTTGCTCGTTCTCACGTGTTCAACTCTTTGTATTATGAATTTGATTTCTTTTTGCAATTTAAGATATTTTTTTTCTTACTTGATGTCTGACATCACCGCACATCGGCCAGATACTAGCGGGTTTTATAATTTTCCAGAAAAAGAAAACTCACTGGAAAATACTTATACCTATTTGTACAAGCATTTGCTTGGCAATAGCGGTTCTTAAAGAATTCTTTTCATTTTTTTTTGACTTCTTTGTAAAACAATTTATTTCACTCTATTCGATTTAAAACTATATAGTATTATTTAAAAATATGTTCACGTTGGCTTTCAGTAATAATAACCTGCGCAATGGAATGTCCTTTTAGCTGAAATTTTATTCAAGTTTGAATTTTGTATCTTATAATATTTCTTAATTCAATAATAACCTAGATGAAGTCAATTTTAAGAATATCACATTTTTTAAGCATACATACTTTTGGAGTCAGTGCACCTTATTATGCTTTACCAACATCTTTATTGAATTATTCATAATATATATTACTCATTTTTCATATTCCTATTGAATTCTATTTTTCATTTGCGCTCAACACATTTCTTTAACTTAATAGACTATTTGGTAATATCTTTAAATTCTAGAATTAGATTTAAGATTTCATCATTATACTACATGCGATTTACATTGTATGTACACGTGAGTTATGTATGTATTATTTTATTACTTATATAGTAGCTAAGATAAGCTCAGATTATATAAGGCAACTCTGCCATCGATATAACATATTATAGATATTTCGTTTAGTTTATTTGAGATTAGTTATGATAATAAAACAAGACGAAAGTATCGTAAAACAATGCAGACTCTACGAGTATATTCTTTTTGCCGTTCGCACTCTTTATTTACTGACAAAAGGCACTGTTATTCTTCGCATTATTTACTATTATTCTTTTTTTTCATTTGCATACTACAATCTGCACAATTTCCAAATATCTGTTTTCAAAAACACACTACAAACTTATGGTTTAAATATAAACCCAACTACCGTTAAACTGTCTACATTGGAACATCTGAATATATCATAATACTACTCTAAAAATATCTGTTTTAATATTTTCAAAAAATAAAAAACAAACATTACGTTGGTCACAAAAAAAAAACCCAAAAAAAAAAAAACTTTACCAAAAATTCTAAAGTAAACCACCCGATTTGGAACTTGAGGGTTTATTCAAACGTCATTTCACCACCGTGGAGTTCTTCCAAGGAACCATTATGAATCCGATTGATCTGCAGAGGGTTAAGGTAAAACATTTCTTGATTTTATATGTTTCTCTATGTTGGTTATATCGTATGTTCATTTATGTATTTGTTTTATTTATGTATTTCCGTTTGCCGTTTGGTTTTTGTTTCTTCTGATTTATGCGTGTTTGTCAACTCTTATCAATCGAACTCAACAGACTACCATACCATAGCTAATTCTCCTTAACAAACCAAACATACTTACAAAACCGAACACTAACCGATTCTACTCACCAAAATACTGTATATCTATGTATATGAACAGTACTAAATATGTATTCATGCAATGTTTATATGTATATGTATGTATGTATGTAAAACATAGCTATTAATGTGCTCATTTATCGTTGTCGCTTTGGTTCTATGTACAACTCATTGACAAGAATCGCATTCGCGTACTTTCTCATCAGTATGTGAGTCAGTTGAAGTAATAACACACCAACCTACATACATTCACACTGATCTATACACGCGTCTTCACAATGCTACATAAAACAATATACTACAGACACGAATACACTGTGTATGGTTGACGTTGTTGTATACGCAAGCATTAATTGTGAATCATTTTTAGCTTAAGCGGCAAATTTATATTGATTATTATTATATATATATAAGTATATAACTTACATAACATCTTAAGTACATTTAACGTTAACCTATCCGGAATAAAGAAGGCATTAAGCGAAGCCCAGTATAAGGTTCTGAGGTTCTCTTATTAGAATCAGGCAAAAGGTTACAGTTAGGTGTTGTTTAAGAAAAGCCATTTTATAACTAAGTATGTACACAGCATGATCATAACATGATGATTATTCCTTTTATAGAATATAATTTTTTTTTATTGCAATGAAATTATATATTTATTTGACACGCCCGTACGTGGTTAAATGGATGGAGTTTTGAATGATGCATTTATAATTGATTTAAGTCGGAAAGCAATCAATACTATGTTTGATAAACATTATAAATAGATAATAGAGAGCTCAGCAAAAGTTGATATATATGTGATTTCTGTTTATGTAAATAAAAAAATAATAAAATGATGTGTAAGGAGTTAAGTCATATAGTTTCATACAAAGATGTCATAGGTTTAAATTAAACCCTTTCAAATAAGAAATATACCTGAGAATAATATCAATATACAGAGTATCTTACAACAATTGCTCTTAAAAACCTTTAATGATGAACCTAAGATTATCTTTTGCATACGGAAGTGCTCTCCTATGACCTCAGTATGTATGATATATATATATACCACATACAACAGTATTTTTAAGAATATCTGGGCGGGAATTTAGGGCAGCATACAAAGTGTATGAGTAAGTGCACACAAAGGATCGAGTGCATCAAATGCAATCGATAAGCCCTTTGTTAGGATTTTAATTTCCAAATTAAATTCAATTTCACTTAGACAAAGGTTTTACCGCAATGCAAATACAACAAAAACAGCAAGAACAGCTATCTTGTTGGCTTTTCCAATATCAATCCGATGTCTATTGTTTTTCGGAAAGTGAATGCTGCATGCTGCATGTTGTTTGCCCGTAGGCCGCCGTGTTGCATGTTCCAATTGCAGACCACATAATGGAAAGCTTTTATTGTGAATTATGTATTCTATTTGTATATATATGTTTGTATGTATATATGTGTGTATATATTCAGCGATTGTGTAATGCGCTCTTAAGTTTGCTCTCTTTTGTTTGTAAATTGCTTTCAACATTGAGTTTCTTGATTCCAAAGAACACCCCAAAAACGACACGAGTTCTCTGTTAACCTCTCTTTCTGTCTACCTTCTCACCCATGCACCGAGCGTTCGCTTTTTGAGTTTTTTATTATCTATTGTTGTTGTTACCTATGAAACGGATTACCTATGAACTACACCAACCAACCAACCTTACAACCAACCAACCGCTTACTGTCTCTCTCTATTTGTCGCCGGTGTGTGTTGCCAATAATAAGTTAATCGAAGCCAAGTACTAAATATGTGTGTGACAACTGCAACTTGTGTGTTAAGTGCCGTAACTCGAGTACACACATACACTAATACACACACACACGCCAGTCACCTGTGTAACATAAATATACTAAGTACTTACTAGTTGTGCAGTCGATGTACGTGTAAACCGCTTACTAACTTCAACTGTAACCGTTAATGCGACAGACACTCATACAGAGGAACTCACATACTCGCAATCACCCACCAGAAGAAACTAACAATAACAACAACATACAAACAACAATAACACACACATATGTAACTACATAGCATACTAACTAGTACACGTTGATGGCCATATTCCCCACTATTTGAACAGATCAGAACATAACATAAAGAACATACTGAAACATACGTCTATAGCTGTACAAAGACATAGACAATTGACTAACACCAACAAAATAAACTGCACTCTATATACTGGGAGCCCTTATTAATAGTATGTTTTATCGCCCCTTCCCAACTCCTTCTCAACTACCACAAAAAGGTACACGAAGCCGACGCCTGCCTGGTGCTAGCTAACAAATATTGCCAAGATCCCGACGCAGAAGATGCTGCCAATATAATGAGAGTTATCTCAATTAAGAACTACAGCGACGACATACGTGTCATTATACAGCTTATGCAGTACCACAATAAGGTAAGCCAATCTCAAGAGATACAGGAATTTATACTTATAAAATATATATATATATAATCTTGTTAAGGCGTACTTGCTGAACATACCATCGTGGGACTGGAAACAAGGCGACGATGTCATTTGCCTGGCCGAGCTGAAGTTGGGCTTCATAGCACAGAGCTGCCTGGCGCCAGGATTCTCCACCATGATGGCCAACTTGTTCGCTATGCGATCTTTCAAGACGGTAAGTATTAACTGTGCTAGAGTGCGAGAAGGCACATCAGGTTACTCCTTAACAAATAAAAACAACCAGACACAAAAGCACACTGGGCTTAACTGGGGCATATTCAGAAAACAGGCGATAAATACCAATAAGAAATAAAACAAATATCAATTAAACGAGAGAAGTGAAAGGATTAATCAAGAGGCGATCGGTGTAAAACCTTTATCAATCATAAATCTATATTATGTACGTCTTTAACCCCATAGTCGCCAGAAATGCAATCTTGGACAAATGATTACCTCCGCGGCACTGGCATGGAAATGTATACAGAAACATTGAGTCCGACATTTATTGGAATACCGTTTGCTCAGGCCACTGAGTAAGTTGCGCAGCGGGCAGTCCAATTTCTACATATATGCTATAAAAAACAAATATCGTATCGTATCTATTATACTACCTACTATTCAACTACTTGTTAATCGTGCAGCGTTGAAAATATCGTACCAAAACAAATACATAAACACACACACATACATTAAATACATACACACACACACACACACACAGAGAAACACAACAATTGTTTATTTATATCTTCTGATCAGTTCTGATTGATGTTGTAACTACTTTCGTTGTCTGCTTTGATTTCGAGAGAGATTGAACGTTTCCGATCTAATGAAGAAGCGTTTACATCGACCTCAACAAATATCTGATGAAACGTAAACGTGTAAAATTGCCTGCCTCTGGTGTAATAGTATTATGGTTTATTACTTATTACTCACACACACAAACACACACACGTATACACACAACAAAAGAAGACAGAACCCAACTTGAAGTACACTGTGAAAAACTAGTCGGTGTTTTATGCTAATAACTCTTTGTGTACTTAATGTTCTCAATGTTTAAAATGCCATCAGTGTTTGCAAATACCAAAAAACCAAAAAAAAACAACATGTTGCTGAATATTGTTTTCTTTTACATTAAGTTTGTGACAGACAGCTCTGCTAGGACACACATCACAGTTAGACACACACATACACACACACACACACACATATCACACACACACGCACACTTACACTCAGGGAGCATTTCAGTACGCTAATTGTATGGTATATTTGTGTGCAGCGCGCTCTGTCTCTCTATCTATCTCTCTCTATATTCCATCGCAGAGCTAAGCTATACCGCGTGCATTTGAGTTCAAGTTGTATTTAGTTTATAGTTTTATTTTACTTTGAATTTTGCTCATTTGATACGATTTGATTTTGGTTTCGGTTGGATCTTTCATAATACCCCTAAAGAATGCCCGATGCTAAAGTGTGTGTATAAAATGCTGTGCAGTCTGTTAGAGCAGCTTGAGAATCAACTGAATTGTTTTTATGAAATGTGCCAAAAGTATTGAGCTTGACTAAATCTAAGCCTGAATATCTAAGTCACACTACTTTGCACACCCGAAACACGCCCACTCACACCAACACGCCAGCGTTCCAATGTTCCAAGTGTGCCCAAGTATGTTGTACATATGCCCAAAGCGAAAGATAAACAAAAAGAAATAAGCCCAATTCTGTAGTGCCTCTCGAACCGAGCCACAGTCGAGCCGCAAGCCTGGTTGCATATGTGTCGATTTTACAACTATAATATCTCACAATATACACTCTGAAATCCAATAAAAACTGTAACATGAAGAACCAGAACCAGTACAGAACAACAACAAGAAACAACAACAACAAACAATCGCCAAGTAGTTACATTAGCGAACTTACTAAATCCAAACCACAACAAAACCATTTTCTAACTTTCAGTCACCAGACACACAGGCCTGGCAAAATGATTATCTTCAAGGTACAGGGTGTGAGATGTACACCGAAACTCTATCACCTTCATTTACCGGCATGACATTCCCACAAGCCAGCGAGTAAGACTCCAAAATGAGAAATTAGCGAACAAAAAATTGCAAAAATACAAAAAAAAAAAATACCAGTTCAAATAACTAATAGTTTTAAAGAATCAACTGTATAAAAAATACTTTTGCCTTGTACAATATGTTCGATTATCTATTATCTAATTATTTTCTATAATTTATCCAATTCTAATTCGTTCCATTTTCGTTTGATTTATTCCTTACTTATACTAATTACTTGTAACAAACTCTAAACAACTTTTTGTTTCAATTATACCACTTAAGTACTACTCCTACTTGCTCCTACTACTTACTTAGCTACTACAACATACTATTTATACTCAAATCAAATGAAATATATATCTACCTAAAGAACCCTAGCAGCAAACATTGATCAAACATAACGTAATGAATACATTCTGTATAATTTGGTTTTTGGATTTCTATTCGCATTGCATCCGAATTCCATAAAGTATAAAGTGCAAAGTTTTGGATCTACTATATCTCTAGACACCGTTCGCTTGTTATCAACTAACTAAACAAACTTCGCTCCGATCAATTGTAGTTTAAGTCCAAATAACAGTTGTTGCCTTTGTGAACTAAATGCATACCATATATACTACATAAAATATAATATATAATACAACATAGCACATGCGAAGATCTGACTATTTCACTTTACTGCGCCAGATCTGAACCCAAATCGACTCCTAGTTCCGCTCATCGCATGCGTGTGTAACGCTTTGTGTGCAACCATCGCTCCTCTTTCTCACTCCCTTCGCCGTACCTCTGCTCCACCCTCACCTTCATGTTCCACAGCTGTATCTACGATTACTGCGAGGCATTTGTTTTTTCTCTCCTTTTAAACATCGATAACTTAGTTTTATGTTTTCATTTGTGTAATCGATTTTTGTAAGCATTTTGTCTAGTATTCGCATGTGATTTTGCCAGCTCTTTAAACAGTGCAACAAACAATGCAAACATTTTGTTACAGTGTACGCTTTCAACGCACACACGCAAAAAAATAAGAACGCATGCCAAGTTTTGAAAAGGTTTAGCTACACTTTCTGTAGTGTAGTTACTTACTATATAATATATCTAACTATACTCTTTAAAATGCTCCATACAAGACGGGAGTAATTCAAATATTCCCTTTCTGTCTCCTTCTCTCTCATATTTCACTGTTTGTCGCAATCAGACTGTGTTTCTCCAAGCTCAAGTTGCTCCTGTTGGCCATTGAGATCAAGGGTGCCGAGGAGGGAGCCGACAGCAAGATATCCATTAATCCGCGTGGCGCCAAAATACAGGCGAATACGCAGGGATTCTTTATAGCACAAAGTGCCGATGAGGTCAAGCGGTAAGTGAAGTTCCCATTGCAAAGTATCTTATAGAAAGTGTGAAACATGATATTCTTCTGTTGTTTCTTTCACAGCGCGTGGTTCTACTGCAAGGCTTGCCATGAGGATATCAAGGATGAGACACTCATCAAGAAATGCAAATGCAAAAACTGTAAGCAGACCTTTGTACCATTTATAGAGAGTATCTTTTGTATGTATACATATCTATTTGGGTTCATTTTTTTCTCTTTACTTGAATATTGTATTTCATTTTATTCAATTCATTTTTATCGAGAGTTACGTGAAAAACTATAGACTAAATAATGTTTAAGTACAGGAATCAAATGAATAGATTTAAGATTTTCCTTAAGATTCAGGTTCAGTCTTAATATTCATATGTGTTACGATTTAATAGTCGCAGCAATAGCAGTCTCTCTATTATAATCTCCCCACAGTTATATTGATGATCTAAAATTGCATTCTATAAACATCAACACAACTGTAACTATTTGTCTTGTGTCTTTCTACTTACCATATTAAAACACATGTTCTTCTATTATACACTACTACTACCTATATACAACATACATATATCTATGCGCCATAATTGACATGAACATATTGTGGTGTTGTGACCCCTCGAAATGTCTTGAAACCGAATCGACAAACGTCACCAACGACTTCTGCCTACGTATAAACTTCTGCACATCATAATCATAATAATGAAACCATAATGAGAAACCTTTTGACATGTTTGCCACCTCTCGCATATGCATATAATCGTACATAATTGTGAATATACAATATGCAATGTATATGTACATGATATGCATATGACATGATCTGCAAGCAACTCAATTTCGAACAATATCAAATCGAATATAATGCATAATAATACAAATAAATGTCATAACTTTGTCCCACAGTGACTGTTCAGCCCAGGAGCAAATTTGATGACTTAGGTAAATCGAAATTATTCAACACACACTAACACACACACACAATAACAACAACAACATACAAGAATACAAGAATGTCCAATGCCACCAACAACCACCCACTGAGTTTTGAAGTTTTTTTTCCGTACCCAAAATCGAATTTGTTTTGTTTGTATGTACGTTAAATACAGCAAATATACATATAACGCCAATATGTTTGCCCAAAACTATTTTCTATCCTCTTTATCTATCATAATCTTCTATTATGTATACTTACTATTTTCATATTCAACGCACTTTACCTTACCGGTTACACTGTGAAATTAGTTTTTGTTCGTTTGACTTTACCTCCTTTCTTCCAAACGGCCTATTGATTTATTAGTAAACTCTGCAACTTCTTTCAGCACCCCAAAAAGTGTGCAGTCATCCCCAGCCATCCAATCAAATCACAAAACGCATTCAAGGAATGCTGTCATACTGTCCCATATCTTCGGATATACCCAAAACCAAACACCTTTTGTTATGATATGCGCATCCACTCGTATATACATATAATCCACCTACAATCCAAATCGACAATACTTACTTCGGCCTCATAACATACATACTAACTAATATACTACACGTTTCGATATATCGTACATAACAAATACTCTTTCTGATGGCTTACATCATGTACCCTTGAACTGTAAATATGTTTGTGCAATATGCAACCCTGTTTTTTTTCTAAACGACCACAGAATTTATAAAATTATCATATTTCACTTATGATTTCATCAAGAACGTATATTGTGTGTTTTTAAAGCGGAAATAATGGCTTAAGTTTTACTTTGAGCTTCGCGCCATCTGTGGAACGTGTTATCCCCAAAAAAAAAAAAAAAAGCCAAAAGTTTTTTCCCAAAAAATGATAACGACTTGAGTAATACAGAAAATATATCTTATTTGTCTGCATGAAAAGGGATATACAATTGCATTTTATCTATTATTTAAAAAAAGAAAAGAAAAGTTTCAAGCGCTTTTTGAAAATATCTTATTTAAAGCAAAACTGGTTCAAGTATTGTATGTTTAATACAAATTTTGAAGTGCACATTTTTCTAAAACTATGTCTAGCTTTCTCTCCCCGCCCTTCATGCCCACCTCCTTAACTTTTCGTTGACAAGTTTCGCTGTACTCTATATTTTTAAACTTTATCTATGTTGAAAAAAGAAAAGTAAGTGAAAACTATTGAAAAGAAGTGCATGGAACTGAGCACTAAGGCCGATTTTAATCTCACTTTCACCAGCAAACTTTAAGCTCTCTTTACGATAAATACTTTACTAATTTTGAAACTCTCTTATTTATAACTCCCTCAACCTATGAACTTACCTACTTAAATTTAATTATACTTACTTATATACTATATTAATATATACTCCCGTTAATTAGTAGCAATAAGTTATTGAACTGCCATCATAAGTTGAAGCCTATAAAATGTTTTCTTTAGGTTTTAAGTTTCTTATCTTCATGGCGTGGCACCAACCAAGTTTCTATTTAAAACATATATTCTATGCAGTTTGTAAATAAGAACATAAGTGTAGATGATGCTCGCGACAGAAAAGTGTAAATAATCTTAATGCGAATACTCTCATCATCTATTTTCCTGTACTAAGTCAACTTTAGTGTGCTCATCCAGTGCGATTGACACTAACGTGAATGTATTTCTGGTTTCTCTGTAGCCTAACACAACTATTCTATACTATATACATATATAAAATTTGTAAATAATCGGATCTATATCCACATATGAATTTAGCTGCAATGTTCTTAAGTAGTTAGTAAGTAACATATTTGTATGTGTTGCCTGCGTAACCAGGTGCCCAGAGCCCAGAGTTCTTATAGTGCCTAGAGCTTAAGCTGCAATCTCCTCGAAGGTCTTACTCTATCATATTTTGTGCGTGTGTGTGCGTGTATGCGTTGCCACTGCTATGAGAATGTTGTACATGAAACACCTCACCATCTTACAGATGTGGGCATGATTATGATGCAGACGGGGATGGTCAACCAAGGTATCACATCGGTGATGAATACAATGGAGGGTACGCTTATAATTTCTATACGAACAAAACAAACCAAAAAAAAAAAAAAAAAAAAAAAAGTGACAAAACATTTAATAATAATATTTACTAGTTTCGGTGCTATTTAAATATTGTTAAAAGCCAAATTAGTTTATTTGTTGCTGCTGTAAAACAGTTGAATCGCCTACCTAATCGTATGTTATTGCCAAAAACACTCTTCAAATCCAAAGATACGATAGAAAACGGTTTTGAAGAGTGTAATTTAAATTCGGTGCGTCGAATTTCATTAAAAAAACAACACGAAAAACTTCAAAAAAGTAAATCCTTCTAAAGCTAAACAAAAAATTTATTAAATAAATTTTAGTACCATACAATTGCCGTAAATCCCCGAATTAATTGGACTTATTATACCCCGTCTACAAAAAAAGTTACGTGTATGTACATTTTTGTTTTACGCTACAAGATCCCCAAGCTGCTAAACGCCAGAACCTGCATATGAACCAGAAAATAAGAAACCCCGTCCTGCTTTACTCAAAACGATATTTTAAGGCTGGTGGAAGAGTAAAGAAGAAAGTCAGGAAGTGGTTTAGTTAAGCACATCTCAGCTGAGGCAGAGGTCTCAGTTGAACTGTAACTGTCACTCAGTATAAATATAACATTCTATATAGATCGATACATTAGTTTGCGAAGAGTTGTCGTTTGGTTCCTTACGATGGGCGCGTATTGATCATAATACAAATCAATTCATAACTAGTTTTTATGCTGTTTACATCTTAATTACAATCATATATACCATACCATAATGTTAAACGAAATTTAAAGTACGTGTGACTTGTGTGATTTATTATTATCATATCCGGAATACTTTATTATTTTGATGATTTTGATGAATCTTTAATTTTGATTAGGTATACATATATATTATATTAGTTTTTGGTTTTATGTACTTATATAAATTAAAACATTATGAGTTCATTGTTCGAATATGTTTTCGATGAGAATTTGAAAACCGAACTTTACGAATCATGACCTTATCATCATTTACCTATTCACACAAATCCTATACAATTCTGTTTTCATGAAACAAAACAGTGGCCACCTTCCGGAAAGGCGTCCGAGCCGTACAAATGGTTGGGCGTGCAAGTACGTATAACTCTCTCTTCTCTCTCTCTCTCTCTCTCTCTCTCTCTACTCTACTCTACTCTACTCTCTATTTCTCTCTATATACATATAACTTCTCCATGTTTCTACTCTATAAGCAAACGAAACATTAAAACACACCACAACGACAGATAAATCCGAAACAAAGTCTTTACATAACTACTACCTAATACTAACCCAGTTAAAAGTCCTCACAAACTAACATTAATCTATACCATATATATAATGCTTAACTGTTCAAACAGTTCAGACAGGTCAGCCTAACATATGAAGAGACTTGATACAATTTCGGTCCCGTTCAAGATAACATAATGTTAGCCCAATACATGTTAAAATACACACACACATATACACACAGAGAAAAGGAGATAAAGAAAACAAACAGATAAACACAACATGTACACGTAAATTCGTTCCTCTATTCGTTCGTTCTCGTAATTGTGTACTTTTTCATATTCAACTTTTATATATTAACTACTTTAGTGTGTGTGTGTGTAGTAAAGTCGATGATAGAAAACAATTCCGATTTCTTTTCAAAAATAAAATAATTCAAGAGTTTATAAATTTTATCTGAAGTGTTTTCGTATGTATTCCATACTCAAATGTTGTATCTCTTAAGCCAAGAAGCCAATTAATACTTACCATATGTTATTATACTCCAAGTAAATACATTCCACACATACACATAACATAATTTACATAAATATTTTGTAAAAATCCATGTATAGCGGTTGACATACCATAAAAATACACAAACACATACATACATATGCGTACACATAACTTTGTGTTCCTTTGGTCTTTAGTTTCTCATACTATTCGTTAGCTTCGATGAAGTTTAAGCCCAAATTGAGTTGAGCTCTCTATACGGAATAACGGTTCTTACTTCCAATTAGCGAACAAAGTTGGGACGAACTCGCACATCATACCACCATACAAATTGTATAAGCAACAAAAAAAAAAACAAAAAATAACACTGTTAATGATATAATACCGTATATACATACTTCATACATTAAATATGTATTTTTCTGACTCTGGGGTTTGCTCTTTTTCTTATGTGTATATCATACTTCCATTTACTCCCTACTCGTTCCCGTACTACTTCTACTACTACTACTACTGCAATACTTGTACTATGTATTTATGTGTCTGTGTGTGTGTGTAGAAGACGATGAATACTCGTTGTCAAGTAAGTCAAACTAACTCAAGCTACTATCTCATATACTACAAGTACTCTGGAACAACTACAACAACAATAACAACAACAAATGTTAAAGCAGCATCTGTATTTCATTTCTTTAGGATTCACATTTAAAACAAATTATCAATTCTCATGCATTCTCCATATTCTTTAGTGTGCCAGTGCACGTTCTTTCCTTTCGTAAATACATTCATACCGTACATATACATACATATATATTTTAAATGTATTCCACACTTTTTCTTTCCACTTTCCCGTACTAAGTAACTTCGAATTTTTGGAGTGTCGTTTGTGTTGTGTATTCGTTTCGTTGTTTTTGTTTCCAAAAAGAATATCATAAGAATATTACTCAAAAACATTATAAAACATTTAGAAAATTCAAATAGAAATAAAGCCTTTTACAATCATGATCACAAGCTGAACTGCCTTTGAATCGCCAATGCACAAGGAGCGATACTTTTTTTTCAATAAGAATGTCAGAAATTGTATTATAAACTTTGCTTTATAGAAAGTTAGTGCCAGATGAAACCATATGAAACCATTTAGGTGGAAGAGTCTTCTTCAATCGGGTATCGAGTGGGCCTTAGATATCGTCACTGCCGCATAACTGTCGAGTTTCTCAAGAAAAAAACCAACTTACTAATAGTTAAATGAGTTAATGTTTAATAATAATCTTAGATTAACTAAGTAACAATCGTATACTTGGAAAATAATAATGTTCTTGAACAAAATATGCTATAAAGTTTTATCCAACTGCAATTTGCCTATGCCAAACGCCTGCTTATGTAATGTACATATTTATATAGCATTTTGTGTTGTAGTGTGTTAATCACAAATTATTGTATATACAGAGTTTTTACATTAAAGCACAACCACGGATTGCCTGCATGTTATTAAAGCTTTATCTTGTAGCTTCACTGTTTACTCTCTTGCATGTTTAACCTATATAAAAACTATGTTTAACCCTAGAACATCCCCGAAGTCATTTCCCAGTTAATCACTTGATATTCCCCAAAACTTCAGTTATCCAAACGATGATCTTACTTTGCTTTTGTGTTTAGTCAGCCTTCGATTTTGCATATAATTCGTACGTGCTTTGTAAACCGCATTTTCAAAAATAAAAAAAAAAAATAAAAAAAGAAAAAGAATTTTACTTTTTACAAACGCAATATTCAGTTTAATTGAAATGATCGAAGAGCCAGAGTTAAAGCTTCTCACAACCAATGAAGACCATTGTCTTGTACACCCCCAAAAACCAACCAACCCAATAAACAACACGAATTTGATAACTTGAAGCTGTGCTGTGATAACAATACCAAAAATATCTTACAGATGAACACCATCCTGCACCCACATTTACGCCGCCAGATCTGCCCAAGCGGGTGCATGTGCGTGGATCTGTATCGGGTAATGTCTCAAAAATATCTCAGCAACCTTATCAACTATCTATATAAGTCAGGCAAAATTATACCATATACTATACTAAACACCCACACAATAAAAAGAGAGAAAGGTTATTTTAGCCACATGACGCGAGCACCAAAAAGCACACTACACTTTTTTTCAACACTCATCCAAGTACTCGTGTCTTTCGTTCTGATTTGCCTTTATCATTTGTAGTGTCTCTCACACATGAAAAAGAATATATAATATATATATATGGATGTATATCATATATATATTGGATTATCAACGAATCAACAGCTACAAAAATCATTGCAATTAGCTGTTTCTTTTGCGTTTGAATCATATCGATGAGATCACGTGATTTGCTTATGTAAAAATCGAAAATGACTAACTAAAATGAATAATCCCAATCGATAAATGTAAATGTTTTAAGTACTATACATACTACTTACCATAACTTTATGGAGAACTCTCTGTTGCTAACTCTGTTGTACCAATAACTTGTTCCTAACAGTCATATTTGATATTTATCTGATATTGATGTCTAACTTATTTTGAGCATTTTTCTTTACATCTTTTGTAAACATTTTCGTGTGTGCGTGTGTGTGTTTGATTATTGTGTTTTGCTTTCCCTACATATTTGCTTGTTACATATAATTCGTTTATTCGCTCACAGCTACAACAAATGCAGACTTACCATAGCGAAACCCCCCGCCCCCACTCACTTTCGTATAAACCCCCACTTGAGAGTACACGCGGCTTAAATAAACCTTTCTTGATTAACCTGACCAATGCATTTGTATGACTAAACAAGTTTCCAAAGCACTTTGCCAGCCCCAGTCAGCCAGACGAAGTAAAGCCATACTAATCGAATTTATCTGCTATCTCTCTCTCTCTCTCCTTCTATCTGTGTGTGTGTAATTGTTAACAATGCCAATCGCTACGCCAACGCCTACGCTATTTGCCACAGGTGATATAACACGTGACAGGGAAGATACAAATCGTAAGTTTGCCATGCTCGGTAACCACTTTTGTGGTAGGTGGGGGGGAAATAAGCTTGTGGTGCTAACAATGTCAATGACTTTGGCTCAACGTGTTTCCTACTCCCATCTGCTCTTCTTTTGCAGTACTCAATCGCAATGTACGACGGCCTAATGGGACGGGCAACGGCACAGGTGGTATGCACCATATGAACAACACGGCAGCTGCGGCAGCCGCTGCTGCTGCTGCGGGCAAACAGGTGAACAAGGTGAAGCCCACGGTGAATGTTAGCCGGCAAGTGGAGGGCCAAGTCATATCCCCGTCGCAGTACAACAGGTGAGTGACCACGGCGAAAGAAACAGCCCCCAGCCTAGTCCGAGCACTCTAAATACATGTAAACCGGGGCCAGGGGGGACATGGGTAGCACTGAAGCAACCTATATCACCCACTTGTACACAGAATACTCAGACAGCACTCAGTTTCCAGTTTACAGTTATCAATTACACGGTAATCGGAAGTCAGCAATCGAAGCAGTTGAAGAAGTATAAGCAAAACAAAGAACACCACCTTTTAGGCCTTCGCTGTGCAGCTGATTTCTCTTTGATTTCCTCTTGTGTTCTTTCTACTTTGCAATGCAATATATAACTAAACTTGAGTTCTCAGTTCTCAGTTCACGTTCTCATTATCGTTTTCCTTACTTACCCACTCAGTTCGGTGGCCTTCAAAGGGGCCACGCCCGTACATATGTAAATGCACTTAACTTTAAGTACTTATACATACATATTTTATTTATCCTAACACCTAACACCTTAACACCTTAACAAATTGTCTCACTCATATGAAATTGAAATCAATAACAGCAACAAAACAAAAAAAATACAATCCAAACTATCCAAAAAAACAAAACAAAATACAGAACCAAAAAAAATACAATACTATTTTTAACCAGTCTAAATGTATAAAAAACGAAAAACATCTTGTTTCAGGCCACCAGAAAATGATGCTAACCCTTATGCGGGCTATCAACTTGCTTACGAAGTTAAAAAGCTCATGTATGCGTCCATAATTTCCTAGAAACTTAACTTACAAAAACAAAACAAAAATCATATACGAAAGCCAAAGCGTTTTTTAACTTAGTATTCGTATAATACTTAATCAAACTATGCGCATTTTGTTAACACACATTAATTGGTTGATTGAAGCTATTATTCCATATCATACTCAGTTCCAACAAGAAACCAAATATCATAACCGAACGTATGCGTAATCTTTTACGTTGCTCTGTCTCTCTCTCTATCTCTCTCTGTGTCTCTAACTCTCTGTGTGCATTTCTATGTGTCTATGTCTATATATATAAATAAATATGTGTCTGTCAGTATGTGCGTATGTTTGTCTGTTTGTGTGTGTGTGTATGTGCATCCAATTTCATCTGTATTTTCATCATGTACATCAATACTACATCTACTTTGAACATGCTGTCTCTCTATCAATCTTTTACTCTCTCTCAATATACATTAGTATATTTTATAAACATACATATATTAATGTAAACGTGTCTGTACAAAATAAGTTGTATCTCTTTATGTTTGCGTGCGAATTAACAATACCTAATCATCTAACCATCCTTAACTCGGCCTGAACTTAATGCAATGAATAACTTGTCTCGCCTTTTCGTTTTCTCAATGTAAATAACAAAAAGTACTCGTCAATTTAATCGCAACATTTCGATTCGCTTTTTCATCATTTGTTTGTCTACTTGTTTGTTTTGTGTATCATCTTCATTATATTATAATACGAACCCGGTTAAATGTAACGGAAAAATATTGATCGATATTGATCTTTACGCAAGAATCGACTTTTTATTGAATCCGATTTTTCTCTTACATACAAGGAGTATGTGAATAGTTTGGGTACTCTAACTAAAGCCTAAAAAAAACTTTACTATGTTATAGCAATAATCTAAAAATATCCCGACTGGAATCTTTTAATTTGTCATATGAACTAGTTAGTACTTATGTTCATATTATTTTAAAAAAGGTTTTGGATTTATTTTCTTCTTTTTCATCTAAATGAGTTTTTTTATTATATAAATTTTAGTTTATGGTTTCAAAAATATTAAAAGTTCTATGATTTTGTGTTTCGTCTTAAATTGGATACTTCTTGAACGAGTTGAACTCCAGGACTTATAAACATTTAGTACATTTTGAGTCAGTGTTGCATGTGGCCTGCTCTCGTGCATGTCCGACATGTTCACGCCCTTATTTACGTTAAAACACCCGAGGGCAGGCGCATGTGTGTGTGTGTGACCCGAGCTGAGTTTACCAATATCGACGGATTATTACGATCAGCGATAAACGTAGATTTACTTAATCATATTCACCAAAAAACTTATTCGATTCGTATTTACTCATTATGTTTGGTACTCGTAATTGATTTGGCAACTATTTTTAAAAAGCACCAGCTCTCTTCTTCTTCTCTCTATCCACACACCACACAAGTATCTACTATCTATAATGCTCTCTAGATATCGTATCGTATCGAAGACACGATTTTTTTGTAACTTTTTATCAGCTCCAAGTACTCAGTCAAGTATTATTCCAGTACTCATTTTCTTTTTGAACGAAACTCGTACTCGTAGCGTTACGATGAACACTTTGCATTTGGATGTAGCCTTTGATTGATTGATTGATTGATTGATTGATTATATCTTATCGTACTATATGCCACGAAATTCTAAAATTGCAAATTCAAATTCAAATTGAATCCCAAAACTCAGCTAGACTTGATGCGGGCTAAATACAGCTAACACGTTTCCATAATTTACTCCGTTTGCCTCCAGGCCAACGAGCCGCAGCTCCGGCACAGGCACACAAAATCAAAATGGCGGCGTTTCACTGCCTGCCGGCATTGCGGACGATCAGTCAAAGGATTTTGACTTCGAGAAGACCGAAATGAAGTACGATTCGACGGGCATGTTTCACTGGAGTCCGGCGAAGAGCTTAGAAGACTGTATACTGGTAACCTAATTCAAACTTTAATTCTTTGAAAGATCAAAATATATATAGACTATGTATTTATGTTTCGCCTGCAGGATCGCAATCAGGCGGCCATGACGGTACTCAATGGCCATGTGGTCGTCTGTCTGTTCGCCGATCCCGATTCCCCGCTGATCGGATTGAGGAATCTGGTGATGCCTTTGCGTGCATCCAATTTCCACTATCACGAGCTGAAGCATGTGGTTATTGTGGGCTCCGTTGATTACATAAGACGCGAGTGGAAAATGCTGCAGAATCTGCCCAAGATTTCGGTACTCAATGGTTCGCCGCTTAGTCGGGCCGATCTGCGGGCTGTCAATGTCAATCTGTGTGATATGTGCTGCATATTGTCTGCAAAAGTTCCTAGCAACGATGATCCCACACTGGCCGACAAGGAGGCCATTCTGGCCTCGCTGAACATCAAGGCGATGACCTTTGACGACACGATCGGTGTGCTCAGCCAGCGTGGACCGGAGTTCGATAATCTGAGCGCGACCGCTGGCAGTCCCATTGTGCTGCAGCGTCGCGGCTCCGTGTATGGTGCCAATGTGCCCATGATAACAGGTAAACTGCATCGCACTAAGTTGGCCGAGTTTACGAACGACCGAACGAAAGGCGTCCTACCTTCAAGGCGGTGTACGTCAGACTGATCGGGCGGGGATGGATTCAGGGGAGGTTGGGTTATGGGTGAATTATGCAAATGGGTTTATGCCACGATCAGTCTCGTACGCTGCTGCAGCTAAATTGCGGTAAACTAATGGACATTGTCTTTTATTGTTGGTTGTCGTTTTAAGAACTGGTCAATGATAGTAACGTGCAGTTTCTCGATCAAGACGACGACGATGATCCAGATACAGAACTGTATCTAACGCAGCCGTTCGCCTGCGGCACTGCGTTTGCTGTGAGTGTGTTAGACTCGCTGATGTCCACGGTAAATTCATGCTCCAAGCCACCAAAGTCTTAGCTATAGTTCAGTTAGAAGTCACACATTACATTACCTTATTCCATTATTTCTTTCTCAAAAGACTTACTTCAATCAAAATGCCTTAACGCTGATTCGCTCACTGATAACGGGTGGTGCCACGCCCGAATTGGAACTGATACTGGCCGAGGGCGCTGGCCTGCGTGGAGGCTACAGCACCGTCGACAGTCTGAGCAATCGTGACAGGTAATGTTTGGTAGACTCCAGCCACAAGGTTCAGTTATAATACTCCTTCTATAGATGTCGCGTGGGTCAAATTTCGCTGTACGATGGGCCGCTCGCGCAGTTTGGTGAATGCGGCAAATATGGCGATCTGTTTGTTGCCGCACTCAAGTCATATGGCATGCTCTGCATAGGACTATATCGGTTCAGGGACACCAGCTCCAGTTGTGATGCGAGCAGCAAACGCTATGTAATAACCAACCCACCCGATGACTTCTCATTACTGCCAACAGATCAGGTAAGTTACTTGTATGTTTCTGTTACTCTCTGACTCTATATTTTACTTGTATGTTCCCTCTTAGGTATTTGTTTTAATGCAATTCGATCCGGGGCTGGAGTATAAGCCGCCTGCAGTGCGTGCGCCCGCTGGCGGACGCGGCACCAACACACAAGGCTCCGGGGTCGGTGGGGGCGGCTCTAACAAGGATGATAACTCTTGATTGTTACTGTGTAGCGCCTTAACTGATGGTCCTTATTCGTACATTTGAACGATGGAGAAGCTGATTATGTACAGAGCGATGCATTTGTGGAGCAAATATTGGCAGAAAATTTGGCCCAAACCCCGAAAACCACACGCCTTCCGAGGCGCTGTACAAGTATAGTAGGTATAGGCAAGAAGAAACAACAGCAAAATACAAACTGTACCACAAATGCATCGCTCTGTACTTTTATACTTGCGGAGGCGAATGCACAGACTTATATCCTCTCTTTAAGCAATATATATATCCAGTCGTCTAACATCGTACAGCATATGCCGCTCTTGTCATGGCATTGTCAGATGCCTCCGCAAATATAAAAGCCACAAGCTTTATCGAGGAACATACCATCCCATCATCCTCGGTATCCATCGTTCAAATGTCAGCTGATTGCTTCCCACACCATTCCGTATGCCTTTTAGAACCTTGAAATTTTAACATATATTCTGTATCTATATAATTTTTAAATCCATTGTATATCTATCTTATATAACTACTATATTATCTTTTTTTATTGTTATTACTCTTTACTCTTGATTTTGACTTGTGTTTTCTTCTGGATATTTTTATTTTCTGTAATAGTTTTTAGTACCTTATTAAATAAAACTTTGTTGTGGAATTCTCCGTCGATAATCTTTATTATTTCTTAAGCAACAATCATTAGTTATTATACAATGGGTACGTATTCTTAATTCATATTTTCATAACTCATTTCTTACATCATTTTCGACGTTCAATTCAATCATTATCAATTGTTGTCTAAGTCTAATTTCATGATATGCTTGTTTTTTTTACAATATGAGTTCACTTCATGGCGCTATCATATGCATTACAAACATATTGAACAATTCGAAATGAAAATTCATCTTAATGGTGTGACGTAAGCAATTGGGAACCATTAGTGAGGTAAGCTACACATTAAACAACAGATCGAAGAACCAAATCGATAGAGAAACGAAAGATAAGAAAGATAAATGAACACATGCAGAACAGAACACAACGGAGAACAGAACAGAACAGAACAGATGAAATGAAGTTGTACAAAGTATCGCAGAGCGTATGACCTTATTATGTGAATCTGAGAACGTCAGATATTAGGGCATGCCGAGAAACAACAAAGATCAAGATCAAGAACAACTACGCCACAATTTACATATACAACTACACATGCAATGCACACATACACGTATATGTCTTGTAGTAGAAACTATAACACCAAAAATAGAGATACGAGTAGTGCTTGCCAACACTTGAAATGGTATAACCGTGTTAAACGAAGGCACATTGGGCCCGAAAAGCGAAACTGGAACTTCAAGTTCAAGTTCAAGTGTGTCAGCATTCAAGTTCAAAAACTGCATTTAGATGTTTCTGAGCATGCGCAAAACGATTTATATAAACATATTAAACATGTAATTTAACTTTATTGTTAGCCGAAACACAATTAATTCTTAGCGATAATAAAACGAAACTCAAAAGAAACATAAAAGAACCCACAATCCGCTACAACTTGAGTCCAAATTAGACTCTCAACTCAATTCGAAATTTTATATAGCAAAACCTAAAAAATCTTAGGGCGCCAGCTTGAAATGCAAGAATGAAAGAGACAGAGAAAGAGAAAAACAAATATAAACGGTTGTTTCGAAAAAGCAAAAACCTTATCGCATACTTAAACATTACTAGGAGCATATACATGTGTATATGTGTGTGTGTGTATGTACTCAATAAGCCGCGTGAGAACTAATACAGATGTATAACAGAAAACAGAAATAAAACGATAGACATACCACATACATACTACCATATAACATTCTTACACTACTAGAAACGATACTTTTTCTATATCAGGAGTCATGTTATATAAATGTAGATCAAGGTGTTGGCTATAGCTCCATGTGTGTGTTTTTTAAATATTTCTCTTATTCAGTAAAGTTTTCAAGAAAAGTAATGATACAATTTTATCGTATTCCACATACGAGCTGTCGATATTTATCGAATGTATAACTCATGAATACATCTAGTGTGCATGCTGCTGAAGTTGATACTACTCACACATAATGCTATCTGTAGATAGACTCACCTCTGTCTACACACACACACAAAGACACCCACACACGCCGAGCAGTGGACAAAATGTAGCTAGTAATACTTTATAAGGATACTTGTCAGACGTATGCGCTTTTTACGTGCGTGCCTATTGCGATTTACGAGCAGCAGCTGTGGTGTTCTAAACGATATTTTAGATTAGTCAATGAAAGACCTTTAATCCGATGTTTCTCTCGCCTCTCACCTTCTTCTTCAGACTCTCAGACGCGCTTGCGCTTAAGCTTCAAAAGAAACGCTCTGTTTTTGTACATAGTTTGTAAATATTGAGAACTAAAGAAAAAACAAAGAAGAAACTATTCTATAAAAAAAACTATGTAAAAAGGCCTCTTGACTTCGATAGACTCCTCTCTAGGTTGGGTTTTTCTTTTGTTTATGGGATGCTGCATTATTGTTTTCGGTACATTTGTTCAAATAATAAACACTGCCAAAGCGTATAGAAATCACATTTAATCAGACCACAAAATATGCAGACGATAGTTAACCAGTTCATGCAGATGCGGAAATTGAAGAGAAACTGGGATCAGGCATTATATTTTATTTGTGTTTTGTATTCGTTTGTTTACGAATTGCCACATAAGTTTAGTGTTAAACAAAGATTAATTACAGTAAATCGAATTCGAGCTTTTAATATAATAATGATATAAACACTTAAGCGCAATTAAGGATAGAGAAAATAAATACAGTTAGATCGGGTTTTGTTTATTGGGTTTTTCTAAGTAAAACGAGCGTAGCCTTAGGTTTAGCCAAAAACGAAATCGGTAATCGGAAATTGGAAATTGGAAGAACATGACAAAAATTGTGAATATGTATTCAGTATGCGCCTTCAGAGTTATATCGTATAGAATGTGTATGCATGTGCGTATGCCTGTATCTGTGTATGTATGTACGTGTGCAGTGTAAGTAAAGTAAAGTAAGAATAATAACGAGAGTAAATCATAGCCTAGCTTAGAAGGTCAACCGGTATAAGATAATTCGGCAGCCAGTTCATTTATTGTTAGCGCTATTTAAAGATAAATATATAGATAAAGATAAAGATAAACATAACATAGATCAAGTATAAAAGTAACAAAGTAAAACAAAGAGCATTTGCAATCCTTACGAAAGGCGTAGAAGAAACCTAAAAGTTAAACATAATTTTAAAAGAATAGAATAGTTTTAACATTTTTAGAAATATAATAATAATAAACTCACTCACACACACACTAGATACTCACACACACCCAAGACTCTCACACACACACACACCGACACCGACTCTCAGACTCGACCATGCACGTTTAGATACAAGAGCGAATCCATAATAACAAGAAAGACAACAAAACGAACTCTCGATGTTGTGAAACTTGATTAAATCATGTTTACGCTAAAGAAAACAAATATTATGAAATATTAAATCAAATGATATACAAAAAACGCAAACGCAAAATCGACAACTACCCACAAAAGCTTATTAAATACAACATTTCGAAAAGGACGTAAGTAATGAGCCGAGAGACGGATTCAGATCGATATGAAGATACACTACGAAAATGTTTATTTCGGAAAGTTTCCGCATAACCAATTTCTGGGTATCTCAAATATTCGAACCGATTTATTAACGCTCCAGCTTTGTTAAAAAAAACCCAAAATATTTATATATACACATATATATATAAATTATACTATATCGCCTAGAAATACTCAATGCCATATACAAAACCAAAAAAAACCTTAAAAACACAAGTGCAACGTTTTGTAGAAAATTTCGCAAATGGAAAAGTAAATGTAAAAAAAAAGTATCATAATCGTAATGTATATGTAATGCATTTTACAGTAGTTAGAGAGACATACTTTGTATAGGCATCGGCTAACTGTACAAGTTCGAAAACCAAACAAAAGAAACTAAAACAAATGTTATTTTTTAACGATGCATACTAAAATGAAAATGTTATTATATTTATAAACGAATGGGGAAAATAAATTAGAATTTAATTATAATTTTCAAGCACTTTCACGAAACTCCCTCATGTATGTGTGTATATGTATATACATATACACCCGCACATTCACACGAATTATTTATGTACTGTGTGCATTACGAAATGTATAATAATAAATGAAAAAGAAGAGGAAGAACGAACGATCAGCTAGTCGACATAATTGTAATTCATAATTTTTTAGTTTTTACTCGCAATTTATAAATTATATTTACAAGTAAAAATTCTGAGAACTAAACGTAAGTTAAACGATAAATTCATTGCTGATAACAAGAACAACCAACAAATTATTTACATCAAATTTAAATGAGAAACCCGATTCGAAATTCGAAAGCGCATTAATCGAAATTAGTTTTGTTTAATGGAGCAGCAGAAGAAGAAGAAATTGTGAAACATAAACGAAATTTTAAATAACAAAAACAAACTAAAACACCTAAATCATATTTTAAACAATTGTCTTAGATTAACATAAACTAATGATTATAATAATAATAAAAAATGGAATGCAAACATAAATGTAACTAAATAAATGGTATAATAATAATATTATGTTGTTAATGTTTAAAAAACCTTGTTAAAATAATATTTCAAAAGTAAAAATACAGACACAAATTTAAAACAAAAAACAAAAACCAAACCTTTTACGCTCTGTCCCAAAACTGTTTTCCATAATAAAAGTGAAATTTTGAATTACGACGGGTGGGGGCCCAAACAACAAGTCCAAAAACTGACCCACTTATGGTAGGCCAGCACCAGAAATTCCATCGACCAATTGAGTTTAGAAATTTGCAGACACGTCTCGCATAAAACGCACCCAATTACCATCGACTTTGGGGCAGCGTGGGGCGTGTCGTTTCATAAGCACAGTTTGTCGCACTGTGAATTAATCAAGCGGCGTTGTATAATCGCAGATCTGACTAAATACCATGGGGGAAGCCACCATTTTGATAGCAAAGAGAGCTTATACTTATCTACTGTAGGTGTGCTTGAGCAGAGAAAAGTATTCACAATAATTTTGAAAAGAAACAAATCAATTACAGGGATAACACAATAACTGTTTGTATATGTGGATACTTTCTATACTCGTAGTATTATGAGTTTAATACTGGAACATAAATAGTTTCTTTACTTTACTCTGAGAAATATAGAAAATTTACTTGTGATTTATTTTAGATTACTTTCAAATATTATCTAATATATCTCTTTAATATATTGAATTGTATAAATGTAACTGTGTACAGGGAATACAAAAGAAAACAACAGGTGCAAAGTGGAGTGACGCAGAGCCAAGCTAGCTACCTACATTGTTGCATTTCATAATGAAGCCACGAAGCTTGTTCTCTCCTGCGCTGCCGCCGACAGCAGGCGCCAATGCAATCCGCCAATCCGCGACAGCGAACCCATTCTATAGTCGCTGCTTGCAGCTCATGAGCGCCTGGTTTACATTGCTTTTTAAGGCATTGCAGAGCGAGTCTGGCAGCGACAAGTTCGTTGCCCAAGTCTTTTGTTTGCCAAGGCTGAGCTCGGCCCGAGAACTGGCTAACACTTTCGTTCGTCCAGCCTGTGCGTGCGTGTGTGCAACGTGTCTGGCACTTGCCACATGCCACTTGGTGAGATTAAGACACCGAACTTCCATGCCGGCATGTGTGTGTGCTCGCGTGCTAACTGCGAACAAGTTTTGTTTTCGGTTTTTGCACGAGACGAAGACGTCACAAGCCGACAGAGCCGACTACTTTCTTTCGTGGTCGCCACTTCCAGTGAGCGACGCGTCGGCAGAGTGTGGCAGCCACTTCAGCTTCGGACAGATTGCGTGTACTTCCAGCCACAACACAGAGCCCACAACCCAAGCCAGCGCTGGCCAGTGCGCTCAGTTGTCTTCGCGACTTGAACAGGTGCAGACGCGCTTTACTCTTGCAACAGTGCAGCGCACACTCACACACTCTCTCTCTCCGTTCTTCGTGTGTTGCTCAGTGTAATTTCTAGAGGGAAGGGAAAGCGCCGAGGCGCACGTGGTCATGAAGTTAATTGACGTGATCATCTACCTAATTGCTATTTTGATCTTCATCTACTTGCTGCTGGAATAAGTGTTGCCTCGTTTACTCGTGACGCCCCAATTCATTCAATTCAGCCCTGGCTGACAGCTTTCTTTCGCCAACAACAACAATAGCAATAACTATAATCAGTTTCTCGTCTGCCAACAAAGAAGCCAAATGAAGGTGAGTTTCTGTTGAGTTTGTTGGCCACAATTATCGATGATAATTAAAATCAAATATGCTGGGAGGATCGCATGCAAATCGACTGCAACAGTGCAACACTGCAACAGTGCAACGTGCAACGCGCCGGCACTGTTCGACATTCACCTCAATTGTTTCTTGTATTTGTATTTTTTTTCTCTCTTTCGAATTTCAATTTGAATTGCTTGTGCTGCATGCAGACAATGCCGTCATTCATCTTCATTGAATGCCAATTGCCGATGGATGTCGCAGCAACAGTTGCTGCTCTTGCACTGTTGCACTTTTGCACCGCGCGATTGGCAGCCAATTGCGTGCACTTTCATTTGTAACGGCATCAATCGCAATGGGAGCACTTGATGCGCCAAGTTTTCGCTACAATAACTGCAACAACAACAACAACGAACAATAGATTCACCGCTTGCTTTATGTGCACCAATTACATTTGCCCAGCCCCGTCCAGCACTGCCACTGCCACCGCAATTGCCTAAATGTGCAACACAGTGTGGCGGGAAGACGCGACAAACTGCAACTGCAACTGCAATTGCCAGTAAACCGTTGCCTTCTTCAAGTCTAAATTGTTGTCTAAATAAAAGTTGCTCTTCAGGTTCAAACAGCAAATTGGGTTAGCTGGCAAATCGAATTTGAACGTTTTATGAATTGCATTTGAGTCCAAGCCCAGTTTCGGTTGTAGTTTGTTGTCTGAGTCATTTGGCAATTACTAGTTCTGCTGCATCTGCTGAACTTAGCTATAGATTTAATATTTCTGCATTTATTTATTTCTACATGAATCGAAGTTCTACAATTATTTTCTTGTCTATCTGAGAAATTACATCTCTTAATTTGATAATAATATATATCTGCTGCGAATTTCAGCTCACTTCTGCATTAAGTTAGTTTTTAATGTGTTTTTCTTTCAATGAACTGGAGAACTCTTGTCCGTTAATGCTTTTAGAGCGCTTGCACTTCAAATAAATTCTTCTTATAGTTTCTTTTATCTGCTTCCTTCAATTTATTACCTCAAATCAGACAGTAACTTTAATTGACATTCCAACAAATCAATTTATTTGTTAATATAAGTCTTATTATAATAACACTAGCTGGTACCTCATACATCGACATTGAAGGAATTCTTTAATTAAGTTTGTTGCCTAAGTCTTTTGTTTGCCATATCTTTCTATCTTTAATGTCACATCGAATTGAGCCTTCTTTAAGTTTATGGCATCAGTCTCTCATAATAATTGTTTATCGATAAAAGTCATGCATGATCTAATTTCTATATAGTTTATATATTTGAATCTGTCGATTGCTTTGTTGTGATTGCATTTTCAAGTTCATTGCCTTAGACTTATGCTGTTCGATAGATAGCCTTCCGCTTTGTGTATTGGGTTACCTTCTCTGCTTCCCAGCTTGAGTGTCACATTGAACCTTCGTCAGGTTCGTTGCCTAAGTCATTCGTTGTTTCTGAGAGCCGCCCATGTCCGTGTTGTGACTTTCTTTAAACAGGCTGCCATTAGCTATGCTCCGGCTCAGGTTCATTCACCAGACACCGCAACGGGCTCTGGGCAACGGACAATGGGTAGCGGGCAACGGGCACCGGGTAGCGGGTAGCGGGCTCTGGTATTTGACTATTATTTTGCATATTTCAACGGGGCAAGGCAACTGCTGGTGCGACGGCAACGCTTGGCAAATTGCAGGCAAGCAATTTGGTCTCAATTACGTCGGTGACTTTTGATTAGGCAAACGCAGCACGTAATCAGAGAGCAGCGCTGCCCACTGCCCACTGCCCGCTGCACAAGCTGCACAGGCCACTGGACGCGACAGTTGTCGGTTTCACTTGTGCTCTAACTGACTGCCTAACTGGCTAACGGCACAACATTGTCATTGCCACTGTCAACGTCTCGGGCGGACAAGTGAAATGATTGTTGTTGTTGTTATTGTTATTGTTGTAACAATTACGGTGCCAAATTGTTGACTTCCCGGGGAAGACAAGTAGCCAAGCCGAGCCAAGGCGGGAGAATCGAATCGATGCGACAATTCACTTTCATTCTACGAGGCACGTTTAATTAGCAAGTAATGCACAGACACAAACACACACACACAGGCACACATACACATACACGCACACATACTTACACGTGCTTGCAGTACACACACGTAGCCACAACTTAATTTTCGGCTAAGCAGCTTGTCCAGCTCCGTTCAGGGGACGTGATGAAATTTTAGAAAACCGCCAATTTACTATATACAAATTAAGGCCATTATTGTCGCCCCCTCGCTGCCCCCTTTCCCCTCCTGCCCGTATCAGCTTATCGCTGAGCGCGCTTAGAAAGTTTCAGTTTGTTTGTTTTTCCTCAGCTCGTAAAATAATTAATTTGTAAATTGTTTAATGCATTTTTGACACTTTTACTTTGCTTCGGTTTTCAGCCACTCGTCCTCCTCCTCGTCGCCGCTGCGCTGCTGCTGGGCCTGGCCAGCTGTGAGCCGCCCGTGGGCAAGCGGCCATTGATCTTTAGCGGCAGCAATTGGCCACCAAAGAGCGCCAAGCAGCTGGCAGCACGTCCCGGCGCCACAGTGGGAGCAGGGGGGCAAGCAGCGTACGCTGGTTGTGCAGATCCGCAGCGATCAGCCGGTGCCGCTGCTGCTCAAGGGTCGTCCAGGCGCGCATAGTCACAGTCATGCGGCGCACACGCATGCGGCACATCTGCACGGCCACTCGCTCAGCCATTCGCACCTGTTGCACGGTGGAGCACCTCATCATCACCTGCGTGGCTCGCGTCCACTGAAGCTCAGCGCTCCAGTGTATCTGAAGCCCGCGAGCAGCCTGCGCAAGCCACTGAAGATCAAGCTGAACAACTCCAAGCCGCAGTCGAAGCCAAGCTTTGGCTATGAGAAGCCCTTCAAGTTCGAGAAGCCCACGGCGCTGGCCTACAGTGAGCTGCAGAACTTGCCGGTGAGTAGCCAAGAGACACCAACACCAACACACATATAGACATAGACATAGACATGGCACAGACAGAGACACAAGCGAATCCTCACACATTGCATCCTCACACACAGCTGGAGCAACACAATAGCTACAACAACGAGCACTTTGCACCTATTTACACGGTTCCCGCCCCCAATCTGGCACTGGCACATCACGATCATGACAATCAGCTGGAAGATAGCCCCGACACCGCCTACCTGCCCCCCACCCCACAGATCCCACAGAGCACACTGCGCCCACAGGCGCAGACGTATTGCCACCCGCTGCTGCGGCGGGCAGCTACTACAGCGTGCATGAGGAAGCCACAAATGATCAGACGATTCTCGATCCCTTTTCGGGCTCGCAGAAACTCTTTGCCCCAGATCCGGATCCATCGCTGCCCACCAGCAAGGTGAAGATCGCCACGGAGAGCTTTAACACCCCGAGCAACAACAAGCCTCTGCCCGCAGATGTGCAGAGCAATCATCTGCCTGCCCAGCCTCTGGTGCAGATTGTTGGCGCCCAGACTGCCGCCCAGACAGCAGTTCCCATCTATCCCATCCAGTTCGCCCAGCAGACGACGCAGCCCTTCGCCGTGGCACCAGTTCTAGCACCAGCGGCAGCACACATTCCCATCTACAATCCCACCTACCTAGTCACCCAGTCGAACCAGCTGTACTCGCAGCACAAGCAGCAGCTCTTCAAGCCCAGTGTGGAGCACGTCATCGAGACGGGCTATGTGAACGCGGATCTGACGCAGGAGGTGGCCAGCAACGGGCAGATACTGCAGGCCGCCAAGGATCCGCATCACAATATTCATCCAGTACTCGATGCAGCTCCACAATATGCTGCCCTCATTGCTGCGCCCGTGCTGAGTGATCCTGCTGGAGAGTCTGTCTACGAGACTGCGCCCTTCCATTTGCCCAATGTAAACGCTGCTGCGGTGGCTTCCACGGCACCAGAGGGAGGCTTTGTGGTGTCCAACTACTATGGCAACGCACATGACTCTTCGCAGCTGCTGCAGGCCTACGCCGAGGAGGAGGCACGACGACAACAACTGGAAACGGAGCAAGCCGCCTATGAGCTGCAGCGGCAGCAGCAGCAACAGTTGCATTTGGAGGAGTTGCACGCCCAGGCCCACGCTCAGTTGCAGGAGCAGCAGCACCAGCAGGAACTGCAGCATCAGCAGGAACTGCAGCTGGAGGAACTACAGGCACAGGCCCAGGCCCAGCACCTGCAGCAACAGCAACATCAACAGCAACAGCAGCAACTTCAGTTACTGCAACTGCAGCATCAACAGCACCAGCAACAACAACAACAACAACAGCAGCAACAGCAGGCTCATCCACAGGATGCAGCAGCCACCGCCTTCGAGGAGCATCAGCGCTTGGTGCAGCAGCAACTGGGCAGCAACACTCCGCTGCGCATATTTGTGCCGGACGAGGAGGCAGAGTCGGTAAGTTGCACGTGGTTTGAATCTTTCTCCTCCTCCTCCCAACAACTTCTCTTCCTTCCAACAGCAACGTCTGCAAAAGCGATCGGATAATCTGCAAAAGGCCACTGTGAAGGAACAACAGCAACAACAATTGGAAGAAGACAATGATTCCAAGGATTTGTTCCCCGTTTCGACTTCTGTTGAAGTTGCCGGCGGCCAAGCGGAAGTCAGCAGTAAATAGTTATTTGTTTTTGTTATGGCGAAGCCTGTAGCGGTTATCAGATATTTATTGAACACAACTCATTTGTAAGCATTCATATAGAACGCAGTCGATAGTATAAAAAAAAATATATTAAAAAAATAAATTATTAAATATTTAATTATTTAAATTATAAAAATGCGGTGCTTAGGTATCGATAGGCATAACGTTCCTATGCCACTTGGCACTATCGATAACTGGGAGTAATTCTTAGTCGTGTGTTCTGTAATAATCCAAACTATTTAAAAAACTATTTTACTTTTATTTTTTATTACCGATGAATTTGTAAAGTGAAAAAAATTCTTTTATTTTAAATTTATTAAAAAATTGATTAATTTGAATTACGATGAGACGCGCGTAGTTTTCCAAAGGCACGGTCACACAATGTAAGCTATCGATAGGCAGTCCATGTGCTTGGCTTCCACTATCGATAGTTGACAGTCGTTTTCGAGTTAAGTTGGCAGTCCCTCAAAAAAGAAGAAGAAGAGAGGCATAAGTTAAAGAATTGCCGAAATATAAACTAGCGCTAAAAACAGTTAAAATGATTATACCAATTCGTTGTTTCACTTGCGGCAAGGTAATTGGCAACAAATGGGAGTCGTACCTGGGGCTGCTGCAGGCCGAATACACGGAAGGGTAAGTAAACCGCAACTTAATTGTTATTGTCATCGTGTCAACCTTCCCGCTCGCGGCCCCATTTCAGTGACGCTCTGGACGCACTGGGCTTGAAGCGCTACTGCTGCCGACGCATGCTGCTCGGGCACGTGGATCTGATCGAGAAGCTACTCAACTACGCGCCTCTGGAGAAGTAAACATAGGCATAGAGACTTATAATGTATGGACCTTGAAATACAAACTTTAGATTTTATTGTAAAAACAAATTAAAGCTTATAAAAACCAACCATGACTAGCGATTACAACTTGTCCATGAACCATGGCTGCCCGTTGTTCTCGCGACGCTTGGTCAGGATCTCACAGCCCGTGTTGGTGACCAACAGTGTCTGCTCAAACTGAGCCGAGTAGAGGCCGTCGCCGGTGACCGCAGTCCAGTCGTCTGGCCAGGATTCAGCCTTTTGAACACCTTCGGATATCATTGGTTCGATTGTGAAACACTGGCCGGCGGCCATTACACCCACGGCAGAGTTCTCTGTAGACAAGTCAATTGGTTAACCGGGATTCTCTAGAGGTTATTGCACGTTCACTTACTTGCATAATGCGGCACATTGGGCGCCGTGTGGAAGACGCTATGGATTCCATGGCCACAGTAGCTGCGCACCACACTGAAGCCGTGAGGCGCCACATACTTCTGAATGACATTGCCGATTTCCCGATAACGCACACCTGGACGCACAATCTCGATGGCTTTGGCCAGGGATTCATACGTGATGCGCACCAGTTTCTTATGCTTCTCGGCGACCTCGCCAACGAAGAACGTCTCGTTGAGGTCGCCATGGTAGCCGCGATGAAAGACGGTCACATCTATGTTGCAAAGGTCGCCATTCTCCAATGGCCTCTTGTCGGGTATGCCGTGGCAGATGACCTCGTTGACACTGGTGCAGCACGACTTGGGGAAGTTGTAATAGTTCAGTGGGGATGGGTAGCAGTCGCGTTCGATCGCGGCTTCGTGCACTATGCGATCCAGTTCATCCGTGGTTACACCCACTTCAACGGCTTTGCCACCTTCGTCTAAACACTCCCTTCCAAGCCGACCGGCAACACGCATTGCCTCGATTTCATCATCATCGAGTATCTTGATCTTGGTTCCTCGCAGCGCCTCCTCCGACAGCGATCGTCCCGCCGGATGGTCGGCATAATCAGGTCGTGCAATTGCTTCAGGCACTGCGCGTTTGGGGGTCTGGGGAAACGGACGCAGCTTACCCGTGAAGCGAAAATGTGGCCACGGATTGTACACACCGTTGTCACTAACAGCAGTCTTCTCTCCACCAGCTTAGTCATATAATTAACATATAATTGACTCAGTTATAAACATAAATATTTGTACGGTTCACTTACCGGCTAAGGCATGGATCATTTTGTGTTCCTTCCAGTAGCCTTTAAAGCATGCCTGTGAACAGAAGAAGGAACCCTTGATGCCAAGCTTGAGGCAAGTTGGGCACTGAAGTGTTGCTTCCTTTTTGCAATCAGTTGTCTCGCATAATTGAGTCATTTTCTTGCTTGAACAATTATTTCTAAAAGGTTTCCAAAATTAGAACTTCGAAGGCAACACATGAACTTCGACGGCGATACAATGTGTATAATATAAGTCAATCGATAGGTTACCAATCTATCGATGTCTAAATAATTGTAAAAAGTTTACTATTGGCGGGGGGTAATGTAAGCCAAAAACGATTAATAACAATATATTGATACTTGTGTCATCAAAAGTTTTGCCCGCTATATAAATTTATTTCAGCAAGTTGTTAACATGTAAATATAAGATATTTAACGAGCACAGTGTTCAAGTAATTTATCGATACCATGAGCATTTCTTGAACGCTTAAGAGTATGCAGCTAAATTTTCAAAAGTGGAAAACAAGAGTGAGCAGTGAACTGCTTGCTCTGATGTGCGATCCCATGACTCGATCCCATGTTGTATTTAGCACATACACAAACCACTGCAAGAGGCAGCCTTGACCAGATTTTCCGCTGTCCGCTGTTTTCGTGTTGTCCCGCTAAGAAAAAGCTAGATTCACGGGTAATAAACTGAATTGGCAACATCCCTTTAGAATAGTATTGCTACTCTTTAATAAAATATATTAAGGTTGTCTTTAACTTTAGGTGTTGCAATACTCACTTCCTCAATATGAAAGAGAGATTCGGAATTCAGAATCAATTCAAACTGATAGTAGGGAGAGCCTCATGAGAAGCACATCCCACAACGGGAGATAAAGTCAATTTCAAAGCGAGGCAACGACAGCGGCAACAGCAATGGCAGCTGTTCACACTCAGCGCATGCTCTCGCAGCATGCTGGACACAGCTGAGTCTCAGTCTGTGGCATCTTCTGCTCTGTTTATGTTTGGCATCTCTCAAATCGCGAGAACCTTTCGACGTGAACGGACGTGTGTTTCGGTAAATGCGGCACAGACAAAAGCAAACGAAAGAATATTAGCAACAAACTTGATCCATAAACCGAAGGAAAACGCATCGACGCATAATTCAACTAAGCACCAACGAAGGATATCAAAGGATAGCAAGGCACAAAGTGTAAGAAGTTATACTATATAGTTTCAGTGATAAGTGCATGCTGAAGGTGTTTCCAAGGCAGCTACAGGTGTAAATTAAAGCGAAAACATGTCAAAATATAACGGATAATCAAAAGAACTTAGAAATTGTGTTACCATAGGATACTTATGTGTTATGTATATGTAATTGTGTTAATGTATGATACTTATATTTATGATATACCTATGTAATCACTTGTCAGACAATCTGTCGTTCTGTCTGTCTCTTTCTGTCTCTCTCCGAATTTGTCAGTTTGTCGCGATCTTTGCACTCGCACTCGCGGCCGCTGTTCGTTCGTTGATTCGTTCGATCGTTATATGCGTTTTCCTTATCATCTGGCGTCGCCGTCTCGGGGAATGTTTTCGCTTGCAGTTCATTGCGGGCAGACTCCGCAAAGACGCCGCCTTTGCTCTATGCCTACAATTTCAGTTTGATGCGTTGTTTTTGTTTTCGCTGTCGCTGTTGCTGGCATAGGAGGAGGGGGTAGAGACAAGGCAACAGCGTCAGCTATAAATAAGAAGCGCGCGGCAGCCTCTGTGTACATTGCCCCCCCGCTGCCTGCACCTAATTTACACCAGCAGCAACAACAACAACTCTACACCGGCATTTATGCTGCTGCTGCTGTGGGTGTTTTGCGTTTTATGCCTTGCACTCTTTCCGCGTGTCCGTTTTCCGCTTTACATTTCACACTCAAAATCAAACGAAACGCGAATCGTCAATTGTCAATCGGCAATCGTCATCGTCATCGTTCTAAAGGCCGTCGACGTAATTAAAATAGAATCTGCTCTCTCGCACACTCTCTCACGTTCTCCCACTCTCCCACTCTCGTTCGCACTTCGCTTTCTGCCTCGCTCACTCTTCGCCTGCTGCCTTTGCTCACTGTGTGTGCGTGTGGCCTGCTGCGTGTCTGGCTGTGTGTTTGTGTGTGTATTTAATAAGGCATTGCTTTTGCCTTGTTGTTGCTTTGTTCTGTGCAGGTTACTGCAATACGGAACAGCCTCAGCAGAGCAAGAGTCAAGGCAGCGCTGCTGCTGCTTTGAACTCGATCAGCAGGAGGATCAGCAGAGCAGCTCTCTTTGCTGACTACATTGTTGTTCTTGCTGCTGTTGTTGTTGTTGTTGTTATTGTTATTGCTGCTCTGTGTTGTTTTGTTGCCTTTGGCTTTTTGGCCAACGACCGCTGAGCTTCTGCTTTGGCCACACAATCGCGGCAATCGTTGCTGCAATTAAAGGTAAGGACACAAGAGGCAGCGCAGCCAGTGGACTTAATTGGCTTCGTCTGTGGCGCTGGCCATGGGCAAAACACGCCAAATACATAACATATTTTCATCTGTGCGTCTACCTGTGCCTGTGTGCCTGTGTGTATGCGTGTGCGTGTGTGCCACGCATTTGTTGGAATTGCGCCTCGTTCTTGTTTTCGCTGATGTTTTTTTCCCGATTTTTTTGTCAGTTAGATGAAAATTTATGCGTCGCAGCAGCAGCATCAGAGAAAGAGAGTGAGGGAGAAAGAGAGAGAAAAGAGAGAGAGAGAGGGAGATAGCGGGAGAAATATGAAATTCAAAGTGTAGGTAGTCAACGTCGTTGTTGACCCTGCCTGCTGCCAGGCTGCTGTCTTCTCCAGCGCTTCAACACTTCCGCTTTGCCAGAAAATCAACTTCCGCTGGCAAACAATTGTCAGAATGAGGGGTGGGGTGGGGTAGACAGAGGGGAGGCGAAGCTTTTGTAGCAAACGCAGCACGCAGCACAAGAGAGACACATATTAATATTGTTGCCAGGTTGCTTACGCTTCAGTGCATTCACACACACGCATGCACACACACATACACAGACAAAGGCACACTCGCATACACACACCACACAAACACAAATAGACATACGCACAGAAATTGTAGCTGCTGCAAACGCTTTTCACTTTTGCTTCACTGGCTTTGGCTCTGACGCCCTTACCCCCCTGTTCCTTCGTTGTTGCCTTCCCCTCTCCCTCCCTCCCCTCCCTTTGGTCTTGCCCGCCCTACCTCTTCACCCCCTCTACGTTTTGGCAACCATTTTGTGGCATCTTTGCCTGCTTATTGCCATCCGACGCCGTTAAGCGCTTTATACAACCTTAGCACCCGCTCCCCTCCTGCCCCTCTGCAGCTACCCACACCCGCGCATTAAAAAATTGCGCGCGTATGCTCTCGACAATCTCTCGACCATCCTCCACCTCCAGCTCCCGCTTGTTCCCACCTACCTGCTGCGACATTTCATTTCATATTTCTGCCAACTACGCTTTTGAATAGAATACATCTTACTTCCTTTCCACTCTGCTTTCCCCACTTCTCTTTCATACCTCGTTCTCGTCTCTTCCCCTCTTGCTCGTCTCTCGTTTCGTATCTTTTTTGCGCTTCGCACGCACTTCTACTTCAGCTACAGCTACAGCGACGGGGGCGCGTGCTCAACAAATTTTTTCTCCTTTTCTTCATATATTTTTGGTATTATTTTCGACACTCTTCCCCTTTCCCTTACCCCTCTTCTCTCACTTCCCTTTGCGAGCCTTTGTTATGGCAATTTTTTCCCATTTTGCCAGCGCAGCAGAGAGAGAGAGAAGTGAGAGAGAGAGGGAGAGTGGGAGAGTACGAGAAATAAAAGCAAATTATGCTCAGCAGGTGCCGGCATTGAGCAGATACCAAGCCAGCTACAGATTTGTGACTTTAAGCTGATTCCAAAGGCAGCTGTGGAGCAGCCAGTTGCCAGGTTAATCTAGCTACAGATTTTGGGCTATTTGATGCATCTTTTTATGGACTTTAAAATTGTTTTGTGCAGTGCACGTGCTGCCAAAGATAAAAGAGTGTGGTTCCTCCAATCGATGATGGGTAGTTTGTACTCTTAACATGAACAGACCAACTTTGTGGCAGTGCAGAAGGCAGTGGGAGGCTTTATAAACCCATAAATTATATATATTCTTGATCTGCAACGATAGCAAACTGCAGAAATATAATTTGTCTATAAGCTTAACTATTGTGATATCAAAGATCAAGTTTCTTTCTCTCATTCTACTCTGCAATGCAGTAATTAAATATTTATAGAATAACTATAACGATTACTTATCGAAACAAGAAACGATAATGATTAGTGTTGAGTAATCATTTACTGTTTTTTAATTATGCATAGGGTATCTTAATGTCGACTGCAGCTTACTTCACTTGTTCTTTATACTTAGCCACACATTCACAGATTTTCCTTTACATATACCTAGTATATCTTTATCATCGTTCGCCTCCTTGTGCCTCTTCTTCTGCATGTTATAAAGCAAAGTTAATGATATGTCGCAACTGGGTGAGCAGGGCGACAGCCACCTTATCGTCTCGTCTTTGCATGCCTGTGTATCTGTGTGTGTGTGTGTGTGTGTATGTGTGAGTGCGAGTACGAGTGCACTTCCAGCCGACTGGATCTCGGATAATGTTCGTACACACTTTGTCCGTGTCGACATTCTGCGCCTGAGCCCCTCCCCATTGGCTTCTCCCTGTTTTATGTGTACCATAATTAATTGAAATCTAAGCACATTCCCGTATCAGTTGTCTCTTCTTAATTACATTGTGTAATTTCTCGTTTGTTTTTCGCATATCTCTTGTAATTACATATATTATTAATTATTATTAATGATATCTTGCGACATGTAATGTACATTCAAATTTTGTATTTAGGAGAATGAGAGCGTGATAATGGTTTTAATGTGATGCTTCAAGACCTTTGGGGTACTTTTTAAAAGTTTAAAAGAATAAATAAATGTAATCTTCAGTCTTTAATATGTCAAGAATAATTCAAAGCGAATTTCTTTCGTTCCTTTGATCGACTCATTCTTGAATATACTATTATATTTAAAACCAGCAGGGTATTCCATGTTTGTAACTAGTATAACTGTCCAGTATTATAGGTTCCTTACTTCACTAGTCACATGTGCTTATCTACAGATGCATCACTTCGTCTAATAACCTAATAATATTTTACAAAATCCTTTCATTACTGAATATTATATATACATAAATATATATTATATATGTATATATACACTATACACTACACTATATAGTATTCTACCTAAATTGTAAATAAGTTTCGCTTGTTTTGTGCCTTTTTGTTCTGGCAACTTTAGTAATTGATATCTCGTTATTTTAAATCAGCTCAGCCGGTATTTCGTTTTTTTAATTTACCCTTATTTCGCAGTCGTGCAAGTATTGTACAGGTTTAAAGCGCTTTTCACTTTCCACTTTATGCACAAAAGTTAAATTATTTGAGGAGATTAAAAACTTGCATTAAAAAACCCAAGGATTCCATTAGGCATTCCATTATTTCGCACTCAACAAAAGTCCATTCGGAATTCCCGCAATGGCAATTGGCTAATAACTTTTTCTCTCTCTCTTTCACTCTCTCTCTCTCTGTTTATTATTACACTTTGTACGTGATGTAGTGTGTGCCTTAAAATTGAGCCGGATCAAAGTTCATTCATGCTTTCATTCGCACGCTCTGCAAGTTTCCACGGCGGACAAATTATTGACGAGTCCAAAAAGTAAGCCTAAAATCCTGACGCTTTTTTCGTCTCGGATTCCTAGAGACAAGGGAACAAGGCAACGAGGGGACAGTGGGACAACGGGACGGACGGCCCTGACAGTCAGTTTTATTTGCCAAATTAAAAGGATTTCATTTGCTTTTCATATTTGCATTGGTTTTTATCGCCGCAGACAGGCGCAGGCAGCACGGTCCGCTTCGGGCCTCCAACCTCCTTCTGCCTGGTGCCTTCTGCCTACTGCCTAGAGGGGCCTTGGCAGACAATTTTGCCGCGCAATCAACATAAAAAGGAATCACGGCACGGCGCTGTTTTTTGCACTCTTTCTCTCTCTCTCCCTCTCCCTCTCTCTTTCTTTCTCTTTTCTCCTTCTTGTTGTTGCTGCTAGGACAGTCAGTCGCAATTGTTATTTATGGCCATAAATAAAGGAGCAGGCGCACTAACCGTAGTTGACGAACCTAGGCGCCGTGGCATGCAAAGGTGCAACATCCCAGAGGGAGAGTCTCCTTCCATTCTCCGCCCCTCTCTGTCCGTCGATCTCCGTTAGCATTAAATATTGCTTAACCCGACTGCTGTTTATAAATACTTAAATTGCATTATATTGTTCATAAGCGTCTCGCCTGAGGTCTTCCTCAATGACCATGAGCTCCTGTGCCCCGTGTGCTCATCCTATCTGCCATCCAGCATCCGTTGGGCCTGCGGCGTCTGCCTGTTCCCGGTTTCAGTAACAGATTAAGCGACACACAATGTGGCAGCCCCAGTGCCATTGGCCTATCTATCCTCCCCTCTCCTCTCCCTTCTCTCTCTCTGTTTGCGCTATATTTTATGGTAGAACTTTATTTACATGCACATGGTTTCCCCACGCGGAACCAGACCAGCCCAGACCAGTGCGTCCCAGTGGGGCGTGCCAAAATGCTGTTCAGGGCGCGTGCTGCTGGTGCGGCAACAGTTGCAGCTGGAACTGGCAATGGTGGCGAGGCCACAGGTGCGAGCGTTGGCCAGGTTTAATTATTTGCCTTTGGTTTTTGTCCTGGCCTTTGCTCCTTTTCAGCAGTTACTGCTCCTGTGCCTCCTGCGTGGCCCCGCCGTAGTGCTGCCTTACTTGCCTGCTTGGCTTGTTTGGTTTGTTTGGTTTGTTTGCATGTTTGCTTGTCTGTCTGTCTGTCTGTCCGTCTGTCCTTCTGTTTGTCAGGCCGATTGCATTTTACGGCCGTAAAGCAGTTAAATCTCTCACGAAAGTTGAATAAGGTAGGCAAGGGTGGAGGGACGGAAGGGGGTAGTGCTGCTGAAAGTCAGAATTGTTACCTTTTGTCTGTGGATTGTCCCTTTCAGCTGTCGAGGGATGTTCCTACAATGATAATTGAAATTAACTTTCTCTGTAAAGTGCGGATCATTGCAGATGTAGTTGGCAGATTAAAGTTGCACCTGAGAGATAGAGAGAGAGAAAGAGAGAGAGAGAGAGAGAGAGGATGACAGCATAAAAGCAGAGAGAGCTGTAATGAGAACATAAATAGTATGTGAGATACACAGAGAGGGAGAGATGCAAAGAGACCGAAGTGATATATAGAGAGAGAGAACAGAAAGAGGAAAGAGGGGATATATAGTATAAACAAGGAAGAGAGGGAAATGTAAGTAACATACAGGGAAAGAGAGGAAGGCAGAAGCAAAGGGAGATAAAGAAAGTCATGGAATATGGGTATGAAGAGAAGGAACCAAGCTAGAAAGAGAGATGTAGTCATATGATAGAACCAAATAGACAGATATACCGTGAGAGACATGGAGGCAAAGAAAAAGAAGGAGAGAAAGAGCTGAAAGAGAGATGCTGTAAAAGAGAGAGACACAAACTAGACACACAAGAAAAAAAAGATAGTAAAGCAGAAAGAAAGTATAGAACAAAAATATATTCAGATATAACAAGAACAAGAAAGGAAAGCTATAGAAATAAAATGAAAGAATTAAAGACAGAGAGAAATACAAAACGAAAGAGAGAGTGATAGAAAGAGAGATAAAGAGACAGCTTGCTTAACCTTCTATATACATTTACCATCACGTTATGCTTAGATCAATTTCGTCAATCCCCCATAAACGGCTTAAGTTTATCCGCTTACGATGTCGATTGCATATGTCGCATTTAGTGCGCTGTTTGAAAACAATTTCAGGCATTTGCCCCGAAAGCCGCCGCACTGTCCGACAATGGAGAACAACTGTTTCCTTTTATGTGCGTTGCGTTCTCCTTGACGAGGGTAGGAAATTCATATCCTGCGCCAAGGGCGAGTCGAGTCGAGACGAGCCGAGGCAGCGCTGCCCCACATAGTTTGCAACTTGAAATGTCAACTTGAACTGTCAGTGCGACAGGGCAAATCAAAGCGAGAGCAAACGAGATCGGGCTGCTGGAACTGGAACTGGAGCTGGAGCTAGAGCTGGTGTCAAGATTTGTGCTTGTAAAACACCAAAGCTGACAGGGCCGAGACGTGGCGAGGGCAGAGCGAGGGTTGAGCTAGCGACTCCACTGGCTTAGCTTGGCTTGGCTGTGCCAACCCTCAGACAGGGATTCCCCACACCCCTCCTCCGGCCCAGCGACTTGCTGCTTGTCATTGTCAGCTCATGTAGTTGGCAACGCGCACTTGACACGCCTGATTGATGGCCCGCCCGACCCGACTCGAAGTGAGCTGGGGGAAGCATTTCCAGATTTCCACTGATTCGAGATTCGTCTCAAGTTTTTATTTCATGTAATTAAACTAAATGTGCAGGACACCCCCTGATTACATATATATATACATATATATAAAGATATAGCATATATACTATATTCATTTATGGTATATACAAGCATATATTCTTTTATGCGAGAGAGACATTCATCACCTGTCGTTCGCCTTGTTGTTGTTTATGATGATGATTCTACGCAGTCGTGCAATGAAATTTTAATTTGTTTACTTCACTTTTCTAGAAGTGACACCGACCGCGAACTTTCCCCATGCCCCACGATAAGCCTCGTCAAGCGCCATGTGGGGGTGCCGGGCGGTGCGAGGTGATAAGCAAACCGAAACACACCCAAAACAGAAGCCTAGACAGCATTTGGAAGTGGGTACATTCTGGGTACACTGGCAGCACTCTTAATCATGGCACAGTGTGTGCAAATAGTCAAGTGACTACGCTCATTAAGTTGTGAATTAATCAATTGCATTTTTCATTTACCACCCGCAATGTGCTGCGGCACATGGCTGCCCATGCGGCGTATACGTAATTATGCGAAGCAAAGCAATATTAAAATGGCGGCTGCTGTTGTCATTGTTGCTGCCGTTGCCGTTGCCGTTGCTGTTGCCTAACTGTAACCAAAATGAAATGAAATTAAGAAAATATGTTGCATTTTTTGCCCGCCACACACACACACACACACACACACAGTTGTAGTTACTGCTGCTGTGTCGCAAGTTGCCACAAGGGTTTCTCTCCTTCTCTTTCTCTGCCTGTTTCTGTTTCCTTTTACTGTCGCTGCTGTTGCTGCTGGAATTGTCTTTGGCTTTATTTGCTAGTTGCTTGCCACAGTCAGCTAAGTCGCAGCCAGCTTTAGCTCCCCCTCCTCCCCCCTCCTTCCGCAGAGCCGACTTAATTTGCCATAAAAAGCCAGGCCCGCCACTTGATTTGCTTTGTTGTATTGCTTTTGTTGTAGCTGCTGCTGTAATTGTTCGCTGAGCACGCCGGAAATGAAATGATTTAATGAAATTGCCAACATTTGCTGCGAACCAGGATCGACAACGGCGACGGCATCGCAATCGGGCGACAATAGCTTCAGCCCGCTTCAGTGTTTTAGTTAATTGAAAAGGTTTTTACACAATTGGCCAACAAAGTTGGGCACACAATTGTTGCCCCCAGGGATGCGGGCGCGTTCCCCTGCCCTGCCCTGACTTAAGTGATTTTTAATTACCTGACATTGTGCATTAATGATGGCACGCATCACTTCTCTCAGCTCTCAGTTCTCGTCTCATCGCTCCTGTTGCTTCTTGTTGCGACACCTTTGGCTTTGAGAGTTAATTGAGTGCTAAGCAGAGATCCCTGATGGACGGCAGCACACCGCCTTTTATGACTGACGGCCTGACTGCCTAGCGTGGCTTTCTTGCCTGCCTCCTCTCTGCCCTTCTGCCTGGCAGGCTGCTCATCCTGCCTGTCTCCGTTTTCATTGTCTTTGGCTTTTCTTTTTGCTGGCACACGTTGCCATATGAACATTTTACACCTGCTGTCTTACGTGAGACGCAGCAACAGCTGCACACACAAACACATGTGCAGCTCAGCTTCTTTGCCCTTTTTGCTTCTTGGTTTTCCTCAATCCTTCTTAAGGTGCCAGCTAAAAGACTGCTTTGCATAAACTTACCCAAGTTCTACCAACTCAACTGTTGACTCCTGGGAATGCAGCATTGAATGAACTACCTTACTCACTGGTTACGCGTTGGGACTGTAGAAGAAACATTAGATTAGTTCGCAAGGTGTAAACTTACTTGTTGATATCTTACATGTTTCATTTGGATGTTATATAGGCATCTGATAATATTTAAATGGAGTAAGCTTTAGCTTTAGCTTGGTATAGTTAGTTTTAATAGGGACTGTATGAGTTGGGTGGCTCAATCCGTCCTGCTCCGACCTGTCTGCTGAAGCAACTATCTCTGTTTTATTAAGGATTGATAGTCAGATAGAGAGACAGGCAAATATGTGTAGGAAAATGGACTAAGTGATTTAATTCTTCTTCCTGCAACCCTTATCTATTGTGGTGTGTGTAGGCTAGCTAGATGGCTAGCAGGGCCAACGCAACTTAACAGTTAACAGAATAATTTGGTGTTCAAGTAAATTGACATCCTCCATTAAATTACTCATCCATATTGAAATTATAACTTTGATAACATAGTAGAGTTAGATGTCTCTTTTTCAAGGAAATTGTGTACAAAACTATCTTTAGAAATGTCAAATATATGAGTGTCTATGTGCTGTAGTAGGTCTGCAATGAGGGAACGTGGTATTTTCCAGCCCTATTGTGTCACTTTTGGCTTAGACTGTTATCAACTCAAGTAGCCCTCTTTGCCGTGACATTGATTAGCTGATTAAAACGTAGTACAAACGAACAAATAGAGGCACTTAGACAAGGGGTTCGGGTTATCTCTGCCGTATTTGCACATCAAAACATATGTGCTGTGTGTGTGTGATGTGTGTGTGTGTGAGGCAGCATGCTGCCTTGTCAGATCCATTTCAATTTCAATTCACATGCAAATGTAAATGGTAAAGGGAAGCGGGTTAGGGCGTGGGGGACAATCATTACTAATGCGACAACAATAGTTTCGAAACTGAAGCTCATTTCTCAATTCTCCGCATCTCATTGCAGGCCACGTGCAGTGTCAGCGAGCATGCAGCGCTCTTGAAACCAGCTGATAAGGCAGAGCCAAAGAGAGGGAGATAGAGAGAGAGAGGAGAGAGAGAGAACGAAACGAGTGTGAACTGGAGCAAAGCAAAGAGCTGACAAGCAAAGAAGCAAAGAAAGCAGAACGACACAAAGACGCCGCAGCTAGAGCTGATGGCGCTACAAAGGGGCGCACGCATTGGACGCACAATGAGCTATGCCAACTATGGACTGCTGGTGGGTACCGCAATGCTGGTGCTAATCTCGGCGCATGTCAAAAGCGCCAAACTGCATGAGCAGCCAACGGACACGGTGTCCATGGATCACGTTGCCGTTGACAAGCACAACGAAGACTTGGCACCCCCATTGTCTTATCAACAGCAGCACAGCAGCAGCAGCAGCAGCAGCATGTCCCGCCTGGCCATGGCACACGCCTGCACAAGCGACTGCACAAGCAATCGAAGCAGGCGCACAATCATCGTCGAGCCTATCACAGCAAGTACAGCATAGAGCAGCTGCTGCACATGCATGTGACGCCAAAGGTTTCCAATGACATCGACATGGACCCCTGCAAGGCGGGTGAGTACTATAGATGGATAGATACCCACATTGCTGATTCTTGCCTTGGCTTGCCTTGCCTGGCTGGTTTACGCATCTTCCAATTCTAGAGGGAATTGGTTTTAGTTCTAATTCAATCCCTAAACCAGCTGTAGCTAAGCTTGGCATGCTCAGTCTCTACGGGAAGCGCTCAAACCTCTTTTAGTCGTACATTGTCTTCAGTTTGGCCAAAAGCGAAAAGTCTTGTAAACTCAATTCAGGCGCACACTTCACACACACACACACACAGTCTTAGAACACGTTGAGTTCCCTAAACACATTTGCCAACCTGCGCGCCCCACCTGCCCCATGTTGCAGCGTCGAAAATTAAGCGTCATTGTGGAACTCGACGTTGGAGCTTGCATTGCCTTGGCGGATCAACTTGCCTGGCTGCTCAGTTCAATTGAATTTACCTCGGTTTTCACAGCGAAATTGACTCGGAACGGGCATATCAATGCCTTTCTGACAGCCACACTGTCTGTGTACCTGTGTATCTGTGTGCACATGTGCTCGTCTCTGTGTCTGTACGTGTGTTTGTAAGTTGCTGCTTCTTCGCTTGCAATTTGTCTGCCGCCAACGCGACCAACTTCCGTGTTCCGCGGCCCCAGTCGGGTAGTCGAGGGATCGACTCGACTGTCGCGTCTATCTGGGGCGCTCGCGTGGGCCACTGCGTCTGACTCTACTCCCCCCGTTCCCCCCTTCCTCTCTCTCCCACCGACTTATAAGTATTTGCACACATCAATTGTCAAAAAGTTGGCTCCATGAAATACGCGAACAAACGATTTGCTGCTGTCGCATGCCAGCGGCAAACCCAATGCAGTGTCGCGTGGTCCAAGGCGTCGGTACAGTGGGCAACAAGCAATGTATTCTTTATAAATATGCAATATATATATATGTATACAAATAAATAATATATAAATATATATATACAAATAATCCTTGTAAATAATGGCAGGTAATTATTTAGATTCATTGTGATTCTATTAAAACTGAAGGACAGTAATAGAGACCGTAGAGATTGGTTTATAAGATCGGAGTATTCTTCTTCTGCGTGTTATAAACTACTAGTCAATATTCCATATAATAATATAGTTTATTTACCATACCATGTAGAGACTAATTAAATTAATGCCATACAAGTGTCCCTAGCAGATAATTACCCTTCGAATATTGAGCAGTTTCTTGCCCAAAGTTTGAAGTATTATGTATCACATTAGATAATGTTGATCAAAACTATTTATTGAAAAAGAAGGAAATTCTATTAGAAACTCCGAACTTTTGATAATATCCCCATCAGAGTACAAAGTATTTATTTATAACAGTGAATCATTCTACTTGTTTGAATCTTATTGAATACTGTAGTTAAAACTTATAATTTTTCTTTACTGTATGCTCCATTGGCGATTGGCTGTTTCGACTGACCGACTGGCCCAGTCAGGGTTGCATATATGTAGAACTAGCCCAGTCAGGGTTTTATATGTTGGCAGACTCCCCCACAGTGGCATGAAAAACAGTGTGCTTTATTTATGAAGAACTTTCACTGATTTTTATGCTCTCATTTTTTGGCACGCTCAAAGATGCAATTTGCGCTGTCCATATCAGACACTAAATAAATACTTATAGCAAATATATATGTAACAATCTATTTCAACATGTGCATCTGTATGTGTATAATATAAACACAAGCACAGCCTGCAAATGACTTTCAACACGAAAGGGGGAAGATAAAGAGCAACCTATTTTTGTAGGTTGCTTAACTAACTCAAATTTTGGAGTGAACTGTGAGTGTCTTCACAGATGTATATTATACATATGTATTATGTGTGTGTGTGCGTGCATAAGCTTGCCTAAGTCGAGTGGTTGCACAACCACAATTAAATCTGTTAGAGCATCATCAAGTCGCTGCCATGAAAATGAATATCTGTGAAACATAATTAGAACTTCATTAGGTACATTTTGGGTGCATCCTCAGACAATTGTCTGCTTATTAGATTCCTCTGAAATCGCATTAGCATAAGTGGAAGTGCATAATTCTCCCGTCGTTTGTGTGTATAATTAATGAAGAAATTACGTAATTCTTGAAATGTACTTATTGTATTGTTGGTAATAAATCATAATAAAATATTATTGTGTAGGAATTTCTCTCCATTTGGGAGCAACACTTTACTCACACTTGCTTTCTAGCTTATCTCAGAATATTTCAAAGAATTCTTCAGGTTTCCCCAAACAAAAAGTTCAGCTAGAATATCTTCTGACTTGTATTTAGTCAAAACAATTTGTGGCCAACTTTTTATCATGTTTTAATACAAACTATGGGCAGCTTGATAGTTTATGCAAATGTGTAAAAGTTTTAAGGCATCGAAGTATACTGAAAAACACCCTGTACTGAGTTCAATATACACACACACATACAAATTGATGTTTTTATTCGCAATTATATTTTAAAGTTTAAAGATCATTATTATATATTATATTTTAAAATTTGAAGAACTTTGTTTATTATCTTTTCTTAAGATAATAAATAGTTGGCAATATGAAAACAGTTGGCAACACTACAGCTGCACATACAGTTATCGATATATCGATTAAACTGCTGCTTTAGCATTATGTTATAATTATGTTATAATTAGTTCGGTTTAGACTTTAATATGCTCTAAAATAGTCCAACAATATAACAAAAATGTCTTAATTTAATTGCATTAAAAACATAATTGAATCATTAAACAGTTCACGGCATTATTTAATATATTTTAATGTGTCTGAAAGAACCTGCCTTTATTTACATATTAATGTATATATGTATGTATGTATATATGTATAAATGTATGTATGTATGTATGTATGTATTTATCTACATATGTAATATGTACATATGTATCTATGTATATTATACATTCATATTTTCTGACGCTATTAGACATGCCACAGAATGCAAAATGTTTGCTTATATTTGTTTCCTCCTCCTCTCGCACAACTTATGCCTGTCGCACTGTTTAGCTCCGTGTCTTCATATACACTGCTGGACAGAATAATAAGATCACGTGCCATACTTGAACTTAAATTAACAAACATTAGCCAAGGTTGATGGTATATGAACACAAACCCAACCAAGCAGAAGTTAGCACTTAGACTGTGTACCTATTATTTCGACCAGCAGTGTAGACACATGCATATATAGAAGTAGTAGGAGGTATTTAAGTATGCAGCACAATATTTTGGCTGGCAGACGCCATCGAGTCAGCGAGCATTCGCCAGGGCAGAATCTCTAAGAGAGTCTGCAGACCGAGAGTGACAGAGAGAGGGAGAGTGAGAGAGAGGGAGTGGGCAGAGGTGCGGATGCAGTTGCGCTAATGAATTTGCATGGGCTGCAATGCATGCAAATTTGATCAAAGCGATGATGACAGCAGGCGACGCCAAAGGATGAGTTTTCCTGCATAGTCAGTGTATAGGTGTGTGTGTGTGTGTCAGTGTGTACATCTGTCTGTGTATGTGTGTGTATGGGACTATTTTGCTGTCAGTCTTTCGCCAGAAATCAAACCGCAAATGACACTACAAATGCGAAAATGTCGTGCAAACGTGAAGCTGCAAGCGCCGTTGCTGCAGATAACTAGGCAAAGTTGCCAACAGTAATGATGACAACAACAACATCCTGCCAAGAACAACAAGTACAGCAACAACATCGCGAAAGACCGCAACCACAGCGCAACCAGAACTGACTGTTCGAGCTGTTCAGGCTTTCACTGGCCTCGTCTCGGGGCATAAACAACGCTGGTCCTGGCGCAGGACCCGTGCGAATGCAAATAATTTACCACCTCCGTTTAGCTGCATTCCCCCACTGCCGCCCACAAACCGAGGGAGACAGACAGACAGACAGATAGACAGACTGAGAGAGAGAGACAGATAGGCTGCATTCCTGATAATACAGTTTTCGTATAGGAACTAACAACATGGCCCACAGGCAGACGGAAGCTGAAGCTGTGCACAACTAACGCCATTTCTCATGGCCGTTGACTTTTTCAGGCTCACAAATAAAAAGTCACTTACCACAACGTGCAACGTGGTGCAAGGGACATGGCATGGTGGGCGGGGTCACCTGCCAGTGGTAGTGGCAGCGGTTTCTGTCAGACTCTATTCACAATTCACACTTTTAGCGGCTTTCTGCACAGACGAATTGAGCTAGTTTTTTCCGTAGTTGCCGTCGACGCATCCGGATTAGCTTGAGTAGGGGGCAACATCAACAAGCAGAAGACCGGGAGGTAGCAGGCGGTTTGGTAGAGTGGGAGATCGGATTGTGCGGTTACCTTAGCAACACTGGACGAGCTGAAAGCGAAGTGCGAATGTATAAATAGCAGACGAGCTTATGCGCTTTGTAAAGTCTATAAAAAGTTGTCAAAATGAATAAAGATGGCCACACTTTTGCTATCTGCAGGAGTATAGAACGATATTACAATCAACTGTATCTTTAACATTATGTTTACATAAGTCTAACAGCGGTACATCAATAAGTAGTGAAAATTATCAGGTTTATCGCTTTAAATACTCCTCAATTGAGCTAGAGAAACATCTATGTTTGCTGATATATATATTATATAATTGTATATATATTTAATATATATTTAATTTAAATTTATCAATGCTTTGTTTCTGCCGGTCTACTTCTCAACAATACTATTTACATTTTAAATGTTACACACATAACAGTAATCAGCAATAACATTATGTTAGCATTACTCTAAAAGCGACTTGTGAATCAAACATATTGAACATTACATATTAATTCAATTAGCAGCTATTATGTTATGTTAACTTTACACTAACAGCGATACATCGATAAGTGATCAATACTCGCAGGTATAATAGTCGTCCTGTTCACCTTAACAGCGGTAGCAGTGACATTATTTAATTAATGTTAAACAATACATCGATAATTATATAAAGCCATTTTGTTGAATGCTCGTCCTGTTTAAAGTGTTGCAAAACGCTACACTTAAAAGGCGTTAGCTAAAACACTCTCCGCTCACGTCGCTGTGCCTGCAATTTGACCTAACTAGCTGTTTCTTTGAGGAATTTAACATTTCACCTTAATTGCAGTAAGTTTTGCAGCTTTTGCTAACTTGGGTGCTCACCCCTTGAGGGTTCTGGTTTCGTGCACCTGGGCACCCTATGAATATAGTATAAGCGTTTGCGCATTTGTAGTTTCTCTTTGGAATGCATGTGAAAGGTCCAGTAAGTGCCATGACCTGCTCTACTCCTGCACGTACAACTGTAGATACACAAATGTAAATGCAGCTGCAGCTGGCACTGCACGTGTGTCTTGTGTGTGTGAATGTAGTAATACTAGTTGCATTTGTTTAAAGTAAAGAGGAGACTGGTGGGAAGGGGGTTGGTGCTCAGTGTGACAAACACGCAGCAACATGTGTAAATAAAATAAACTTCATTTAAGCTGTTTGCATAATTAATTAATGCCAAAATGGCAGGCACACCCCTCTCAGGTGTGTGTGTGTAAGTGCAGCATTTGCTTGGGGGCGTGGCTCACGCAAAATTACTATGCGGACGCGCATACAAGCCCCACACACACACACACACTGAGTAAGCTCACCAACTGGCAGATAGACAAACAATTGCAACGGGCTGTTTTTGTGTGTGTGTGTGTGTGTGTGTCTGTCTGTGTGTTTATTATATTGCAGCTTAAACAGCATGTTACCATCGAAATCAGCTTGCACATATCACAAACATAAACCTTATCAACTGTCTGAGTGAGCAGAGTCCATGGTTCACCTGATCAACCTTTCATTGCATACTTCGAGGCGCTTCTGGCTCGCCCCAGCCCTGTCTGTGTGTGTAAATAATATATGTTTGTGCATGTAGGTGCAAAATATATTCAGCATCATGTCGATGCCAGTTACTGCTGTTGTTATTATTGCCTTTCTTGTTGTTGTTGTTGTTGTCCTTCTTGGAATCATTGTTTATGGAAATTTGGCATAAATAAGTAAGCAGAGCAGCGAGACAAGCTCGCAATCTGCTCGCCCGAGCTAATGCCGCAGCACTGAGCCCCTGATTTAAGAGGAATACACATAATGCGAGGCATACATTAACATATCTATGTACGATGCTATATAGTATATACCATACAATGTACAATATATATACATATGAATACTTAAATCTGTCTCTCGCTCGCGCACTCGATGCGCCTCGCCTCGCCCCGACTAGCCTGGCTTCGTTGTATGTTTGTTTGTGTGTGTGTGCGCATGAATAATATGCAAATTCTAATTTCAACATACTAATATTGTTTTAATTGTTAAGCCAATGGCTGGAAAATGTTGCAAATCGGATGAGAGAACAGCACTCTGCACTCAGCACTCTGCACTAAGCTAGGCACAGCCAGCAATGGGCAAAACATCTACAGTTCCACAGATTTCTCGATTTTTGTCCATGTGACAAGTTCATAAAAACGTCAGACGACAATTCAAAGACAAATTGAAAGCGTTTTTATGCTGTGGCAAAGTAAAGTCGAGTTATGATACCCTTCTCTGTTAAATATAGCAAGCAATGTTAACATACATGTTTTTCTTTCAGGCACGGATCATATTGTATAGTTGCAACTTTATAGTCTGTCGCCTTTTGTCAGAAGTTGCAACCCTTACCATATCAAACTTTTACAAATCGAACTTCGAACCTCATTTATTCAAAGTTCTTGGTTTGAATGAAATATGGTAAAAGCACGAATTAAAGTAAGTTAGTTAAAGGGTATAAAGCACTCCTCCATCCTTTCTCGATTTTTTAATTGAATTATGATACTCTTGCATGTGAAATATAAAAGGCAAAGACATATTAGTCAGATCATAACATCTTTTTATGTTAGATATAGAAGGCAAGTATATTAACAGACACGTTTATCTTCAAGGCACAGGCCTGAACGGATCACATATAACGTATAGTTAGTTGCAACTTATCGATCGCCTTTTGTCATCAAGTGATTGCAACCTTTACCATATCTTACATTTACGAATCTTATTTCTAACCCTCATTTACACAAAGCTCTTAGAAGGTTTGTTATACTGTAACATCATTAAAGCACAAATTAAAATAAGTTAAGCAAAGGGTATAAAGCACTCGACATGTTGAGCATCCTTTTCGTCTGTCGCGTGTTGCGCGTTTTTTTTCGCTGGTTTTTCAGTTGCGTCTGTCGCCTGGCTTGCAAAGCAAATTGAAAGAGCTTCATACCAAATGCTCGTGTGTGTGTATGTGTGTACTGTATATGCCACATGAAATTGAATGCACTGACTAGAAGGAGCAAAGAATAAAAAGTACGAACATGTGATGGGGCTTTGCAAGGCCTTAGAGTTCGTTTATAAATAGTTTATATTCGCCCATTGCAAAGTCCTGGCAATAATCCTTGGACTCACTATTAGCATGTTACGACGTACTATTGATTAAAAGTTTCAAGTATCGAGTAAAAACCTTGGTTTTCCTGTTGGCCCACAATGTTTGACTAATAACGTTCCGCTCGTTCCGATTTTCGATGCTCGATTCTGAGTTTCTGTTTGTTTTTTACTCGTATGTATTTCGAAATATACTACAACATTCCCTTTTGTTGTCGGGGCACAATTATCAGATGCAACAACTCGCCCAGACAGGGCAGAGTGGGTTGGCAGTGTATAGAGTAAAGGTGCATGCTGCAGCCAGCCTGCTGCACGTTGAGTTTATTGAACCCCACAGGAGGTGCATCCATTGCATGCACCGCTAGGCTGGCGCACTCATATTATAAAATTCGTGCCGAAGTTGTGGGTTAGTCCCATTCCGGATACAAACATATCATGTGTGGCTGCGATAAATGTTTGCTTTCGCTTCGTTTCGTTTTATTTCCCATTCAGTTTTTTTTTTTTTTTCATTTTCCCGCATTTCAATAGGAAACTTTACACGCAGAATATTTTTGCCCTCAATGACAGCGTTTTTGTAACAATGACGTCAAGCGCGAGACCGGGAGACAGAGACAGAACGAGAGTGGGAACGAGAGCGATAATTTATCTCTTTTTTTCGCCGCAATGTGAAATAGTTTTTGCATTTGCAGTAGGCGCAAAGTGGCCAACAGATGTGGGCAAATCAGTGGCAATGGGGGGCGTAGTTGGGGCCATTCGTTCTATCAACACAGTTGCAAAAACTATTTTGACGCTGTTTTTCAGCACGAATTCAAGCGAAGCGGATGCGGGTGTAGGGGGAGGGGTCAACCTCAACCCCTTGACCCCATGGACCCTTTATTTGAACTTAAGCTCAACAGCGATTTGTTACGCACACAAAAAGAAAGATCGATGGGCATGTGGACAGTTGGAGGTTATATTTGATATATATATCTTTATATAGAAAACCATAAAAACTCTGAGAATTTTGCACTCTAAATAAATCATTAAAAGTATAATTAAAGCCATATTTGCACTTGCCTATATTGAATTATGGCATTTGCATATGGAATCTATGGAATGTATTTGTTTTATTTATTATCATCTGCCAAAGCTGCCATAAGTGGAACATTTTATCCCGTTCGCACACATGTGAAGTGGCCCCTCAGTGTTGTTTAATGGCTGTTTCAAATGTTATGTTTTAACATTTATCGAGTGTGCTTGGATGATGAATGTGTATCGAAATGTTTATAGAACTAGGCTGCTGGTGCCTACGGAAACGGAAACAGAGCACATAAAATCCATGTCCACATGCAAAATCATTTGACTTTGTTGGTCTCTCTTCCTCTCTGAACAAAATGCCGGAAGAACTATGGGAAATTGGTAGCAGAAACATATCTAAAAGCAGGGAACAGTGAGGGGGCACGGTGCGACGAGGCGACATGCAATCTCAGTTAGTGCCCGGTCCGGGATTAGTTTGTCCAGGGCTCTGCGTGCGGAGTGCCCTATTTGTCTGCTTGTATTTGCTTTGATTTCATCTTTAATTTCGGCAACGCTTGTCTGTCTCCCATCCGTCTGTCCCCCTTCCGTCCCTCCGTCCCTCCATGCGTCTGTCCATCCTTCTATCCACTCGTCTGTTCAGCTTGTTTGTCGTCCGCTTATCATAACATAATTTGAGCCTGATAATTTTGTGCGTCCGGACTTACACAGGATGCCTGCAAGGCTTCCACAGCAAATTAAACATTATTGTTATGACAGTGCCACACACGGTCGCACACACACACACATGCATATACACACAAACTTAATTACATATGTATTCTCATGGCATATATGTATATATTCTGATGTCTGTTTGTACATGCAGCCATAAATTGTCCGTCATGCAAATGCATTTCCTCCTGTCAACGTACATGAAAAGGTCGCAGAGTCAGTGTCAGTTTAGATTTAGCTGTCGCGTGTTATCGGTTATCGGTTGTGAAATATATTCCAGCAAAGTACGCAACTATGTAGAACCAACATTAGTTTTGCTCTTATTAAACAAACTTTCAAGCAGCAACGGATGGCAAAAACAAGAAAGAAAGCTTCAGCTTTCAGCAAGTCGACGAAGCAATACACTTGCTGTTTATACGGAAGTCTTCACTGAATGTTTATCTGCCAGTTACATATGTGTATAATATTATCGAGTTAAGAACTGCATTATCTGCATGAAATTTTGTTTACTTCTATGAAAGCTAGAGAACTTAATATTCTAAGTTCAAATCAAGTTGTGTCAGCATATAAGATGTATAATGAGAGGCAGCTATAATATTATCGAGTTAAGAACTCTATCATCTGCAAGAAATTTTGTTTACTTCTATGAAAACTAGAGAACTTAATATTCTAAGTTCAAATCAAGTTGTGTCAGCATATAAGATGTATAATGAGAGGCAGCTATAATATTATCAAGTTAAGAACTCTATCATCTGCAAGAAATTTTGTTTACTTCTATGAAACTAGAGAACTGAGTATTCTACTAAGGTTCAAATCATGTTGTGTCAGCACATAAGATGTATAAAGAGAGGCAGCTATAAAATATATAAGTCCAATTCAGTTTTTTTCTTCTATTGTAGAATAAGTAAGTGTTTTCAGTTTCATCAAATTACATTTAAGACTGAGAGACTACTCAGCATTATAACAGACAAAGCAAAGACAAAGCAAGTTGCACCTCAGATAATTAATATATCTTCATACTTCGTTGCATTGCAAACTGCTTACCAAAATATCTACACCCTCTACAAGGGTATTAAAACAGAGAAAGGGAAAACTTGCACATCGGTAATCAGGCAGATGGGTCAGAACAAGGGGTGGGGGGAAAGGAGCCCCGACTGGATGTGCTTTCTCATTACGCGGCTGCGACCCGTTAAACCCCGTTCGCGCTGTTGTCCTTGCTGCTGATGCGTAAAGAGCATTCGAGAGCTGGAAATATTCTCGTTATTTTTGTTGTTTTCCACTGTGCGTGTTGCCTGATGCGCATAGCCAGCAGGCAGCAGGGCAGCAGGGCAGCCAGCCGGCAGCCAGCAGGAGCAGCGGACAGAGACGGCAAATCACATAATCAGTTGTGTAGTGGTTTGTTCGTAGCTGGCTGGCAGCTGGTTTATTTTTAATTAAACTCCATTCGTTGCATGGCAGCAACAGCGACAGCGGAGTCTCATAAAGTGGGCGTCGTTGGTGGGTGGGTCGATGTCGGTGTAGACGCGTTACGCATACGCCACGTCGAACAGCAAATGGGAAATGAGAAATGGGAAATGGAAGCTAAACATCGGGCCCCCAAAACTGCAACTTGGCAAATGCGTTAACATGTTTGTGGCCGCCATAAAAAAGGGTTCACAAACTGGACCAAACACACACAGTAGCAAGCTCATGCCTCCCCTCTTCCCACCCCGTTGCCCTACGCCCACGCACTGGTGGCATGCGGCACGTCGCTGCGTCAGTTCGTTAGTGTAAAAGATGCGGGCTTAAGGGCGCAAAGCGGGGTGATGCTCAAAAATTTAATTACTTTCACTTGTGCGAACTGTTTGTCTGCCAGACAAGGCAGGCAGGCAGAAGGGGGCAGCGGGGGTGGCCATTCAGACCGCCTGGACGGCTAAAACGGCAGCTAAAGGCATTTAACTTAAATGTAATGAAATTGTACACAGCAAACTGAGAGGACGGAGAGATACGCACGTTTGCTTTTGGCTCTGCTTTTGCCTTTGCTTTCGCTCTCTCTTCCCTCCCTCCTTTTCTTGCATTTCCCGTGACATCTGTGCGTGGGCAGCATATTCTTGCCAGAGGGACAATGGCGGCAAATAGTTGAGAGACAGAGAGAGAGAGAGAGGGAGAGAGAGAGAACTGACAGTGCCGTCTGTCGGCTCTGCTGACGCATTATCCGCCAAGTTTTGCCGCTTGTCCTGCTGCCATCACTGGCTTTTCTGCAGCGGCCACTTTTCAGCAGCACTTCGCAGTTTGCACTTTTCACTCTTCCTTATACCCCTTGCTCCCCCTCCCCCTTCCGCATTCCATTTACCACCTTCACTTTGGTTAACAGGTTTAAATGCCAACTGCAAGGGCGCTAAGAGCGTCGGCTCCATTTCAACGTTTAGCATTTCAAAAGTCTTTCGCTGTGTGGCTGTGCCGCTTCTGTTGTTGTTGTTGTGGTTGTTGGTGTTTTTTGTCGACTTTGTTCTCCATCAATTCATCAAAATTGCATATCAATCATACGCCATGTTGTGCCAGCATGCGTGAGTCTGCATGAATTTAAAAATCACAAGCTACATAAATGTTTTTTTTTACCAATCAAAAGCAGCAACTTTGCAAACCAGACTAGACATAGACTAGTAATGTACCCTGTTCAGGAGTGTTTTGCAGAATAGATTGCTCGAAGAGATGAGAAACTAATTTTAGAAATGAAAATCAGTTTGCAAAGTGGAAACACTGACGTACAGAGTATATCTTTATACATACATTTATTACCTGCACACAGTGTATACCTATATATACCTATATACAGGGTATAGCTTTATACTTTATACTAACCTTCACACACTCAGTTACATGCGCATTTACAGGGTATATCTTGTATATGTTCAACATTACCTCTACTCACTTGTATTCACATTATGTACAATCTATGCTTGTACTTCAGGGTATATCAATATCCATATCTATATTATCTGCACACACTCAGTTACATTCGTACTTACAGGGTATATCCTTATACATATTACCTCCACTCACTCACATATGTACTCACATATGTACATGTACAAGGTGCGCTCTGTGTGCTGCATACAATATTAGAAAATTCGTTGAAAATATATTTTTGCTGTTACAGCTTGGTATTTTCATTAGATTCTTTCTGCACTTTTCACTTTCAGCGTAACTGGATTTGATTGCAATTCAATTGGCAGTTCTCTCTGCCAGGGAACAACTAATTTTAAGTTTTCACATTTCTTGTTCACTCACATTTCGCACTGCAACTGCAGTTGATAGCAATGCCTCCATGTGGGCACCTCATTGCCACATTCCAGTTTCCATTATGTCATGCCAGTGAGGCTGAAGCTGAAGCTGTGACTGTGCCTGAGCCTGAGTTCTGAGCACATAAGTTCCAATCTCAGCAGGCACTTTTGATTTGTGATTATTTGGATTGTAGGATACAAATCGATCTGTGAAGCCATTAGAAAATGGGAAACTGAAGCACAAGCCTAAGCAAGTTTGTTGTTTAGCAATCGAATATTATTTTGATATGCTTGATATATTAGTTTGCATAGTATAAAACATAATAAGCAGACAGTCCCGCGTGCTGAGTAGTGTGAAGCACTTTGCCTTATAAAATTGTTCACTGTTATAGAAACACAAATAGAAAACGTGTAACACATATACAAGTTTACAGTAGAACTCTACTTCATTTATCTCTGTTTAATTTTTAATGTTTAAGTTTAAATTACATTTACAATTAATGAGTAATGTTGTAATATTTTGCTGTATTTTATATTATGGTATATTTATATTTGAGCAAAACACTGAACATATGTTATATTACACTTGAAAACTGAACTGATTTTATTTAAAGCACTTTCGATTTGCCGTTTGCAATTATAATTGAATTAAATGAATTGTAATTTGTATTAATTGACAGTCGATTGTCATTGTTTTTTCTCTGAACATAATGTGGAAATTGCTTTTGTTTTGTGCTGCCGTCGTCGTCTCATTGCATTCCGAAGTTTATCACCGGTTAGGCATTTGCTGTGCGTAGCTTAGCTTGGCTGCTGGGTTGTCTGGGTCTCCCCAAAGTGCTGACCTAGTTAGTGGGGAATCGACTTAAGGCTTATTGGATTTGTGGCTTCATTGGTACAAATCATACTCTGCTCGCAGCACAGGGGACAGATGATGCGACAGAGGACTCCATTGTGCTGGTGCAGCGCAGCGTAAAGTGGAACACACCTCCACGGCGTAAAGAGTTAACTTAAGTCCCGTTAAGTCTGAGTGTGTGTGAGGTGTCTAGAATGCAATCTGCCATATTTATGTAATACACTCATACAGAGTATGTATGTATATTGTTTGGTATACTCTTGGTACATACTATGTAGCTGGAATTCTGCCTGCAGGCTGCTTTGAACTTTGCATTTGAAGTGAACTCTTTACTTGCCAGCTTGCCAGAGGTTTTTGCTCGAGTTTGGCTACATTTTTGATTGGGAATATGAGACGATAGCAGCATAAGTTTTGTGTTCCAAAGCAAGCTTCTCCTGACTTGTGGGGATTCAACGAAATTTGAAAAAGTAGAAAAGGCAGTAGATTTTAAATGTTATGAATCTATTTTGTCTTAAGTATTTAAACAATCATCAGGAGATATTCTTAAATGTAACTTAGTAATAATCAGGCGCCGCATTAATATTGCGGTGTTACAAAAGCAAATCAATATTCCTATTGATCAAGAAGTGTCCGCTGTGCAACAAAAAAATGACCCCACGCAACATAATCCGTATTTACGGTAAATACGGATTATGTTGCGTGCGGTCATTTTCTTGTTGCACAGCGGACACTTCTTGATCGATCGCACAGCGGTATCGATGCAGTTCTTGCAGAAGACATGGCCACATGTGGTCGTGCAAGGATCACGTCCTCCAGACAAACGGGGCACTTGTACACCACATCCGCCGACTGGTTTAGCTCGGCAAGAGCGTGTGCGTTTCGGCTATGAGGGTTTGGTGTTACGTGGCGTATGCACCGAGTTATCACGACGTCTCCGGTTTGCTCTGGCGGGAGTATCATGACGTCGAGGTGTCCGGTGAGCATAGATCAATAATGGTATCGGGCGAACGAATTCCGGCAGACTGCGGAGAGGAATACATTTCAAAGTTGGATAGATCAATTATATCGATTGGTTCAATGTTATCCGCACGGCGATAGATATGTGCAGTTCTAATCCTGGCCGTGCTCGCCCAGTGCCAAGCCAATCTCAACCAGATCATTCTCTGCGCTCGCAATAAAGTATATTTGTTATGATAAATTATAATTACATTACTGTTGTACACAAACATTCATATTATAATTTTAATTATTATATTAATAATATATAATAATAATAGGAATACCAACAGTGATTTTCGTACTCCATCGTTCCCAGGGAGCACTTAATCTGATACGAGTTTCGGTCGCAGACGAGGTCCGCCGTAATTGGCCGTTCTTTATGTGTTTTATGGCATGTGATATAAACAAACGCACTTAATTAATTTTATTCAACGTGCCTCGGCCAGACATGGCAACAGTTTCATATTTTGCGTATTAACTGTTATCGTTGTTGCCCGCGTCCGCGTGTGTGTGTGTGTTTCTGTGCTCACATTGTGCATACGCCACGTACACCATGCCGGCTAAAGCAAACAGACTGACCAAGCTGCCCGGCTGCATGGTTGCCCGGTTGGTTGGTTTGAGATTGGGATGGACAGTTGGTCAGAGCGAGGCAGATGCACTGATTAAATGGATATGCAGTGTCTATCCAAGCGCTCTGGCCAAACAGTAGACTTACGCCCGCAACAATAACAATAACACATCAACAAAAACAACATTGCACACACACACATTGCGTGTGTAAATTGTAAATTACCAACAACAAAGCGCGCGATGTGCCCAGCTGCAGTTGCATTTGCAGTTGCAGTCGGATAAATGCAACCGCATGAACAATTTCAATTAAACGAAGAATTTATGCATCATTTATGTGTGTTCTTTGTGCAACTTGTTCCCTCTTTCACTCTTTCCCTCCTTCTCTCTTGTTTCATGTAATTAAACAACATGTTAGCACACACTAAAAGGTTGTACTTGCAGGTGGCTTTATGGGCGACATTGCGTTGGCCGACGGGAGATCCCATTGTGGCACACACGCCTATACACGACGAGCTGGAGGCGCAGCAGGACCAGCAGGCACCAGCCGAGAGTGTGCCAACCAAATACAATGCCACCTTCCAACTGGATCTGGAGAAATTTAAGCAGGAGGTTTACCACGAGGGGCTGCAGGTGGAGGAGGAGGGACTCACCGACATCATACGCAAGAAGACCAAGCTGCCAGGCGTGTCGGGCATTAGTCAGACAACAGGACAACCACCTGCCGCCAAAGCCGTAGCTGAGGCCAGCGCCAACAACGATGCCAGCCTGGTAAGCTGCCTGCAAAAGCCGCCATAATCCACGCTCAACATTCCCTATCTCCCTCTCCCTCTCTCTCTCTCTGTCTCTCTCTTAGAGCGTCAATGAACCATTAAAGACCAACGCGCAGACGCCCTCGGACATTGCCCATCCACCCAGCTACAAGAATGAAGTGCTCTCGCCCGCACGCCCCCCTCACGAGCGACTTCCCACGGCAGTCATTGCTGAAGTGAATCTCCCGTTGGCCCGTCTGCAGTTGCTGAATAAATCAGAGACACCACCGCAGCTGCACCGCAACGTGGACACGCGTAAAATTCAATCGAATAATAAGGACATTGATGTGGAGTCGGGCAGCAACTTCGTTGCCGAGCGGCGTCAGCACATTGTGCCCACCTCGCTGCCCACACAGCGCTCGACCATGGCCAATGTGTACAGCAATGCGGGTGGCAATGGAATGCATTTGGACAGCGAAGATGTTGACTTTCTGCATGCACAAGGTGTGCAGCGACGCCGTCATCGACGTGGACCCAAGCATCGGTAAGTTTAACTGACATACGCTGCGTATACGCAATGCCCAATTCATATTCTTACAGTTCGGAGCACGCCAGCATGGTGGAACGTCTGCGAGAGGAACTCACTCGTCCACATGGCCAGCGACGCCGGCAACATCATCATCAACAGCAGCAGCAGCAGCATCAGCATCATGGCAAGCAGCATCAGAAAGTTCGACAGCATCGTCGACGGGGACGCGGACCGAAGTTGAATGCAACCTCCGAGGCGCAGCCGCAGGAGCAGCTTGAAGCTGAATTGGAGCGTTCCAAGCATGCCGGCAAGACAGAGTAAGTTTTGTGTATTAACACACCTACAATCTTCACTCCCCTCCCCCGTCCCCCCTCTACGCTCTGCTCATTCCCTTGGATCAATACCATGAGCTTTTCCACAGTTACCACAACCGTTTCCGTTGCCATTTCCGGCAGCCGCAAATTACTTGCCATTCAATTCAAAAGGTTTGCCCATCAGCCTCTCACGCACACACACAGAAACACAAACACCCACACACACACGCATCCATGTAAAAAGTTGCATGTGTATGTGTGCAGCTGAAAAGTTATGAATTTTAATAGAAATTCGCGTGCGAAAAGTTTCAGGCAGCGCCGCCAACAAAAAGAAAATGAACAAGAACGTTTTTCCGAAAAACTGCTGGCAATTAAAATAACGCATACGCCCCGTAAAACTTTACATTCGCTCTCGTTGCTCGTTCGCCCGCAACAACTGTTGCATTAAGCATTCAATATGGCCACAACTGAATCTCGCTCCACATCTCTGTCTTCCGCAGCAGCAGCAGCAGGAACTCGCAGCGGGAAGTGGAAGCTCATCATCATCATTATCGCGTGGCGCGTGCTGTGACCGCCAAGAAAGAGCGCATCTGGGATTACGGTGTCATTCCCTACGAGATCGACGGCAACTTCAGTGGCCTGCACAAGGCGCTCTTCAAGCAGGCCATGCGCCACTGGGAGAACTCCACGTGCATCAAGTTTGTGGAGCGCGATGCCGAAATTCATCCCAACTACATTGTCTTTACCATACGCAGCTGCGGGTAAGTCAAACATGTACTCTTTGGGATTTAATCCTCATATAGTCTTGATATATATGTACATATAATCAATGTGGCAGCTAGAGAGAGATTAGCATGTTTCTAGTTTTGAACAGTTAAAGTACTCGTGGAAAGTGAAAGATAAGGATGCTGACTCCTATGCAGGTGTTGGTGTTATATATCAGATTTTAATTAAATAATGTCCATAATTAAAGTGTGTATAGACATACATTGTAAATGTTGGACATAAAGAGTAAACAATGAAGTTTATATAGATATATAGTTCCAGACAGGGCAATCATTTCTTCATCATAAACAGTCAGCAGCTAGATTATAAGTGAACTCTAAAGTTCAGTGTCTTAATATATAACAGAATATACGCATTTTATTTCATAGTGTATAGGCTTTGAATTGGTATAAAACTGTACTACAAATAGGTATAAATCACTATTGAAAACCAGTATAATTTATATACAGAATAGTAATTATAATAGAATTGTACTAGATGAAAGGGAAAATATCTTTTAATTTAATAAATTTATACATTAAATCGTTTAGCTATTGACTACAATTTTTTGGGTACAACAATAATGCCAAAATTGCTATAAATTGATGTTAAATATAGGATATTATGGTCATATATATATTATATATATATCATCATGGTGGCTGGCTCGAGGTCAAAATTAAATAAAATAAAAACAATTTGTTTTTAATTTTTTCGCCCGATATATTTCGGTTACTCCAAACCATTAACTTGATATTGATAAGTACTATATAGTACAAATATATACTGCTAGCAAGTATAGTTATATACAGATATAAATTGGAATATCTCTCATTCTATCCCCTTTACAGCTGCTGCTCGTTTGTGGGCAAACGCGGCAATGGTCCACAGGCCATATCGATCGGACGCAACTGCGACAAGTTTGGCATTGTGGTGCACGAACTGGGCCACGTGGTGGGCTTCTGGCACGAGCACACGCGTCCGGATCGCGAGAAGCATGTGGTGATCGAGCACAACAACATAATGAAGGGTCAGGACTATAACTTCAACATGCTCTCCATGGACGAGGTGAACTCGCTGGGCATGGCCTATGACTACGACTCGATAATGCACTATGCTCGCAACACCTTCTCGAAGGGCACCTACCTGGATACCATATTGCCCATTGAGGTGAAGGGGCGCAAGCGTCCCGAGATTGGGCAACGTCTGCGACTGAGTCAGGGCGATATTGCACAGGCGAATCTGTTGTACAAGTGTCCCAAATGCGGACGCACCTTCCAGGAGAGCCAAGGCATCTTCGCCAGCCCCGTGTACTATACAGCGGGCGCAGTCAGCAACGAGACGGAGCACTGCGAGTGGAGGATTACGGCGACACATGGCGAGCGTGTGGAGCTGAAACTGGAGAACATGGTAAACATGGAATGCAAGTGCAGGCGAGAAGAGGGAGATATCTCTGATTGAGTTTCTTCTCTGTTTCTGCAGAATATCTTTAAATCGAACAACTGCGAGACTGACTACCTGGAGGTGCGTGATGGCTACTACTTCAAGTCGCCACTCATCGGACGCTTCTGTGGCAAGGTGAGCAACGAGATGATCACCACACAGTCCAGCCGCATGTTGCTCACCTATGTGAACACGCATCGCAGCGAGGGATATCGCGGTTTCAAGGCGGAGTTTGAAGGTAAGCCGAGAAAGAGCAGGGAAATGCACACACAAGGCATACAGATGACACTGATTACTCTCTCTCTCCCTCTCTGTCCCTTCTGTAGTTAAGTGCGGCGGCGAGATGTCCGTAAATGATGCAGAGGGACGTCTAGAGTCACCCAACTATCCGCTTGACTATTTACCCAACAAGGAATGCGTGTGGAAAATAACCGTGCCGAAGGGCTTCCAAGTGGCGTTGAAATTTCAGTCGTTTGAGGTCGAGAACCATGATAGCTGTGTCTACGACTACGTTGAGGTGCGCGACGGACCAACGCAGGATGCGGCGCTAATTGGCGTTTTCTGTGGCTACAAACCGCCACCGAACATGAAGTGAGTGTGCTGACAAGTGCCTCCGCGGGCGGGGGGTGGGGTGTGGTGTTAAGGCACGACGATGTTGCTGCCGGCACAGTCGTGGCGCTGCCCAGGCTCGACGACGCAAAGTGAAACCCATTGAAGCAACTCTGCTTTTGTACGTCGTCACTTTCAGGTCAAGTGGCAATTCGATGTACGTGAAATTCATGTCGGACACATCGGTGCAGAAGGCGGGCTTCTCGGCCGTCTTCATGAAGGAGGTGGACGAGTGCGAGACACAGAACCATGGCTGCGAGCACGAGTGCATCAACACGCTAGGCGGCTACGAGTGCAGCTGCCACATTGGCTACGAGCTGCACAGCGACAAGAAGCACTGCGAGGGTGAGTTCAAGTGCCTGTTCTCGCCTCCAACTACTACCTTCTTCTGACTATGCCATACTCCCTCCTCCTCTATTCCATGCCCATGCCCATTTCAGATGCCTGCGGCGGTGTCATCGAGTATCCAAACGGAACGATTACATCGCCCTCCTTTCCCGAGGTGTATCCGTTGCTCAAGGAGTGCATTTGGGAGATTGTCGCACCGCCCAAGCATAAAATCTCATTGAATTTCACGCATTTCGATCTGGAGGGCACGGCACATCAGCAATCTGATTGTGGCTACGATTCGGTTACCATTTACTCCAAACTCACGGAGAATCGTCTCAAGCGCATTGGCACCTTCTGTGGCAGTGCCATTCCCCCCACAGCCACCTCGGACAGCAATGCGCTGCGCGTCGAGTTCCATTCGGACAAGTCAGTGCAACGTTCTGGATTCGCTGCCGTCTTCTTTATTGACATCGACGAGTGTGCCGTGAACAATGGAGGCTGCCAACACGAGTGCCGCAACACCATCGGCTCCTACACGTGCTTCTGCCACAATGGGTACTCGCTGCACGAGAACGGACACGACTGCAAGGAGGGCGAGTGTAAGTACGAGATCTCTGGCTCATTTGGCACCATCTACAGTCCCAACTATCCTGACAATTATCCGCCCAATGCGGACTGTGTGTGGCACTTCCTAACCACGCCCGGACATCGCATCAAGTTGATCTTCAATCAGTTCAATGTGGAGTCGCATCAGGTGAGATCGAAGCAGAGTTTGACCAAGGATAGATTAACTGAGATCTCTCCTCTCTCTCTTTCTAGGAATGTGCCTACGATAATGTGGCTATATATGATGGCGAGTCGGAGCTAAGCTCTTTGCTGGGTCGCTTCTGTGGCGACAAGATTCCTTACCCCATATCATCGTCGACCAATCAACTCTACATGGTGCTCAAGACGGACAAGAACAAGCAGATGAACGGATTCACGGCAATGCATTCCACTTGTAAGTGACAAAGAGTCTCAATGCAGCAAGAGACTGATTGTCCCTCCCTCTCTTGATCTGCAGCCTGTGGTGGCTATCTGCGTGCCACGAATCACATCCAGCAGTTCTACTCGCACGCACAGTTTAGCAACATGGACTACGATGACAACATGGACTGCGAGTGGACCATACAGGCGCCGCCCAACAGCAATGTGCAACTGGTCTTCCTGACTTTCGACATTGAGAGTAGTGAGAATTGCACCTACGACTACGTGCAGGTCTTCTCGGGCATGGAGGACACCAGTGGACCCATGTACGGACAGTACTGCGGCAACATGGTGAGTGATATAACAAGTCCAATTAGTGTACTTACTAATGCGCTCCATCCTTGTGCAGTCCCCCCCAGGACATCATCTCCATGACAGACTCACTGCTGGTGCGCTTCAAGACGGACAGTTCGGTGCCCATGAAGGGTTTCTCTGCCTCGTATGTGGCCGTTGATCCGTTCGAGAATAGCGATGAGGATGTGGAGAATTCGTATAGCTCTGAGATGGTTACACCGTTCCCGGGCTCCTTGAGGAGCATGTACAAGGAGGATACCGAGGAGACAGACGACTACAGAGACTACAGTGACAACATGCTGGTGAATGCTCAGTACAGTCGCAATGTTCTGCCCCTTCGGTCGTGGGCTACTTAGAGACAGGCCTCAATCGCTGGACACGCACAAGAATCATGACAATATTCGAAAAAAACGGAATTTATTTAAATAATTTAGGCATATCGTCGCGAACATATAGCACTCTCTCTCTCTCTCTCTCTATCTATCCGTCGCTGTCTCTCTTTACATAATCATAGACTTCGTTTCGAACGTGTCGCATCATACATATACATAGAAATTCAGAGCAAATCGTTAGGTTATAGAATGCCACGCATATCGCGTAAGAGTGCAAAAACAAAAAAAGAGAACAAAATACTCGAAACTATTCGAAATTATTGGACCGAAAGATAAAAACTCACTGAGAACAATCATTTGATAATTTCCTTAGCATTTTCCTTGAGAGTTTCGGCCGATCTACACATACATATATCTACATACCTGTTTTAGTACTAAACTATTTAGTTTAAGTTTAAGCCCAGTGTGCAATTCTCAACATGCCCCGAGATCGACTCGTGTTACTCCCAATGCATTTTCGATGTCTTAGAATTGCACGTAAGGAAGAAGGAAGAAAGGAAGGAAAGAAAGAAAGAAAGAAGCCAATTGTGTGTTACTATAATTCTCGAATCTTTGAATCAACTTAATACGTAATTAAATATATAATATACATACATATACACATACACCTACAAATCTACAACGGATGTTTTCATTTTATGGCTAATTTATGGCACCCACAGCGGCGGCATCTGCGATCGAATGTTCAATAGGATTTATGACTGGGAATTACAGCGAAAAGTTTCGTTCAATCTTCGAGGATTTATGGCTGATCCATTAATGACCTGCCCTAAAATGTCCAAAGCCGGCACCTGATCCCCTGCTTAAGCCGAGAGCGCAGAGTGTCTGTTGCCAGCTCAGATCAGCTAGGCTCAGCTCAGTTCAGTTCAGTTCAGATGGGACTCTCAGGTAGACGAGCGACAATGTCAAGGTGTAGGAATACCCAAATCAAACCCATTGAATGCAAACAATAAACAGCAGGCACACAAGACAATGGGAATGAAGCCGCGACGACTTCGGTTTCGGCTGGAAGTGAAGAGGGCTCGCACTGCGTTGTTCCAGTCGTCGGGGACGTCATCAACGCATTCCAAACTGGATGCGATGACGACAGATCGTTGCTAAGGTTGCCATAGCGACTCCTGCCTGCCTGTCTTTTATTTCTCTCTCTGTCACTTCCTGTCTCTCCCTCTCTCTGTACCTCGTGGTTTTGCTCTCTCTTATACCTGTTGAATCCGTGGAACCCTTAGGAATGTGTGTATTTGTCGAAATATAATTCGGCAATCGCAGCATTCGACAGTTCAGTTATAATTTTCAGCTGACGCTGCACGGTCGTTCTGAGCCGCACATTGTGAATGATACAAACTAAAGATACAAATGCAAATACAGATTGAAATACAACTAATACTAAAGATACAGATACAGATACAGTTACAGCTAAAGATACAAATACAACTGATGAAAGGATTACAAAACGTGCGTGATGCGCTTGAAAGTGAAATTGTTTCTTTGGCTTGTGATCGGGCGCCTTTCCCTGTATATGGTAGAGGGCGTGGCACTACAAGGCGCCTCTTTGGATGATTGTGATTTTGATTTCAGAGAGCAGCCCGAAGATTTCGCAGCAGTAAGTGAGGAGTACAAGAAGTAATCAAGCAGGAGACTGACATTACACTCTTCCCCTCTTCATTCTTTTAGTCCGCCTCGGCCTTGACTTGGGATTGGAATGGGAACCATGATTTCTGGCTGGCTGCCAGTCTGAATGAAGCCTCCGTGAAGTCAAAAGAAATAACGAATCGGGGAGGAGACACCAGAAGACACCGTTTAGGGTAAGTTGCGAAGCAGCTGTAGATTCAAGAGTGTTTCAAGACAGCTTAACCCTCTCCCTTTCTCCCCCTCGTAGCCATCGCCAACGACAACGACATAGATCATCCAAGGTTGGACATAGATCATCCCATGTAGTGCCCACTCCAAGTGCAGCACCTGCTTTGCTCTGGACAGACGCAGGCAGGGATGTCCTGATGCCGCCACAAGTAGCACGAGCTCGCCGTGCTGTGACTGTGCGGCAGGAGCGCACCTGGGACTATGGCGTGATACCCTACGAAATCGATGCGATCTTCAGTGGCGCACACAAAGCGCTCTTCAAGCAGGCCATGCGCTACTGGGAGAACTTTACGTGCATCAAGTTTGTGGAGCGTGATGCCAAGCTGCACACAAACTATATTTACTTTACGGTCAAGAGCTGTGGGTGAGTAGAGCAGCTCCGTTGCCCTCTTCCTTCCCCCAGCTAATCCATCTGCGTTTCTTCTGATAGTTGCTGCTCCTTCTTGGGCAAGAACGGAAACGGGCGTCAACCCATTTCGATTGGACGCAACTGTGAGAAGTTTGGCATCATCATACACGAGCTGGGCCACACCATCGGCTTCCATCACGAGCATGCACGAGGGGATCGGGACAAGCACATCATCATCAACAAGGCGAACATAATGCGGGGTCAGGCATACAACTTCGATGTGCTCTCTCCGGAGGAGTTCGATGAGCCACTGCTGCCCTACGACTACAACTCGATCATGCACTATGCCAAGAACTCTTTCTCGAAGAGCACTTATCTGGACACCATCACACCCATTGGTCTACCCACCGGCGCGCACATCGAGTTGGGTCAGCGGCGTCGCCTCAGCCGTGGCGACATTCTCCAGGCTAACCTGCTCTACAAATGCACAGCCTGTGGACGCACCTATCAACAGAATGCGGGACAGATCCTTGCTCCGCACTACCTCTACACGGGCAACTTGCTGAACACCGAATACGAAGGCAGTGGGGATGTGGTTGAAGAAGCACCGTCACCTTCACCATCACCATCGAGATCGGGTGATATTCATGGCTCGCTCAGTGTCTGCGAGTGGCGCATCACGGCCACAAATGGGGAACGCATTACGCTGCACGTGCAGGAGCTGCAGCTGCTCTACTCGGGAAACTGCACCGAGGATTATCTGGAGATACGCGATGGTTACTGGCATCGCTCGCCGCTCGTGCGTCGTCTCTGTGGCAATGTCAGCAACGAACTGATCACCACCGACACCAGCCGCATGCTCATCAGCTATGTGAACCGCAATGCGGCGCTGGGATATCGCGGATTCAAGGCGCGCTTTGAAGGTGAGTGTGGACAGAGTAGGTTCCTCTAGTTTGGTTAGCATAGCTCATCCGGTTCTCTCTCCTTACAGTGCTCTGCGGAGGCGACATTCAACTGAACCAGGATCAGTCAATAGACTCCCCCAATTATCCCCTGGAGTACATGCCCAACAAGGAGTGCATCTGGCGCATAACTGCACCTGCTCACCACCAGGTGGCGCTCAGGTTTCAGTCCTTCGAGCTGGAGAAGCACGATGGCTGCATCTACGACTACATCGAGATACGTGATGGCGCCCACAGTAACTCCAAGTTAATCGGACGCTTCTGCGGCGAAAAGCTGCCACCGAACATCAAGTGAGTTTTAACCGGGAATTCAGTTTGAACTTGTCCCCTAACTCTGCTCTATCTCTCTGTGTCTCTTTATTTAGAACCCACAGCAATCAGATGTACATCAGGTTTGTTTCGGATGGTTCCGTGCAGAAGCTCGGCTTCTCCGCTGCCCTCATGCTGGACGTGGATGAATGCAAGCTGATGAAGCACGACTGCCAACACGTCTGCATCAACACCCTGGGCAGCTATCAATGCGGCTGCCATGCCGGCTACGAGCTGCAGGCAAATGGCAAAACCTGCGAAGGTGAGTAATCCTTAAGGCTTCCTTCTTTGTCTGTCATTATCTAATGCCATCAATGCCTTCATTGTTTTGCAGATGCTTGTGGTGGCATTATAGACGCAACCAAGTCAAATGGATCACTCTTCTCCCCCTCGTATCCGGACTTCTATCCCAATGCCAAGGAGTGTGTGTGGGAAGTGGTTGCTCCTCCACATCATTCGGTCTTTCTGAATTTCACACACTTCGATCTGGAGGGCACCAAGTTGCAGTACACCAAGTGCAGCTACGACTACCTCATTATCTACTCCAAGATGCGCGATAATCGGCTCAAGAAGATTGGCATCTACTGTGGCAACGAGTTGCCTCCGATTGTCAACTCGGAGCAGAACATTCTACGTCTTGAGTTCTACTCGGATCGGAGCATACAACGCAGTGGCTTCGTGGCCCAGTTCACCATAGGTAGGATATAACACTCCTGCTTTAAGCCAAGCCTTATCTTTGATTGGTCCTTTGCAGATACGGACGAGTGTTCGGTGAACAACGGCGGATGCCAGCATCGTTGCCGGAACTTGTACGGCGCCTATCAGTGCAGCTGCAGGAACGGGTATACGCTGGACAAGAACGGCCACAACTGCACGGAGACCAAGTGCAAGTTCGAGATTACCTCATCCTATGGAATGCTGCATAGTCCCAACTACCCCAATGATTATGCACGCAATGTTTACTGCTACTGGCACTTCCAGACCGTGCTGGGACATCGCATACAGCTGACGTTCCACGACTTCGATGTGGAGAGCCACCAGGAGTGCATCTATGACTATGTGGCCATCTATGATGGCAGATCCGAGAACAGCTCCACGCTGGGCATTTATTGTGGAGGCCGAGAGCCATATGCGGTGATCGCCTCCAGCAACGAGTTGTTTATGGTGCTCAAGACTGATGCGGGTCTGCAGCGCAAGGGATTCAAGGCATCGTTTGTCTCCGAGTGCGGGGGATATTTGAGGGCTACAAATCACACGCAGATCTTCTACTCGCATCCACGTTACGGAAGTCGTCCGTATAAGCGCAACATGTACTGCGACTGGCGCATTGAAGCTGATCCCGATAGCAGTGTGAAGATCAAATTCCTGCACTTTGAGCTGGAGTATTCGGACCGCTGCGACTATGACTACCTCGAGGTGACGGAAGAGGGCAACGCGATGAACACGATTCATGGACGCTATTGTGGGAAGCGGAAGCCACCGATTATTGTGTCCAATTCGGATACACTTCTGGTTAAATTCCAAACGGACGAAAGCAATTCCCTGCGTGGCTTTGCCATCTCTCTTTGTGGCCGTTGAGCCGCCCGATGACAGTGCTGGCGAGGATTTCGATGCAGTCACTCCCTTTCCAGGGTATCTTAAGAACATGTATGCCGAGACGGCCGCTGGAGATGCACACATTTTGCCGCCTAGCCGACTTATGTAGTATTTACCTTGTAATATTTACTTTAAGATTTGTTGTTGAAAAAGTTGTAAAAAAATTATCAAAGAAAGTTTACTTCGAAATGCATTTATTTTATATACTTTCATTTATTTAATTGCACTAAATTTGAATTTCTCCTTCTTTAAAAATTTCCATGCACTGGTATTTTCGGCGTTGCCACTCATCAACATATCGTACACACATCACGTGCTAAAAAACACCAAAACGCCTGCGAGAGAAAAGCAACCCTAGCAAGCTGTTTTCAAAATGGCAACGGCGTCAGCGGCGGCGCTTCGTTTCGAGTCTACATTTTAATCGTCGCTTCGCGCGCGAAATGTTGTTAATTGTGTTAATTGTTGAATTACTTTTTCAAATTTATTAAGTTGTTCGCGCATTAAAGTATTCAGTTGTGTTATTTGTTGTCATTTTAACAGATTTTGTTATTTGTTAAATTCGGCGTTGATTCGCTAATTTCAACAATCAAGATGAGCGCCTTTGAGGTACGTACGATACCTGAAGACAGTAAAGGAATGCAATCAACATTAATTGTGTTTATTAATTTAGATAAGTGTGACGCCGTCGCGTCTTAAACAGAAAAAGCTCGTCGAGGGACGCGAACCCGCCGTCGTGTACATGGCCCCCTTTTCGGCCAAGGCAATTGTTCAATTCGAGGATGTGCCAGTTACAAAGACAGCGAAGCGCCTTGTGCGCGTGATTAATCCTAGCGACGAGGACATTGAGGTTAGGTTATATAGATCACTCGTAGTCTCCCTTGGCAACGCATACCCATACCCGCTTTATTTGATCAATTTGCTTGTAGGTCAAAGTCACAAAGGCCATGAAGGAGGAGCACAACCTCAGCCTCGAGTGGATGGAGCACATTGTGCCTGCACGCGATGAGGTGCAAATGGAATTGGTGTGGACACCACAAATAGAGGTGGCATGCAAGAAGACCCTTCAGCTGCTGGACAACAGAAACTTCCGCAAGGAGGTCATGATAATATTGAAATCCCGCAGCAACCAGCCAGCGAAGGTAAGCAGCAAAGCAGCCTTAATCCATTCATCCCTTCTCAATTGTTCCCTTTTTCTTTCTACCTGAAGCCTGTTCGCAAATTTCCAACCATTGGCAAGACGTTGCAGCTTAAGTCGCCGACGGGCAGTTCAAAATCGCACAAAACAGTCACTGCTGCATCTGCCGCTGCACATCAAAAGAGACGTCAGTCCTGCTCATCAGCAGCCCCTTCAACGTCAGCAACCACCTCGAGGCAGCAGTTCCGGCACAGCGTGCTGCCCTCACGACCAGCAGCAACTCGTGTGGCGCCGCTGGGCGAGCGCAATGTGTACTCGGCTGCAGCAAAGACACATAAGCATGCTGCGGCTGAGGAGAAAACATGCCATGTCTCACCACAGCCACGCAACTGCAAAGAGAACGTCAGTCCCAGCACACCAAGCTCCAATGTCTTCAACTTGATTGACAAAATGCAATTCACACCTATGGGCGAGGCAGGTGCATCAATTGCAATGCCTGATAATTTGGCTGCTTGGCCCACTCCTACCTTGGGTACGAGTGCAAACCACACACATATTCTCACAAACGAACTGCGACCACGTCGCCTTAACTGTGTGGCAGGCGAGGATCAAAATCTGTCTGGCCATGCCATTGCTAACAAAACGTTCGATGTCAAACAATTCGATTCTATGAACTTGTCTACGGACACTTTGGATTCCTCGCGCACCGAACAACTTTTACAGACGCCAACGCTGATGCTTAACAAGACAACAACAATTGTCCATGCAACACAGACACGTGCCTTGTCCTGCATTCAAGAGGAAGACGTCAGTCCGCCAACAGATCTCAAGTCTCCACCGAAGAGCAAAGTACAGAATCTGAAGCGGGACATCGACCTCGTCGGTTCGCCGCTGCGAAAATACTCGGAGTCAATGAAGAATCTGTCGCTGCTGTCGCCGCAATCGAAGATCGCCATACAAGGCTCCATGCCAAACCTGAATGAGATGATGCAACTGCGTTCCATTGAACAGAATCGTTACTATCAGCACCAGTCGGCAGCAATTTTGCATAAGGTCAAGCCGATGCCGTCCCTAGATAGCTCCACTTGCAGTGAGGCCAGCATGGTGTCCCAGCAGGATGTGCTCTTCGATCACTGCGAGATTCTCGCCCAATCGAGTCGCTTCAATTTGCACGAAGTGGGCAGCAAAGCAGGCAAGGAGAAAAAGGACATAGTGGGACATAAGCGACGTTCACACGAGCTGAGTTTCTCGGACACGCTAAGCAATGAGTCACTGCAGCAGAATGAAACGCTCATTGCCATTTCACCACCGAAGAAACAACGTTACGAAGGCGCAAATCTAGCGCCAGCGAATGCTTCTGCCAGGAGTGCTAGCAAGGCTTGGCCACACGCTCAGTCCAAGAAGTTCAAGTTGAATCACACACTGTTGCTGCTGAAGAAGCCGGCTACGCCGCGCAAGCAGCGAGACCAGCAGCCAAAACCCCCCGTCAAGCTCTACGACTCCGATTTGTATTTACAAACTTATATAAATCCCGATCCATTTGCTGCCAGCACCACAGCAGATCCCTTTCTCGCCTCGACAATGTATTTGGATGAGCAGGCAGTGGAGCGTCACCAGGCTGACTTTAAGAAGTGGCTGAATGCCCTGGTCAGTATTCCTGCGGATCTAGATGCGGACAGCAATGCCAAAATCGATGTGGGCAAACTGTTCAATGAGGTGCGCAACAAGGAGTTGTCGCTGGCACCCACCAAGGAGGCACAGTCCATGAATTACCTCACCTCCTTTCGCCTGGAGTCGCTGCGTCGCGCTGCTGTCGAGCTATTCTTCAGCAGTGAAATGCGTGGACCGTGCTCCAAGGTTGCCGTCTATGTGCAGAAACAGACGCTGCGCATACGCAGTGATCGCAATTTGCATCTGGATGTGGTCATGCAACGCACCATACTGGAGCTGCTGCTGTGCTTCAATCCGCTCTGGCTGCGCCTCGGCCTGGAGGTGGTCTTTGGGGAGAAGATGCATCTGCAATCAAATCGAGACATTGTGGGACTTAGTCATTACATCTTGAATCGCCTGTTTCGCAACAAGTTCGAGGAGCAGAAATATTCCAAGGCCTACACGCTGACGGAGGAGTACGCGGAGATCATAAAGAAGCACACACTGCAGAAGGTTCTGTTCCTGCTGCTCTTTCTGGATCAGGCCAAACAGAAGCGCATTGTCAAGCACAATCCTTGCCTGTTTGTCAAGAAGTCTCCTCATAAGGAGACCAAGGATATTCTGCTGCGTTTCTCCTCCGAATTGCTGGCCAATGTGGGAGACATCACACGCGAGTTACGTCGTCTGGGCTACGTGCTGCAGCACAAGCAGACCTTCCTGGATGAGTTCGATTATGCGTTCAACAACTTGGCTGTCGATCTACGCGACGGTGTCCGCCTCACACGTGTCATGGAGGTAATTCTGCTGCGCGATGACCTCACACAACAGTTGCGTGTTCCTGCCATATCCCGCCTGCAGCGCATCTTCAATGTCAAGCTCGCCTTGAACGCCTTACAACAGGCTGATTTCCAGCTGGGTGGCGACATCTCTGCGGCGGACATTGTCGACGGGTATCGCGAGAAGACGCTCTCTCTGCTCTGGCAGCTATGCTACAAGTTCCGCTCACCCAAGTTCAATGCAGCTGCTCGTGTGCTGCAGCTGTGGTGGCGTCGTCGTTGGCTCCACGTCTACATTCGACGGCGCATACGTGAACGTGCAGCGATAAAGATACAATCCGTTTTCCGTGGTCACCAGATGCGCAAGTACTTCCAGCTGTATCGAGTGGAACGCATCGAAGCAACCATCGTGCTGCAGAAGTACACGCGTCGCTATCTTGCCCAGAAACATCTCTACCAGACGTATCAGAAGGTTGTCAGCATTCAGCAATGGTGGCGTGCTCTGCGCCTGGGCCGCGTGTGTCGCCAGCAGTTCCAACGCTTGCGAGAATCGACCGTATTCCTCCAGCGCATTTGGCGACGTCGTCTCTTCTCGAGGAAGCTGCTCGCTGCTGCCCACACAGCGCGTCTGCAGCGTGATCAGTTTCATCAGGCTGCTGCTTCTTGCATACAAGCTCGCTGGCGTGCGCATCGTATGGCCAAGGTGCAACGTAGGGAGTACTTGGAGCAACGTGGTGTTATTATTCAGATGCAGCAAAGATTGCGCAGTAAGTGGCTTATGCAACGCACTCGCAACGAGTTCCAGCTGCTGCGACAGTCTGCTATAAAACTACAGCGACGATATCGAGGACACCTGAAGATGCTTGAGGTACGTCGCAGCTTCCTGCAGCAGCGTCGCTGTGTCATCAACCTGCAGCGTCGTTGGCGTGCAATGCTGGCTATGCGTCGCCAGTTGCAACAGTATCGCAAGCTCAGCAGCACCACCAGATTACTGCAGAGCAAGTATCGCGCCAGGGTGCAGATGCGTCGCCAGCGAGAGGAGTTCTTGCAACTGCGACACGCTGCAGTTGTGCTGCAGCAACGATATCGAGCTAGGCGGAGATGCTGAATGCACGACAGATTTATGCAAAGAACCTTCAAGGTGTCATCAAGCTGCAAAGACGCTGGAGAGCAACGCTGGCAATGCGTTGTCAATATCATCATTACCAACAATTAAAATCTTATACGAAGTTGCTTCAAAGCCGTCATCGTGCTCGGGTTCAGATGCGGCGGCAGCGAAACGAGTTTGTGCAGCTAAAGAATGTTACGATCATGTTGCAGCGACGTTGGTGCGCACTGCTGACAATGCGCAAGCAGCGCGCACAATATCAACGACTGCGGCAGGCAGCGGTGCTCATCCAGAGACATTTCCATGCCGACAAAGCAATGCGTTACCAAAGGGCCAAATATCGTGGCATTCAGGCAGCTGTGTCCTGCTTGCAGATGCATTGGCGCAACTTTTTGCTGGGCAAGCGGCAACACGAGGCTTTCCTGCAGTTGCGGCAGGCAGCTGTAATCCTGCAGAGGCAATATCGTGCCACCTTGGCTATGCGCCAGCAAAGACTGATTTACCAGCGGGAACGAAGCGTCATAGTTCAGCTGCAGCGTCGCTATCGTGCCCAGTTATGCATGCGAAAGCAGCGCGATCTATTCCTGCATCAGCGAGGAGTCATCGTGCAACTGCAGCAACGTTATCGAACTCAATTGGCAATAAAAGCGGCACGTGGCAACTATCAGCGACAGAGGCAGGCGGCGACACGTATTCAACTCTGGTGGCGTGGACTGCAGCAGATGCAGGAGAAGCGTGGAGACTATCGACGCCTTCGCATCAGCTCCATGACTCTGCAGCGCAGATGGCGTGCCACATTGCAACAACGTGCACAGCGTCAGTGGTACCTACGCACAGTGCAGCAAGTTTGTGTGCTGCAGCGATTTATGCGCTCCGTGCTGCAGATGAGGGCACAGCGTGGAAAGTATCAACGCCTGCGACAGGCTGCCATTGTTATCCAGCGTCGTTTTCGTGCCTGTCAAGCTATGCGCCACGCACTGCGAGAATATCAACGCCTTCGTTCCGTCACCATTTGGGTGCAACAGAAGTTCCGTGCTCAGCGCCAAATGCTTCAGAAGCGTAGTGAATTTCTATTGCTGCAACGGGTTACGCTGCATCTGCAGGAGAAGTATCGTGGCAAGCGCTTGATGCAGACGCAGCAGCGTCGCTTCCAGCTCTTGCGGCATTCCGTTGTGGATATACAGTCGCAAGTGCGTGGATATTTGGCGCGCAAGCGTTTCCAGGCTCTGATGACCCCGGAAATGATGGAGATGCTGCGGCAGAAGCGTGCGGCCAAGGTTATACAGCGTTACTGGCGTGGCTATTGCACACGTCGTCGCGTGCGTAGTGCAAATCTGCAGGCCATACGGAAGCGTCTGAAGCAGCTGCGCCACGAGGCAACGGCCATTAATTCTGTGCGTTCCAAGGTGCAGGATTCAGTGCGCATCTTGAGCGGTCGCTTTATCGCATCGGATGCATTGGCCGTGCTCAATCAACTGGGTAAGCAGCAAAGAGGGTTCTCCAATTAAGCACTGAACTAATAGAATCTCATTTTACAGATCGTCTGTCGCGCACAGTACCCCATCTGCTAATGTGGTGCTCGGAGTTCATGTCCACATTCTGTTATGGCATCATGGCGCAGGCAATACGCTCGGAGGTGGACAAGCAGCTAATCGAGCGCTGCAGTCGCATCATTCTCAATCTGTCACGGTATAACAGCACCACAGTGAATACGTTCCAAGAGGGCGGCCTGGTCACCGTTGCACAGATGCTGCTGCGCTGGTGCGATAAGGATAGTGAGATCTTCAACACTTTGTGCACACTTATCTGGGTGTTTGCCCACTGCCCCAAGAAGAGAAAGGTGAGTGAACTCAAGTATAAAGAAGATTTTAGCTAATTAATATTATTCTCTCTTGCAGATCATTCACAACTACATGACCAACACGGAGGCCATCTACATGGTGCGCGAGACCAAGAAACTTGTTGCACGCAAGGAGAATATGAAGAAGAATGCGCGCAAGCCGCAGGTCTCGATCTATGGTCGCCAGGGACAACAGTTGCCCACCTTCTCGCCACGCGCCTTGCCCAGCCTGGAGCCGGACTTTGGCATCATACGGGGCAGACCCTACACATTTATATCATCGGTGTTTGCATTCGATACGATACTCAGCAAACTCCAGATTGATATAGTCTAGCTGGGCAATCCCAGCACATGCTCATTTCATCATTGTTTGCATTCGATACGATTCTTGCAAACAACAGATCGATAAATGCGTAGTCTAGGAACAGCTGGTTAAGTCGGCCTAGTCGGCCACTCATCTAAAATTTAGTAGTTTAATGTTGTGAACGTGATTTATGTATGTTTTATGTTAACTGACTTGTAATATGTTTAAAATTATTGATTGATGAATAAACGATAGGTTTTTTATAATACTCATTGATAGTCCTGTCTTTAGAATGCATATTGTTTTTATTCAATAGAATTATTTGATTGATGGAATGTTGAGGCACAACTAATTTCTGTAACACTATAAAGTAGCATTCAATAACATTTCATTAATTTGTCTGTATTGCATAAACAGGGATTATTTATTCCCTTTAGAAAGTGCGCGCCAGACCCCAGAAAATATATTTATTCTTGATCAGGACCAGTAGTTCAGTTGATTGAGCCGGCTTTAGTTTGTCGCCAGGCCACCTTAGCTTAACTGCCTTAAATATCTATCTCTTCAATACATTATTCAAGCCAACTCAGCACGCACAGTTTCGGGTGGGCGTGGCATAAACATAGTTACAGGCGAAGTCAAGTGTCGGTTTGCTTGCACAATTTTGCTGTGCCAAGTTTGATGTGTTTATTGAAATATATTCACAAAACAATTAAAATATTTTAAATTTAGTTAATCACTTAGTTACATCGATTCACCAAGTAGTATATGTATATCGTATATATATAGTATAGTTTATATAGCACTAGCTACTAATGTTAAACGCGTTTATCGGGTGCAACGATTTGCTGACTCTTTGCTCGTATTGTGCGGGGGTGGGAGGGAGGGGGGAGTCGAAATTGATATCGAATACATATACATCTGTCTATATAGTAGTAATGCCCCATTAAAATGTACATACATATACATACATATATATATTTATTTAATATATAGCGTATTTATTAAAATTTGATTAGATCGAATATGCAATAATGTATAGTATAATTGAATATATACTTTAAATACTTGTTTGTAAATATTTCAGTTTTCTTTTTTTGTGGTTTTTTTTTTAAATTTTTTGTTCACCATTTTCTCTTGCATTAAAACTAAAAACTGTTGCTGCAGTTTAGCGTTTCGATTGAGGGACTAAAACTTAAATGTAAAATCTTTGTGAAGTTTTTGGTTTTTGGTTTTGCTTGAGATTAGTTTGGGAATGTAATTTAAGTTTGACTTTGGTGCAAGTCGGAGCCAACAACAATTTTCATTTTCATTTAGTTATTTTTGATTTTGGTTTTTCTTTTCTGTTTTTGATTTAGCAACATGGCATACGGCTGGATTCGGTTGGGTATGCCATCTGCCAGGCGAGAATTGACTTAACGTCGTCCCAGTCCAAAGTTGAAGGGCTGAGGACGCGTCGTTCGCTTGTACGGACCGCCCCTGCCTCCTGTGGAAAGTGAAAAGAGGAAAAAGGGGAATGGTTTGTAAGAGATAGAGTACGGAAGGCACTTCTTTCTAGGGGTATCACTCACCTGCCATGAAACCCATGGGCAACGCCCTGTAGTCGATCTCATTCTGATCCTGATCGTAGTCAAAGTCATTCCGCTTGCCCAGGCCAAAGGAGTAGGGACGCGCTCGCTTACCCAGTCCGAAGTTGTAGACCGGCAGACGCTTCATGCCGGGTCCGCCGTTAGTGTACATGTACGAGCGACGGCCCAGCCCAAAGGCATAACGTTCCGCCCGCTTGTCCATGTCGCCCACGTTCTCCACTTCCCCATCTTCGCTGGTGTTCATCAGCAGATCCCCGTCAGCCTCGTTCCCCACGGCACTGCGCGGCTCTGGGCCACCAATGGCCGGCGAGCTGCAAACGTATCCCAGGCAGCAGATCGCCAGCATCAGAAGTTGGGCGTGCAGCATGTTCATTGTGTCGTTTGGCACGTGTTGCGGGCACGTATCTCTGTGGGAAAACAAACATACGTTGGCGGTTCAAACATCAATTCGCAGGCTCCTCCTCCCTTCTACCACGCCCCATGCTGTCCTGCCTAGCTTACGAGTCCCGTGTCCCGCAGCTGTCAAGACACTTTTGTCGCTGCCAATTGTCGGACCGCAGTTATTTGTTTACAAATATGCATGCAAATCAAGCTCGGGGGAGGATAGTCGAGTGTACTGATCGACCAGCAGATACCCTTTTTGAAATGTGTATACTATAAAACTGTAAAGAAAGGTTTCCCTCATTGTTTCTTTGCCCTCACACATATTTCGTAGTTATCTACACCATTTATATGGCATCAGGGAATTTTATAACTAAGGGGATATCTAGTGAAAAGTTAATCATTAATTTAAAAATAAATGCTAGTTATCTAATTTTTATGAAATTCAACAAGGACTTACACTTTGATTTGATCAAAATTCTTTCGATTTTAATTTAGGGGCTATTCTGCTATAAATTTATTTTACGTAAAAAATGTAAGATTCTAACTCCCTAATTCCAATAATCAATATTCTTTCGTAAAACTGAAATGTTTAATTTACATTTAAATTTAAATATATTGGCGCATTCTATATAGGAGTACCAAAGAAAATGTTAATATTCACTTTATTAATATTGAATATCATTTAAGAGTTTGTTTCATATTAAAACAAATATTGAGTAGAAAATATTTTGCGATTTATAAAGCTTCACTTGGCTTACTGAATGCAAATATCTATGTGGTCTATAAACAATATACCCTCTCTCTGGGCAAAAGTAAAAATAACAAATTTTGCGGAATTCCTTCACGCACACACAAGCACACATGTACACATACACTGTACATATGTCAAATGGCAACAAATTTCCGAGCTTTGACAGCCCGTTCGCAAAAAATTGTAACAGAGGAAGAGAGAGAGAGAGAGAAAGAGAGAGTAGCAGAATGGCACGTTCAAAAATGTGGTCTAGTTCGCTGGCAAAAAAGAGCTGGAGTAGGCAGAAGGACATTCAGCCTCTGCCGCGATGCAGCAGATAAGTTTTGTGCTGTCGCTGCAAGGTTTATTTGCTCAAGGGTTGAGACGGGGTCAGGCTGATGATTGCTACCTGCTGCCTGCTGCCACCTGCCGCCAGGGGCAGTGGGCGTGTCATGATGCTTGTCATTGAAGTTTGCTGAGTTCGGGTTATGCACAAAGCTAATCCGCGAGTGATGCGGCAATTAAGTCTTCAGCTGAAGATTGACTGAAGACAACCACCGAAGGTTCTTGAAGTTTAAGCTGATTTTCAGCACAAGAGCCACGGGCGCATTTACAGTTAGCAGTCTGGTGGTGCCATTAGCATTGAGGGCGTTGTTCTGCTGCGAGTGTTAAGTGCCGGGAATGTCATCACGCCATCGTTGCCATCTTGAGGCCATCAACTTTTGTAGCACTGTCAACAGATGGCAACGCGCTGTCGTAAAGACAACAACAGTGGAAGGACATCAAGTGTCGAGTGCATTTCCACTTCCGGCGTGGATGCAGACGACGCAGCTCGAGCTCCAGCAAGTCCTAGCTTGACACGCAGATCACGTAGCTGCTAATGGCGAACCAGCAGCACTTGTTGTTTGCACAGGCAAATGAGTAGTCGCTGCCTAAGTCCAGTTTTTCATTAGTACCGAAGGATGAGCAATGAAGGCTGAGGGCTATTGGCAGACGCGCCTGGTGACCTTCTTCTCCTTCACCCTCATCCCCCAAGGGCAGCCAGCTGGCTTAGTTCCCATTGCCGATTGACGGCGTATCGAATTCGCACTACGCGTTTCTCCATATAATTATATGCAAACAAAGCAGCAGGTGGGTGGGGGTGTGCAGAAGAGCTTTGACTTTTGAAAATATTCATAAATTGCGCATACGCAGCGTGGACTGCCATAAATTGCCACCTCTGCCGTCGCAGTCGCTTCTGCTGTTTGCTGCATGTGCAACAACACATGACAACAAATCATGCAACAGGTTACACACACACACACACTGGCACACCACAAGGCAGCCAAGGGCAGCAGCGACCCGTCCATGATTTACAATCATGCAGCAGCTGCACGCTTTCCACGCGCCCATGCCATAAAAGCGACGAGCTGTGTCCGCGTATGTTCTCTGTCTGCCTTGTGTGTGTGTGCGATGTTGATAATAGGCGGAAAATCGTCACATTCCCATGGAGTTTATCAAGCGACAGCGCTGGCAATCGTAAATCTGCTAGAGAGAGAACTTTTCTAAAGCGACATCCTGAGACGTGTCGCCGGCAGAGATAAAAACCTGTTTGTTCCCCTGTTTGGCACTGCGAATATTGCAAACAATAAACCTTTTGCCGCAACGGCCAAATGAGACTTTAGCGCGCATTATCTGTTTATGAATTTATCGCCATAACTTTTGCCCGCTGGCTCGGGCTTTGGCCCCGTCGTGGCTTTCTCATATCCGCAGCGGCGATTAGATTGCCCGCAAGCGAAAATGCAGCGGAAATTCAAAAGGTTTCTTCTGTTCTGTTCTGTTCTGCTTCTAATTAAGTTGGAAACTTGCATTGGCCGCGCAAAGCTCAAGCAAAATAGAAGGATGTGAGCGACGAGAAAAGAAAATACGACAGAGGCGACGCCGGGTAAATTGAAAGTATGCGTGTGTACACACTGGCAACAATTACTCTCACACCTGACCTGTGTACGAGCAGAGGAAGAGCTGCAGCAGGGGAGTGACAACAGATGCCTTCGGCTAAGCTGCGCAAATGAGCCAAAAATTAGCCAAGCTCAATTGAAACACACGCAATTTTTTTAAATTGAAAGCCAGCTAGAAGTACCTGAAGCATAAGGCAGTAGGGCAGAAGGGGCAACGGGGGTTAAAGGGCAGCGCAGAGCAGCTGCTTAATTAAGTTGCGAGCAGGTAATGAAGTGGCTAACTTCTTTATGCTAAGTTATGGCGGTTAGCCGACGGAGCCATGCAATAATGAAAGGGCCGGGACTGGTACAAAACATACGTTCCTCTCTCTCTCTCTCGCTCTCTCCTTTCTTGCCAATAAAATTCATGATTTCTTTATATTCTGACTTTAACCTTAATATTTTTGTCTCTCACTCTGTTGCTTATCATTTTATTTTACATAAATCTTACTCTCTCTTTCATTTAATCTTCCTTTTTTGCAGTATTTCTCTTACTCTTTCTAGTTGTCTGTCAATAATTCATATTATTTATCCATTTTCTGGTTTTAGTCCTTATATTTTCCTCTTACTACATCTCAGACTTTCGCCACATACATTTTAGTTTATGAGCAACTTCTTCATTCTTGTTCTCTGTCTAACTCTATCACTTTTATTTTCTTGTCTTAATAAATGAAATAAATTTGTTTTTTAACAATAAAAAACATGTTTATGTTCTATTTTCTAAACAAACAACTCTCACTGCCGGTTCTCGTCTATCTTCGTCTTCGTCCTCGTCCTCGTCTTCCTTCAATCAACATTGCCCTCGCCCGATTTGTTTATTTAATATTTCGGATTTAGCTTTCGGGTTCGTCTGTTATTTATTTAATTGCAATTTGATTGAGCCTTGTCGCCTTTTGGCCCTGTTTGTCCCTTTGTCTTGTGACTCGTTTTGTTTTGAGATGCGCAGCGACTTCGCCATGACAAGTTACAAGTGTCTCCCTTCATACGCCCTGTTGCCCTTCCGCCCGCCTCCCCCTTACCACTCTGATTTCATCTTGGCGTATGTCATTTGGTGCTGCGAGCGATTCATATAATCAAATTGGTTTCCCACGCCCATCGACTCGAATTGTATTCGATTTGTCAGTTTTCTTTAGATCTTTTCGCACCAAATAATATTGTATATTTATAGGAGATTTCGAAGCAGCTGCTTTTATAGAGTTATCTGCTATTGTCAATCGAATAGCGAGTGTTGTGAGGATCAAATTGGACTGGTCATAAATGTATTTTACATTCAATGTACTTTAGAATTAGATTCTTCTACAGTATTCAAATAACTCATACAAAGTTGATAGGTTATTTTAGATGTTTAGCTCTCAACTTTTACCTTAAAATGAAATTATAAGGTGAAAATATAAAGGAATACTAAATGACTTGAATGACTTAAATGTTCAAAATATTAACTGCATATTCATTTTCATATTCATTTTATAAAATGCTGGATTAAATACTCAATGAAACAGAGATCATAATGTTAATGTTATATTAATTATTTTGTGATCGGATAGCACGAAAAGTTCATATAATAATAAGTTCATATAATAGTAAAAAATAAAAGAAGGAATCATCGATATCTTAGTATTCAATATTATATACAAATTTGATGAGAGTGTAAAAACCAAAAACATTTAAACAATTTTTGGTATCTTTAGTTTTTCAGAGAAGCATTGGCCTAAGCAAGAAGTTGATCTTAACAAGAACTTCTATTATATTTAACATACTTGGGGAACATTTTTAAAATTTTTTTTACATTTACGCCTTTATATTAAATGGCTGATAGGTTCAGAAACAATACAAGAAAATTTACATAGGCATAAAAAGCATAAGTTCCTAAAACAAAGGTAATAAAATTGACATTATCTACATAATATACAATAAATTTAGATTCAGATTTATTATTTCTTGTTTCTTTTTCCACTTAAAATTCTATCTGAGTGTGTACATTGCATATTGAAGTCTGAACGGAGCGGGAAATTAAAATGTGATTGCAAATCAAAGCGAAGAAAATATTGAAGATATATTGAATATTTTAGTGCATAATTTTAGGCGTAATGTAAGCAGTGTGCTTGGCATACAATAAATATTGTAGGGGAGTGTTTGTTTTCACTTACGAATGAGAAACAGTTGTTTAGCTTGTGTGCGAATTGCAACAAACGAAAACGCACACACGGGATTTTCCGGAATAGTTTGTCGATAATTATTTGAAGAAGTTTAATTCACAGTTAGCACAGTTCACACTGAATACTTGAAACTGGTTAGGTAAGCTCGGCCGAATGAGGCAACTCCAACTGCGAGTGCTCCTGCACGTTGACAGATCAAATGTCGGTTAACTTTTGAATCCTCAGCCGTCGATGCGTTCGTTCTTATAGCCAGCCGAGCCGAGCCGAGACGAGGCGCATTTGCGCGCGCTGTTATCACCGTGCGAGGCCGAGGACGCCCACGACGACGACGAGGATGACGACAATGTTTGCTGCGCTGCTGCTGCGTTGCTGCTGCTCTGCCTCTGCTCTGCCTCTGCCTGTGTGGTGAGTTTTGCGGCGGCATCAAGGCATCCTTATCGCCTCACCCGAGTGTGTAACAAGTGTCCGTGACCATGCGGCGTCTCCAGGCAGCTCAGCTTCGCGGCCTTGAGACAGTGGCAGGCCAAGAAAGTATGTAAGTTAACTTCCTCAAAACGGAGCAACATAATGCTGTGAGGTGTGCCCCTTCCCCTTTCCTTAGTGCATTGCCCACGCATGCAGAGACATGCAGAAACATGTGTGGACATGTATTTGCCTGCAACTATTTCTCAACTGCATTGAAAAATTGTCAACTAACACTGCGCTGTGCATTAGTCAAATGCAGTCGCACAGCTTGCCCCACAACTTGCCACAACTTGCCACAGCTTTTGCTTTCCTTGGCTTTACTTTCCTCAGGCTCTCTTGCTTTGCTTTGTGGCAGGCCAGCTGACAGGCCAAATGACATGCACGCTATTTGTTTGTCTGCTCCTGGTGGGTTCCCCACCTCAATATGCCCCACATCCCTGACATCCCCTATATATGCTCGATCTGCTTGCTTTGTCTTCCTTTCAGCTCCCTGCCAGTTGTAACATTTCAAGGAATTCACGCATTATTTATGTATTTCTTTCGCATTCCTCCTGCGGCTTTCCTTTCTAGCGCCACTCTTTAGTTCTATAAATGCAGATGACGCATTTGGGTCCCTTGATAACTATCTGCCAAAAGGTTAGCCAAGACTTTGCCCTGCCTGCAACTATTTGAAATATTTTGCAAATGTTTTCGCTGCTTACTGTCAATAACCTCTTATTAGGGATATCACTTACATTTATTGTATCCTCAAGTGTGACACGGATATCGAATATTTTAACTATTATTACTTTGATTATAAGTATATGTATTTGTATAGTCGGTAAAGATTTCAATATGCAATGGTATAATTCAACAAAAGAGAGATGTTTAAAATTAAATTAATATATCATTCTTTGTTTCTAAATAACAATCAAAGACATATTGTAAACCTATTATAGATCAAAGTAATATATAAACTATTCAAGTAGTCTAACTTGGATAGTAATGAGATGAATTTATATGAGTGTTTAAATGCATCAATTTATGTGTAAAATCGAGTAAGCAACTTGTCTATTGATTCCATTTTCTAAACTAATTCTTAATAGAATTTGATGAATTTCCAGCTATATATAATGAAGATAGCTAGATTAACTAGAATTCTCCATGGTTAATTCCTGATATGAATGTAGGATTAATCCTGTCATGCTGATGCAGCTCTATTATTGATTATAGTTATTTTACTATTGTTAATCTCAAACTGGGATTACTGTTTGTAATATCTAATCGATCTTCAATATGCATGATAAACAATCAGCTTTATAGTGTTTTTATATATTTATAGCATATATTCTCAGTATTTTTTTCCTATTTTTTTTCAAATAAATTGTCTGCTTTTCAAATCAAATACATATGCATATACATATATTAACATTATATTTATAACCTTAACATGTACAGATGTCAAATCCCAGCAGCCTGCACTTAGCAGGAACTGCTTAGCTTCTCCTGTAAAAAAACACACACACACACACAGAGGCACACAAAGTATTCTGGCTAATTCCCATTGGCAATTGCGCCCGCATGGCAAATGGCCAAAGAGAAGGTCATCAGGAGTTGCCCCCTGCTGAGCGCGTAACTGTAAATAGTTTAAGTACGTAATAGAGAAATCGCCGACTAATTGCAAAATATTGCATATCGCGAACAGGGGCAGGGGCAGGAGTGGGGTCACTGCTGCAAACTACCTTGGCACCCCAGTTCTTTAGTTCAATTCCCCCCTCAAGTTGCTTGTGTCATTGTCGTCTTGTCGCTAATTAGCTGGCGTATCGGGCGTATGCGTAACGCTCGCACAGCGTGAAATTATTTGGTCGAAATCATGATGAACATTATGAAACTGCATTGAGATTTGCCCAGACCTGGCGCGAGGACCATAAAAAGCTCATAGAACCCATGGAAATGGGGACTTCAGGGGCGGCACTTGTTGACGCCGCCGTTGATGACGCCATACGGCATGGAAAGAGTCGCTCCATATCGCACACAGCACTGTGTCCAGGTGCCGAAAGCTTTGTCTGGTCGTAAATCTTGAGGCCCCGATAATGACAGCTATGACGAACATGGCGTGATACTCTATCCATAGCCAGAGCAGCCTGCGCAGCCAAGCGCGCCAAGCGTGCAAACTAATCTCAAAGCTCGCCGAGTCGCAGCACACCGGAACAGGTTAATAAACAGCCCCTCCTTCTCGGGTCCCTTGGCATATGTTCTGTCTGTATGTCGAGGATATCGGCAGCAGCCATCTCTTGGCCCAGCTCGGGCTGTGTTGCCCAAAACAGCCGGCACTCGAGTAATTTCAATTTACTGTTCCAGAAGACAAGTTCAGCAATAAATCATCATTGCGGCTGCTGCGGGGCAACAAACCTGCAGCAAACTTGCCAGCAGCATGCAACCAGTTAGCCCACACCTACTCCACACACACACACACATACGTGCACATAACACACACATACACATATAGCAAGTGGTCAACTTCCCACCGAAAATGCATAAGCCAGAAAAATAAACGTCAAAGAAAACAATTTTATACCCAGCAACAATTGAAAAAAGGGGTATACAAATTGTTAGCTGGGCAGATTCTATAAGGCATATACATACATGATCGGTACATACACACTGTTGTCAATATTTGTCCTACATATACGATAACTAAAAGTTCTCTATAAAAAATTTATATTTGTATTCAGGGCCGTAGCGACAGTTTCTACGGGTCCTTGTGCAACACTTCTCGGGGGCCCCTGGCAGCTGAGGGCTCTGCACACACTTAGCTAAGGGTCTGTTTATATTATTTTTAATTAATTGTATTGTAAAAAAATACTTTGCTACATTTAATTTATGGTTGATTACGATACAAATTAAATTAAAAGTAAACAATAAGAATATTTATTTTAAATTTTATTTTGGATGATCAAATGCAGCTACTTAATTAAAAGGTTCTATTATTCAGTCAAGTATTTGAGCTACAATTCTCTGCATTGTTATGTTATGTTAACTTATTGTTATTATAAAGCTATACTAGAACGTTCAAATCGATTGAATTATAAACACAGAAGTTATTCAAGAAAGAGATCAAAGAAATGGTCAATGCTAGAGATGGAGAAACAATAATGTTCAGTAAGGTTTTTCATATGAAACATCGATGTTTCTCAAGCTCCAGCCTGTGCTAGTTAACGTATCCAGGGTACGGTACATTACTGTCGAGCGCAGTCGACTGTAGCTTTCCTTACTTGTTTCTAGTTGTGATATGACAATAACAACAACAACAACAACAACAACAAAAGAAAAAGAAGAAAAACGAAAAAATTGAAATCACGATTTGTATGCAGGTTTTCGGCGATTTTCCCACAACGATTTTTTTTCTCGCTGGATTTTAATTGATTCGGCGCATGAGAAAAACGCAGAGAGCAATGCAAACTGCACTTGAGATCGAGATCCAGATGAACTTATGAGACGCTAGATATTTGCAGCAGCAACAACAAGTTTGCAGAGATATGCACACACACAAACACATGCATACAAAGAGACACACACAGAGGCGGAATATATTTAGAACTCCAGACTGCGCGATATTTACATGCAATTACTTGTGTGTGTGTACTTAGTTACTTGGCCATGCCTGTGTTTGTGCGTGTTTCTGTGTATGCGTGCGTGTGTGTGCGTGAAGCAGAAAGTCAGCAAAGAATGCTGCTCTCTTCAATGCGGCGCAGCTGCCGCTGCCGGTTTCTTCTCAGTGACACACTTTTTTGTTGGAACGGCGCGCCGCAGCCCGAAGTAGGTGAGCAGTCGACGTCAGCGTCTGCGTCTGCGTCCGCGTCTACGCCTGCTCACACACACGTACATACATTTGTAAGCTTCATGCCTGCAGAACAAACTCACACACACTTACTCACGCATCTATGTGTCTTTGTTTGTATGTGTGCATTTGTTATCCATTCTACGCTTCGTTGCATTGAAATTTCTTTTTCGCTTTCTTTTCGAAGTCTACAAAGTGCTTACAGAGTGCTTACGCTCTCCCTTTCTCTCTTTCTTTCTCTCTTTCTCACACACAGACTCGCTGTCATGCTCACTAAGTGATTGTCGCTCTTTGTGCAGCTTACGCTCTTTTGCTCTCTTGCGCTTTCTCTCTCTCTGCCTTTCGCAGCTGTTACTGCTGCCACCCACTGAAGCCGACGACGCGACGCTGCGCCTCTAACTACGCAGGCACACACGTATATATGTATGTTTCTCTGTATGTCTGTATGAGTGTGTGAGCTCGTATATGGGTCAACTTGAAGTTCTTGGAGAGAAAACTGGTAGTGCCACTTGCTGCTTTGCAAATGGACGAAAGTGATATGGCCATTTGATCGAAAGCGAATGCGCGCGACGTCGCAGTCACAGTCGCTGTCGCTGTCACTGTCTGCGTCGGCAGAATGGTTGTCCACGTTTATGTCATGCATTCTTAATTTGCCTGGTGATCGTCTGTTAGAATCGCCGTTGTACCTTGCAATGAGGTCAGGTTCAGCATTGGAAGTAGACAGAGAGAGAGAGAGACAGACAGAGGGAAGTGGATTAGGTTGGCAGGCCCTACTCCGTCACACTTGGATGGAGTGTGACGGAGAGGGGGAGAGGAGAAGGGGGCTGGCAGTCCCTTCTCTGTTGCGTATGCAAGGTGCAGCTGTGCAAACAGGCTCCACCTGTCGGGCAGATGATGTGATTTATGTGCACTTCTCTTTGTTTACCCACCCGCTCCTCGCTCTCCCCTCTCTTTCCTCCCCTCTCCTATCTCCTCTCTTTCTATGCAATTGAATTATGTAAATTAACAGACTACAAGTTTTTTTGGTCTCTTTTACAACACTGCCGCGTGGCTGCTGTCGCTGCCAAAGGGTGAATGAAACTTGACGAATGCCAACAACAACAATAATAACAATAACAACAACAACAACACTGGCAACAAAAGCTGTCTGTTTTGAGCGGCAACAGGTGAGTCGCTGCTGCTGCTGCAGTGCTTTGTGATTTTCACCTGACGGGGGAGGGGGAAGAGTAGCGACGTCGACTCACGCGCGTGCATTATAGTTTTCTTGTTGTTGTTGTTGTTGGTATTGCGAGCGTGCGCTTGGAATTCGCAAATTGTTTTCAAACAAAATCAACAACGAACAAAAATTAACAAAAAACAGAAAAATACAAAACAATTCGCTGCAAAGCGAACGAACGAAGACGCCGACGTAAAGATTACACAAGCGCAGCGTCGGCGCAGGCAGCACAAATTACATGTCGAGAGTGAGAGACAGAGACACACAGAGAGAGAGAGAGAGAGAGAGAGAGAGAAGGGAAGCGGCCATTAGAAACTACACACTGCAATCAAGAAAGCTCTCGCGCGCGCAGCTTAAGCCGCAGCTGACATCAACGCAGACGTCGACGTTGCGTCGCAGCAGCAGCCTCTCAATCCGCAATCTGCGCTGTTGCCACACTGGGGCAAAGTTTTAAAAAAGTGATGCCATTAAATTGCTCCGTGTCCATTCTTTTTAAGGGCACTGCACGTTACTAACCATTATCAATTAGTGGAAAATTTATTTTCAGAATATCATAAAATTTATCGTAGTTTAGCTGTTGCAGTTTTTACCAGTTTACAATTGAAAAATCTAAAATAAATAAATAATGATAATGCAAATCATGTGATCATTGTTTATTATTCATTATAATATTCCAAAAATATATATATTACATACAATATATGATATATATAATTTATTATTTATTTTCATTTATTTCTTGCTATAATTTCATTTACTTTCCCGTTCCACTGTAAATGCGCCTGCAAAGTGTAGAGAAATTTATCATTTCACTGCAGCAGCAACAATAACAACAACAACAATAACAAACAGCAGCAGCGATCGCAGCAGCAGCAGCCAGTTTTATTTATTTTCGTTGTTGTTGTTGATTTTTCTTTTATTTTGGCGCTCAGTTAGCGCTCTCGTGTGCCTCACACGCGCCCAGCTGACGACTGCGCTGACGGCGACGCTGACGCTGCCGCTGCCGTTGATCGCGCGCTCTCCACTTGGCAGTTGCTCTCTCGCCCGTTGCTCTCTTCTATACTGAATGCTCATCGTGGACGTCGCCGCTGCCGACGTCGCTGCCTGGCTGGCTGGGGCTGGTGAGGGCACAAAAACAACACCAAAGTTTTTCGAAATTAGTTCTAGTGAGTCTGTGAAAGTGTGAGCGACTACGACGACGGAGGCAGCGCAGCAGAGCAGAGCAGAGCACAGACAGCGACAGCAGAAGCAGCGACAGCGAGGAGCAGAAACAACTTTACTTTGCTTTACGTTTTGTTTCTTACACGCGCGCGTTCACCACGACGAGCGGATCGACGGAGCTCAATTGAACCAAACTGAACTGAACTGAACTGTTCACAGATCGAAGTAATATATCCACAATCTACAGATCTACAGCCACATTCAGATCCACATCAATTGTACAAGTGGAACAGTGAGAGAGACACGTGCAGGAACGAACATGTCGCATCAGTGCAGCTGCGGTCGCGATCTAAACAACAATTACGTGTCCTATACGAGCGCGTACGCCAACGCGAATGCGGGCCTGGATCGGGATGCCAACGGGAATGGGAGCAGCAAGCAGAGCTCGGTGGCGGCGCATCACACACAGCTGACGGCCAAGGTGATGTTCGGCACAGTGGGCGCCATCAAGGAGCTGCGCGACAAGCAGGATCAGCAGCAGCAGCAATCCAGGCATTCAACGACACGCGCCGGCGAGCGACGCAACTAAGACTAGTGGGCGGTTGTGCGGGATGGCGCTGGTGGGCGTGGCAGAGATCCCAAAAAAACAGATTGAAGACTTGGGACTTGTATCGAGTGCCAGCCGCAGCGCGGATCCAGCTCAGGCCCAGTCCGGGCTCATGTTAGAGGCTTCAAAATGTGCGAGGGGCAAGGCAAGAAGGAGAATGGAATAAGTAGAGAGGAAAATCACATTCCGGGGAATCAATAATGCCCGAGAAGAGCCCAGAAACCAGTCAACCCGTTGCACCTGCCCTCACCCAATCAAACCTGCAAACTTCCCCACACTCTGTTTTGCATCCCCAACCGCATCTGCATCCATCTATAACTACTTCTTACTGTCCCTAGAATTCCCAGTTTAGGTTCGTCATAAGATTCACTTGCTTTAGGTCTCTCCCCCCCCCTCCCTCCGCCACTCCCCCACACCCTTTGAAAGGCTTCAGGGTGTTAAACTTATTCGAATCGTTGCGAAGTCGGGAAATTTCACAGATTCGGAATCGGAATACACATGTAAATTGTTAATCATATTTATACATACACTTACGTCTAGGTACATGATATTCTATAGTGCAATACGTTAGCTACATACATACTCACACGCACACACACACACACTCCCACACACACACACACATGTTTACTGTAAGTTTGTTTTACATTTAAGTGCGACTCTCTCGACAACAACAACAACAAAATTTAGATTGTGCTTTGTCATTTTTTGGGGGCCGCGTCTGGAGATTTCCAGACAGTCGCAGCTGCTATGAAATGCAAAGCACGCACACAATGGCAGGCATATTTCCACTACACACACACACATACACATACACAAAACAGACTATATAAAAACCTTCTAAAACTGATAACTTTATAATTATATTCCACTCTGACCACAACTGATTGCACTTGCAGTGAAAGACTTGGAATGCAGTTGCCTAGGAATAAAACACAAGATTAAATATGCTATATATGTATGCATATATGTACCATACTATATATATTCTCTGTGGGTTATCCAAGTACTTTATCATACTGGCCAGCGGAAGAGAAATGTTTTTAAAACCTGAACTGACCCTGAACTTTTCCAAACTAAACAAGAAGAATTGAAAGAATTGGAAAGTGTCTGTTTATCTTATTTATTATATCTAATAATAATTTTACGATTTGTATGTACTACCTACTACCTATTTATAACATTAAAGTTAGCATAACACACACACACATACACACACACACAAGAAAATCGAATAAAATCCCAAACTTTTTAATCAACAAAACTTTGGCAAAACTCTTCGAATTATACGAAAATTTCAATTAGCTGCACACAAAGAAAGGGTAAACATAATACAGAAAGGAATAAAAAGGAAGAGGAGTAGGAGGAGGCAAGAGAATAAGAACTTGTCAACAACGATTTAAGGGTGAATATTAATGATGTCGTGGGCGACAGCAAATCGACGTCTTGTTATTGTGGTTCCTGTTGTTATTGCCATCTCTCTTTACCCACTGCAAGTGACTGTAAAGTAAAGAAAGGAAGCCAGTAAATAAAAAAAGAAATAATAATAGAAAAGTAAAAGATGCAAAACGAAAGCCAACTCTCCCACTGTCAAATGCAAAGCAAACGGTTCTTTATTCAACGTCGCGCTTGCCTGCACGCCTTCTCTCTCCTCTCTCTCTGCTACGCTCTCTTCTAATTGTGACTCGATTCTGACGGCGGCAGCGACTGAGACGGCGACTGAGACAGCGGGCCAGTGTCCATCTATAGGCGAGAGTATTCTCACACGTACGTATGTATGTGTGTGTGTGTAACTGTGCTCGCTCACTTGCTCTTACGCTCGTAACAGTGACCCAGTCTCAGTCTCAGTCTGCCTTCGATCTCTCTGGCAGAGCAGCGGCAGAAGCAGCAGCTGCCCAGAGATTCTTGCTGCTTTACTCACTTTACTTACGTTCCATTTCATTTCGATTTCGACGCCTACAAATGCTGTTTTCTCTCTCCCACTCGCACTCTCTTTGCGCTACACTAATTCACTCCAAAAGCAGATCAATCTATATTGGCTCACATTCTTACCCTCTCATACCCTCCCTTCTGTCCCCCTTTTGCCTTCCTTATTAGGTGCGCGCACTCAGTTCAATTGAATTTAATTACCCAAGTGCGTGGCTGCTTGTCAGGCGAATTTATTTGCTTACGTATACTTAATTTAAGAGGCGCATACGTAACGAAAGTTACTTTACGTACATACATACATATGTGTAGATCACTTAGATCACTGAGAAGCTTGATAGCAGCTTGCTGATGATATAACATTTGGTCATGCAACCCTTCGCTTACCTTGTATAGAGTATACTTCAATTTAGAAGGCTATGTTTGCGACCTTACATATTGTACATGTGTACAGATATATTCTGGAACTATGGAGTGATCGGTTTTTTTGAGGGTTTTTGTTGAAAATTAGTCTAGTAGGGTAAAGAAATCTTTAACAGTTCTGTTGATCTTATAATTCACTTGATATTAAATTGAATATATAGAATATACTTAATGGAAACTGTAGTATAGTATTGTATATGCACTCATTTCGAATATAAAGGTAAACAAAATATAAAATCATGTTGAAAAAACGAAAAGAAAAGCGAAAGCAACCGGCCAACTAGATCAAGTTAACTCATCTATCATACTACTCTTAACTCTCCAAGAAGTTGCCTCAAACTTGCTCATTAGTATGATCTGCCAGCTTCTATGAAATTTCGATTGTTTTTCAATACAAGAGGGAATAACTGCAACAATTGGGAATCCCCTCTGCTAATTGTAGGATCGGTCAAATTATTTTGGATTCCATGATTCCACACACGTTTAATTTATGAGGTGCAATTTTAAAGATCTTTTCGCTGTTCGCCTCAGTGTAAAAAAAGATCTTTGTGGGCCCCAGGTAAAATATGCTGATGATGTTGTTGCTTTCTGCTTTGCTTTTTGTGTGTGTGTGTTGGCTTTGTGGGTTGAACTTTTTCACTTTTTCTCGTGGCAAGAACTTTCTCTTCTAATTGAAAGCAGTTCGATGAGACGAACGATAAGCTGAGTGAACTGAGCGATTGAGCTCGACGAACAAGCTCAACTCGAGGCTGCTGGTTGGCACTGGGTCTGGCATGGAGCCCGAGGCTTCGAGGGAGCAATATATCCAGCGAGAGGCATCTCTTGGCGAGTGACGATCCGCAGAAGCTGCTGTCCGTCGAGTTGTAAGACACTTTTTGCAGCCGCGGGCTATTTTATCTCTCAATTTGAATACCGAAAGAAGTCGCAGCTTATTGAATGCTGCCTCTACTGCCTCTGCCTCTGCCTCTGCTGCGCTGACGGCAGCGACGGCGTAGGCGATAAGCGCCAAACTGAAAATAAATAACAAACATGTAGGAAGAGTAGAAGAAAACAAGAAAGAAAGGTAAACCTTGCCACGCCGAAGGTGGGATACACTTGCCGATTGTTCCTTTCTTAACATTATATAAAATAATTGTTAATTTATTGACAATCATTTATGTAATAAATAAGTAATCAACTTATTTCGAACATTATTATAAAGTAAAATTGAGTCTAATAACATTTTTTTCTCTCTACATTTGACTGTTTATTCCTATAAATTCAATACCCTTTAACATTCTGATATTTATGAAGTTTAAAGACTGCATTTTAAATCAATATTCAATGAAATTAACAAAGTTTATTTGCAGTTTTTAAAAAACTAAACATTAAGGAATCCCCTCATTGTTATCTATACAAAAGTGTATTGTAAATAGTAATATAAACATTTAACGATATAATAAATATAATATAGTATTATTAAGAAAGAGGTAGACTGGGGGATCACATTGAGTCAGCGCCGCCACAAGAAAGGTCGCACAATTATTTCTTGAGTTTTGTTGAGATATTTCTTAAGCTGATCAAGAAACTATATACTTATACTGTTGCCAACTGCTGGCCAACGCAAATATACCCTCTGCAAGGGTATAAAGAGCAGCAATTGCTGCTGCTGTTGCTGCCAGATGGCAGCCCCATTCAGCGGCAGCGGGAACTGGTCGCTTGCCTGGAACTCTTGACAGACTCTTGGTATTTTTCTTCTTTTTCTACATATTTCTTTTTAACTTTTCTTGTAGTTTGGTGAGCGACGCCGCGACGCCGTGTGGATGCTGTGGCATGGCGCTGGCTCTGGGTCTGGCTCTGAGTTCTCTGGCTTGAGTGTGTCTCCGCCGTCAGTGTCTGCGTCTTTTGGCTTCTAATGGCAGCTGTAAGGTGAGAATCGATTTAGTTCGCTTTACGGCGATCAAAGATACAAACGCGAAAAAGTTTCTATTTGAGTGCGGTACCGCATACAAAAACGGTGAACAGCAACAGCGTGAAGACGCAGTAACGGAAACGGAAACCAGGGCAGGAGCAGCAAATCAGCGCATCCGACTCGGAATCGCAATCAATCAAGTAATCAATCCGCCGGCCGAAGCTGCTCGAGCTGCATTTCCAGCTAATTGCGGCAGGTGTTAATCAATTTGGCTACAAATTGCTAACTTAGGTAAATCGATTTCCGTTTCACACTAAAATATTATTAGAACTTATTGTCGGCTGCCTACGTTACATATTCTCAGTGCAGTCGCAGCTGACGTCGCAGTCGACGTCGCAGTTAAGCGAGCGTGTCGCATAATTTTTCGCACCTCAAGCAAAGCTAGGCTTGGGAAATTTCTCTGTGGCTTCCGGGCTGCAATTGCAACAAGGTGGCAAGGCCGGCAGCGGCGCATGGCCGAATAAGGGCCTTATGCAAGTGTGGCCAAGCTTAATTGCATAATTTGTTGATGCAAAAAACTAAAATTTAAATAATAATTATGAACAGTTTGAGTGCCAGGTGGGCAGGGCAGTTGCTAGAGGGTTAAGCATGACTTGAACAGCAGCAGAAACAGAATAACAAGGAATTCATCAATTTTAACACTGAGATCAGTCATTAAAATGTAACAAATTGGGGCTGGTAGGCGTGGCATACAATATTTCCAATGTATCCTGGTATGCCATAGAGGAACCTCCCTGCCAAATTTGGTGTGTCTAGCTTCAGTTAATTACTGAGTTAAAAGCGTTCATACATACAATATATATAGATATTGTATACAATAGTAAGCTAGCTCCCCTTCTTACGTACGGCTCTGTGCCGCAAACAGCTGGGCAGCAAGCGTTAAGATTACGGGCCCACATTTCGTACAAGTTGCAGGTAATACTTGTGTTTACAAGTATTATATGTACTTATTATGCAGTTATAGAGAACCGCCACTCTTGACGCCAGTTATGCGTCCACTGAAGCATATAATGTGTACGTACTACTCCGTGGTATTGCATCAAGTCGACGATGCAAACGAAAACCATATTAAAAAAGGAAAGCCACAGACAGAGCCAACTTGCAACTTTAAAATACCTATGAATACCTGAACTGCTTTTTAAAGATGTCTTTATATTGGCATGATTAATAAGAATTTTTAAGGTATTTAACTTAAGTATAAGTTATTATACTTTGCTGTTAAGAATCGTTTAGAAAGCCAAAGACATAGTGAACACTTATAAATATCTTACAAAATTCCATGAGACTGCATTTTCCAAATCAAACTTTGTCTTAGGAAAACATTGCCTTTTCAGCTTGTGGCACATTTTCCAGTATTCATATAATCAAAATCGTCGATTACAATAACACATAGCAACAACAGCAAGAGTATCAGTTGATATTACGACGCAACACTTCCATAATTAAAGTTAATTGCCTCGTTTATTGATTCAACTTGGCTTTTTCATCACTGTTTTTTTGCCTAGAGAAGAAATCAAATTGTATGCAGTAATTTGCCATGACTTGCAGCTATAGTAAATAAATATATAACTGAAATATGTATAATCGCTTCAATCAATCAGTGTGCAAAGAAATTTTCTACTTCAAAGACATTTTTATATCCGCTGCCCAAAGGGTAGAAGAGAATTATGGCTTTGAGCTAACAGAAAATATATGTAACAGGCAGAAGGAGGCATCTCCGACTCCACAAAGTAAGTAAGTCTTAATCAGCATCAACAGCCGAGTCGATATACCATAGCCATGTGCATCTGTATATCTATCTGTCTGTCTGTCAATTTGTATTATTATTGCATGCAGATAAAGTATTTTGGTCACGCCCCCGTTAATCTATAAAAACCGAATTCCAAGCGTAATTTTAATTCAGGAGAATTTATTTTTGGTAAACACAGTAACCATCAATTCCCAAATAATGATGATGAAATTAGGTTCTGATCGGATAGTAAACATAGAATATATTTAAGAAATAATTTGAATGATGTATTGATTTCCAAGCAGCTCTCTACAAAGTATGCAACACGAAACATAGAAGGTATAATGTTTAATGACAGTCAACAACAATCAACAGTAGCTTTCGTGCTTATTCATTTTAAACATGTTAAAAAAAAAAACAGTGTAGTTAATAAATTGAAATCAGAAGTGTCATTGCAAGAACTTAGTTTATTTATTTTGCAGATATAGAGTTAATTCGTAACCCCCAACACCTGTATAAATAAAATATATGTATATCGTGAAATATGTCATAACAAATCTTGGGCAATACTTTGAGTAACATCTCTAACATTGTAACTTATATATATGTATGTATATGTATATATATATCGGGGTTATTTATACACTTTATGGAGGACCCTCCTTCTTTGTACTATACTATTGTAAAACACCTTTGCAAGGATAAGTAGGGCTGTGGTTTAGCGGGGTGGTTTCTTGCAACAACATTAACTAAGCTGAAATGATTTCAGCTTATTTCACTAATAAGCCATATAAAGACGAAGGCGGAGGCGACTTATAAACTAATCTACGCATTTGTGTGCATATCCAGGTTTCCACCCAGATGGGGCACAAGTTTGCCATGCTGCAGCTGGCGTCGCTGGCTATTCTGCTGGCTGCAGGCACTGGGAGCGGGAAGGAACTACAGTGGGAGTCGACAATTTATGCCGGCAGCAAATCGCCCACTCACGAGCTGCCGCGACCTTTGACTCCGCCCATGGAGCTGACAGACAGCGGGTACGCGGAGAAGAATCCCCGGTCGCGTCGACCCACGCTGATGGATGTGGCGTTGCAGCAGAGCGTGCAGCAAGGACTCAATGCGATGGCAGAGCTATATGGAAAGATACAGCCACAAATGCTGCTTAATGGTGGGCACAATCTGATGCTTTATTGCTCGACCTGCAATGTTTTCTTTGTCTCCCTCTTTCTCTCTCTTTCGTTCTTTCTTCGTCTGCTTGTTGCAGGACAAACGCTTGAAGAGAATCATCCGGCTGCTCTGCTGTCCCGCTTCAATGCGCCAATTGCGGAAACTGAGAGACGCGAGATGGCCGCCTATGCGACTATAGAAGCCACCAAAGCCTTTCGCCACAAGTAAGTTTTCGGGCGGAGCATCATCTGGGTGGGTGGATTGCTAAGCAACTCGTGGGGACTCGCATGGACATGACAGACGGACATATGAAAGACAGATATATCCGATACATGACTAACATATGAGAAAACTTACTGACCGTTGTGCGTAATAAAAAACTGAAGTGCATCGCGGGTGGTTCGTGAAGTTGTGGAAATAAAGTTCTTTGAAAGGTCTTCGAGAAAATAGAATGTCAAGGAATGTCTATAAAATCAAATATTAATATTAAAATTATGTTGCGAAATCTATATTGTACATAGTCAAGAGAAAGGTTAAATCTCTATGAGTGCTTTTCACACTCCTACGAAGCTTTTCTAGAACATATTTAAATATTCTCACTAAAGTGATGCAACATGAAGTAACGACAACTACTTGACAAACCAAAGAGCTATTTGGAAAAGATTTCCTCTCATTCCAAGAAGAACTAGTTCGCTTCTAACACATATATCTTCACATATATCTTACACATATATCTGCCAGTAAAACACTTTAGTACCCTACAACAAGTGCTTCTATAGAGTCAATGAAGAGAGTCAATAAATGACTCAAGGCCTAGAAGATGGGGAGAATATCATGCACACTATCTGTGAATGATCAATCTTAGTAAAGGAGAATGAAAAAACATATACATAAGGATGCCCTTACATCCTAACCACATCAGAAATTCATCAATAAAAGATCTGTTAGTTTATAGAAAGTTGAACAGCTTTTGTTCATGTATTTAGATCTCTTTGCACCACAGCTCAACTCTCTTTGGCAGATTCCCTTTCATGTAATAAAGACGAATCTCGCTTTTTACTGAACTCTAGCTGAAAACTGAAAAGAGTGAAGACAATAGAAAGACTCAACTTTTGTCAAACGACCTGGCAACCTTCGCTTTCGCACAAAAGACCATGGGAGAGGGGGTGTTGGACAGGGTGCTCTCGTTTGGTTCGGCCGCGGGCAATCTAATGCAAAAATACCGCAAATAATAATATGTTCGAAACGAGATGAGTACGCCCCTGCAGTACTACTCCCACGACCTCCCACAACCCCTTTCCCCTCTCTTGCACCCTGCTGCAACCGTTTGCCAATTGTGGCAACTTTCTCGCTTGATTAACGAGTTCTACGGCTCTCCATGGCACCCAGAGCGGGGACTAATGAGCCCCGACGTTGAAGTGCGCTGACCAAAGTGCTTCAGAGAGCGACAGACTGACGACAGACAGAAAAACAAAGAGACAGACAGAGAGACAGACAAACAGAGACAGAGAGAGATACAGACAGACAGATAGAAAGACAGTCATATAGACAGATAGACAGACATCTGTCGAGCGCCAATTGTTGCTCGCTCAGCGACTCTCAGCGAGTCAACTTTCACTTTGACATTGAAATGGCAGAAAATTGCAGGCCACAGCAGCAGCGATTTGCTCTTGCTACCATTCCAGGCCATGCCAGCGAGGTGAAGACGTAAATTTGAGATGCCCCCCAGCACATGAGCAGCATTGCTCCACTTGTACCCTTGTACCCCTCCCTGTTGTAATCCCCCGACAGTGGGCAGTGCAAAAGTAAACGACCTCTTTGGCCGCACAACGGAAATGGCAGCCAGGTAGCTAAGCTGCCAGGCAAACCTGGCCTGTAGTTTTTCCAGTTTGCCAGTTTTCACTTTTCACAACGGGTTCGACGAGGGGGTTGGCCTTTGGCCGTGCAATTTTCCACAGCCAGAACTTTCACTCCAAAGCGGGCAGAGTTATAGATACAGATACAGCTACAAAGACTGGCACTGAGACAGCATCCAATTGCAGATGCAATGAGCCAAAGCTGCCCAAATACCTTTACGTAATTGCACTCGGCTCGACGTAGTTCAATGAGCTGACAACGATAACAGTGCGTGACAGAGACGCCGATGAAGATGGAGATGGCGTGATGTCCATAAGTGTCCAAATATGTCGCAGCTCTTAGTCTTTTCATACCCTGTTGCCAGGGCGCTTAGAAGGTATATTAAAATCAATGGATTGCATGGGGGAAATATTGTTATTGATGGTACTATTTATATTTCATACGAAAATGTAACTTGATAGAGCATATCGGTTAGGTATAAAAGGTGCTAGCTTAAAAAGTATAGAATATTTTAGCAAGGATTGTCAAAGAACTACTATAACTTTATATATACCCTGTAGAAAGTGTTCTTTGAGGGTATATTAAAGCTACCACATAGGAACTAAATGAATCTTAGCGTATTTCGACTTTCGGATGGCTAATAAAAGTTGATCTTACAATGATAATAAATACTTATTATATATATATATATACTGCAGTATATATATATATAATGCTTTCAGTATTTGTGGTGTCCAAAATACTATAAATCATAATTACTATTTACTAAAACTACAAGAATTATGTATGTACTTGTTTTTAGTATTGTGTCTAGTATATCCTCTTTTTAAGGCTGGTTAACTCGCAAATTATTCTGGCAAAGATCTGCTAGTTTTTGTTTTCTTATCAATGCAGGGTATCTGCAAGTTGAGCACCATTAAATGCTGACTGCGCACAATCAAAAAGGCATCACAAAATACTTATAATAATAAAATAATTAAAAATCTGCGCCGAATCTTTTCGCAAATTAGAAGAAAGCGAGTGGAGGCGAGTGATTGTAATGAAATATATCAATATTTACACACACTATACGATACATACTCTATATGTATGTATATTTATCAATACTACTTATTGTGGTAAATGTGTTAGAAAAACATTCAGGGCGCCCTTTCGTCTCCCCCTTCCCCATCAACTCCTCCTGCTTGCCTTCTTTTCGCCTGTTAATGCTGTCGGCGTTCGCAATTTGATTACATCAAGCGACGATTACAAACGAACGACAGCAACACAAAAGGCGCAACAAACAACACGCAACAAGCAACAACAACAACAATAACAATCGACAAGCTAAAGAAAAGATACAAAAACAAATAAAAAGCACAAGTTACAAAAACAACAACAGAAAACAAAAACAAGACGCGACTTTCGTTTTCTACCAGCTTCAGCTTCAGCTTCAAGCAGCACGAATTCGGCCTCAAGCTTCATTCACACACACACACACACTCCCTGTTTGTGTGTGCGTGTGTGCAAACTGTTTATATAAAATTATATACATATATAGATTTTTAGTTGCTACTCGAGTCAGTTCATTGACCCAGGGCTGTGACTGGCTCTGTCTCTGTGCGACTGCGCTTATGTTTACGACTGCCAACTGCGGATTGCGCATACGCCGCGTTGGCTAAGGTGAAGGGTATCGCCGGTATTTAAATGAAAAGCGAAAATTAAATGAAAACCCCCAAGACTGAGCAGCTCAACGTTAGTGAGAGAGTTACAAACAAACAGTCAGCAAGATGAGCACAAAAAATAAAACGTTAAACTGTCATTTTCCACTTTCACCAACACAGCAATTGCAGTTGCACAAGGTGTGCCGACTAGTGTATACTCTTTCTATTAGATTAGAACTAAACATTGTCAATTTATATGATTTAATATGCCATATGATGTCAATAGTTATACAATATTAATTGAGCATTCACTGAGATGGCTTCAATAGATTCAAAGTTAATTTTAAAATATTTTGCTGCATATTTGAATTTCATTTTAGTTCCAAAGTTAAGAGTTCTTTGTGTTGTGCAAGGAATTATCTATATTATAGCTATTTTCAGATTTGAACATTCAAAATTGAATATTTAAAGACTTTGTAGACATTAATTATTGTATACTGTGCAACAATTTCGCATTTGAAAATCAAGATTTCATTGTAGCCAAGTTCAGATTGATAAGGAACCTTTTTGGAACCTTTAAAGTTATAAACTAGAATACATAATAATATGTTAAGTTAGAACAGCTGTATAGACGTAAAGAAAACTGCAAGAAATATATATTTATACACCATTTTTTATCGAGAACTTAAAAACTGTTGAAAACTCTTATAAAATATTTAAAAAACTAGATTTTTAAAAAGTTTTGAAAGCTGCAAAGAGGATCGTGAAATCTATTGGATGCAAAGTGCAATGTCCAAAGTCCGTCAGATATCGAGATATATAATTAAAGTGCCATGCAGCTGGCCGCTTTTCATGAGCTCTCAATTATGCCCGGCGCGAGGGAGAGTACCCCCTTTTTGTGCTGCTGCTGCTGCTGGTGGCGCTAATAAATGTTAAAGCGTTAAATGGAAAGCCGCGGCGACAAATTAAAGTCGCCTGCCGGCAAGTTTTGATTTATTGTGCGTTTTCCCAGCTCACACACACACACACACACGCACACACACACACGCACACCTTGCTCGCACGCTGCTTTAATTTGTTGGTGGATCCCGCGCGACATGACGAACTCGTTTGCAACTCCACGACTTCAACTCCATAAATAGAAGCCGCCGTCGGTTGTGGACAGCACTCGAAGCCAAAGCTTGAGCGCAGCCATGTCGTTGTTTCAAGCTGAGGATGAGGATGAGGCTGCACCAAGTGTAGATACAATTGTAACTGAGTGAACTCTGTGATCTTGCAGCTTCCAGCACATCGATGAGCTGGCGAGGCAGTCGCACGCGCACAAGATCTCGCTGCGTCGCACCGCACTCGAGGGACTGTGCCCGGTGCGAGATCCGCCGCCCTGCATGCCGGCAGCTGAGAGGTATCGCACCCACGATGGCACCTGCAACAACAAGCGACGGCCACGCTGGGGCGCCGCACAGATGCCCTTCAATCGCTTCCTGCCGCCCGAATATGGCGATGGCGTCGACAGCGTGCGCAGTGCCTCAGACGGCAGCGTGTTGTCCTCGTCGCGCTTCGTCAGCCTGCTGGTGCATGGCGCACGGGAGGGCGAGGCACCGCTTACCCTCATGATAGCCCAGTGGGGTCAGCTGCTGGACCACGACATGACCTCAACGGCGCAGCCACGGTGAGTAGCACGAAGAGTGACCCTCCGTCAATCAATGTTAATGAGCTGCTCCCTTGCTTCTTCATTCCTGCGTCAGTGCCATCAACGGCTCCATACCCAGCTGCTGTGGCGGCCAGGACTTTCATCCGTCGTGCTTTCCCATCAAGGTGCCGCTAGACGATCCCTGGCTGTCGCCGCTCAAGGTGCGCTGTCTGGAGTTCTGCGCTCGGCGCCGGCGCAGCGTCGCGACTGCGTGCTGTCGTGGCGCGAGCAGACCAACCAGGCCACCTCCTACATAGACGCCTCTCCGATCTACTCGAACAGCGCCAAGTCGTCGGACAATGCGCGTGTCTTCCGCAACGGGCTGCTCATCTATGGACGTGGCAATCCCGCCGACGATGTCTGCCAGCGCGGCGCCATTGCCACGCAGTGCATCCGCTCGGGCGATGGCCGCAGTGGCGAGCAGCCCGGCCTGCTGGCCATGCACCATGTGTGGGTGGGCGAGCACAATCGCATTTCCATGGAGCTGAGCGATATGAATCCGCATTGGAGCGATGAGAAGCTCTACCAGGAGACGCGGCGCATTGTGGGCGCCATGTTCCAGCACATCACATTTCGTGAGTTCCTGCCTGTTGTACTGGGCCAGCAGGTGTGTTCGCTCTTCGATCTGCAGCTGCTCAGCACGGGTTTCTATGAGAGCTACGACGCCAAGGTGAATCCCACTGTGGCCAATGCCTTCTCCTCGGCTGCCTTCCGCTTTGGCCACTCGCTGGTGCAGAACTCCTACATGCGTTGCGATCGCCATCACAATGTGATCAACAACAGTGAGTAGAGATTGCATCAGACTAATCACTAACACTAATATTGCATCTTCTCCCCTCCCCTGTAGATGTTAGTCTGCACGAGGAGTTCCAGAACGGGGACATTGGCTCGGCGGGCTCGCTGCATCGCCTGCTGCGAGGCATGGCCTCGCAACGTGCCCTCAAGAGGGACGAGTTCATCACGCCGGAGCTGACCAATCATCTCTTCCAGACGCCCGGCTTCCCCTTTGGCCTCGATCTGGCTGCCATTAACATACAGCGTGGACGTGATCACGGCCTGGCGCCGTACACCTCATGGCGTGTGCCCTGCGGCCTGAGTCCCATACAGAGCTGGGATGATTTCGGTAATCCTTGGAGCAACTTTGCAATGCTTTATCCCTGCTTATAAACACCTCTTTCCCTTCTCTTCCCCTCTCTTGCTCAGCCAATGTCGTCGGCCCAGAGTCGGCCAAGCGCATTGGCCACGCCTATCGCAGCGTGCACGACATCGATCTCTTTGTGGGCGGCATTGCAGAGCGGCCTGTGGTGGGTGGCCTGGTGGGACCCACCTTCGCCTGCATCATTGCCCAGCAGTTCAGCAATGCGCGACGTGGCGATCGCTTCTGGTATGAGAACGGTGGCTTCGAGAGCTCCTTCACGCCCGCGCAGCTGCACTCGCTGCGTCGCGTCTCGCTGGCGCAGGTGCTCTGCCGTGCTGTGGGCGGCGGCACCTTTCAGCCACATATATTCATTCCAGCCGAGTTCTCGGACAACGAGCGACAGACCTGCGGCACAGGCATCCTAGCGTCCATTGATCTCAGCCCCTGGCTAGAGCAGGATCCCTTCCAGCCCGATCATGTGTTCAATATAGTGCCAGGTGGAGATGCCACGCCTGCGAACATTAAAGAGGACAAGGCTGGTTTCTCCAATCGTGTGAAGCCCATCAAGCCGCACGTGGATCTCAGACCCAACTCAGCTTCAGGTTTCCAGCGTCCGTCGCCGTCGAGTGGCAACCAAAGCAAAGTGAACGACAAACTTGACCTCAAACGAAAGACACTGACCACGAACAAGACACCGAACCGTACGCCGACGCCGACTCGCAAGACACAGGCGGCCAATGGGATCAGCAACAAGCTGGAGAAGTCGCCCAAGATTACCATCAATGTAAACAATGTGATCACCAGAAAGCCAATAGCAGGTGCCGCCAAGCGCACTGTGATCATCAACAATGTTCCCATTGAGCTGCGACATGCCGAGGATGGCAACGCAACGACGACAACGACTACGGAGACGACGCCGGACGAGGACCTACCCGAGTTCCGGGAACTGACTTCGAACTCGACTGAGCAAGTTGACGCACTGAAAGAGACGATGACAACTGTGAACAGAACACTAAGAGGCATTGTCAAGCCTAAACGCAACTTGGTGGGGGATCCTCGCCTGCTGCACAATCGTACAACGACACGGACAACCTCTGGAGGGTCCACCTCCTCTAGAGCCACTTCGGACAGCACCTTCTCTAGTGCCACTGCGAGCACAAGTCGCGCAGGCACTAGTCGCACCACCAAATCCTCCAAACTGTCCAAGACCACCAAACGCAATGTTGAGCTTCGCAGTCAGCAATACGCAGGGAACTCCCAAGGACGACCGGTCTATCCACAAAAGGTGGTAGTGAACGGACCGAACTCAAATGATCAATACGAGATCGAGATCAATATACGACAGACGAACAAGAGTCCCGTACAGAGACCCGACTACTCCGACTACACCACGTCAACTGTTTACCGACCCTTCTACGGCAACTACGAGAACAGTTACGCACCACACTACATGGACTATGGCAGCACCACGCCCTCTTACGCTTACCATCCTGCACCGAATAGGGATCCTCATCCAGCGACTATACAGAAGACGAAACCTCCTACGATTATCTATCTAAATGACAACGAAGACAGACGCACCACGACGCGACAGCCGAACATTTTCCAGAACTTCTTGAACTTTGCTACCAACGGACTGAATCCGCATGGCAATCGGCGACCCACGCTGGCGCCAGAGCCAAGTCCCATTTCATCTTACGCTGGGCACAAGGAACAGCAGCAGCAGCGTCCCCTTGTCTACGGGGAGAGTCCCCTTAGCGGCGGCACCAGCAGCAACTCTGTGTACGCTCCGCGGCCTTCCTCGCTCTCAGAGTCTTATCCCGCTTCGACCAGTTCGCATATTGGTGGCAATCTTGGCTCTAGCTACCTCCATGCATCGAGTAGTGCTGCCAGCTCGGGTCACTTTGGCAGCATCTCTGGCGTGGCCAGTGCTAACGGTGCCGACAGCACGTTCAGCTTCAATATACGTCCACGTCCAGAGTCAGTTCCAAATCCTGTCTTCAGTTCCTATCCACGTCCGCAGAGTTTGTCACAAGGGGGTGGCTACGGCTTAGTTACCCAGTCGCCATATAAGCCCGACTATCCCCATAATCAGCCGGAGCTCTACTACGATCGTGAGCTGAGCAGCTCATCCAGCAACAGCGCGGCCAACGCGAGTCCCTTCTCCAGTAGCAACACGGGCTACAGGCCCTTGACACAGACTCAGACTCAGACTCAGTACTATGGACGAGCACCAGAACTGAAGGAGTCGGACACACCTAGTACGGATCACAAGCTTGACATACACGACTATGACTACCTAAGCCGGACACTACTGAATGATACTGCCCCGGACGAGAGCACGACAGACAATGATGACAGTGACGATTATGTGAACTACGACGAGGACGAACCCAACAACAAACACATCGACTTTATAAAGCTGGCAAAGCTGAGGAAGGCAGATAATGTGACTAACTCGGCCAAGGCATACGACAAGGACGGATATATGAGACCGGTACTGATGACGGACAGAGCTCTAAATACCAGCACGGACAACTCGAACGGAACCTACCTGGACGACAACTACGTAATGCCCGTACTGGCCAACGAGACGCGGACTGTGAGTGCCACTGAGATGCCAGGACCGCTTCTTTCAACATTAATACGCAGTACAGAGAACAGCAAAGTGACCGTTTTTCCGGACAGTGTGGCCAAGCAGCTGGGTGGGGCTGACATACTCGCTGATACTTCCGACTATGACGAGGCAATACAGCAAGCGGTGCAGCTAAAGAAACTCACCGAAGTGGCCTTTGCACCCATCACAGTGCTGACCAAGCCAGACAGGTGAGTTTACTTCAAATTTAAAGACATTATTATTGAATTCGTTTATTCCTTAACAGACCTGATAACTGGGTGATTTTCAACAAGCCCAGTGAGGAGCCACTGCTGCCACAGCCGCCGGCAGTAAGCAGCAGCGGCACGGGAGCGGAACCCACAGCCGAAGTGCCGATGCCCTTCTACAGCCTGAAGAACTTTAAACAGAGCCAGGCGCCATTGGATGATAGTAAAATCGATGCCAAATTCACCTAAGTTTTAGTATAAACACATAGTTGAATTTAATTAATTTATTTATTTATTTAAACACTCAATATAACAAACAAGCTTCGATGTTTGTCTTTTACTTCTGCAACATTTAAAATTGAGCGCCAATGCACTTTCATCCAATGGCCGCTAGAGGCGCTAATTGTTTGTTATGCTTATTCGGAGCTGCCATACTGTCACATTTTATTTGACTAACGTTATCGATAGGCCGATACCATCAAATGCGACTGGGCACACTCATCTGTTGTCTGTCGTCCTGCCACCACATTCAGCAGACACAAACCGAATAAACTGAATAAACGAAGTAGATTTTCGCTTCCAATGTAAAAGTTTATTAAAAAGGCTGTGCAATAAAGCGAACGGGACTCGATGTTTGCGGCAACGTTCAACTGGCGTTGCTTACGCTTGCTGACAAACAACTAGTTGGTTATTCAGTTTGTTGTCATCCCGTTGTTAGTGCTGCTGCTACTGTCGGTGAATTTTTAAGTCTGATTTTCGAGTCTGTGAGGCAATGGAGACTGATTACCAAAATTACGTCGAGTCATTGTCGGGAGTATCTTCGGATGACGATGATATCTCTACGGTGGATAGCTCCGATGAGGCTGAGGAGTCAACACTCTCCAACACATCCACATACCCTTTGCAGGCGCCTCAAACGCGAACGCGTAACTTGGCGCAAATGTTGTACGACAGGGAGGTATGTTGACACACACACTCGCACACACACACAACACACAAACATACAAACTCTTATATGCACCTCTTCCCCTACTTCCCTATAGCGAACAGGATTTTTTTCCGGTCTCTCTCGTGGGGGTCAAAAACAAAAAGCTTCCATACGAAAGGGTGCCAAATAGATTAAAATTGTATCTCAAGGACGTGTTGGCCAACAATGCCATGGAGGGGTAAGCAAGCCAATCATCTAATAAGAAATTGTATTGTTTAATCTTCGAATCCCCATTCCCGCATACTTTCAGGCACATATTCATGGGGCTGACTGCCTGTGGTCAGTACATGATCAGTCATCGCGTTGTGTGCAACGATAATACGTCGCTAAACCATTACTCTTTCAATGTGGGCTACAAGTATACGTATGTATCTGGGGGCTCTCCTAACCATAAGAGAATGCAATTAACTCGCCACATTTCAGTTTGTACTTTTGGCTCTTTCAACCGCACAAGAAGCTGCGACACTTCTTTTCCCGAAGACTGTTCGATGATCATGTGGTGGACAATCTGAAGACTGTCACCATGACACAGTGGAAGAATGCAGATAAACAGATTCTGCTGGTACATGGTGCCGCCACAGAGGAGAGTGAAGAAAGCTATATAACATATGTGAAAGTTCCTAAACTTGGTTGTTTGGAGTGTAAGAAGCTCAACGATGACGGTCCGTGTAAGTGAAACTGATGCAAAGTTAATTATAACAAGAGAACAACTAATATTTTTCATATAAACAGATTCCTTTTACAACGCTCACTGCCTAAATTGCCACTTGACAGTGCACACAAAGTATTCCTCGACCGAAACGGATCCCCGTTTCGAGCCGAACATAAATCTGCTCTGCCCCGAACGCATTCTTATTATCTCGAATGGTTTCATGCACATGCTGCGCATCGATGTGGACACGCCGGCCGTATCCAGCAGCAGCAGCAATTGCTTGCCACAACAGAACTACAACCTGCCCTGCATACAACAAACATTGCTGCTGTCTCGCACTCCACAAGCCTGCGAGGAGGATAGATTCTCTGTGCCATTCACCGGATCCGAGGCGGACAGTGAGCACAGTGTTGTGGCACGCATCATTGCCGATTTCAGTGACATTGAAACGGAGCACACTCAACGCACCAACCAACAACACTCAATTAACATTTGCAACAGCAACAACGACGCGTTCCAGCATCGTTCCCATTCGGAACAAAACAGCGTGAGCTATGAGAAGATCATTTTCTCATCGAACTGCAGCAGCGGCGGCATGGCTGCAACCAATGCTACCTTGATGGAAACCTCGCTGCCTGTGGCAATTCAAAATGCCGTCAGCTCCAACGAGTCAAGTCAGTCGAGGAAACGAAATCAGCGCATAGTCACAAAATCCTATCGCAACGGTATCACAACAATTGATATGCAGGTAAGATCACGATCTATAAATATAATGTACCTTTACTATTTATACCCTGTACTTTCCAGAACACATCAAGCTCCAGTTCTATGACGGACAAATCTAATGCCTACGAGTTTTCAGAAGACAACGAAAAGTATGAGAAGATTTCAACGTTTCGCAAGCGCCGCTTGGCCGATAAGAAGTATGAGTTCTCTGAAGATAACTCGGAGAATATCATACCCTTTACGAAGATACGTTCAGCGGGACGTACGACGTTTAGTCCTTCGGCGGCCAGTTCAACTGCCCAGCGAAGCTTACATCGTTTCTCGCCAACGGCACACTTCTTCCACAATTCTCCATGTGCTTCGCCTTCGTCGTCGCCACACCCCGCCCAACCGGCTCATACGCCGCCCCCGGCAACACATCTCGGTTTTCGCTCTCCTCCTTCCGGCTCAAATATGATGCGTTCGCCCAGCCGCAACGCGAATCCTGCCACAGTTGCTGCTCAGATGTATAACCAAAAGTCGCCACCGCTGTCGCAGGCGACACTGCAGATGCTGAGCTATAAGCCCAATGGACCTTTGGGAGCATTGTCGCCCCTGCAAGTGTCCATGGCCAAGCGCTTTGAGATTGGCGGCTCCATGTCCCCCAATGCCAGTCTGTCGTTCTTGTCACCTCGTCGCGATGAGCAACGCATTGTTGAGATGCCTGTACAGGGTGGTGTCATGCCAGAGAAGCCGGTATGCACCAAGAAACTAAGACGTCGCTATGTCGACGAAGACGATGCCACCTCTGTGATAACCAGCGAAGAGGGTAAGCTAATCTGTTCGCGAACTTCTTCTTAACTTATGTATAACAACCTACTTGTCCATAGATGACTGCATCTCCCCAGGCTATCATACTTCCCTGCCCATGGAGGTGCACGGCTCGTGCTATTCGGAAATGCAAATGATATCACAGGCATCCTATCAACGATTACGTTGTAGCAGTGTCGTTATAACTCAGCATTCATTTGATCTTGAGACTTTTACATATTATGTTATCAGCATGCTCTGCCAGAAACATCAGAAGATCTACAATGTGTTCTACGACTGGGCATACGAGTTCATCAATGTGTGCCCAATAAGCCAAACCATTAGTTGCTTGCTAATGGCACAATTCTCGGCACGAGATCAGATGCCAACAACATCGACGAATTGCGTTTACTGCACAGGTCGCATGGGATGCGTATTTCACAATCGACAATATGAATGTCGCATTCTATTCACTTGGAACATGGAGACAGGTCAATGGCAGGTCCTTGATTATGGTGAACTCAAGGAAATGCACGAACTGTTTAGTCCACTCAAACGGTTGGGCAAATCTCGATTGACATTTGCACAATTAGCCCGACAAACTGCTCGCGAAATGGCACTTAGTCTAAGTTCTCTGCCAGATTATACAAGTAACTTGCGGGTGCTTAACGCAGACATGAAGAAGTCAAAGTCATCGATTTGTGATCTGGACAACATGGTGGAGTTTCATCTGAAGCGCACTAACTACAATGAATTGCTATAAGCAGTGAGAACGAGGACACGACTGTTCTCCTCGTAACGTACAAGTGCATCTAGTTCAGTTTCAAACACATTAAAACTTGCGCTGTATTTAGTTTTCTAATAAGTATACATTTTTAGTGCAACGAAACGCTTTTGCTATAGTTGAAATGCGTCCTAATTTTGACTGACGTCTTTTAAGTAAACTATAATTTGTAAGTAGTTCTATGACATGCCTCTAATAGGGCATATACTTTTGATATTTCTCGTAATATTACCTTCTACTTAACAAACACCAAACAGAAAGCTAGTTAGTAATTCTACACTATAAACAGCGTATAACTCATACACGTACATATGGTACCAACTAGTTAGTTGAGGATGTTTAATGGGTATTCGTAAATATACAGACCTAATCAACAAAAATATTATTGAAATTGAGTGAGTTACATTTTGAAAATAATATAGATAATAATAATATACCGAAAGAAACATGACAAACAACTTTAAATTAAATACATCTATTTAGTATGATTTCAATGCTATAAAACTGAAATACTTCCTGAAATAAAATTTGGTTTATTTTATGAAAATCAAAAAAACACCACGTTATCATTTCGTTGTTTAGGTATCGTACACAGTTAACGACGTCTGTTTCTGTGACTTCCACTTCAATCTTATGAAAAATATGCATATTATTAGGATTTCACTTAATTAAAAAACTACGTGTACAACTCACCGTTCAGCGAGAGCTTTAAGAACATCTTTTTTCAGAATTGTTACCACAAACAATATAATTCCCTGGGAACACGTTATATAATCTGCGGCTTTTGTCCAATTGTTGCGTATTTTATAAAGTGAACAAACGTAAGTAATAATTTCCAGAATCCACACAACTCCAACAATTACGAACAAGCGAAATAACATGACAAAACTAAAACAAAATATACATTTAATTACTTTAAATCCCACTACAACTTTGCTAGATGCATACTTTGCCAAATTTCTTAATTGACATTGACTCTCGGATTGTTTCAACTGGCGTCTATTGTCTCTGTTCTGCACAATTATACGCATGGCCGTCTTTGTGAAGAGGACTATATTGATCGTTATCAAAATGAGCAAAGGCCCGTAAAAGTATATCGACGCTGTCCAACTGTAAGCTTTAAAAAAACTGTTAACAACCTGCGTGCAATTATCGAAACTATTTTCTTACTGTTGATCCAACAATCGTAATATTGAAAGTCCGGTATGTACTCAGTGTACTCTGTAAATTCTGTCAAAATTGTGAATGCAAATAGAACTGAAGCCACGCTCCAAACAAAGATATTGTATTTCAGAAATCTGTTTTTTATACCAACGCCAACGTTTTGGAAAGTTTTCCATAGATTGTAGTTGATAATCAATAGCCAAAGAAATGAGGACAAGACAGCGATATATCCAACACAACCTGGGGATTTATTAAAAATGTAAATAACCAAGAGTATAATAAAATATTTTAGCAAATTACCAACGAAATAGCAGATAAATATACCGTCTTCTGGTTCCACCCAATGCAGGTTAGCAACAATCAGAAATGTGAAGGCCATAGAGAGACAAATAAAGTAACAGGTGCAACATTTGCCGTGGACACTTCTAAAGTTCGGTAGTATTAGATACACAACTGTTATCAGAATCATAAAGAAGACAGACACCACTTGAACTGTAAATAATAATAATAATTAATCTAATATTATATGATATATATATTATGTTAAATTATATTACAATTGCTTACCGATATCTGTAGATCTATCAGCCTCTTCGATACAGTGATGAGGTATTATTTTGTATATTACCGAAGTCCCATCTTCTAACAGTTCTGAATTCATGCAATAATCTCGCTTAGATAAAAAGGCAGAATCCTTATGACGAATCAGGGTGCCATTCTGTAATTTTAGTCGATAATTAAAGCCTTTTTTAATTTTTATTAAAACTATCCGTTTCAAACCTCGAACAATGTCCAGTTATGGGTAGCATCCCAATCGGTACTCAAAAATAAATGCTTCTCACACGGTATAGGTAAATCTTTTAATAATGTATATTCTCGAATATCCTTTTTAACAGATGTCCCATTTTCCAGCGTTATATTGAAGAATGTCTCACTTTTCACCAATTTAGAAGCATTTTTACATTTTCGCTCTCTCTTAACGAGCACTTGACCAAGCGGACAGCACATTCGAATACATGGCTTGTCTTGGCAAACACATCCTCTGGTGTGTTCTGGAACATCTTGTTCATCACCGTCGAAAAAGATTTCCTTGGTATACTTTCCAACCCTTTCTTTCGGAATCCATATGCCGTCATACAAGTATGATCCATTTTCGAATAGATGATTATGCGTTAGATCGACTGTATCAAAGTATTCGCAGCCTGGAATATCGCCAGAAACTTTAGCTATAAGTACAAGTATACTCCATATTGCGAGATTCACAAATCGTTTTTGTACTTCCTGAAAGTCTACCAAACTTTTTAATATAATCATATCCCGGCCTCAAAAGCGATAAATATAAAATTTATCCGATTAGGTGTTAAACCTTTTCCGCAATAAAGTCAACTAACTGGTTAACTTTTCTGCGGGAAAAATAGGAGTAATTTTTGTTCATTTAGAGCTCGAATAATTAAATTTCAGTACATAACAATACCCTTTACATAATTATGGAACGAAGGGTGGTATTCAATATATCATTAAGCTGATACAATTTATATTTAAATTTTCTTATAGTTCACTGCTGGATTTTTGAGGACAAGCTTTTGAGATTATTTACGACATTTTTATTTTGTTTATCCTGATACTTTTCGCTTCTTTAAGTAATATCCCGTAGTTTATTGTGTATTTTGTATTTGAACTTTTTCATTGTTTAATACAAAACAAGCCCACCGTAACGTACCCTTCGCCCTTATAATTCCCAACAGCAATTTCTTTACTTATTGCCAACTAATGTTCACGTTGCAGACGAGCAAGAAGTAAAGCATCGATATAGATATAAAGATATAGGCCGCGATGTCCTGAACTGTTGAAAACGTTAACTTGAAAAACTTGTAAATTTTATTTTTTTTTATTTACTGGGTGGGACTTTTTACATTGGTCAAAGGGTATTCCATTGTTGGGAGCATTCGATTGTTGCTTTTATTACTTATTATTTTATGTATATAGGACCATAACGAGGCTGCAAACAATATACTTAAGAAACTTATCTAACTTGCGATATGCAGAGCTATAAAAAACAAACTATACCCGTATAATTATGCTATACAAAAATTCCAGCTTCCACGAGTTTCAAGGTTTTCTTATCAAATTGCGGCAAAGGCTTGGCTGCATTTAGCGTGACCTGGATGGAAACCTCGCTGCCTGTTTCTAGTTACATAATTGCGCATGTTTTATATGGACTTTTAAATATAGAAACAACAGCAACAAAACAAAAATTAAAGTAGAGAACACCAATATATTGAAAGCATACTGATAATCAACGTGTGATTTCAAATCACTAAATATACTTTTTTGTTAAATCAAAATCATTTCTTTTCTTTGTGTCGTACAAAGTTAAACACGGTTGTGTGTTATTCCCCTTAACCTGATAAAAATAATAAATATATGCTATATATGTATGTATATGATTCGTTTCTATTTGATTGCATAACAATGCGTATAACTCGCCGTTCACCGTTTGCGAGTCTTAAATCTGAATAAATAATGTATGTAATTCCATTAGGAAAAATAAAATTGACTTTTGTTATTTGAGAAGAATATCAAACCCAAACTTACTGCTTGTTTCAATTTTGTTTAATAATAAAGCTGTTCAGGTATCTCCTTCATAAAATATGGCGCTCATAGCAATGATCGAACAATATTAAGATTTTCGTAGTAAAACTTTGCAAATACTTCTATTTTGGAGCCATCAGTTGAAAATTACAAGCACATACTAAGACTAAGCTGCAAAATAAGATCAAATATATGATAATTTACAAGTATTAATTATAAACATACTATGCTACTTAATCATAAGAAACATTTATTATAAAATCCAATTAGCTAAGCTTATTAAATAAATAAATGGCCGCCGCATAACTGCATTCAGCGCGAACTTAAAGGAAATTTCGTTCTCAATCAAACAAAAACGTAAATACTTATGATACCATGATTGCACATGATAAATGGTTATTCTTTTTAGTAAATACAGATAAATTCAGGATAAAAATAAATACATACAATATCAATATATTGATTAAAACCCTAAAACCGACTTTAAAATAAAACATACAAATGTTGCAATTTTTAACAAAATACATTTGTGTTGAGGTAAGTAAAACATTTTTATTTCACGTAATCATCCTTTGTCTTAGAATGCTCAGAATTGTTCTGTGGTTTCCCCCTTAATCTGATAAATGAATAAATATATAAGTACCGTTTGATTTAATTACAGAACAATGCGTGTTACTAACCGTTTAGCGAGAGCTTTCAAAACATCTTTCTTGAGAATTGTCACCACAAACAATAAAATTCCTTGGGATGATGTTATGTAGTCCGAGTATTTGGTCCATTTTTTATTTATTCCATGAAGATAGCATACATAGGTGATGATATCAAAAATCCACACAACACCAACAATCACGAACAATCGAAATAACATGACGAAACTAAAATATAAAAAATATATTAGAATATTTTTTAAGATAATAAAATCCAATCTGAGAATACTTCTTTAGCTTCCTTATGTGCCTTTGACACTCGGATTGATCCAATTGCCGCCTATTGTCTCTGTTCTGTATGATAATACGCTTGGCCGTCTCTATGAAGAGCACGATATTGATCGTCATCAGAATTAGCAGAGGGCCGTAATAGTAAATCGAGCCCGACCATCTGGAAGCTTTATAGAAACAGTAATTAAGCTGAATGGAAATATCGAAAGAATTTTTGTACTGTTAATCCAACAATAGACGTTTATAAAATTCGGTGACGTTTTAGAATTTATCAAAGCCGGTGTCCACAATCCTGAAATTTCTGCCGAAATTGTGATCGTAAATAGAATTGAAGTTAAGCTCCAGACAAAGATATTGTATTCCATAAATCTGTTTTCGATAGCAACACCAATGTTGTGAAAAGTTTTCCATAAATTAAAGTTGATAATTAAAAGCCAAAGAGATGATGACATAATGGCGATATATCCAATACAACCTGAAATTATTTAAAAACATTTAATAACCTAGAGCACAGTATTGAATTCATAAAAATTACCAACAAAGTAGCAGATGAACTTGCCGTCTTCTGGATCCACCCAATGCATATTTCCAACAATAAACAATGAGATTCCCAAGGAGTTGCAAATAAAGTAGCAGATGCAACACTTTCCGTGGACACTTCTAAAGTTCGGTAATATCAGATATAACACAGTAATCAAAATCATGAGGCAGATAGACACCACTTGCACTAGAAGTAAACAATTTTTATAAATGTTCAATGCTCATATGTTGATTATTATATGTACAAATATTTTTTACAAATATTTGTAATCGGCTAAAGGAGTGATTGAGTTTATAAAATTTACGTGGCTTATTATTCCCTTCGACCATTGAAAATTGCCAAAAAGGGGTATATTAACTTTGTGCAAATGTATGTAACAGGCAGAAGGAGGCGTGGGAGACCCCACAAAGTATTTATATTCTTGCTAAAAATAACTAGCCAAGTCGATTCAGCCATGTCCGTCTGTCTGTCCGGATGTACGGATGTCCGTCTGACCAGATGAACACACAGATCTCAAACATTATAAGCACTAGAGATACAAAATGTATATTTATATTTTATATGCTCTGTTTATTTCAATTTGATTTTTAAAGTTTATTTCAACTGTTGATTTCCACACCCACCGCTTCAGCAAATCATTTACTCGATTTTTCATCTCGAAATGTTCAAAATTGAAAAGAATTTATTATTCGGTCATGTATTTTTTTCGGGTGTTTGTGCGAGCGGATGCACGGCTCATGTTATCGGATAACCAAGGCAATTTCTGGCGACTCCTCGTACGGTTCGGTTGGTCCGTAGAATCGCGTTGGACTATTACGCTGCTGCTGCTCGGTTGGCTTATGTATTCGTTCCCTGCTGAGGGTCCTAGTTTGTGTTTATCAGGTAACCCAATCGCCGCTGCTCAATCAGTATGGCATCCTGCGGGATTATCTGAAAGAGAAAAAGCCGACATCGCGGCCAGCTACCAGGAGCCTGAGTAATCAGCACGATTTTCGTAGTCTGGATATGTACGATGCCATTGTCTTCCATGTGGCTCAACCGTTTCCCTTAGTCATGCCATTGCCCTCGCTACGCCGTCCCAAGCAGACCTACGTGTTCGCCCTCATAGAGCCCCCCGGGCGAGACGAAGCATCGCCTAAGTAACGAACAGAATTTCTATAATCTCACCATGAGCTATCGCCTAGACTCGGACATTGTATGGCCTTATGCTCGACTGCTGGCTCGGAAGTCGTATGGCGCCCAGTCTGCGGCCGCAATGGCAACAGCCCCCCGCGTCGGACAGCTGGAATGACACCGAAATCCTAAACCTCTGGCCAACGAAGGCCAATATGGCCGACTGGTTTGTGTCGAGGTGGTCATCTACCGCAGCTGCGGAACTCTCAGGTGAGTTGCAAGATAGAAAGGGAGAGAGAGACACTATCTAACCCTTCTAATCACTTCTGCAGCTGTGCAAGAGACGATCCTCACTGCGACGAGATACTGGACACGGACTACAAGTTCTAATTGGCCTTTGAGAACTCATTGTGCGTGGACTATGTCACGTTTGTTTATGTATGTATGCTATCTTTCGATATGAGTAGTAAAAGGCACGCCAGAGGCGCCAAAGAGTTAAATGTTCTATGAGCCATCTATGTCTGTCTGTCTGTCTATCCGCCAGTCTGTCTGTCTGCCTGTCTGTCTGACTGCCTGTCTGCAGCAAGATTCCTGTATATTATACGCTCATCAAGTTTATTTCAAATGTTAGGCGCCACGTCCACCGCCCTAGCGAATCATTAATTAAATTTTTAAAGTCGATTTCTAAGCGGCGTATAAAAGATACAATTTATTAATTTAATACCAAGCTGATTTAAATATCCACTAATCCTCTACATTTTAATTTGATCAGACAATGAACACAGAAGTTATGCAAGAAAGTATGAGAATAACTCTAAGTGCTTGTGTCAGATAACAAGGGAGGCAGTATATATATTCTTGCTCAGGATCACAAGCCGAGTCGATTGAGCTATGTCTGTCTGTCTGTCCGTCTGTCCGTCTGTCCGTCTGACCGTCTGTCCGTCTGTGTGAACGCACAGATCTCAGCTATTATAAAAGCTAGAGTTACCAAATTTGGCAGAAAGACTCCTGTGTAGATCAAGCAGATCAAGTTTATTTCAAATGTTAGGTGCCACGCCCACCGCCCCCACAAATCAATAATTTTGTGGGCGAGCGCGAAGCGCGAGCGCCATCTGTCGGGATTAATTTCAAAGCATGTATATATGCATATGTGTATGAATTTAACAAATTAAACTACACGGGAACATAGGTCGAAGGGTATCCCACTGTCGCGTGCTGCGCGACTGTTGCTTTTCTTACTGGTTTTTGATTGGCATCAATGCCGATTCGATAACAAATTAAAAACTGAGCAGATTAAACCTGTATACATACATATATAGTTTATAGCTGTTATATACTTAAATCTGACTATTCTCTATATCTACTATGCGCTTACCACAAGTTCCAGTTTTGTCAACTTTACCGAGACAGTAATGAGGTGCTATTTTAATTGCTGCCGACGTCTCATTTGTATCTGTATGTAATTCTAAATGTAACATCATGCAATATTGGCCCTTATTTAACATTTTATTATCTAAATGGCGTAAGAGGTTGCCATTCTAAAAAGTAAATTGATTACTAAAGCATTCTTTAATTTATGATTCCATCTCAAACCTTGAATAATTTCCAATTTTGGGAAGTACTCCATTCGGTATCCAAGTGTGAATAGTCCTTACACGTGATGTGATTTAATATTGTAAAGTCTTTCAAATCGCTTTCTACATCAGTTCTATTGTCCAGCGTCATTTTGATAGAACTTACAAATTGTTTCACATTATAAGGATTTTTACATATCCCTCTTCCGTTATCGAGCTCAAGGTTAGGCTCACAACGAAATCGGACACATGGCTTGTCTTGGCAAACACATCCTCTGATGTGTTCTGGAACATCTTGTTCCTCACCGTAGAAAAGGTACTGTTTGCTATAATTTCCGACCTGTTCTTTCGGAATCAGTATCTCGTCATATAGATACGATCCATTATCGAATCGATGACTGTTCGTTAGATCGACTGTATCGAAATAATCGCAGCCTGGAATACTGCCAGCAACCTCAGTCATAAGTATACTCAGTATTGCGAGAATCACTATACATTTTTTCCATCTCTGAAAACGTAGAGAGTATTTAAGTTGATGTAAGCTTATTTAAACTCGACTATGAGAAAGAAATCAATTGTTTTGCAAACTGCAAATCACGGCATCAAAAGATATAATTTGACTGCTTTGGTTGGTTTAAAACAATTACAGTTATGTAAAATGTATCCGGTTGGATTTTAAGTTAACTGTATGGTATAATAAGTAAGCAAATTTTGTCTTCTTAATAATTGTAACATTAGAAAAACTATTTATATGAATTTTACGTTTGCGACCATATTTAGACGATCCCGTAGCTCCAAAAGAAGCTTAATAAACGAATTAGTTTTAAGGAGAACTGCACACAGCGAGCACCACGATGATACTGAGTGATCTACAAACGACGTATAAATTCATACCTAAGTCTAGTCTACTATCTTGCTACACAATATCTATAAGTAAATATATCTCACTCTCATTGTCTGTTTCTCACCGAGCATCTGTAGCTGTTTCAGTTCAGTCCAGTTATAAAAGTGAAACATCTTCGCCAGAAAACTTTTTACCTTCTCGAAGTCTAATAATCACCATGCTGGGCGTGGCAGCTATAGCGTTCGTAAGTACCTTTCCCGTTCGATTTTGCTCAGTCAACTTAGTATATTGTTTGTGTAAAGTGAAGTCATAGGCTTTCCCTTTTGGTTTGTATATACAACAATATGTACTATACACAGAATTATTTACAAAGACAAAGAAAGTTTTCCCTTTTCGATGCATATGTCATGCAAATTTACTATTAATTATTTTATCTAGAACATATAAAAGTACCCGTAGATAATTCGTTCCTATAAATTTAAATGATTGTACTCCTTTTATTTTATTTTTTATTTCTTTTCACAAACACGTAGGATGATAAGAACAAGCAATATAAAGTTGAGAATTATTGTGATATGGGGAGAAACCAGCGATACGTGTACATTAAAAAGTATAGGTTTCAAACAACTTATGTACGGGTATTATAGTTCATTGGAAATCGTTAAACTATAAATATACATATGCCACGCACACGTATATACAAAATTTGAACAAGAATTATAATCACAAGTTGTGCACTTTTTGGCTTTACATTTTTACACTTAAATAAAAACAGTTTTTACGTTCACTTTATTTAAAAAATCTGAAAAACTAGTATATTTACTGAAGTAAACATCTAAAATAAACAATTTAAATAAAACATAAATATTTGGCACATTCCAGACGTTCAGTTTTAACATATGTATGTCAGGTTATGTTGTTGATGATGCTTCATTCTTCGACATCAAGCGCATTTCACTTGAATCAACTTGACAAGTTGTTGAAGTGGGGATTATATCTTTCGTGCCGAATACACTACCGAATATTATATTGAAGATTACACTCGATTGAAATGCAAAAGTTACTCACAGTTCCCGTAAGGATTTCAAGACGTCTCTCCTAAGAATTGTTGCCACAAATAACACGATTCCTTGTCCCGATGTGAGATAATCGATCATTTTTATCCACACTGATGCCGTAATGTTTTCATAGCATAAAAATAAAACATAAGACACGATCTCCAGAATCCAGATAACTCCCACAATCACGAAAAGCCGGAAGAACATGCCAAAGCTAAAAATACATTTATTTTGAAAACCTGAATACCATAATCGTCCAACAAGATGTACTTTGCTATGTTCCTTAAATGACTCTGACTCACAGACTGCGCCAAGTGACGTCTATTGTTTCTGTTCTGCACAACAATACGTATTGTCGTCTTTATAAAAAATGTTATATTGATTATTATAAGAATAAACAGAGGCCCATAGTAGTAAATCGATGCTGTCCAACTGTAAGCTACAAATACAATAAAAAACAATATCATAAAACTTCTGCAATTATCGGATTATTTAAGTAATCATCATACTGTTAATCCAACAATCGTAGTACGTAAAACTAGGTTTCCATGGAATTAAATCACTAAGGTCAATAGCAACAGCGACAATAAGGAACATCGTAGACAAGCTCCATACAAAGATGTTATATTTACAAAATTTAGATTTTTGACCAACTCCCACATTATCGAAAGTCCTCCATAAATTGTAGTTTATAATCAAAAGCCAGAGAAAAGTAGACATAACCGTGTAATAGCCCGAATAACCTAAAAATCCGAATTGAAGTATTACTCAGTGATATGTCGTGCAATGTGCTTAACAATATTACCAACTAAGTTACAGATCCAGCCGTCTTCTATCTCTACCCAATGAAGATTGGCAGCAATCAGGAATGAGAAGCTCAGAGAGAGGCAAATAAAGTAGCAGATGCAACATTTTCCGTGGGCACTTCTAAAATTCGGTAATATCAGATACACAAGAATAATCATAATCATAAAGAAGACAGAAACCACTTGGACTGTAAAAAAGAAGTTTTTTTAAATGTTATAAGTTGTGAATCTTGTATATTATAGTATCAAATAAGTATATTATTTTATTTCAAGATTCTGCAACCATACCATGTACTTTATAGTCTTGAAACTAATCTGCTTACCATAATCTCTAGATCTGTCAGGCTCCGGTATGCAGTGATGTGGTAAAATTTTATATATAAGATCTTGACTATTCAAGACATTTGATAGTTCATGTTGCATGCAATAATCCCGTTTGGATAAAGTAGCAACATCCAAATGACGGAAAAGTGTGCCGTTCTATATAGTTAGTCGATTAACTTAAGATATATTTAAAGTTTACTAAAACTATCTGCCTCCTACTTCAAACAATGTCCAGTCATGGCCAGGATTCTCTTCGGGATTCAAATGTAAATGCTTCTCACACGGTACGGGTAAGTGTGTTAATATTGTAAATTCTCGAATATGCCTTCTGACCGCCGTCCCATTGTCCAGCGTTAGACTAACCATAGTCTCAGTTTCGATTTTATCGAAAGCACTTTCGCATTTTCGCTGTCCATTAACGAGTACTTGACCAAGATCACAGCACATTCGGATACATGGCTTGTTGTGGCAAACACAACCCCTTGGATGTTCTGGGACATCTTCTTCCTCCCCATCGAAGAAGTATTGTTTGCTATAATATCCAACCTGTTCTTTGGGAATCATTATGTCTTCGTATAGATATGATCCATTTTCCAATTGCTGAATATTTGTGAGATCGACAGTATTGAAGTAGTCGCATCCTGGAATATCCCCGCCGAATACATGTTTATTTATGCAGATTATTACAACAGCAAAATAAATAAACATTTTCTATGATAAAAGAATATTTTTTTATAAACGCAGATCCACACAATTTAGATTGATGTCAGATTGCAATCGGACAGGAATGTAATGTTAATATTTCAGACAATGTCATAAGATCTCATAGTGAACGATTTGAGCAACGCTATTTTTATACCCGCTTCTCACAAGGGTAGAAGGGTATTATAAGTTTGTGCTAACCGAAAATGTTAACAACAATAACCATTAATGCCAAAATTTGGTTGCAATCGGATAATTTACATAAAACTCATGTGTTTAAGAAATAATTGTAGAGACATGTGATTTCTACTATAAGCCGTTCTTTGCAAAGTGTGCAAAAGAGAAGTTATATATTAAAGAAATCAGAAATTTAACGGGTATATCACTGCCGGGCATACTCGATTATAGCTTTCGTGCTTGTTAGTGCTGAATTTTAGTGCTGAATTTTATTTGTAGAGAACGCGTGTTGAAATGCAATGAATGCACAAGTACGTTCTGAGTGAGTTGCACAGTGAATGCAAATTGGGACGTGCTTTCTGCTTTATCGTTAGTTTTCGCGCTCACTATGATATCATCTCTAGCATAAGCTTAAATTCGCTTAAAGCTCTTCCTACCAATAAGCAAGTTGAAAACACAGGTAATTTTGTTTTATTTCTGTTCATTATTATTTTAAATTTGTTGCTCAATATAATAGCACGTATGGACTTTTAGAAAGATGGAAAACAACTGAAGAAAAATATCCCGACGCTAATCATTTGTGCATACATTTGTGATTCTTTATATAGCGATTGTGGTTTAGCAAACACAAGAAATATGCCATATATTATGGACGGGTAGTTCCGATCTATTTACAGCGTGCAGCAATAAGAAACCTGTGTCAAGTTTCATTATGATACGATTAAACTCTGAGAGACTAGTTTGCGTTGCAAGAGACAAATGGATGGAAGGATAGACAGAGGGTCGGACAGACAAACATAGCTAGATCGACTCTCCTGACGATGCTGATTCAGAATATATACATATATTCTTGATGGGGTTGGAGATATCTCCTAAGGTGCGCTGCAAATTAATATACCCTCTTCAAGGGTATAAAAACCAGAAGCGCCCGCTAAATAATTCTTTCCCCTCAGTTCTTTCTAAATAAAGTCCTATCAGTAAAAAATCATTTGAACAAAATCGGTGACACAGAAAGAAGACCGAAGAATTACACCTATAAACAACTGTGATTTTTTAAATAAAATGCAGAATTTCTAGTTTTTGCAAGTAATTTCAGCACCAATTCTTTAAAATCTGTTCATTTTGTGTTGCACAGTGTTAGGAAATGAATGCGATCTGTGGCATCGATACTTTTTAGCGATATCTACTCGATTCCTAGAAATAGAACTATCGCCTGCCATTGTTAATATCAGTCACAATGGTTTAGAATATTTGCTATTTCTATGAACACCCTGCATAACAACAAAATAATATTGCGGTTTCTTTGTCGCTTTATCAAATTAAAACAAAAAGAATTTATTCATTGTTATATTTGTGTAACGAGAGCAAACTTAAAGCACTCGGTTGTTGATCCCTGACCTCGATTCGATGGAATAATTAAAATAAAAACAATATAGTTTTATTTTTTAAATAAACCCATAAACATCATATTTAAAATGAAACAACATCTTATTTTTCAATTTTATTCAGTACTTACTTTTCCAAATTTTCCATTTTTAAATTTTATTCAATCAATTGTTTAGTTAATTTTCCTTTTCAATTTTTTCAACTTTATTAGATAAGAATACATATACATTTATATAAAATATATTAAACAATAACGTAGTTATATTAATTGTACTGTAATAAACGTATTTCATCATATTTAAATCAATAAACAAAAAATATTTTGTGCAGTAAACTTTCAGTTTAAAAGCATCAAAAAATTTGTTATTAAACAATTTGTTGTTCGTTTTCATGCTTATTGTTATTAATTAAATATAATAACGTGTCACAACAATTAAGCTTGGATTTATAGTATTTGAAAACGACATAAACAATCAAAGCTTGAATATTTACATTTTCAGAGAGAAAATCTCATTTTGAAAATGAAATTTACTGTAACCTTTAACAAAAGTATTTTAAACTACCTACAAATAGTTTCAAAGTTTTTATAATTTGCCCAAGAAGATTTAGAAAGTTCTTGAGCCCTAAGAAACTAAAGAAAACTGGTTACTAAGATGTAACACTTAAACGAAGAAATTTATATAGTTTAGTTTCATTCCTAGAATATTTACACACAACTTTTTTTTGATTTGTTTTTTTGTAATAGTTTGTTTCTCAATTTTGTTTAATATATATTTGACTAGTGCTTTGGGTGTATATTGTATATATAGATATATTTAAAATACGCACTTGGAGCCCAATTTGAAACCACGACGACACTTAGTTGTAATTACAAAAATATTACAAATCTAAAAATACATTAAATTCACAATTAGCTTAAGTTGCAATCCATTCAGATCTCAGTTAGCATGGGCTGGATTCTTGGCATTATACATAAAAGTGTATACTTCTTTTGAACATTTACATACAGTTTCTCATTCTCTTTCTACATTGGGTTCCCCCCTTCTAATTCCATTTATCTCAGTAGTAATTCAATATATCCTTGTGAGTCCATAAAAATATATATATATATATATATATCTAGAGTAGACCAACAATCTAAAGTTCAGTTAGTCAAGAGTTGGGCGCGTCTTTGTAAGGCGTTCCCTAGTACCTAACTGTTAAGAGTGTCTAGTTTTTACAGAAATACATACATAATATATTTGATTATTCATATGCACACATATAGTATATAGTATATTATATAGTATAGTTAATTTGTTGTCTGTCTATGTATAGCGGGTGCAGTCGAGTGACTCAACTGGCAACAACTCATTTTCGCACAGTGTTTGGAATCAATCATTTGATGATCATTCACAGAAGTAGTGAGGTAGAAATGTTCTCTTCCGCTCTGCTGCTCTCTCTCTTTTACTGATCTTCTCCGATCTTACCAGCTGTTACTAATCGCCTGCTCCAGCTTGGCCTTGGCAACTGCTGCAGCGGCAGCAGCTGCAGCTGCCTGTGCTGCTGCCGAGCTAGCGCCCAGAGTGCCAGCCCCTGTGGCAACTACGCCGTGTTGTTTACCCACAGCAACAGCAGCGGCGGCAGCTGCAGCAGCCAGCAGCGAGGCCGACGACGAGCTGGGCATGAAGTTGACATTAATGTTAATGGGATGAACCACAGGCATGCTCGTGTAGCTCTTCTCGAGCAGATCGACCCCGTTGAGGTACGGCACCAGGGCATTGTAGTCTACATTGAGTGGCACGTAGTAGTTGCCTTGGCAGTGCAACGCGAAAATGGGCACTGTGAACGAATGGCGTGGCGGCAGCGGCGCTGTAGTGCTGCTGGGTGTGCTCAGCTGGGCGCCACCGACGGCACTCAGCTTTAGCCAGCAACGGACTGGAGTTGGAGCTGCTGTTGTGTAGCTCCGACTTGATGTCTTTTATGTCACTGAAGTTAAAGTTGGGTTTGTCCTCCCGCACCAGCATCATGGGACGTGATGGATTTGGGTTGCTAGCCTCGCTGTGTACATCGGGAAGCATGGCATCGCCGTTGCATGCTGCTGCTGCCGCCGCTGCTGCAGCCTCGGCCAGCTTGCGCTTCTTCGCCATAATGGGAGCTATTTCTGGTTCGGTGCCATCCTTAGAGTGTTCGGACAGTGTGTGCAGGTGCGAGTGATCGCTCTGCAGATGCGGCGCATGTTCGCTGCTCGTCTCCTCATCGTGCAGCTCATGCACGAAGCGCTCCTTAATGTGATTCTTGTACTTGTAGTTGTTGTTGTGCTCGATCTCGTGCGATGACTCCGAATAGTTACGCATACGCATCGACATCAGGCTGTCCGTTGTATGATGATTGTGTGCCAGATGCGAATGTTGCGAATGATGCTGCAGCAGCGCATCCCGCGGCGGAGGTGAATGCATGTTGGAGGTGTCTGTATGCAGTATCGGTTCGCGGGATGAATCGAAATCATGCTGACTGCTGTCCGTATGATGATGTGGCGCCGTCGAGGTAATCACTGGCGCCTGATGCGGCTGCTGCTGATGGGCTGCTGCAATGACACTGGCAACTGTGGCAGCAGCAGCAGCGGCCGCCGACGAGGACGACGATGTCTTGCCTGCCAGCGTGTGGCATGCAGTGGATGCAGATGTTGTCGAACTGGCCGCATTACTGCTGGCCGCATTCGAGCCCGAGCCTGAGCCTGAGCCCGAACCGGAGCCCGTTGAGTTTGTGGGTATATTGTCAACGGCAATGCCATTGACACTGCCACTGCCACTGCCAACGCTGACAAGCTTGCTGGGGCTCAGGCGCTCCATGCTGGCATTCGAAGTGCTGGCATTGGTCACAGCGGCGGCAGTGGCAGCAGCCGCAGCGGCGGCCGCATGCTGATTGCGCTGCAGCTGATTGAGATGATTGCGGAAACTCAGATCCTTGACGTCGTTGTGGTCGTTGCTGTGCTCCACATCGGAGGCGCCCAGCATGTCACGCAAATGGCACAGCGGTTGATGGTATGCCTGGTGGGGGCTGCCACTGGAAGCGCTCACGTTGTCCGGCATGTGGCAGCTGCGCGATGACTTGTAGCAATCAGCTGTAAGAGAGAGAGAGAGAAATGAGCCATAATCAAATACAAGTTAAGGTGATTGACACTCACCCTTAAACACCTCATCGATGTGCTCCTGCAGGCGCGTCAACAGACGATAGCAAAAGTCCTGCATTTGACTATCGTAGAGGAACTTGGCAGCCTCCTTCATGCAGTCCATGTAGCCGCTGCGATACTCGCTCTCCTTCTGCAGGCACTCGCTCTGCAGATGCTTCAGATGCCTGATGGCCATCTCGATGATTTCGGTCTTCTCGATGCGGCCACGCCCCTTGCGCTGGTATTGCGGTGGTATCAGGCGGGACAGATCTGCCAGGCAGGAGTTCATGCGATCGCGTCGACGCTTCTCAATAATGCGATGCGACAGTGGATCTTGCTGTTAACGGGGTGGAGGTAGAAGAAAAGATCATAATGTTAACACAACGAGACACAATGATTGTGGGGGGGGAAATATATCAGACTATTAAGTAAAAGATCATGATGTTCTTGGACCATTATGCTTATCGATTCTGGCCAGAGTTTTTGTGGTTTTCTTTTTCTTTTTATTTTTCTTGTCAATCAATTTTCATTGTAATTACTTTAAATCGAATTAGATTCGGTTTTTTTGGGTAATCGTTTTATTGTTTATCATTTATCTCATGCTTATATGGTTCTACAATAAAAAAAGGGTCAAAAGCGGCGTCATCTCTCTCTCTCTCTCTTCTCTCTCTCTCTCTGTCGCATTCGCTCTCTCGGGTTGCAGGGGGCGTGTCAACGTGGGCGTCATTTGGCGTCATCGATTCGACCGATTCGAATTCACATATAGAGTATGAGTTGAGTATATAGTATATTAAACTAGATTCTACTCGGCGCTGACACTTTTGATCCTTTGATTTTGTATTCGATTTATCGATTTCTTATCGAACTAATCGAATGAATCATGTGTGTGTGCTTGTTAAGGTTTTTGCGATTTGTTGCGAATATTGTTCGCTCTAAAATTGTAATATTTACCCTCGATGTTTTATTACGTCTTCCGGTGGCATATTCAGCATCGTCCTCGCTGTATGCCGTTGCCGATGTTGAAAAATTTAAACTAGATTCTGTGCAATAAGGAAAACTGGAGACAGCTGCTTCGCTATAATTCGTATGCGTTTTGTTTCATATGCAAAAAGAAGTGGGAAGGATAAGAAACACAAATAAGTCCAAATCTTCAATTCAATTGTTCAAAAATCATGTTTTCATTTTGTTTTTTGTTTTTTTTTTCTGTTCAATTCATTGAGTTTTCATTGTTTTAGTAATGCATTTATTAGGCGCATAACTTATCGACTGACTTAAAGTAATAACTTAATAGCTAATTATACTAGCATTAATTATATATATTATATTTATTATGTAGTTATATGTGTTGTTGTGGTTGGGCAATGCTTTATTTCGTTTCGAGAACAAAAAATGTTAGATATATGGTAATAAAAAATAAGCCTAGGCTGTAATGGTGAGAAAAAAGAAAGTTTTATTAATCGAAATTGCTCTGTACAGTGTACAACACATTGTCAGTTAAGTCGATCATCTCTCTCTGTCACTGCTCTCTCTCTCTCTCATTCTCTCACACAGTTGGCAGTGTGTAACCAGCGGTTAATCCGAGAGTTCTTCCCCATTTCACTTGCTTGGCTAAAATCAAACGAGCGTTTTGTTTTGGTATTTTGTTTTTTGGTTGTAGTAAAAAATAGAACAGTATATAAGATACATCGGTAATACATACAGTAAGCATAGAAGAGAGTAAGCATACCCAGCTTAAACTCGTTGTTAACTCAGAATATATAAACACAAACACAACAATATTTACACTTGCACTGTGTATATTAAGTATATAACTAGTTGGCGACTATTTATATTATCTAAATTAAGTTTTAACTTATTTGCTTGCTGTTCATATCTACAAATATTATTCATTTATTACAGCGCAATCTCTTCACACGTTTTCATCAACAATTCTTAAATTAGACTACACGTTTTCAGGCGTCATCAAAAAGAATATGTTACACAGACCAAAAATATTCGAAATTCATACGAAACAGGGCGAAGAATGCTAACAAAGCTAACTCTACAAAGTGTTGTCAAGAAAGATATATGATGTATATAGAGGCTATATAGTATATAAGCAAACATTTCATCAATTTCAGTGAGCAATCAATTTGTACAGTGACCAAAACAAACAAAACGCTAAAGTATAAAAATGCAAACAGAAGCGAAATACGAAAAGGCAAATGAGAGAAAGACGCGCCCAGAGACGCGCAGCAGAAAAAGCTAGAAGATTTGCGGCTACACGGGCGATAAGAGCACGCAATGATTGCTCGCATATGAGAGCGATATCGCACACACACACACAAGTATACACAAGCACACACAAGCATATACATGTCTATATACCAGTAAGCACCGGCGCATGGCGCTTATACCTTGTTTACCCCCACCCCCTGCTGAGCAGTGTAGGCAGCGTTTTGGGAAATTCACTAGCATATCTAGCTAGCCTGCATATTCGCAGTCACATTTCGCATAGCATTTAGCACGTTTTGTTGCCTGTTGTGTTGTGGCTGCTAAGCCACAGCAAGTCTTGAGAGTCACGCACAGTTAACGCTGCGTATGCGTAATGTGCGAGTTGTCTATTCAAATAGCAATAGAGAGTGTATACTGCAGACTGATAGATATGTATATATACTATATTAGATAGATATATTTGTGTAAATAGTATCGTCATTGAGTCGAATTTCTCTCGGGTATCCCGTGTGCAGGGCGTGCTCTCCACTTTTACATCATTTGTTGTTGAAACTTTGCACTCATTGCGCATTGCAAGGCGTCACTCGGCAGAATCACTCGCTTGATTCATGAAATGCAACGACGCGATGTTCTGCACATTGAACCCACCGAAGACAACAGACACGCCCCCGTTGCAATCCGCCCACATTTCGAGGGCCAAGAAGAAAACACTAGCGCACTTCTCAAGCTATTAAGTAATTGGTAAATAGCGCCGCTCGTACGAATTTAGAAATGAGCCAGCCAAAATACACACACACAAACACAGACAGACACACAAATACACTGCTCTTACAAGGCAGATATTGGGGTAAGCCAAATGACGCCAACTGTTGACCAGCCGCCCGCTGCTTGCCAAGAGCATGTACATTGTATAGGGGCCATTGGACGCACATTTGGACGGTGCGCGTTTAGCCTGAAGACAATCAGCGATACTGATAACAGCTATCTACAGCTAATATGCATATATACAGGTGTATTTTGCACACGCACACTCATTGTTGATATCGTGCATTAACCTAAAAATACAAAATTTCATTTGTATTCAGCAACTGAGGCAGGCAGGCAGCTTTATGGTTTCCTGTTTTCATACCCAGCAAGGGAGAGAGATATGGAGAACCTTGTCAGCGACACGTGATAGACAGACACTTTAAAGTACACACACTCCTACTGTGAGTGCGGCAACGAATACACTCGAAGATACACTCGATTGATTTGACTATCGTACTTCATTAGCACTCGTCCAAAGTTTGGCTAGTTATCAATGGGGCAACGACTACTTGGCGAAGTATCTAACTATCTGACATGCATGGTGTGTGTGTGTTGAGATTATAAACAAATCTTAGCATCGCTATAGATCAGATGAATCATCCACTGAGTCATCCAAGTGGAAACTTTTTTGGTGCAAAGAGTAACAAGTTTGATTTACTGCATCTGTATTTGTTGTTGTATGTGTATTTGTATTTAAAGTTGTAACTGTATTTGTATCTATATCTGTAGTTGTATTTGTATCTGTATTTGTATCTCTATTTGTATCTATAGTTGTATCTGTCTATGTCTCCGTCTGTCCTCCTTCCAATGTCAAGCGTTTCCGCTAGAGAATTTGTGTCGTACACAAGACCTTCGCAGGCAGAGGCAACATGGCAACATTTCTACATATGTATATTTCCACACTTGCAAATGGAAATTTGTGCTGCGTATTGTGAAATCAACAACAAGAGAGAGGGAAGAACAAGACGAGGCGAGGCGACAATACAAAATAAACAAACAGTAGCAATAAAACCATAATAAATTGTCGCAGTCTTAGGCAAATTAGACGACGACGACGACGTCAACCATCAAATGGAAAACAAAAGTGCTCCAGACTGGAGAACCTAGCAACACACACTCCCCCCACACACACACACACGCTGTTCATTGGCCGCAATAACCTTGACTGCACCTGCAGTACGCGACGCTGGCTGCAGCTGATAAGATAACCCCCTCGTCGTATACATATATGCACAAATACTAATGCAGTCAAGCTAGTCGCAAATAGTCGTAAATACAATACAATACTTAATGTGTTCGCATTTTATAAATAATAAAAACTCATCGAGCGATCACGTGAGAGAGCGCAACAACTGGAAACCTCACGTCAACCGGTTGCAGCAGCAGCGTTCGTTGCTAAAAATATATATACGAATTTGAGTAGCCATATGCCATACGTATTCATACTATGCGTGTGTGTGTGTGTGTATGTCTGCCTCAGTTCAGTTGGACACGTGATATAATGGGCAGCGAGTTTGCAAAGCAAAACATGCAAAGTGCTTAGCCATCAAGTTGCTTAGCCATCGAAGATTTGTTTAAGCAACTCAAGTGAAATTTGTTTGCTCAGCAAAACGTGTGCACGTGTTGAATGCGCGACTTGGCAACAATGGATGAGCAGAAACGGAACTGCAATGGGGGCAACAGACCCCCATACAGACCCCTCCCCCTCTCTCTCTCCCTCTCTCTCGCATACAATTTAATAAACAAAAGCAAAAACAATAGAATACATAGACAAAAACAATTCATAATGAACGCATGCTCCATTGAGTACAAATACATTACGTATACGCCGCTTGGAACGCACAGAAATGTACAGCAAGTAAGTTGAGTGCAGCGGAAATACAAGGTACACGTGAGCACTGCCTATATATGGTTAGAGATGCATATATAGATAGATATAGAGGCATATAAACATTGTATATACTAGCAAAGATTCTTAGGCTCTTTACTGCCCAGCCCCGCCCACATTCCCATGCAATACTCACATGCACTTGGTTTTATATTACACAAACACACACACACACTTACATGCTCTTGGAATTCTCTTAATAACTAGGTCAGAAGACATAAAGATCCGTCTATTTAAATCATTTAGCGGCAATCAAACGGAATGTGTCCATCTGACGAACGAATTGCTGACTCACACCACAGGCCACAACAGTCCCAAAGATCGCAAGAGTCACGCAGTGCATTAATCACAACGAGGAAAACACACACAGAATACACACAGTATACACACACACTCACACTCAGGCACACACACTGAGAACAGACAAGTGTGGACACACAAGTTTTGTAAATTTCTCGATTTTGCAGCACGTTTGTCAAACGAGGCACGACGTATCAAGAGAGCTCTTCGAATGTGCTGCATATGAATCGACAGACACACACACACACACATACACATCTGTGTATATAACTGCATGGAGGATATCGTGTCTACGTGCCAGCGATTGAAAAGCCAATGGACGAACGATGATCGCACAACGTCAAGCCGAATAGAAACGCGAATTCGATTCAGAGTCAAATTTTAAAATTGGATTGCGTTGAATGCACAACACACACAGCCAGCTACACACAGCTACACCCCTCACACACTTATAAATATATAGAATAAAAAAGTCTTATTTATAGCACGCAAATATTCGATAGATTTTGTTTTGTAAACAACCTTATTGGCACACACAGTCCGCCAGGAGAACACAGTATTAATATTAATTGGACATATATCGATCTCTCTATTGCGGCTTGCTTCGACGTGTTGTCTTGCTGAACATTTGTGAGTTACTTAACCTACATGACCTGCAAATCCGTTGGCATCTGCGTCATGTAACACAAACGTAGCCAGCAAACAAACACACTTTTCTCAGACTCTCCTCTTCTCTTCATCCTCAATGATTAATCACAATTAGCATTAGGCACATGCTTATCACTGGTTGCTCACAAGTTTGTTGGGGTCACTCACAAGTTGTCGACAAGATCCCGAAATCGAAAACAACGAGAGACAGTTGCGTATATATATATAATCGGGGTCTGCCCAGCAGCTGCCTCGTCGTGCAACAAACCCGAGATCTCACACAGTGTGTCTGACAGCCAACGTCGTTTCCCCATTTCCCACTTCCCCCGGTCATCAACATGCTCCAACGGCTTCTTATGTGCTACACTTACAATACGATGCGTATATATACTATATATATGAATACTATATAGTATGCATATGTTTACATATATATCAATGTTTGTAGACGTGTAGGTTATCTCGCATGTGCGTCACGACCGTTTCGCTTTTATCGCGTGTTTGCTTATCTCGTTTATGGATGACTTGTTTGCAGTTCGCTTGTTGATTTCTTTTTCTTTTTCTCTGCTCCTTCTTCTGCTTCTTTCCTTTGCTTTATTAACGCATCGTGTAGTGCAAATTATAAACATTTTAAATTTATGACAACCAGCCAGCCAGAGACGCATGTTTTCTGCGAGTCCAGAAACCGATAACGATAGCGATAACAAGACGATAATGTTTTGTATTGTGTGGTATGTTCTATACAGTTCTATGTAGGAATATCTAGACAATACGAGAAGAATACGCCGTTCTCCAGCTAATTACTTCCCTAGACAGTCTCTTAATTAATGGTTCACGTGACGCATAAGTAATGTGAGTAATTAAAAGGCTGCTATGAAATATACTCAAATTCATATTCATTTAATTTCGACTGAAGGTCAACACTTTTATTAGTAAACATATGTATATATTGTATATAGTATACACACACGTGCCTCTGTAACGTATATCCTTTTATTTATAAGTTGTACATATATATGTATATATATTGGGAATACCTTGGACAGTGTTGGACAGTGGATACCAGAATAGACGAATATCACAACCAATGTATAGAGAACAACACAGTTGCTGACCTTCAAAAGGACACCGACTGGTACACACGCACAACAGTCTATATGTATGTGTGTGTTTGTGTGTGTGCTGCACACACCAACACGCCCACAAAAGCCAGTCAAATGAGCGGGCCAATCGTGCTGTTGTTATTGCTCTGGTTGTTGTTATTGTTGCTATTTATAGCCAACGGTTTGGCCGTTGACATTTTGTAGAGGAATAAGCTGGCTTTATAAAAAGCAATCAGTCCGGTCTCCCAACGTCTTATTTATTTATATACACACGCACTCACACACACATTCTATATGTATCGAAATGCCCAAAGAGTATACACAATATCAAATCTATATAGTATATACCTGGCAAATCAAAAGCCAATTGAATATTTAGTTCGGCGCGGCAAATGAAATTCAAGTTCAAAACAAAAACAAAAACAACAGCGAGTGACGGGGAAAAAACCCAAACTGAACGTCACGTTTGCCAAATCGTGTGTTATAATTTGTTTGTATTTTCTCTTGTTTTTTCGGTTTTTTTCTCGTTTTTTTTTTGCAAAATGTTTGCATAAATAAATACATAAACTAAAAATATATTTAAAAATAGAAGCGACTCTGTCGCAGTGGCTGCCCACGTTTTCTTTAGCTTGATTTTTCAATTAAATTTCGCTCAGCTGTCAAAAATAGCAACACATATCAGACTTAATGTGCCACAAACACACACACATGTATATACACACACTAGCACACACAGATAAACAGAGTTACTTAGTCTAAAACTTAAATTCGACACTAACAATTAATTATGAATAAACTTAAACGCGCACAGGTGAAAGTGAGTGTGTTTGGTTGTTGTTGTTTTGGCTTGAAAGAAGCTGCTTTTTTTCGGCTAGTTTCCCGCAATATACCTACCTCTCATACTTAACCGGATGTGGGGCATGTCCATTTGCTTCGCTCCAATAGGGCTCCATATTGTTCTGGCTGCTGCTGCTGAGGCTGCTTCCGCTTCTACTTTTCTGACTGCTGCTGTTGCTGGAGACGGAGATGCTGAGCAAAACTGCTTCGTCTGTCCTCTGCTGCAGCTGCGACGTTGCTTGCAGTTGCGGTGGAATGGTGGAAGGTGTTCGCCTACGTCTACGTCAGTGCAGAAAAACGGCTAAATAAAACGGCTAAAAATGCCGGTGAACGAAGCTAACGAACGAAAGAGCGCGCACGAGTTTTATGACAGCGCAAACAGGTTGTCGGCGACGGCGAAATCCCTCGCGGCGAATTACGAATTGCTACTTTGCGACTACGTTACGTAGCGGCAGAGGTTGGTGGTGTTATTTAGATTTGTTGTTGGTGGGGTAGTCTGGTACTTTCTGGTGGGTTCACTTTAGCATTTAGCTTACACAGGTATTTGAATTTTTAATTTTGAGCTATTACGCGTTGGCATTAATTGTTAATAACTAATTCACACACAATTAATCTCTATCACACACACTCCACTGTTGGGAATATCCAATACTCTTTGCACCCCTGAGACACTGACACTGCTTTCCGTTTTAGACGTATCTGTAGCATAACATTTCGTCTTTATATCGGGGAATATATTTATATGTATGTGATTATTATTATTATTATTCTTTACTAGAACTGAATTTGCTTCGCTGTCTGTGTTGTTGATTGTTGAATGTTTGCAGATGACTGACTAGTTTACACTTATCAGCAGTGTTGGCCTTTTGTTGTTGTCACAGTGTCGAGCGATAATGAAGACACAGAAACGAGTGCGATAACACTTTATATACACACTATATATCCTTATTTATATGTGTGTGTGTGCGATAGGAGTTTATAGCTGGGGCGCACTTGTTAGACCACGGTAAGCCTCCTCGGGCGCAATGTACACATATAATTATAATGGGGAGTATTCCTTGGGCCCACGCGCTTTTTACTACTGATGCTGCTGCTGCTGATGGTTGCGTCGGGAACCTTGAAATTTCTTCACACTCGGCACGTCTCGCGGGACTTGCTCTCTATCTCTCTCTCTCTCTTGCACACACGCACACAGCACAGAGAACGAACCAACGATTGTTGAGAAACGTGAAACGTGATTCGCTTTTCTGTTACACGTTTTGCACTTTTGTTGAATTTGTTGTATATTTATTTTATTAATACACACAACTTCCTTCACAGTGGAATTTTACCAGCAGCCGAGCTAATTTGTTCGCGTGTATTTGTACGTTCCACTACACAGCACTTCTATATGTATGTATGTATGAGTATGCGTATGCGTATATTTGTGTGTGTGTACATATGCATACAATTTGTTGTTGCTGCCCGCTCGGCTGTTGCTATATTTTTTTATTTTTGTTAAACAAACAACTGCGCTGTCCGAAACGTCGCTAACGCCAACTGCTCACTTCGAACGGCTGAATTGAAATGAATGAAAAACACACGACGAACGGGCTAAAATTAAAACCAAGCAAGCAGTTCTAAAAGTCGCACGTCGAAAGCTGAATACACTTACGCAGAGTATATAAAGTGATTAATGTGAAAAGGAACAGCCACGATTTAGTTTAGTTGAATCTATAAGACCACAAACTTTTTTAAATGCGTAATAAGTTCGTATACATCAGTGATGTTACTTACAACAGTGATATATCGATCGGCAGTGATTTTTGCGAACACGATTAATCGATGTGTTCTAGTTGAATCGATGATTTTCAACAATTAGATAAACTTTGATCATTTAATTGTCCGCTAAATATTTGTTATTTTTATTGTTTTTAAAAATGTAAGATTGCCATTTAAGGAAAGGGTATACAAATACAAAACACGAGACCAAAAGCTGTGAGCAAAATGAGAGAGTTGATGACGTGCCTCGGGTATCGTGAGAATTAAGCGTGAAAATGTAAATGGCAAAAGAGCTAGAAAACGTGAGAGAGCCAAGAGAGAAACCGCCCGGCTGGTTGACTGTGAGCGAGCGTGCGAGAGAGAGAGAGAGTGCTCTGTATCAAGTTATGCTGGGCTGCGGCTGACACTGCAAGTGTGTGAGTGAGATTTGTATCAGTGTGTTGGTACGCGTTGGCTTTTGGCCTGCCGTTGCTTGTGTGTGTGCGTGCGTTGATGTTATCTCATTTCGTGTGCGGCAAACGTGATTGTCACAGTGGGACCAAAGCTGTAAACCCGAATATATTAACATAAACACAATTGTATTGTATTTTTGGTGATTTTATGTTTTCAACTAATTAAAATTCTGTTTTTTTTTAACATAAATACATAGGTTAAAATTGATGAAACTCATTTTCCGCCATGAATGTAGTTCTACTAGTATAACAATACCATCTAGAACTTCTAGAATTTACAATATTCAATCGGGTGCTATATAGAACTTGCATGAAATATTAAAAATTCATAACATAATCACAACATGTCGAGACAACTGTGCATATTTTGATGACTAGACTTCTCTAATCTAATGAGAAAACGAGCAGCATAGCAGAGAGCTACGTATAAGAGCTTTTCATAGGCCTATTCATACGATGTTGACAAATATCTTGTCTGTATGTATGTGTTTTAATCATATCGGTGAGCCCAATTTATGCACGTTGTGTGTACAATGAGAATTGTTATTATTAGTTGCAGGTATAATACAATATTATTCACCATTTGTTGTCATGCTTAATTTCGTGCTTACACACACGCATGACCAACAGCTGCAATTATCGATAGTCACGAGAATAAAGTGATCGCCATCACTAGCAAGAATTATCTTCGTTTGCTCATTTCATTTGCACAAGTAATTCCTTGTTTTTATTTGTATTATTTATGTTGTTATTGATATTGAATTACTAACCTATACCCGATATATGTACACATACGTACATATATTTTTACAGTGGCAGATAACTGGCAGAGACAACCGTTACACAGTGCTTATTGGTCATCGGGGCGTGCGTTGCGTGCCTTTGTTGGCGCTGTCTGCTTTCAAGTTGAAAGGCAAAGGCGAAAACAACGTAGAAACCCAAGCCAGCGAAATTAAAAACAATAACAATAACAGCAGCAGCAGCGACAGCACATAATAAAACACGTGAACGTGACGAATTCCAAAACAATTCGCAGCTGTTACATTGGGCGGCGGCAGCGTCAACGATTGACGGCGGCAACGGCGAATTGCGATGAAGTGAGCGAGCATTGCTTGACAACAACACGATTGTCTCAGCACATACACTTGTACGCATACATATGTACGTACTTATGCATACACACACATACACGTACACTCGCAGTCGGCCGACATTTTGTTTTTACATTACTTGGCAGCGCACTGCGTTCGCTTTATTAATCGAAATAATAATCATACGCTGCGTTGGCCCATCACTAGACGTACGTGCATGTGTGTTGGTTGTATGTGCATACATATGCACATGAGCGACTGGCGCAACTCGCTGCTCTTTATGGCTTGTACACAGATTCGCTTTCTTTCTCCCCCACTCTTTGTCAGTCTCTCTCTCTTTTCTCTCTCCCTCTCTCTCTCTCTCTCTTTCATTGTGGCTCTACGCGTGAGCAGCTTTTTATTCAAGACACGTTAAAATCGGCCACAGGCAAAAAATTCATAGCGCATGACGTAATATCTCACGCGATGCGAGCGTGTCACTCATTTCACACACACACACACAAACAAACACACCCAAATGTGTGTGTGTGTATATGTGTGTGTGAATGTACTCGCATAACACATGCCAGTTTGTTGTTGGTCACGTGTTGTGCAAATGCCAGCGCTGTGTGCCTATCAGCTCTTTGTTTATACTCAATACACACACCGTACTGACTATTGTGTGTGTGTGTGTGCATGATTCTGGTCACTTTATTTCTTTCCAGCACTTTAGTTAAATTGAAAATGCCAGCAACAAAGGCAAATGCAATCTATTTTTAGCTCCCTCGGCCCAAAGGTCAACCCAAGCTAACCGAAGCAACAAGTCACATCGATCGAGTAATGTCACAAACGTGTCCCCAGCCCCCCAATGTGCAATGCGCAATGCCATTGTGGGCCGAGGGGCGTGGCAAAGGGAGGGGGAGGTAGGTAGTCAGAGCGACTCGCCTTCTCGTTTGCATAAGTTGCAATCGTGTTTTCTTTTCTTGCTTTGCTTGTTGATCTCACAGCACAACTTGGATGCTTAAATGCATTACACACACTCACTCACACACACACACACACACTCACACATGCACGTATATACATTTGAATTATTAGTTTATTATATATTGCGCATCGAGGGCGGCACGTGCACCAGCTTCTACTGCAGCTGACGAGTCACATGTTATTACGTATACGCAGTGGGACCAGCCGAGCATTACAAACACCCACACAAACACACGTGCTAACACGCAGCGAGGGCACGTGCATGTGTGAGTGATGGTTACTCACGCGCCTCTCACTGCTCCACCCCCCCCTCCCTTCCCATGCCCCAAGTGAGGGCAACCTTATCAGAACTTCAAATTTCTTAATAGTCCCAAAAAGAAAAAACGTTATTCTCCGTCAGTTCTCAAATTTTTTCCATTTACACGTCGCGTATTTGTTTAAACAGTTGATTTTTGTTATGGTCACGTGTCGTGGTAATCGGAATGCGTTACGTGGCCGCCTGTGAATTTCCATGGAAATGAAATGCAATCAAGCGGTACACTCGCCAAACAACAACTAACAACAGCAGACTGGGTAAAGTTGTTTTTATAAACAATTCAACGGCGTGATAAAAAATAAACACTTGTGGATTGTTTATGTGTTTATGTGGGCATGGCACTGGCCCAAGCACTGAGACAGTAGCACACCACAACAACACCCTTCACTGTGTGTGTGTGTGTGTGTAAGAGTTTATCTACTTAGTAAACCATAGCTTTGGTGCCGCTGCACGTAGTATTTGTATCTTTATGGGCTCGTGATGGCGCTGTTGTTTGTCTGGCTATATAATCTCGGGCGCATTGCCGGATCTCGTGTGGATATCTAGCGTAGAGCAGTAGCATCAACTTGGGTGTAAATAGTTGTACAAAACGTGGCCGTCTAACGAGAATTACAGAGTATTATACAATAGCACTGCAATTGCATATATCTTTGCATTTTATATGTATAATTCTATATAGCTTATATATTCTTGATCAACATGGCAACTTAAGCTTAAATTCCACGTTTATACCAGTTTGCCGATGAGTTTGTTTGGTATTTCATATATAGTAGATATATACCTATATACATTCTTAGATCAACCTAAGAATTTAAGCTGATATTCGATGTTCTTATAGTATCAGTTTACAGATGGGTTTTGTGTGATATTCCATATATACTAGTTGTATACCTCGATAAAGCTTATATATTCATGAGCAACACGGCAATTTAAGCTGACATTTCAGTTGTATTTCCTTAGAACACCCATTTGGCATATTCCACATTTGTAACAGCTATTAGCTATATATTCTTGATCAGCACAACAATTTATGCTGATCTCTCATATTTTCCTCACTTTGAAGATGTTTCTCTACGAGAACGATATGTCAAAATTAAATTATGTAAGTAACTAAAAGTTCGTTTTATTATCTTGTATAATTCCACTAAATTTCATCGAAACCCGACGACGTTATCGTTATAGAGTACACGGAAAACCCCATCGAAACTCAAAACATAAAATTGATTGATTAAGAATATCTAATAGCCAAGTACCTGCCCATAAATAATACTCATAATAGTCGTATTCGTAGTATGAGTAGATATGGTAGTAGTGGCTTTAGTTGGCAAAAGAACTACTAGTCATTCAGTTTCATTCAATAATAATCTTTATTGCCATCTGTTTACTTCCACATCAATTTACAGTCCCCAATTCAATATTTTCATAAGTTGTTTACACTCAAATTTGACCAGACATGGGCGCAGAGAGGAAAAAAAACATTTGCAAACCTAAGTACCTTCCACATACGCAATCCTGTGCACGCCCCTGGCAACAGGTTGGGGACTTTTTAACTCCATCATACTCTATGTATGATAACATATGTACATGCCGTACGTAACTCATGTTTGCACCTGCAATTAGCACAGGCTAATTTCTAATTAATGAGCAGGGGCGGGACTGTAAACAAACCCACTAGAGGAGCCCGCGAAACGGGACACATAAAATGGGTGTGCGCTAATAAATTTGCTCAATATATGTACGCAAATATACATATGTATATGTATAGCTATATATGCTTGTATGTGTGCAAATTCGATTAGCATCACACTAAACAAGTGTGTGTGTGTGTGTGTGTGTGAGTTTTAAAATAGTCCGTTCCGTGCACGCTTTTGGCTCATATAAATAAATAAATATTGCGAGCGTAGAGTAAAAAGATCTTATCAGCCTGCCAAAATTTAATTTTCAAAAATCGACATGGAGGTATTTGCATGTATGTGTATGTGGATGATAGAGGTACAATAGCTTTGAGTGCATGTGTGTGTGTGTTGTTTGCTGCCCGTGAAATGTTTAGAAAATGGCGCTTTGTGGGCGAGTGTCGAGTCGAGGACCTCGAACACATGTCACAGCGGCTGTACAAGTAAAGCAAGCAACAGCAAAACGCGCTCGACTGTTAGATACCCTAAAAACAGCTGCAACTTCATACATTAACTAACACTTTTACTCAGAAAGGAGATCGATTGCGGATAATTGCTGTTGTCAGAGTTATTGATTTACCGCCACCAATACATGAGTACGGAAATCGTTGTGATTTCAGAAAAAAATATATAAAGTCGTGCTTAAATGATGATGGAAAGAATAGAATCAGCTGCTGTTAACACGCATTTGCAACAAATTAAAAACACCCACTTTCAATAAGTGCAGGGTACAAAGAAAATCAACACCCACCCAATGCTAACAGTGCCTGGAGGGGAATATACATTCTTGGCACATACATGTCAAGAATAAGTTTACTGATTTTATTTATTGAGTTACAAAGCAAATACATGGCATAATAAACATACATACATACATATATACATACATACATATGTTTGTACATATTTAGTATACTAAATACACTTGATACCGCACGTGTCGAACCTGTAATCTAGTTCTCCTTGGGCACTTAAGCAACAGAATGCGAGTAGCACTAATCAAGTGTATTTGAATATAAACAAGTGGTATCGATTTCAAGACATGATTTCTATAGTATATGCCAATCAAGAGCTGTATAAACTTGAAGTAACATTTGCAGTCTACTTCATTACTATTATAGTAGATCTTATCAAATGTTTAGTGCAGTCTAATTTAATATTATAATGATATTCAGAGCAGCTCTGCATATGATAAAGAACCTGCAATTAAACAGTGTGTGCCATAAGGTAGCCATATATCACTCACTACACTTGTTTACTCATTTTATCATAAGGAATGCGACTCAGTTGCTGCTGTCTCGAGACTTGACTAGACTTCTACAACTTATGTAAAACTTACAGTCGCGTTACACGTTTCGCATTCAAATTCTGCTGCTGCTGCTGCTGCTGCTGCTGTCGATGGAACCGATAGAACCCCGTCAAAAGCGGGTTTTGAATTTCCTATTAAGCACCGGCGACAAGGTGACGCCGCAGCTTTGTTTTGTTTGCGATGTTGCCAGTGATAATTACTCCAAGTGTTTCTACGATACACATACACATGTACACATGTACACACGTATATAGCTAACCTCGATCGGTATAGGAAATCGATTAGATAATGTGCATCTAATTGAATTGAATTTGCATGCGACTTTTGGGAATCGAAATGGACATGGAAATGTAAATGATAGCTTTGGCAGCCCTTGACCGGCTGTAAAGATATTAACACCCCCGTTACGCATACGCCACATGTGCCACGTTGTAATCCGAGCCGAGAGAAGAGACAACGTTATGTCAATTCAAAGCCGTGAAGCACCGACAATGTTGCAGCACAGCACCGAACCCAGTTACGTGCAACGTCTATCTGTGTATGTGTGAGTGCGTGTGTATGCGGGCATTTGCGCAGGTGTGTGTAATGAGCCATGCCTGTTGACGCAGTTCTCGTTTACGTTCTCTTGTATCCCGCAGCGGAAACGTGCCGTCTGAAGGCGTGCGCCTGCAGATGACAACAGTGAAGAAAAATGTCATAAAACGCCACATTCGATACGTTTAACTGCAATCGTATTACACAAGTGCCAGCAGCAATATAAATAATAAGAGAGAAAAAACTGGCAGGGAAAAAACTATTGAAAACACGTTCACCTTCTGGGCTGACCGCGTTTTGCGATTCGAAACAATCGACGAAAGCGCAAATATGCATATAACGTTTGGCCAGACGGACTATGGCCAATTGGAGGGTCCACGGATCTGCCTAATGAGTAAAACGTGTGCAAGCAGTGCAGGGCGTAGCGAGGGGCACGGCAGTTGGCAATGCAAACTTGCACTTTGTTGCAGCACACATACATACATATAATCAGTCTTCTTCTATATATATTTGCCTTAGTATGTAGTGATGTTTGCTTTACTTCATTGCTTCATTGTTTGCTGCCGTTTAGTAAAGGTGCTAAAAATTGCGCATTGCAACAAATTAATTAACAAACATGCACGAAATCCGCTGCAAATTTATCACGTTTTTGCACGTTTGACTTTTGCAACTTAAGTTCATTTATAAAGTTAACGATTTGCAATATTTTCAGTCAACTTTTTTAATTTCTTTTACTTAAATTAGATTTAAATTGCCCGCAATTCGTGCGTGTTGACGCGCCAATGTGAATGATATAAATGTAGGTTATACAGCACTGTTGTGCTGCCACACCGTCAAGTTGTCGGGCGAGTTGGCAGCTGCGTTACACGCGCTTCTCAACACTGCACAAATGCCGAGTCAGCTGCTTTGCATTTTGATGCAGCAATATTTTTAATAAAATTCTTATAAACACAAACAATAGATGTACAATAATTTTAAACAATTTATTCCCATAAGAAACGTGTAATATTATATATTATATAGTGTGGCAATCAATGCAGCGCTGTGAACTTATATGTAACATTCCGAATTTTGCATTTCAACCAATAAAAATGCCCGCAGTTTGTTTGTTGTTGTCCCTGTTGCCCCATTGTTGCCAAGGAAACCAAAAAACCCAAACACAACAAGTTACGTCGCAGCTCGGTCGATCTTACGTTAGTGTGTGTACGCCACACTTCCTTCCGGTCTAATTTGTATACTAAACTTATTCGGTATAGCTCAAACGGATTTGCTTAGCGAACATTTCTCAATTCAAATTATTCAAAACTATTCAAATTCATGCAAAAGAAATGCTCAAAAAGTGCAATTACATTCGAATTTCCCGGGAAACTTGCTGCAATTTACTCTAGCTCTAGCTAGCAATGGATACTAAGGATACTACAAATACAAATGCAACTACGCCGTCGATATGGTAAGTGCTAGAAAAATCCATTGCGCTAATTTAACGGACACACTTCATGGGAAAAGAAAATGTCGCAATTATCAGAAAATCGAAAGAAAAAGAGAGAAAACTTTTTTATGCCGGCTAGCGCTGTCAAGTGCCGCTGGCAAAGATCAAACGCTCAGAACTTTTCCCATTTCGAGCGAGCTGTAAAAATATCTATTCGGAGGAACTTGAATTAAATGAGTTTTCATTGAACGGGAAAATGAGAAAATTAAGCAAGTACTCGAGAGTCACTTTCGCTGGCTCAACATTTAGAAGCAATTAGAGAGACGAGTCCTTTTTGAGGTCACACAAACCGAAGCACAAGTTACTCACGCCCTCCTGCACCCTCGCTCCCCTCTAAGCAAGGGGCACAGGTAACGGTTAGACCAAAAAACATATGGCACAGCCACAGCACGACCACGCCGCCATGCCCTCCCCACGTTCTGCATCCACGTGTGCGTGCGTGAGCGTCTCCTGCGGCTGCCACACGGACATGGCCATGCTACATGGCCGGTTGCACATTACAACGAACGCGCAACTCCTGCGAGCTGTGAGCTGCGAGCGGAGCAGGCACCAGGTGTAAAGTAACCATCTCGCAGCATGTTTCCGCTTTGCTGCCTCGCACCGCGTTCTGCTTGACTGCCTCCCCCAGGAGACAGAGGCAAAGGAAACTGCTGAGTCCGCTGGGCGGGGGTGGCCGGAGCAGCGCATGCCAAGCGAAGAATACCTACCTGCCTGTCAGTCGTCAAGACTGGTGTCCACTCAGATGACTGTCAACGTCAATTGTGCTCATCACTATGACAGTTATTAAACTTTAATGTCTCATCAACGATGTAGATACGACTTCTATTAACTAATAGTTTTGATTATAGATGATGCTCCATTCTACTTTTGTGTGTTAACATATAATCTAAAAGAATTGAGATGAAAGTCGTTTCATAATCTGACTAAATGTCGTCTATATTCTTTATAATCTTTGAACTTGAAAGCAAAACAGAATGTGTTCTAAAATGAAGATAAATAGAATTGTCTAACTGATCCACAGAAGTTTAATTGATCTTTATATACAGGAATCACTTTGTTGTATTGTATAATTTGACTATTTTCTTTGTTAATTGTCCGATCGGATTAAAATTAGGAAGTGAGGTAGATATTATGATCTGCTAAGTCCAGTCTGTTAAGTAACGCTTTACACACATGTACATGTTTATTTTAAGTAAATATGTTATATACACGCGTCACCAGGTTAGCGCCCCCTTTTCACTCACCGCTAATGCTCAATAAAATCTAAACCATCAGAGCTCCAGCTTTAAAATTTTTTTTATACTATTCTACATTCATTCCTCTTCAAAATAAAACAACAATGGCTACTGCAACAATAAGAAATATTTTTTAATAAATGTTTTTGAGAAAAGGTATAAAAAATTTAACAAAAATTTGGTCATCAGATTAGCGCCCCCTGCGATAAATTCAATTTAATTAAGTTAAGGAGCAAAAATTGTAGTATATAACACCTGTATATTAAATTTTTAACATTTTTAAGTAGTATTAGTAGTGCGTAGTCCCGCCTTTATTTGAAATTACTTCAAAAATTCGATTGGAAATTGACTCATAAAGTTTTTCAATGTAATTTAACGATATGGTTGACCAAGCTTGTTTAATACCTTCGATTAAGTCTTTCTTTGAACTATATTGCTTTCGACTCATACACTTTCCTGGCCAACCATCCCCAGACGTTTTCAATGATGTTAAGGTCGGGTGAGTATGGTGGCCACTCCATGAGTCCACTTTTTGGTCCTGAATCCATGACTTCACGGATCGGGCGGTGTGAATTGGAGCATTATCGTGCTGGAAAGTCCACTGCAGGTTATGAAAAATGTTTTGGAAATGCGGGAAAGCCGTTTTTAACACCTTGTTGTAGTCCTGAGCGTTCATGCGCGATGTCAAAATTGAAGCTCGCAAGTGCCGTAGTATGATATTGCTCCCCACACCATAACCCCTCCCACCCGGCTGTGCAACCGGTCCAAGTGATGTTCTTCTTTCCGTAGGTCATGGAAATAATAATTATAGCCATCAGGTCCTTCTAAATTAAACTTTTTTTCATCTGAAAAAACAACATGCCGCCATTGGGTAGACCACGTCATGTGCGATCGGGCAAAATTTAAGCGCATTTCTTTTCTCAGCATATTGAGTGGTGGTTTTTTTTTAATTTCTGTCTCTTTAAATGATTAGCTTTCTTATACTCTTTGGCCGTTGATAAGCTCGCCTTTTTCCCTTATCTTGGTGGTCGATTTGTGAGAATTGAAGCTTCGCGAAGTATTGCTCTTCTATCTGCTGGTGAAATCACTTGATTATTGCCGCCTTTGTAATTTTTCCATAGCTTTTCTTATTTTTAAGAAAATTGGCGTTTTCTGTGTCTTCCCGTCTTTTCAGCAATTTTATGGTAGGATAGTCCAGATTCAAAGTATGCCTCAACTTTGTTTTCACCCTGTAAAACTGTTCCTTTACCCAACTGTATGTTAATTTAAAGATATTGAATACTTTAGCTTCACAAAAATTTGGTACCGCCATAAGGTCTAAAACTGCTGGGAATCGACGCATGGGCTCTCTTTGCGAACTAAACATAGGTTCTTGCTTTATGGCCATTGACTCCACTGGCGGGGGCGCTAACCTGGGACGCGCAGTGTATGTTATTGTAAAGAGTAAGTTGACATTCTGTATGTATAAGTCAAAAAAGTTGTTCTTTAATGCCTTGCTTGCAAATCAAATTGAATTGAATTGATTTAAGGGCGGAGAGCGTGTGGCATTTGAAATTTGAAATAAACTTGAACAACAATTGGTGTCTCTATAATTGATGAGTATTTGTACTATATACAGTAAGTATGGATGACCATGCAACTTTTAAGTTTGTTCATTATTATAATTGCTGATATCGATTTAGTCATTTTTATTATTATTCTACGATAACTATAATACCAATGTGGCTGAAATGTTGGTGGAAAACTGCTAAAAGATGGCAAATGAAATTTTGACTAACGTCGGGGGTCTCTTTTGTTGTCAGGCTGGAAACTTATCAGACCAATCTCGCAATTGATTGATGATGGATGATCTCACGTTCATCCAGTCAGATGGACATGGTTCAATCAATTTATATATTCTTTATCAACAAAGAAGTTTGTCTCTGTCTAAAAGGAAAGTTAAACTTAATGGCAAAGGCTTTATGCAAAAAAAACTTGCACAGATTGTGCTTATGCTGATTATGCTTATATGAAAAGAAGATATTAAATATACATATATTCAAGAATTCTACTTGTTCGAGACATAGGATTCTAGTCGACATTCTTAATTTTTGTTGATAACTGCTAAGCAACTTGGGAGAACAACTAAGAACTATGACACTTTTTGGTAGAAGCGTCACGCCGATTGAGCCGCCAACTGTTCTGTTCGTTACTATGCCAACACAGCTGCCAAGGATCCCAATATGGTAATGCATTATCAAAGGGGGTTAAAGGGCCTGCGATATCAGAAACGTAACAGAGTCTCTTGCTGGCCATTTGCCTGGCAAGTGAATGAGCCACCACCACCATCAGCACCACCAGCAATGTGAGGCAGCATATTGACCAACTCTGTTACCAATTTACTACCCTCTACGTCTGGGCTCTGTCGGCCACCTGCCCCGAGAATAATAATAATATTGTAGTCGAGCCTCTGCCTCGTGTTGTAGTTGCACATTCACGTTCGTTGCGAGCACTCTAGCCAGCTGATGATCCCGTCGGAACTGCAACTGCGAGGTAAAGCTCAAAATGGAAAATACAGCTGAAAGCAAGTGAAGAAAACAAAAATAAAATAAAAAAGAAAAACAAAGCGACAGAAAAAGGCAAAAAAAAAAACAGAAACTCGCCAAACTTATTTGATCGATAAATTGCCGTGACGCGTCCCTAGTGATTCCCAGTGTGTGTATGCATGTGTTTGTGTAATACGTGTATGTGTGTGTGTCTATGTTTGTTTACCTATGTGTGCGGTGTGTGTGTGTGTTCAAGCTGCATTCTTCACGCGCTCAATTTATGAACTTATCGGCGTCGATTTTATATTTGATTTGTGTACTAAACCAAAAGCACTTTGCATTTCCGCTAGGGCGACGAATTAACCCTCCACTCTATAAGGGCAGACCACACCCCCTCTCCGCTACCCCCAACACACACAGAGGCACAGGCACAACTAACTGCGGGCTACTCACACCATGGCAAATTATAAACGACGCGCCGACTTCGTTTATTGTTTATAAACAACAACTTGTACCTGCAAGTTCGATTGCGGGTGACGTATGCCGGGTCGACGACGGGTCGAGAGTCCCTTAAACTATGTATGTATGTGTGTGCAGTGGCAATGTATGCAACGAGGCGCCACATCCCACTTCCAGTTTGCCACTACCACCCCCCCAATAGCAGGGCCAGTGTGAGAATCCTTCCGGCTAGACTTGACACTGCCAGCGGCGCTTGAGCAAACATTATTTACATTGAGCCGGTTGCCCAGTGAACAACAGTGAACAAGTGTGTGGCGGCGTCCAAATAGGAATGCAATATTTCGAATTTGTGCAATGACAGGCGGCAAAAGTGAAAGCAAATCGACATTGAATTAATTACAATCAGGCAGGTAGTATATTTGACAAGTGCCAAGCAGCCTTTCAATATATAAATATGTATACAAACATGCATAATGCATACATATTCACATGTAACTAAGAAGAATCCTCTATAAGTTTTACGGGAATAGTTCAATTTTGAATGTTTTCTTTCTGCGCCTAAAAGATGCTTTGCTCTGTGCGAAACAAAATGGCGTCGTAGAAAAATATATATAGAGCGACATCTGAGGCAAAAGAACAAAGAGAAGGAAGCAAATCAAAGTATGAAGAAAATACCTGTGAAATGTTTAATTTCATAGCAACGCCCCAACGCGGAAGCAGCTCACTGCCACTCCTCCACCTCCGTCCCTGCCCCTGCTTCTCTTGTAGGCCGGGCAACAAAGCCATCAAGTAAGAATGCCGAAAACAACAACAACAACAACAGTCGAGTCACACACACACACATAATTTGAGTGGGATATACAGACAAGTACTGCGTGGGGTGTTCATTTTTTTGGGGGGGAGGGGTGGCCAACAAATTCATTATCTATATTTAGCTAAAAATATTTCGTTTCTTTATGCGCAAAAATAAAATAATCTTTTCACTTTCTTTGCAGCTACTAAAAACTTAAGCAGCTCAAACTAATTTTAAGCACCACAATTGCCTTAAAACACAACTGCAGATAGAAAGAGAAGGAAAAGAGGGAGAAGGAAGTGCAAAAGATAGAATAAACACAAGAACGAGAGAGACAGAGAGGAGAAAGAGTCAACGAATTTCGCATCGAGAGTGCATGCAACGAAGCCTTAAGCAAAACTAAATAAACAAACGATCTGTAGATACCAACACCAGTGTACAGCACCTATACACATACATAAATACACTCACACACACACAGTTCCTCACTAACAGCGTCACCCACACAGCCTTAAGTTCCAAGCAAATGAGAAATGAGCACGAGATTGGCAACGCAACGTCAGTTCATCATCTCTACCAGCTCTGCCGCCGCTGCCGCCGTTGAGGCAGCCGCCGCGGAAGCAGCCAAATCAATACAACTTGAAGCAGATGAGGAGCAACAGGAACTGGAACTGGTGTCCAAGTCGACGGAGGATGTGTTGACAGTTGTAGAACGACGTACACCAGCCTCTCCTGGCAGTCATGGCGAGGAGTTTGAGTTCTGCACTGAAGATGGTGTCGTTGTGGCTGCCACACTGGAGGATGTTATGACGCAGGTAGCACGCACTCCCCCCCCCTCCTCTTCCTCTTCTATTTCAATTGGGTTTCTCCTTGCAGAATTGTCAGCTATTGCAGAAGAAGCTGAGTGAAGGCATGGACGATGATGCCACAACAGCTGCAGATCAGCTGGAGGTCATACGCGTTGTGTTGCCCATGGACACGAGTGATTCTAGCCAGGAGGCACAGCTTCATGCTCATCTGCATGCCGTGAACAGTGTCAGCAGCAGCGATGCCGGGGGCACAGTCACAACCAACAACAACACCGACACCATACACACTTTGCCGGGTCTGGGTGCAATCAAGGCAACTGACGATCTCGTGCAACAGGTTGCCAACGCTCAGTTGACAGTGGTGCATGCCAGCGATGATGACGACGGAACTCCGTTCATCACAGTGACGGGTGAGTCTATAGTATATTACATAATGGTTTTATTCAGTGTTAAATAGAATATTCAGTTATTACTCTTTAAACGACAACTTTAATAACTTTAACGATTATTACGAGAGTAATGAACACTATATGAAATAATCTTAATCTGCGTCTGGTTCATAGAAACCCTCAGCACAATTTTGGTGTCTCTAGTCGTTGGAGTTGTTGACGAACAATCCTGAAATAACTTCTTGAGAGTCAATCACAGCTCAATCTATTTGTTGACAGTCTAATGTTACAAGAAAATAAAATCAGAATAAAAGACTAACTTCAACATGTCCATCTCTTCTGATCATCCCTTTACCAGTTATATATAATGGTGTAGAATTGTATACAACTATATTGTATGTATTCATTGATAGCTATAATAACTCCAATTACTGCACATTAATAAGTTAATAATGAATATCTTTATTTGTTACTGATTGTTCCTATGTTTGCTATAGGATATACAACAGTTGTCCTACTTCATATCGCTAAAGTATATATATAGTCATAAGAGTCTAACTTTGATTGGCACTGCCAATGGTAACTTTAATTACTTCGATAATCAAATCTGGTCTTCATACAAAAACCCTCATATCGGAAGATATATCTTATAATAGTCCGGTCTTGATTACAATTTATATGCTTATTATTTATACAGAAAAGGTCAGACTTTTTGTTGTCTAATCTTCTGGCTTATGATATAGTAAATACTATGTATGTTATCTACTCAAAGGCTTTACCAAGAGCAGATGTACATATGTTAGAAGTTACTTCAACATTCTTTAGAAGTGGAATGCATAACTATTATAAATAAGGGCTCTTACATAAGCTTGACAACTACTTGCCAATATTTCGTTAATCACTTTGTATTTTGATTTGTTTTCCTTTGTCATTAAGATTTCTTTTGGATTATATGCAATATATTATTAGACATTTCCGGGAAGAAAGCCAGACAACTGTTTAACTCGTGTTAGTTTTTTCTTTGAAAAAATGGGGACTTACTAACTAACATAATTGCTTTGATTTATTAAGAACTGTTGATTTAACAATACGATTCATGGGAATTATTAGCAATAGAAATAGATGAAAGTTTGAACGTACTTATTATTGCGATATACGTATGCTGAGATTGTAGTGAGTAATTTAAATATATATCTTATAAATTTAAAGTCTTCAAAAGAGAATTAAAGAATCGAATCTATGTCAACATATGACAGATACGAAAGTAGTTACAGTAGTAACTCTGTAAGGAACTTAACATGTGCTTTAGCTAACAAAGGAATACAAATGAAAATTTCTGTGCATTAAATTAAAAAGTAAATCAACTTTGCCCAATTAAAATAATATGAAAATAAAACAACAATAGGCGCTTGGTAGATTGTTTTTAAGTACAACGAGAGAGTCTAGAGAAAAAGCCAAGAAGATTTATGTTATGGCAAAAAAACACGCTGCAATTGCGAAGGGAATTACATCGTTGCACTTGCAGAGAATCAAAGCGGAAACCAGCAAACAAACAACAAATGACAATGGCAAAAAGTCGCGCCTTTGTAAACAAAAATAAGCACAGGATCAGCATCGTCTCTGGAGTAGGAGTAGGTGGAGGAGGGTGAAGGGAGGCGGAGGGTGAAGGGTGAAACCAGCTAAATCCCTGTGCATTTAAAACGTTTGCTTGATATCACAATTAAAGGGACTTAATTTGAAAACTGAAACGAGCAGAGATGAGCGGGTAACAAAACCCAGACAAGCAGACAGACAGACATACAGACATGCAGATAGAGAGACTGGCAGATAGAGAGACAGGGAGACAGATAGACAGACAGACAGTTGGATAGAAAGATTCAACAGTCACCCCGTTGCACGGAGAGCACGGAGAGTTACCTGTGCAGGAGAACAGGACACGGCACCGGTTACGGCACGTGCAGGACAAAAGTAACAACAAAAAAATTATAGCAAAGTGCAGCTGCGTACGTTAGAGGGAGATGGAGAGGGGAGGGAGCGGGGGAAAGTATCACTCTGTCAATGATACCCTACACACGTACGCACACGTAATTATTATATTCCACTTCAGCGCTGCACAATGAATTAATCGAGATTACACTTGGTGAGCACTATCTATAGCAAAGGATCACACGGTGCCGGTGCCGGCTTTGTGATGTGGGGTGTGGCAGGGGCACGGGCAGGGAAGGGGGCAGGGTTTCTCGCAAACCTAGAACTGTTGTTTGCTGTGATACTTGATTTTATTAGCACAAATTACCACCACCAATTGGGCCAAACAAAACAGTAAGGCAAGTTCCGCGTGTAATCACAACAAATTGATGTGAGTTTGGGTATCAGTTCGTGAATGAGAGATCTCTTCTAACCCTCACAGTGCGACGACCAAATAACCACCCGCTGTGCGTTAATACCTTGTTATGCACGCTAATATCGGGGGTATCTTAGAGCTGCCATTGAATTAGATACATTTCATTTAGGTAGTGTTTACATGCAGTTATATTGTGTATGTATACATAGAATAACTTTCTTTTGCATCTAATTTTAATGCAATTTTGATCTCCCTGTTCAATTTATAGTTACAATCTTGTATGTAAGTTTTATGTACCTTACAGTTTCATATAGAAAGGGTATACCAACTTCGAATAGTTTCATTTATACTCTTTCTACACGTGTAACCTTCGAGTGTTTCTTGAGAGCTGTCATTCAATAAGATATTTCAATTAATTCAAGTCCATACGAAGATGTAAGAAATAGAAGATATAGTATGCTAGAATTTATCTTCAATCCAAGCAGAAATAATCATGTGCAGATAAAAGTTCAATATATTATCTCACCTAATCTCGTGTTAATCTTATATCTTATATATAGAAAATATACTACAATTTCTTTTGAATCTGCCCTGAATTAATATGTTTAAATGAATGTTTATTACAGTAATTATGTTTTGGCATCTCTTGTCAATCAATTAATAGAGAAATTATGTATTTAAGTTGTATATATTTTATAGTTTTCTATAGAGAGAGTATGCAAACTTCGAATAGTTTGATATGCCTCCCTCTCTTGCTACACTACCTTGTCATATAGTAGAATATTTGACAGTCTATTGTACTATTCGTCGCTCAGTGCCACTTGCGCATCTGAAGAGGGATATATTTCCGATTGAATCGACTTATGTAGAGGGTGGGATTGCTCAGCGAATTGTCGATGCAGAAAAGCTTAAAATTTAATAATGGCAACACACGAACTAATGAAAAAGAAATCCTTACCAGCTGACTAAACGGAGGAGAAGTAAGAAGTAGCTTACCTGGACGACATTCAAGTGGATGTGGGTAGATGGGGTGGATAGGTGGTTGTGTTTGAGCCATTGCTGCCATCCATCGGTCAGGGAAAATCAGCATATGGTGGGTTTCTTTTAATTGCTTGAATAATGGGTTGGAAATAAAGATTTCAATCGCTTGCTGGGCAAAGTAAGACGCATCTCAAAGCTATCTCGGGTTGCCAATCAACAGCAACAGCTCATCAGAGGGAAGCTCTACAAAAGTGCCCTAAAATTCAATGAACCTCGACCCTTGATTGTTGGCAAGGTGCAGTCTGTTTACAAAAGGTTAATTGTTTGTTTGTGGTTGTTGTTGTTGTTGGTGTTGTTATTGCAGATGCAATAGATGCGATAAGCTGCACATCCAATACAAAGTTGAATCAGTAAGGAACGAGAGATGCTTCTGCCAGCTGCACTTGTTGGTTATCCTGCCAATTTTCCTCATATGTACAATACTTGTATATGAAAGCATAGAAAACCTTTACTGATTTCCGTCTAATACAAACAAAGTTCTTTACACTTGCCTGCCTTCATATTCATCTGGGAATAAGCACAAGTGTTTCGTAAATAACTCGATATTATTGAAGTTGCTAATCAAATTCAGTTTGGTTCATCGATTTTTGTAGTTCATTGGCTAATCTATATGAATTTTATTTAACCTTTTAATATATGTTTTTGAAAATTATGTTATATATAGATTACATTAACTACTGCTTTTAAAACGTGTCTCTGTAGATCATATGTTAGATCTGTAGATCTTACACACTGCTTTAAAAGTACAAGACATTAATTTATATTATATATATATCAAAAATACAATTAATTTTGAAATCTTTACTTATGATGACGTTTTTTAAGACAGTTAAATAACACACATAGAAAATACAAAATAAAACCATAACTAGAAAAGTTTAGCTGCAATATATTGCATCTATACAATATCTATAATGTCGATCGATTGAACAGAACTATATAACACATGTACAGCATTTTGCTGTAGTCTGATCTTAATGAATTTTGATAAGATTTTTGTAAACAAATATAGATTAAAGTCCGATAAAGCAGTTAAGCTTCATCAAGATAAATTTAATAAAGCAGAGACTTAAAAACAGTGCTAGCAATGGGTTTCAATCATGAAAATAGTAAAATTCAAGCAAATAACAAAAAAAAGTAACAGAAAACTCGTAGATTCTGTGCCTCAGCCTCTTTTACGCACAATTCTATATTAAATCAGTTTTAAATAATTATGTTCAATTTTAATTTCAACTAAATCGGGAATTTGTAATTTGAACTTTGCAATTTCCATTTTTTATAAAATCATGATCAATTTATCTGCAATTTTTGTCCGCTACTGTAAAAATAGTTTAACACGTTGTCAAGCTGAATGTTAATATTAAACATAAGCTCATTTGTGGAGCGATTGGGGAATACCAAAAAGAACAACGCAGAAATATGAAAAATAGAACAAATATCGTTTTCAAACGTGAACTTGATTATTAAACTAAATTTAGAATTTAAATTAAAGTGATGAGAATGCAAACAATATAAATTTGTTATTATACACAAAGAAGATTCATTGCTGCAACTGTTGCATACTTAAATGGGCACATGTGTTCCATGTGAACCACAAGTTGAAGTTCTAAGGAGATTTGTCCAAAGACCACAAAGCTGCTTCACAGGTGAACTTTGCTGTGGTGCACAAGAATATACGAGTAGAATTCTCATTAAGTCTGGCTGCAAGGACCACAAGGATGACAGCGTTGTGTCCCTGTATTTACAGTTGAGGGTGTGGACAGCACCACAACTGGACCGCAGAGTCGCCAACTGCAAAGTCAAAGAGATGTTGGGGCACAGTCCAGCTGCGCGGGCAAAATTAATATGCGAAATAGTTGCACGATGACGAGGCAAGTGGCAAAGAGGCAAAAAGTAAAGAAATATGTGGAAAAATCATACGCGCGTGACACCCGCTGTGCGTGTGCCACTGTGTAGCAGGCAGGCATATGTGTCATCACAGTGGCCCACCTGCGAGCTGCCCCTGCTGCCCCAACGTTGCGACGCGTCGGGCAGGAAGGCAGGCGCGTGCCGGCAGCAAACGTTTTGGTTGGCCAGGCCACGCAGCATCCGCTGGGGGTTGTTGAGCAATCTATCTGTATCTTGTGTGTCGTGTGTATCTGTGAGTGAGTGTGCGCGCCTCATTCTCTGCATGTGTGCGTGCATGAGTGAGTGAGTGAGAGAGAGAGAGAGCGTGCAACCTAGCAACCACCAGGCTGTGCGGCTGCAATACGGTAGGCGTCTGGTGTCAGCAGTGAGCCCGGATGATTGGCTGCGTTGCCTTGACGCCGACGTTGCTACATGCCGCACTGCCTGCCTAGCTGTTGCTCTCTCTCTCTCTCTCTTTCTCTTTCTCTGTCTCTCTCGCTCGCACTCACAGCAGTCGCACACTATATTTTCAGGCTTGGGTCGGACACTTGTTCAGATCCCAGAAAATGCGACTTTGAGCCCGGAATTAGCTGGCGCCGCTTGTAAAATAAAACGTTGCTGCTGCCTCCGTTGCTGCCTCTGCCTGTGCCTGTGCTGCTGCTCCAGCTTCAACTCCACCTCCAGCAGCTACTGTTGCTGGCGTTAGCTGCTGGTCCAGTCGACGGCGTGTGGCAAGTTGGTGTGGGTTGGATTATTTGCTACGACGACTACGCTGATGCGGCTACCGCTGCCTCTCGCCCTTGGGGAGGCTGCTGGCGCTGGGCAGGCACAAATCATAACAACGCAGCAGTGTCAGAGCGACCAACCAACTAACCAAACCACCCACCCACCCCAACCAACTACCCACAGCTACCATTCACGCATCCATCAGCGAGAGCAGCCACCACCACCGCTGTAATTTAATTCGTTGCTGCGCCGCCGTCACTGTTCCTCGCCCCTCGCTCTCGCTCCCTGCCGTGTTGCCGTGTGTTTGCCGTGTTGCCGTCGCTGTCGCCATCTCATCGTCATCATTATTTTTCGGAGGCATATTGCTAGGATAACATTTGATTTTGAGTTCAGTTGTAATTCTACCGTTGCTCTCGTCGCTTCTTGTCGTTGCTACGTCACAGACACACCGTGCTCCGTCCGACTCCGACATCCGACTTTGCCACGTGCACGTCACAGCAGCAGCTTCCGCCATCGCGTGCCACCCACTTTACCGGGCATTTGTTGATTTTCACTTTCACTTTCGACTTGCTCCGCTTGTTCCTCTCTGTCCTCTGTCCTTCTGTCTGTCCTGGCTGCAGTTGCCCAAAGCAACCAGCGATCATTAGCGCATCTCGGCTTACAAACGCACAGCCTGTTTACGCTTGCGGACATGTGTGAGGCCACTGTGCCACAGTCACAGTCAGCTGTTTAGGCGGGATTCACACACACACCCAGCAACCACAATTGATTCATTTGCGAGCTGTGCCCCACTCGAGAGAGAAATCCAAACGAATGCATTCGCGGTTCGGCTTTGACTGCCAAACGCGTCACCAACATCAGCAGCAGCAGCAGCACCACCATCACCAACACCATCAGCAGCAGCAGCCACAACAACAGCAACAGCAGCAGCCCCAGCATTATCATCATCATCAACTCTCCGAATTGGATATCACATCTGCGCCACCGATCGCAAGCACCGCCGCTGCGTATACAAATCTATTGGAGAAGTGCCGCTGTAAACTGCAACATCAGCAGCAGCAACATCCACACCAGCAGCATCATCTCCAGCAGCAACAACAGCAGCAGCAGCAAGTGTCACAGCAGCAGCAGCAACTAGCGCATCACTTGCTGCAGCCCCAGCATCATCAGCAGCAGCAACAGCAACAGCACCAGCAGCAACAGCAGCAACAGTTGCCGTTGGCGGCGACAGCAACTGCAGCACTTGGACCGCTGCCCGCCGCCCAGCTGCAATTGCAACTGCATCATCATCATCATCATCATCACCATCAGACGTTCGTGGCCACTGCCAGCGCCGTTAACTACAGCAGCTGCACAGCTATCGGAGCTATTGGGGCCGCTGCAGCTGCCGCCTCGACAACAGCAACAGCAGCAGCAGCAGTTGGAGCTGCATCCACAAGCCCGGCAGCAACAGCAACAGCAGCAGTTGCCGCCGCAGCAGCAACCACAGCGATGTATCACCACCATCACCATAGACGCCACAACAATCTGTCCTACTGTGGTGGTAAATATTTTACAACTCATGTATTACGAGTACCAACAATTCCCTGATTCCCCTTTGTCCCCTTGTCCCCTTACACCTCCTCTAGTGTGAATCCTATCAATGACTTTTAATTGACGCTCTGTTTGCGCTCTCCTCGCCGAGTGTGCAGGGAGTGCAGTCTTCCTACTGTGACTTCCCTCTGCCACAGTCCTTGTCTGTGTGTCTCTATGTATGTTTTTGTCTAATGTGAGTTGTGTGTATGTCTGTTTATGTGCGGGTGTGCATGTTAATGTGTGTGTCAAACTTGGGCAGCCCCAACGAAAGTGTCCAATGTCTTCCGCATGCTAAATTGTCCACGTTGAAAACTTTTAAGCGAGAGACAATAAACGGTCGCACAGCACTTTAAATGCCCTATCGAAAGGGGTAGTCAAAAGTACATGTAGACAAACCTTAAGAGATCATTTAAATGGATAGATAGATCTAAATGTAGACAAACCTTAAGATTTAATTTAGATGGATATATAGATATATTTGTGCTTTATTTTCACTATAAATCAGCAGACTATAACATGATTTAATACACAATTCAGCATCAATTCGCTTTTCAACTGCATATTTTACAATTTATCATCCTGGAATTATTTACAGTATATATTTACAAGGAAAAGTGGGAAGAAAAACTTTGATTCAGAGAGATCATTTAAAGATTTCATAAAATTCAATTCGATTTACTTCACTGCGCCTTGTAAAGTTCAAATTCAGTATACATTATTATTCCTTTTGTTTGAATAGAATAATATATATAATATAATTATAATTAATATATAATATAATTATAAATGATTAACTGCAGATCTTCTAATTTACTTTTACAATACAAAAGGTTATATCTTTAAGTTAGATTCAAAAAGTTATCTTGGTTGAGCTTCTACATGATTAAAATAATATTCCCTTCCCTTTTATGCCATAAAATGCACAAGCTTTCGTGTGAAGTAGCAAAAGTTACAGTTGAAATAAGTATATACAAAGTTAACTTATTAATTTGTGGGGGCGCTGGGCGTGGCATCTTAAATTTATAAATATATTTAGCTGCGTATGGTGTGGTGGAATCTTTATGCCTTATTTGATATCTGTAGCACTTTTAGTTGCTGAGTTTAACGCGGTCAAACAGACGGAAATAACTGAGGTGACACAAGTATTGATAATGACTATGAATGTGTACACATTGTGAAATGTAGCACGTCAATTACTGCCTATTAACATGTTCAACAGGCAAAAAATATAGTTAACAAGAATATATTTAAGAAGGTGCAAGAGAGTAATTCTATTTAAAGAGTAACATCATCAACATCAATCATTATCTGGTAAAGTTCTTCATTTGCAAAGAGAGCTTTAATAAGGCGAAGAAATTGAAATTAAGAAAAATAAGATATTTATTATTGATTCTATTATATTTACTTTATAAATAAGCATCTATTTTTGCTTTTAAATTATATCTACGCAAAACAGAAAAGACTGAAGATCAAATATTATTTTTGTAAACTAAAGATGTCTCAGATATATTTTGCAAACGAGCAAATTGAATCTCTATCTTTTCTTTGAATAGTTCTTTCTGCCATCCTAAATATACACACGTACCTTATAATTAGCACTCTAAGCAAGAGCATATACTCTCGTTAGTCTCTTAATAATTGCTTTGCCTGCTTCTCTTGCAGTTTCCGGCCAGGAACAGAACTACCAAGTGCAATATGTTGATTCGGAGCTTTACCACAGCAATTCCAGCCAGACGCAAATGTGAGTAAGATCTGCGAGTGCCGCATTCGACAGAGAGTTTAACAAATCTCCTGCCACCCTCTCCCCACCATCTCCATTTATCGACCTATACAGGACATATCCGTTTTGTCCAGTGGGCGATTACCAGGGCAATGGCCAGACATACTACTCCACCACGGCGGCGACGGGTAACTACACAACGACGACGGCAGTGGGCAGCACGGGGAACGCGCATTCGACAACGCTGCCGTATCTGGTGCCCGTGGATGAGAGTCTGCTGTTGAATGGGTCCTCGCAATCGCATAGCAGGGACTCGCCGCACAGCCTGACGGTGAGTATTGTAGGATCGAGGCTCGAGGTCAGTGAGCTGATGACATTGACTAACAACCCTCCCACTCACACACACACACACACACACACAGAATGAGGTTGCATACATACAGGAGGCGCAGAGCACACCACAGACACCCACATCGACGACGACCACCAATTCGGCCAGCGGCGGCAGCATCGGCAACGGTGCCGATGGGGCGTCGCCCGACAGTGACCAGAGCGCCATGGGCACCTGCAACAAAATTGCCTCGGCAACGGTAAGTGCAAGGGTAGGGGGGAGAGAGAGTGGTCTGCTGCTGTTCATGCTCCGCCTGGCAGCAGTGGAGGCCATCGAAGCAGCGTTGCTAACCATCTCGCTCGCACATTTACAGATTAAGTGGCTGTCGCGGAACTACGAGACTGCCGACGGCGTCAGCCTGCCACGCTCGACACTGTACAACCACTACATGCAGCATTGCAACGAACAGAAGCTGGAGCCGGTGAATGCAGCCAGCTTCGGCAAGCTGATACGCTCGGTGTTCTCCGGCCTGCGCACACGTCGCCTGGGCACGCGCGGCAACTCCAAGTATCACTATTATGGCATTCGCATCAAGCCCGGCTCGCTGCTAATCAATCATCATCAGTCCATGGACGATAAGTCACTGCAGGCGGCCCACTATGGGGCATCACCGGGCAATGGTTCCCTGGCCAATGTCAGCAGCAGCAGCGGCGGCGGCGGCAATAGCAGTGGCGGCGGTGGTGCATCTGCCGGCGGCGGCATCAATCAGTTGGCCAACTCAAATGGCAGCAATGGCAGCATGTCTGCGGCTGCGAGTCAGCGAGCCGGCGGCGCCAAGAAGCACAATTTCAAGCCGGAAACCTACGAAGCATGCATACAGGTAAGTTTCTTCCTGCTCTATTGGCTTCTTCCAGTTTTAATCTTCGCCTCTTCTCAGTATATTGGCGACGGCGCTGGTGCCATGCCTGTGTTTCCACCCATCGAATTGAGTCATAGCTTTCACAGCGAGCTCACTCTGGAGGATGTGGACACATTCCGTGCATTGTATCGCGAGCATTGCGAATCATTTCTGGATGCTGTGCTCAATCTCGAGTTTGGCACCGTTGAGTTTCTGCTGCGCGACTTCTGGCGCACCTCCGACAACAACAATCTGGATGAGTGCGAGGAGGAGAAGTACTTGAGCAAATCGAAGCTGTATCTGTTGTGCCACTGCGCAGAAGTGCAAAAGTTTGTACGTGAGGTGAGAACAGTAACTGACAGAAGTTCTGCGACAGCATTTTCAGCTAATGAACAGCGAATTTATTGTGCAAATAGATTTGAAATAGTTATTAATAATTAGAATTCATTGATACGTATTATAATATATGAATGAAGAAATAGATTCCTTTATGTAAACTATTTAAAACAAGTAAGAAAGCTACAGCTGAGTGTGATCGACTATCTATATACCCACTATGTCTATACTGATTGCCCAACAATATATGTTTCTTCTATGTTAATCGTATTTTGTATTCCACCACGTAGCTCATTGAAATTCTTAAATAACGTAATTAAATTCACAAATCTTTTGGTTTGTGATATTTATTTTGTATATAATATATATATATGTATATGTGTACACTAAAAACAATTGTTCTAGCCTTAAAATTACACTAGCAATTCTATTTTAATCGTTTTCCAAGGGCGTAAAGAGGCGTGGCCAAACTCTTAAGCATACTTTAATTGACTGCTATACACACAAGTGTTGCCACAAATTCTGATGAAATTTAACTCTTGTAGTCTCTAAGATATAGGCGTTCATACAGACAATCAGACAGACAGAACTCTCACATCATAGCTATATGAACTCAGCTAATAATATAATGCAACTAACATCAATCTGTTTACTTGCTCAACTAGGTGGACTATCAGTTCTATCAGAATACAGTGGATGTCATAATACCAGATGTGCTGCGCTCCATACCCAATGCACTTACTCAGGCCATACGAAACTTTGCCAAGAATCTGGAATTGTGGCTATGCGAAAGCATGCTGGGCGTGCCAGAGCAGCTGGCACAGATCAAGACCAGTGCCGTCTCGGCCTTTTGCCAGACACTGCGACGCTACACATCCCTCAATCATTTGGCGCAGGCAGCACGTGCTGTACTCCAAAATAGTGCACAAATCTCCCAAATGCTCAACGATCTCAATCGCGTCGACTTTCACAATGTGCAGGTGAGTGATAAATAAACATAAGTTCTCAATGGGTTAACATCACTTTTAATGGGTTAATTTCACGCACAGGAACAGGCCGCTTGGGTTAGTCAATGTGCACCGGCGGTGGTGCAACGTCTGGAGAATGATTTCAAGGCGGCACTGCAGCAACAAAGCTCGCTGGAGCAATGGGCCAGTTGGCTACAGCTGGTGGTGGAGTCGGCCATGGAGGAGTACAATGGGAAGCCGAGTTATGCGCGTGCTGCTCGTCAATTTCTGCTCAAATGGAGCTTCTACAGTTCCATGATCATACGCGACTTGACGCTGCGCTCTGCATCGAGCTTTGGCAGCTTTCATCTGATACGACTGCTATTTGACGAGTATATGTTCTATCTGGTGGAGCATAAGATTGCCGAGGCGCAGCAGAAGACGGCCATCGCGGTCATTTGCGAGCGCATGGTAAGCTAAGGAGACACACACACACACCTAGTATTGCGCAGAACTAACCTCATGTCAACCCTTTGATCAGAAGAAAGAGATGGACTTTGAATTCGAGTGCCAGTTTGCCTACATAACCAACGATGGAGAGCAACAGCAGCAGCAGACAACAGCAGAAGGAAATGCACGTGCTGGAGGAGGAGGAGGAGTTGAGGCCAATGAGGCCAAGCGCCTCAAGCAGGAATGAACAATGGCTATAGAGCAGCAGGCCGGACTTCATATGTATTTAGAGTTTGTAGATTTAAATGTAAATTTATATAATATTGTGCTATTTTTTGGGAGAGAAACAAGCAGAGCACAAAGTACACTCCACTTTTACTACCGTTCGAAATGTCTCTACACTCTACACAACTGTCGAAAATGTTTGTATGTTATAGCTTAGGTTCATGTCAACTGTGTAAACTTAATCGGTTAGCTTTTTAAGGCTTTATATGTATGTATATGTATGTCTATGTATATGTACAAGCAGCGGTAAAGAAGGCAAAATCGAGGCCCGGCCCGGCATTAAAGTGAAGAACCGTCCAAGCAGTCACCAAGCTAGTCATGCCCAGCAGTCATGGCGTCTGGGCTTGTCTGATCTGATTTTGTATTCATTGGATACAGTTTAGTTTAAGTACTCGTGCATTAGTAACATACGATTTCCAAACTTGGCGTCTAAACTAAAATACACTTGTGTTTTAAATTTAAGCAAACAGTTTTGTCTGGTTTCAGAGCGATAACGTGTATGGTACACACTGTACAGGGTTGCGCACGAACATATCTACAAATCTGCACCTACGCACACACGTATAGATACACATTACACACTCACCGGCATGGGCAGGCATGCAAAACTGTATAGGTAATCACACACAGCTCATTTCAAAATAAGTTTGCTCAAATTATGAATAATACATTTAATTAAGTAATCTAGGCATTAACTTATGGTAAACAAGAACAACAACAAGAACAACGTAAACAACAGGCCTTAAATGTGCAAATATCAACACTCAATTTATGAAAATGAATACCTTACTATATATGTTCGTAACATGTATTTCATTAATGCATCTAACTATATTTGTATGCAAACAACAAAGAGATAAAGAGGTAAAGAGAGAGAGAGAGAGAAATATTTTAACAGAGGCGCTTATTAAAGTATTTTATGCCAGTTTAGGTACATACGATATTTACTCAAGCAACAAACAAATAAACATTTTGTAGGTCACCAAGTCAGGACCCACAAAAGACAACAAAGAAGTGCAACCAAACCTAGTCTATAGATACCATACTACAACTACTACTAGAAAAGCACCAGGGCATAGTTTTATATTCGGTTCGTAACGAATTTGTCAAGCTCTAGGTTCTTAATGTTCTGACACAGTCACAAATAGCTTGATCTCGTTGAACATTTCAAACTCATTCGAACTCATGTACTATATTATTCCTTTTGTAAGTCAAAACTAAACTTTAAATCTCTATCTATATGCTGTATGTTTCCCCCAATATTGTTGTATGATGATCTATGTTTAAGAACTGAATTTTATTATACACAAAACTTACCAATTACTGTGCAACGAAAAGCTTAAAACCATCACGTCATCAATTTATACAACTTACTATGTCATTTCGTGTATCAAAGTCATGAAAGGTAGCTCCTGTAAAGCAACTGAAACTCATTTCTCAACATGCAAACACTTAACTTGAGCTTTATTGGTTGTAAAAGTATAAAAAACAATACAGAAACAGAACACTATAGCCCATATCAAATTGAGATTTTAACTAAAATGGGAACTACCTATTTATAAATGTGAAATACATATGTCTAAAAACCAATTTAATCATCCAGCAGTATTTGTTTTTCTGATTGGGGTAAGTCGATGAACTCGTAGATCAGATTTACTTCAAGAATGTTTACTTACCATATTTGAAGTCTTTACTACCATTGGAATCTTATATGGAGGTACAATACTTGTAAACTATGTACGGTAAGGCATATAAGGTATGGTACAGAGTTCCATTGTCGAATTCGCTTTATGTAGATGGTACATCACTACGTCATTCTACAAACTGTTGTGATGTTTGATTGATATGCAGCAAAAATTAAAAATAAATAAAGATAAACCATTATCTGGTTTGTAAATAAATAAACTCTTGTTAAACTTGTAAGTTATTTGAATTTTTTTATTCAAATTCTTTTTTTGGTTTCAATTGTGTTTTACATATTGATTTTCTAACAACTTTATACAAAAATTGTTTATTTTGATAAATGAATAGATGTATAATCGTATCGTATCTAATTATTTTTAAAATATAATTTGTTAAAAACTAATTGCGTAATAGTAAATTACAACAAAAACTTTATTCTGCATATATAGTATTTTTAAACAATTCGTCGCGTATGAAATTCGTTTCGTAAAATCAATATTGAGGGAAAATATAATGGAGAACTACTACTAAATATATAGCTTACAAATTGTGAGAGATATATATGATAATAATTATTTACAGTAATTGTTTTGTTTGTGTACTTAACGCTTACTTGCATTAAACTTAGTAACTGTTTGTACTTTGTATTTAAAATCTGAGGTCCTGTTTACACTCATGTAAACTGAGTCCTGAATGTGTGTTGTCTGCTATACGATTTATTAAGTTCTTTAAGTCTTTTCAGTTTTGGAAATTGACGACAATTCTCATTTTGGAATTGCAATGTCGTTGGTTTGGTTGCTTGGTTGGTTTCTTTTAAATACATATGTATTATTGTTATTGTATTTGAAATTAATAATTTAATTTCATTTACAGCTTAATTGCTATACAAAAATGATTGATAAAAAATATTTACATTTCCATATAAAATATACATTTCGAATATAAAATACATCAAAAATTTAATTGACTTCTTTCAATTGATTTGATAATTCTTTTGTTATTGTTACATGTATAAAGTATAGGGTATATATATAATTGAACACTTGGCAAAATGATGCCAAATTCTCTCGTTTGAATACTGGACCGGCAAGTTTTGGGTGGTTGTCCTACACAGTTTATTCTATATGTATGGAACGTTTGCTGCAAATGCTTATAAATGCCATTTCTATGTATAGTCAACAAGTGTGGAAATAGTATTAACAGTTTTGTTTTGTTTCGCTTATTTCGTTGTCAAGATTTGTTTACACGTTACACTTAAATATAGTTATACATGTACATGTTTTGTTTTTGTTTCGATCCACAAATATCTGATCTGATAAAGAAAACAATCGTCAGTTGTACATACACATAAGAACGATTGCTATATAGATTTGTTTTCTCTAGAGATCAGGGTCGAATTTTATGTTGTTGTAATCAAGATTTAGAATATAATGATGAGCACAATGGTTTGTCATGAAAGTAATTATTGGCAATTACTAGAATACGAAATACTTGAGTATTCTCTCTCAAGCGTCAATTATGTTTCTCATCTTTCGATAACGAGATCTTATTAAACATAAACATTTATTTGAGAGCCCTTTCAATTTACATAGAAATATATATATCTATATATATACGTGATGATCAAAAAAGAAAACGATTACTGTATGCGACTTCAATTGGAATAACAATCTTACTTTGAATCTACTGAATCGATACGAAAGAGAGGGAGAGTATGTACATAATCTGAATGTGAATGTGAAGTGAGACCGGGCACAGTCTGAACTGAAGTGAGCACACAGTGTACACAAAGGGACTTAGACTTAGAGATAAATGTTTTAAGCGTAGCTGAGGGCGGGGTAAGAAACCCTTCCTAACGTTCTAAACCGAACACTAAGTGTGCAAAATGTATGATTCGAATTTTGTATTGCATGGAGTGTTGTTGTTGATGATGCCTGGCAGGCTCTTCTTATATAATACGATTAACCAACGGCATCTTACGACGATTATATGTGGGCGCAGTTTGCTGTATCACCTGCTGCACCTTAACCTTTTGGCCATATTGCTGTTCCAGCTCACCCGCCGGACCGATGGCATAGTTGATGTCTAGGCGAGCTCGCTTGGGCGACTGATAGCCATCGTTGGCATTAAGATCGGCAGGATTTAGTTCTATTATGCTGCCTACATGCCCATTGGCAATGGCTCTGCGTATCGCATGCTTATCCTCCTCGATTTCAATGGCGTCGTAGAGCTCATCAACCTGCACGAAGAAGAAACAATAGAGTTCAGATTGAAGATTGTAATTCATAAATGGCAAATGCAAACTCACCTCAATATCAAACTCGGCATTCTTCTGTGCAAGCAGCAACTGTTGGTTGGGCAGGTGATTGTTAGACTCATGACTGTGTGCCTCATACTCATGCAACACATGCTCCTCATCCTCGCTCTGTACCCAGCTAAAAGAGAGAGTAGAAGAAAGCAGAGTAAGTAACACGTAGAAAGTGATTAAGTTTCTAGTTGCACTTACTCGACATCATCGTTCTCCTCCTCCTCGACCAGCATCGCATCGATGAGTGTCTCATCAAAGTCCTGCTCCTCGAGGTCGGAGGATTCTTCGATTTCGGATTGTGAATCCATTTCCACATCTGAATCGGCCGAACCGTGCTTCATTTCCCCACGCTCAAGCGACTCCAAGTGCTCAGGATATACCATAGCTCCACGTATAGCAGCTGGATCCTTGCGTGACCACTTCTGCACCTCCTCGTCCATCTTGCAGATCCTCTCCGGGTTCATGGCCCAGCGACATCCCTTACGTTGATTGCCATTAGTTGCTGGACGTTCGATCTTCTCAAAGCATTTGTTCAGCGACAAATTGTGGCGCACACTATTCTTCCAGCCACTGGGAGCATTCTCAAAGTAGGGAAAATGCTGGCAGAGGAAACTGTAGATTTCGGAGACAGGCAGCGAGCCGGCGCGGGAGTTCTTCAGCGCCAAGGCAATGAGACACGAGTAGGAGTAGGCGGGCTTGGGGAACGACGACGACGCAGACGAGCTGCCATTGCTGGCTGCAGATTTATTTACTTTCACGCTGCTGTTGCTGCTGTTGAGTGGTGCAAAGGAGAGCGGCGACGACGATGTTGTGGTTCTGCCATTTGTGGAGGACGAAGTCGACATGGATGAGGGTGATCCAATGCTGTCGCTGCTGCCGCTGTGCAAGTGATGATGCGGCGAGTTTGCAGCCGATGCAATACTCTTTGGTGCATTGCCACCACCACCGCCAGCACCACCTCGCTTTGCCATTGCCCCCGTGTGCAATGTGGTCATGTTCTGCAAGGGACTCGCCTCACGATCTCGCTTCAGCAGTATGTTGCCATTGCTGGTCAGGGTTGTGGTGGTGCCGGCAGCTGTGGATTGCTGCTTCAGTTTGTTGTACGTTGCACTGTTGGCAAACGTGAGGCCACCAATTCCAGGTCCCAGCTTAATGGTGTTTGTGGGCAGACTAGGGTTCTTCTGTGTGCTGCCGCCATTGGTGGTGGCTTTTGTCTCCTCCGGCAACGGCGTTTGCACCTTACGCAGCTCTGTGCCCAGATCCTTGCGCACTGCATCCAATGCCGGCGAATTGCGACGTTGCAGCAACGAGTTTGTTGCCATTGTAGCCGGTGCTGTGGTGCTGCCACCAGTTGCAGCACAAGATGTGATTGGCAGTGCGGATATCTGCTTGGGAATGTGCGCCATCACCTGCTCGCGACGCATTGACCCCGCGCTGACCTTCATTTGTGCCGGCGAGAAGGTCAAATGTGATTTGTGTTGATCGCAAGGCGACGCGGGTGTAATCATCTCCCCCCTGGCAGAGCCAGCACGGCCCTGTGCCGATGTTGCACCACCACCACCACCACGCATCTTTTGTGGCGAGCCAAGCAAGGCATTGCAGCCCAAGTTCGAGTTGATTAGCGGCATCACTGAAATGGGATTCACACAGGCACCCACATCCGCATAGTAATCAGAGGTTGACCAGAAGTTGGCACATGATCCCATCCACTTGGCTGTGGGTGAGGCATGCAACGCGCTGCTGGCCAACAGATTTGCATTCGCATTGTGCGAGTGAAACGATGACGATGACGTTGATGAGATGCTGTTCTGTGTTGCTGTTGTTGATCGCCGATATGGCCTCCAGTGCATGATCCAGCGAGCTCATGTCATTCGAGGCGCCCACAACGTTGGCGATCTCCGCGCGTATGTCCACATCCAGCATATCCTGCATGGAATCGGATACGTAGAAGTCCAGTGAAGGTCCAGCAGCATCCTAAAGATAAAGAGAGGAAGATAAGAGATTCAGTTGAAGTGCATTTGAAATACTTTGAAGTGCAAGTACATTTAAAATATCTGGTAATTTTATTGGCTTAGCTTATTGAACAGTTTTCTCAACTATCTCCTTCACTTGTTGATATTCTATACTTTGTATATATCATGTAAATAATATGTAGATAAGCACAAGATATTTCTGTTTATAAAAGGATATTCCCTTGTCATGCCAAAGCAGGCACGTCTATATTCACATGCATACAAAGTGTTTAAATGTATTCGTGTGCACATACTTTTCCTTTTACTACATGCAACAACAACGCATGAGAATGACGATGGGAAACCGAAAGCAGCAGCAGGAGTCGCTGGCCAAACCAGTTTTATGCTGAAAAGGCTCAACAGACTTCAGACTTCAGACTCAGACGCAGGCAGAGCCAGAGCAGACTACGTCTGTGTCAGAGACACACACACAAATGGAGAGAAAAACACACAGGCTGCACATACACAGCCAAGGCAGAGCGTAGTTATGTACAGCTGCGTTCAAAATATTAGTAACACTTGCAACTGTTGTACAAATAAATTGCAGCCTATTCAATTATATTGCCTGCAAGTACAATAGAGAAATAGTCGTACCATTATAGGGGGATCTGGGGTAGTTAACTCATGATTTGTGAAATATCAACATCCTTATCTGTTTTATGAAATCAAAGAACATCTTTAAAGAAAGGGGAATACCCTTTATATCTGCCCTTTAAGATCTGCTGCACCCTTTGACAAACACACAATCGAATATTCCATATAAATCTAGGTAATTATTTAAATTGTTTTTTTACGGTGAAAAAGACTAAAGTGATAAATAATTAAACCTTAATGAATCAATAAGGATATAATCTTTGTACTATTAATAATTAAAAATAAATAAAGAGTAAATAATAAATTGCAAACATATTTAAAATTGTAGGTACCTATTATTTTGCGCTTTGCTATGTTTGTATGTATAACCTCAAGATGAGGCGCCAAGTAATGTCCAGCAAGACAAATACATACAGACATTATATTGCAACACATGCATGCATATGTATGTACATGTGAACGACATACACACACACACGTAGTGAAGCCCGAGGAGAACATTAAGAAGGCCAACGTAAGACAAATTAAACCGGATATCAGCAAAATTGAAAGTTTTATGCAATATAAGACTGAATCAGCAGCATACAGCATAAACAATAAATAAATAAATGCACAGAAAACAAGAGATAAAAACTAAAATAAAGTTTTAAATGGCAAGAAAGAAATATAAAATAAAAATACAATATAATATAATATAACATATTTTAAATAATATTTGCAACTATTTGTACTACTTGCATATACGATATGCAGTATCATTCTGGATTGATATGTTCGATACGCATGAACGATTCGCACTAGAGTCCATTTGGAGCTGGATCAAGCATTCACAATTGTTTCGATATATACCAAAATGTTGCTGAGCTGCAGAAATGTTTCAGCAACATTTTGTTGCTTGAAACTCAAACGGAGCGATAACAGCGAACGAACGCAGAAAAAAAGGGGAAAAAACATCATGCATACATACACACACAGCTAACATGTATGCACACATATTTGTTTGTATGCATGTTCATTGAAAAACGAAAAGGAATTAAAGCCGTACATAAACAAAGGCGAGAACAGCACGAAGCGAACAGGGAAGCACTACAAATACAGCAGAGTTGTGTGTGTGTGTGTTTGTATGTATGTATGAGCAGCGACGTTAACGTCGACGTCAGCTTCATGTTGAGTTTGAAGAGAGAAAACAGAAACTGAAACTGAACACTGGGTACTGAAACTCTACTGCTGCTGCTCTTTGTGGTGGAAAAAACATAGAACATCGCAACAGCAACAGCGCTGCTCTCTGTTGAGTACACAGTGTACAGTTGGCAACAAAACATTCTGCAAATTGAAACATAAACAGAGCAGCAGAGCTGAAACTGAATGCCGCGCTGTCGCTGCTTCAGTCGCTGTCGCTGTCGCTGCTTGCCGTCGGCTGAGTACTGAGTACTTTTTGCCTTCTGCTCTGTTGGCGAAACTTGAATTCTGCTACGTAAAAAGGGTAGTAGGCGCTGTTGCTGCCTCTGCTACTGCGTGTAGCGGTGTTGCTGTGTTGCAGTAGGCAGCGACCGCACATGTTGAAACATTCTTACAAGTTTTTGCATGTTTGTGAGTGTGTATTTTTTATGTTTCGGGTATTAGGCGCAGCTTAACAGGCGCCTGTTACTTCTTGGCTGATATGGTGGTGGGTGGCAATGTTATCGTGTCCCGTGTCCTTGGACACATTCCATACCATTGACCCGCCCTTGGGTCATGTCTGCCTGGCTGCTCCCTTGCCGGCATAAAAAATCAATAATTGAGGCATACACACACACACACAGATTCGCGGCCTGTCCCTGAATGTATGATAAGTTACATAATTTAGCAGGATATCATAAACTTTTGCAGGCCGTGTCTGTGTCTGGCTCCGAGTCTGAGTTGGCGCTATTTCTTTTATCACTGCCGAATATGTTGCAAGGAACATACGCGCCTACACGAGTATGTGTATGTAATATACATGTACAAGATGCTCCTCTTCATATTGGACAAAGTTGGATTTCCTTTATTCATCCTTTACTAGCGGCAAGCTGTCATTCCTCAACTTCCTTAATGCACCCAACAGTTCTGCGTCTGAAGTGGCGCGCAACAATAAATAGGGGCACAGCAGGTGTTGCATGTTGCCAGCTGCCGCGGCTTGCTTTCCTTATCTTATAATGGAACACAAGCCCTTGCAACGAATATCTATCGATTGTTTTTAATTGCTTGCCACAGGAAATTGTTAATTAATTTTCTCTTCTTGGGTTGAGTGGGAATCAAAGAGTAATGAAGGTTCTTCAAATCCTTTGATCATTGAAAATGATAGATATGATATATAATGTATGCATATATAATGCCACAACTTATGTATTACATTGAACAACATAAAAATCCGACAAGAAATTGTTTTATTTATGGTATACAATTATTTCTAGCAATATCTAGAAATAGTATATCAACAGAAATGATCCATGAATCGTAAAATCCATTCATGGTTTGCTTTACATTTTATTGAGTGCTTTTTGACACATTGTATAGAGATTATCAGTCCCTGGAGAAAAACCAAGTATAGTTTAAGGCAACCAATCATACTTCCAATTTGAATGTGTATTTTATAATATCTACGTTTTAACTGCACACATGAATACAATCCGTTAAAAATGAATGTATTATTAGAATTCTTGATTTTTATATTATAACTCTATAAATATGCGACCCAACAGGCTTTTGATCAAATATTTAAGGGTATTAAACACACATTTTTGATCAGAAATTGTGCGTATAACATGTGTGTGTGTGTGTGCTCTGATAATGGACCTTTCGCCAGACAGTCATACCAGGCAAATAGACCAGGCAGCTGCAATTCACAAACTCGGGGGTTGTTGTTGAACACCAACATATACAAATGTGTATGCATGTAACTACGTGTGGCTGTGTGTGTGTGTGTGGGATTCAACATACATACAGACATTCGCATATGTCTGCATGTAATTATCTGCTGCTCTGTAATTTGTGAGGTGCACTTCTCTCTCTCTCTCTCTAAACGGAAAGAAAACTTCCTGCTTCTAATTGGTTTTCTTTTCCCTTACAATGTTGTTCTTGTCTTCTTCTTTTTGTTGTTGTTTGCTTCCCTACCATCATGACCTGCATAGTATAGACTATACATATGGGGTGCAATTCCTACACACACCCACGCAACAATTTATACTCCCCCTTCCCAGCATTAGGGGTTGCCCCTTACAAAAAAAAAATTAAAATAAAAAGAATGTTTTCGAAAAAATGTGACAAAATAAAAAATACATTGAACAGGCGAACAAAATTGCCAGCAAGGTTATCAACAAGAAACAAGAAACGAGCATTTTTCGGTTTGCAAGAACTTTTACAGGCTCAACTCAACAGTGACAGAACCTCAGTCCATATGTGCCAAGAGAGAGAAAGAGAGATACATACTCACAAACACATGTGTAGTGCATGCATACATATGTTATGCCCTACACACAAACAGAGCCAATAGAAGTTTGTTTATGATACAAAGATAATAATAATTATATTAATTTTATATTATTAATAATATATTATTAATTATATTATTAATATTCTTATTTTAAATACAGTTGCACAAAAAGACACCTTCACGAAATTGACGATATAAGGTCAAGCAGTGCAGAAAAACAGGGCTGTTAAAGGAGTTCTATGTTAAGCACAGCAGGGTTACAGGGGTACAAATTTTTAAAGGTTGCGGTACAGATGCCCTAAGCAACTAACAATAAAAATTGTAGGTAAATATATAAATAATATATCAAATATTCTACAGATATGTTTCAGATATAGAATAATAATATAACAGACATAATAATATATGTTATACAAAAGATATAAGGTACACTAAGTCTTGAATCGATTCTTTTCGTTTACAGGGTACACAAGAAGGCAAACTTCTTTAAGGCAGCAGAGCCTGTTGTCCAGAGCAGCTGCTGCCGTTTCTGATGACCTTTTTAAATTGTGCAACGAAGCAATGCATCACACACAAACACACATACACACTTCGTATGCATATGCAAGTGAAACACAAGGAGTGCTCACACTGAGCCCTAACACCCTTGACAGGGTCAGAGCAGAGCTCATTCGTGGCCTAGACACTGTTGTTGTTGTTCTTCTTGTCCTTTTTGTTGTTGTTGCAGCCTGGGGTGCATTTTATTTTCTTGTATTTTCCTCTTGCGCCTTCCCTTCCCTTCCTTTCCGTCTATGTTTGCCATCTGCCAGCCATCCTTTGTCTCTGCTCTTACCTCAGGCTGTTACATTTCTTCTTTTCTCCTTCTGCATCGCCTTCTCCCCTTCCCTCTGCAGCTTTCACCTTAAAATCATAATGGTTTGACACAAATCCCAGGACAACGCTCAGCTCAGGTAAGCGAACAGTTCCCGAACATCGACATTTTAACAGACTTTACAGCAAACGCGACTAATGTCTTCCCAGTATTTATGAGCGCCTATTTGTAAATTACTTTATGGTGCGGGACAAGCCATGCCAAGAAGCGAGAGAGAGAGATCAACACATGCAAATCCAAATCCATGTAGAGCTTTAATTTTGCGGTATTTTTCTTAAAATTATATTTGAACATATCCAATGGGATCCCAGGGGCAAGAGCAGTACGTCACTGGTTGCGTATATGTGTGTGCGTGCGTGTGTTGGGCCGTGAGAAAATCTATGCAGCATACAGCTGGGCGCTCATATTCAAGCAACAACGAACAGGCGAACAACGACATGTTGCCTCCGCCTCACATAAGCGACGGTGTAGGGGGAGGAAAGTGCTGCCGGTGGGTGTCTCTCATTCTCTCTCTCCCTCTCTCCCCCTTACACACGCAAGTCAAAGTCAAAAGTTTGCCGGCACGTTGAACTTTGAAGTTTCTGCCCTTTTGCGCCGGCACTGGGAGAGTGAGAATGTAAGCTTTCAATGAGAGAGCGGGCGGGAGAGAGAGCGAGCAAATTGACTTTTTTTTTGCATTTGCTTTGGTTCTTGCTCTCTCTGTCTCTCTTCCCCTCACAACTTGTGGCGTTTGAAGATGAACACGTTTCGTTGTGTTTGCTTTTCTTTGTTTCTCCTCCACACTTGCACATACTAAAGCGCAGACCACACGCACACACACATACACACACAATTGTGGATGTATATTGGCGAATTTATACACGTTGCATTTAACAGGCGCACATGTCTCATGTCTCATTCATGCATTCAACTTTGTAGGAGGTCAGTACTAACACTAGAACTATGCATACAAACATACATCCATACAAACATACATACGTTCATCTACGCAAACATACATGTACATAAGCCTGTATGTTAAGTTTGGCTTTAAAACAAAAGCCGGCAACAGCGAACGAGGTGAACGATTGGCCTTCAAAAGTTGAAATCGCCAAAGAAGAAGATACCCTATACAAAGAGTCACACCGACGACAAAACAACAACTCACAGCAAACTGGCAAAAGTCACAAACATACACACATGTAAACATCCGTATGTGTGTTTGTGTTGTTTAACAATAAATAAGCAAGCAAAAAACAAATTACGTATGGGAATTAACAATACATACAGACATACAAATGTGAAACTTAATTACCAAAAGCCTCTGTTAAAAGATCTCTTCACATTTCCCCAACTCCAACACCAACGAACCAGCAACAACAACAATATTCGCAACTCTGTTGTTGTCTGCTAACTTTTTAGTACACACAACAGAGCAGAGCACTGTTGCCGTTGTTCATTAACATGTACAATACATTAACATAAGCTCGGTCTCCACACATGATTGTACCATAGCCAAGTTAATCACCAAGAGCAAAAATAACTTGAGGAAGTATGCGTGAAATTATAGAAACATACTATCGCTATTATTATTATTATTATTATTATTATTATTATTGTTATATTTGTATGCGCAGCAGTTCTGTTCCGGTTATGACCGCCGCCCGCCTTCCCCCATTAATCAATGGTTCCAGAGAACAACTTCAAAGCACAACGATCGCACTCACAAGATTGCGCACACACACACACGGAAATACATTCGCATTTGTATGTGCGTGAATTGTGTACATACACATACATGTACACATTTTGAGATATACGTGCAGACTACCCGCTTCGGCGAAATTGGCGAATTTAAAATTTAAAAATTAAACGTTAAGGCGAATTGGCGACGAGCCGCTGACTAGCGAGAGTGAGAGCGAAGCAAAAATTACACCAATAATTTGCCGCACTGGGTGTCAGCGAGCGAGTGAAAGAGATGCAAGAAAGTGTTCCTCTTGGGGCCTGTATGTGGAGGGGCAATGCAGCTGCAGAAATACTAGGTTGAATTTATACTTTGGAGAGAACTGGTGTCGCTGCTTTGTCGACGACTCTCTGCGGCGAAAAAAACGAACGTTACGAATTTGAAATAAACGATAAAGAATCATGCTTTTTGTTACTGTGTGCGTATGTAACCGGCCGGCAACACGGCACACATGAGGAACACAGTGAGAGAGAAAATCGCAAAAAAACAAAGAATAATAGAACAATACTTAACAGCTCTCGTCGTGTTTTTTGAGCTGTTTTGTTAAATAAACACACCGGCCTGGCATATATCATTAGTATGAATGTTAATTATGTTTGTAGGTTTGTACATACCGCATATTTGCTGAAGAAACCCTCGTGTATGCCGCTCGAGTAATCCTCTAGTTCGAACATATTGTAAATTTACTTAATTTACTGGATTTACTGCTGCACATAAACTTTGTTTTGATCGGATATTCTTAGCCGACGTTCCTTTAATCCCTTTTGATGATTGAATGTGTGTTGGTGTATATATATATGTGAACAAAAAACCGTTGCGCGCCTAATACAGAACCAAAAAAAACAACTGTTCTTTGGCTACCAATTTTACTTTTTATTATTTTTATCATACATTTGCACTCTTCATAAATATATAGACATTTGTGAACACGATTAGTTATTTTTTATTTTCTTGCACTGACACATTTCTCACGTTACCAATTTTAATTAATTCGTTTTCCTTAATCGGAAAATAATATTTACATCCAATCACAAATGCGCGAACCGCGTTAAACACGTCCGCTTCGTTCGGCTTTGTTGTTGCATTTGACTAGGGATGTTGATATCGTACTCATTTATCGATAATCGTAGATGTAAGGCGAAAGCAGCTGCCGATAACAGTGTTCGCTAACGACGTTGCCGTTGATATACTATTATTCAATACTGTTTTCAAAAGGGAAATTTGTGTGCTGGAATTTCGTTAGTTTTCAAAATATGAAAAAATGCTTGATTTATTATAAATATATATATAAATTTTATTAATGTTACTCTGTAAACCACTTTTTGTTCATTTTTCTTTAAATTAACGTCACAGAATGCGGTCAATTCGCCAGCTATATGATCTAATAGTGTAGTTGTTAAGTATACATTAATGGAATCACGTGTTTATATTGTTACTGTTTACTGTTGTTGCTAGGCGCATGCAGACGTAGATCATTAAAGATCAACTGTGTTAGGTTCACCTTCATTACAAATTGCATATCTATCAATTTTATAACAATTTTCAAAAATAATATAAATGAAGCATTTAATTCACATGAAATGATCAATTTTTAAACAATCGTGGCAAGAACTTCAAACTCAAAACATTATTTCAATTAATTACAAATTATAACGAATACAAATTCGGAAAATTAAAAAAATAAACATTCATAGTGCAAAATTTTAACATTAACAAGAAATGATTGTGAATACTAAAAAAAGTTAGGAGTACAGCCGACTGAACTGAACTAACTGGGCTTTCTTTTACTTAAGAATTACTTTCTATTTCTACCAAATATCTCTCTCTTAAATCGTAACGCCGAAGATTTAGCCGTATTCCGATTTGGGTTCGGATTCTTCTCTCTTTTACCCTTGGGAGTGCAGGGCAATTCTTTGAACCAACTTTGATGCGGTGTTGATGGAATCTCCTTGAAATACTTTTGTTTCGGAGTCGAAGGCTCGACCTGAACAGGGCCCGCCCTGTTCTTGAATGTGGTAAACTCATCCTTATCGCACAGGGACTCGACTGCGTAGCCAGCAGTCGTTTTTATACGTACGATACTATGATTCTCTTCATCAGAGCTCTTACCTGGTGATACCTGCACCTTGTTAGACTCATTCTTAGTTGTATTTTTTCTGCCCTTGGGCCTTGGCTTCAGCCTTAGCGACAACTTTGCCCTTATTCTTTGGCTGAACAATAAACAGAAATATATTTAGAATTTATAAGGAGTACAAAGCATAAACTCTTCAAGCTCACCTCTTTCTTAACTGTAGGCAGAGGCACAAGAATCTGTATGGCTTGCTTCACTGCATTCTTCGTGGCCTGCAGACGCTTAACATTCTTCTTCACTCGCTTCTTTGCAGCTTTCTGTTTTCCCTCCGCAATGCGCTGCAGAAAAATCAAATTAAAATTACTTATCATTTAAAAAGGAATCTTACTTCAAATTGAGATTACTTACTTGCTTCTTCTGCTTTAGTTTAGCTTCATTGGCCGCTTGAAGAATAGTGTCACAGTACTCCAGATATTCGGCAGCTGTTTTTGGCCTCTGTGGAAACTGCTTGGGTTGTTCCTGCTGCTTAGCTTGGTCTTCTGCTTTTGGTTCCGGCTGCTGCGCAGGGCTCTTCCTTTTCCACAACAGGAGATGGAGACTTTTCCTTTTCCACAACAGGAGATTGAGACTTTTCCATTTCCAAAACAGGAGATGGAGACTTTTCCTTTTCCACAACAGGAGATTGAGACTTTTCCTTTTCCACAACAGGAGATTGAGACTTTTCCTTTTCCACAACAGGAGATGGAGACTTTTCCACAACAGGAGATTGAGACTTTTCCTTTTCCACAACAGGAGATTGAGACTTTTCCTTTTCCAGGACAACAGGAGTTTGGGGCGAGTCCATGTCAGGCTTAATAGGTTCTTCCGGCGATTCCAGGGATTCATCATTCCTTTTGGACTTCTTACATTGAACCTCCTCCATCGTGCTGTCGTTCAAATCATCCGCAGCAGTACAAAAGCTCTTTGAGATACGCCTTCGCTTTGTCCGCAAGCGTTTCTTCTCCTCCAGCGTTTCAATGAACGACTGCGATGGCTTGAAGTCAATATTCAGGTGTTCACTGCGGCGACTTGCCTTGGGCTTTGGCTCAGTGACGGCCGCTTCTGAACCCTGGACATAGAGCGTTTGTCGCCGTGACTTCTGCAGGGGATTGAACATCTTCTTCAAATGAGATAAATCACACGAGGCCAGCTCAGCCAAGAGCGCCGCCTCAGATTCATTAGCAGAAGATTTCGACTGTTTTTTAACAGGTTCTGCCATAGAATCGGCTTCTGCAACTTCGGGTTCCACCACCTTGTCCTCCTGTTCCGCAATAGTCTCAACATCTTTTGAATTGCCGTCTTCTTTCTCTGAATTCTCTGCATCGCTTTCATTTTCAGGTTGCTCGGTTTCTTCAACTGGAGGCAGCGAATTATCTTTAGTACGCTCTTCTTCGGTTTCCTCGGCCGAGTCGAACACTTCGTATATGCTCTTGTTGTTGGAGCTTTTATTTTTGCTGATCTCCTTTTCATCACAGCTCATCTCGGGGCTGGAGGGCACAAGGTCCACCTCATCCTCCTCCTCCGAGGCGACTACATGGTGTACATCTTCGACTACTTCTTCTAATTTCGGTGATGCAGTTGTATCGAGTTGAATAGATTTATTCATCTTATTCTCCGCATTCGATTTATCATTCTCGTTCTCTTCGACCACAGCGTCCTCCTTAGCACTTGTTTGTAATGATTCGCTATGCTCCTGCTCATCTTCTTCGATGGAAACTTTAAACTTTTTGTTTATATTATCCTCAAACTCCGAGTCATCGCTGCTGTCATGAACTACAATACGTCGACGCTTCTTGGGTCCCTTGCCATCGTTATCAATAAAGTCGTCTTCTTCGGCTGTCGAGAAACGCAACGAGCTATTTCTGCTATCACCATCTTCATCCACGGCATCGTCGGATACGATAAACGACATTTTCTCCTCGTCCTCATCATCTTCTGATGGCTCCTCATCTGTGTCCTGACTGCCCACAGACTCGCCGTCATGCGGAATTTCATTCTCTTCAATCTCACGACGATCGGAACTATCCATTGAATCACCCGACTGATAATTTTCAACCACTTCAACTTCATTGTCAACAAACATGCAATTGGCTCCCTCATCCTCATCCTCGCCGTCCTCATCGTGTTGATCCTCGTGAGAGTCCTCTTCTTCGCTACCACTCACTACAATATTTGAGGATATTTCTTTTTTAACCACAACATCTTGCTCCTTCTCTTTACTCTCCAAAGAGGCCAGTGATCCAATTAAATCAATCTTCGGCAGTGGCTTCATAGACTCCTCTTCCTCATCTTCCTTCGGTTCGGGTGCATCCAATTTAGCTAGAGGCGTCGAACTGTTGCGGCGTCCCTTCAGAAAGCTCTTTACAGGTGTCTCATTCTTGATATTGAAATCTGGTTTTATATTGACAATCTCAGCCGGTGAGGCATTGATGCGTGCTGGTGTTTTTGGAAACCTCGGCTTGGATATCTCAACAATGGGACTGTCCGAGTTGAAGGCCACCGTCTTTCTGCCTTCAGACGTTGGCTGCAGCTGCTCTACCACACGAGATATAGTTCTTGGTGTCAGATCGGTCAAACGAACATCTGCAAGGATCTGGGTATCCTTGCTTTCAGCTGATTCTGTAGCTGTTGGACTCGCTTGCTTAGCATCAGCATCATCCTCAGTGGACGACACTGTAGTCTCCACTTCATTAATATTTTCCGGTTCAGTGGCAGCCTTAGTGGATTCATTCTGCTCCTCTGATGGTGGTTCTGGCAACACCTGCTTAGTCTTGTCATCGACAGTCGTATCATTTTGCTTGCTCGATGGTATTGGAATCTTGGAGGTAGTCCTGCGCACGTTCTTGGGAGTTTCCTCTTTCTCAACCTGTGCTTGCTCTGCTGCAAGAGGTTCATGAACTGTTACTGTCTCGGGCATTTCTTGCTCGCTCTTGGCATTCATATCCAGATTGGTGGCCTTTAGTGTGGCAGCTTTGGCAGCTTGCTTTTTCTCCATATCGAATTGCGGCTGTCGAATATTGTTTACCACAAGCCTACCAACAACTGGTGGTGTTTTAGACATTGAACGCGTGATACGCCTCTCCTCTGAGTTCAGTGGCGTAGCTGAACGACGTCCCGAACTCGCACTCTTTGGTGACTGCTCGGCAATGTCCTCTTCCTTTAGTACCAACTGTTTTCTGGCGGACTTAGCTGGAGTGCGCATTGCACGCTTGGCCGCAGACAAAGCGATGGGAGTGACAGGCTCCGGAGTCTCTCCACGTGCCATCGATGCACGTGTTGCACGTGTGGGAGTCCTCACATCTGTCGTTGCCGAATTCAAGCGTGCTCTGCGCAAAGGACGCGGCGACGCTGCAACAATCAATAAAACAATACATACAACGGTTGTATTTGCCAGAGTTGCAACCAATTGCGAAATGCATTATAACTAACCTCGGTCGGGCTGCGTGTCAAGGAGCGGCGTCAAGGGGCGACTATCAGTATCAAGCGCCGACATGCGGCGTGTCCTTGCTCGAGTTACTTAAAGAATAAATATAATTTATATTCATTAGTATTAGTGATAAATAAAAGGCGCGAGTTGAGAGTAAAACTTGTTTTCGGTTCTAGCGAACGCGTCACTTTTCGAATTCAAACGGTAAATTCGCAAGGCGAATATTCTTTCAGCAAGCGCAACAGATAAGCTTCAAGTTATTTTGATTACAACTTACCACGAGGCACATCATTGCTATCCTCTTCCATTGTCTCTGTTCAATTCAAGTTTTTAGCTACAATTTGGCTTATTCTATTTAATACACAAAATAATCTATGCAGATTACAATTACGAAACTGCCCCGGGGGCGATATGAATGACGCTAAACTTAGAAATGAAATAACTCAAGCATCGGCATCTGAATGGCTGAAACTGGCTGGACGCCGCCAAAATGTACATGTGCGTGTGTGAGTGGTTTTTGCTTGCTTTTCAACACTGCACACACTGTTGCAACCAAGTGATCAGCGCGCCGGCGCGGATTGTTTTCAATTTGAAAGTAAAAATTAAAATGTTTAAATCTTTTTTCAAAAAGTTACTTGCAGATAAATATGTGTTGTTCTCAATTTGAAAGTAAAAATTAAAATTTTTAAATCTTTTTTCAAAAAGTTATTTGCAGATAAATATGTTTTAATGAAATGTAACCTACTGATCTATGTGAGACCCCTACTTGGGGGCCTGCCGGCATAACCTTTTGAGTAAAGACTGAAGGCAACATTGATCCAAATTTTATTTTGGTTTACTTCATGTGAAATGTAAGTAAACAAAGAATAAGAATAGGAAATTAAAGATAAAAATATGTAAATAAATATATATTATATAATATACTTTTTTTAAATACCACTTTAGAAACCATAACAAATAAAGGTTGTAAATTTAATATAAGAACCTAAAATTATATACATTCTTTAGAACCACTCATATTTGTTTATTAAATAAACGGATGGAGTGTACATTTTAATGGTGGAATAATGTTCTACTTATTAATATCTCACTTGCACTTGTCTATTTAAAAACCAACAATTGATATAAGTTATTTTATAAAGTAAAATTCAGAATTGAGCACTTGAATTTGTTTATTAAATAAAACATATATATGTAGAAGTGATTTTTATGGTGTAATTAACATTGCTACAGTTAAATCATATTTTGTTTGGCCAACTCCGGGTTGAATTGGCTGTTGTATTTTTGGACAATGCGGGGTGTTGCTGCGGGAGTAGGTGCCACCGAGGCAGCCACGGGGTTTACAGATTCCTTAGGGGCAAATAATAGATCCTGGCGGCGTCGCTCTGCTGCCTCACGCTGCAGACGCTCCTTGCGCAGCCTTTCAAGCTTATCCCGCTTGGCATTTGCCTCCATTGCCCGTTCATCACTCTTGGAACTTTTGTGTTTATGTTTCTTGTGTTTCTTATGATGTTTGTGAGATTCTTTTTTGTCTTTCTTGGACTTGGATGACTCTGTGGTGAGTGTAGGTGATGGCGGTGGCTTTGAGTCATGTCGTTTGTTTGTGCTTTGTTTGGGTTTCGTTTCTTTTGTGTGTGGAATCAACGCGTTTATCAATGTGAGCGGATCTTGTGATAGTTTCTGTTTTAAATGACGTTCGGTGGCATTGCGATCTTCGGCGTCGTCCTCATCGAGTCGGCGACGCTTTGGTGCCTTCTCATACCAACTTTGCACTTTCAGCGCTTCATTTGTATCCTGGCCCAAATAGGTGAGATAACCAATTTGCTTTTCATACTTTTCCTGCTCTTCCTTCTTCTCCTTTTCCAAATCCTTGTTCGTTTTCTTTACGTGGTTCTTGTAGTCCGCAAATATATCCACTCCAATGTCGGGCGGCGCCGTAGTCTCGTTGGTTGTAGCCCCAGTAGATGTTCCCGCTGCTGCTGCAGCAGAAGTCTTTTCGGGTAAACCAGATTGACGACGCAGATAGTTAATACGTGCCTCGCTTTCCTTTTAAGTAAATGTGGTTAGAGATTTTCATTCAATTTCGATTATATTCAAGAATTACGGCTAATTCCAATTTGTCCTGTTTTTTTTTTCCTCTTCCTGTGCGGCTGCTTCGTCCCGGCGCACACGGGCAATATTATCTTTGGTACGCACATGCCAGCTGTGAAATATACATTAAATATTGCACGAAAACAATAAAATTATAACAAATATTTGTCTTACCGTTTTTTTGGCAATATATTCATGTTCACCCAGTTCCTCTCAAACTATTCTGGTGTGAAAATGGTAAACAAAACGCGTTGCGTTGTGAATATCAAAATGCAGTGTTGTACAGTGTGCTAATTAAAGTTAATCAGCTATTTATTCAATAAATTTTTTGTATATTTAAATTATTCGATGTAAGGTGGCTGACGTAAAACAATCACTATTTTGTTTCAAACACTAATATAAAATTATCCCCTACATTTTACACAACTCTGAATCGCAGTTTTTGACAATTGGCAAACGCAAATGCGAATGGCAAATCAAATACTCATCTGTCAGAAGGAAGAAAAGGGGGGACACATATAGAAAAACTGCAGCGCAGCAGCAAGAGTCCCGAAGAAAGTAATTTTATTTGTGAAGAAAAAACGCATTAACGACTTGTGAAACCAATCGAACCGAATAATTGACACAGCTCGGGCTGTCAATAACGTAACGCAACGCGCGCACGACGCCCGCATGTAGTTACAGCATGGAACAGCGTATTCTAAAGCAAGACGGATACTTGGATGTGGGCGACGACAGCAGCAACGATGGTGTTTTGCCTGGTGGAGCACCAGTGTTCGAAATACGCAACATTGTTTATCATCCGCAGCTGAATGTCCTGCTTGCGTTTGGTGTCAATAATCTAGTTAAAGTTCTAGACGTTAATTCCGGCGTTACACTCCAGTCGTATCAATTGAGTACAAATGGTAAGCAGCGCAAGCACCAAAATGCAGCAGCAGCTTAATACATACATACATGTGTATATGTTCAGGAAAAGTGACCACACAGACGCACATATAATTCCACACACACAGTCATACACGCGCAAACATCAATTTATTGCATTGTATTTTGTAAATGTTGCTTGCATCTGTGTTTGTCTGACTTCGATATACATATATTCAAACATATGTTTACGCAGATACATATGCATGTATGAATTTGCTGTGTGGTTGTTCTGTCGACAAAAAATTGGTGTATGATTACCCTCTAATAAATGGAGATGTGATGTGCTTTATCTTCAATTTGTTTGCTACAATTGACAACTCTGCTTTGATTTCGATTGTTTTTGTTTTCCTTCTTATTACGCAGTTACGCATACGGTCAATTGTTTTAGAGGTATACACACACACACGCACACACTTGCACCCACACACCCATGTGTTTAGCAAAGACTAAACTTTACAATGAATCAACAATTGGGAGTACTAAATAAAAATCTTGTGTAATTCCCATTAGTTACCAATACATGAACAATGCTTGCACATTCAGTAATTTTCTTATTGAGTCAAAGTTGCTGTGGGCATAGAAGATTAATCTTTGAGGTATTTATAATATGTATACAATTTGTTTTTGTTTTTTGTCGCAGCTGAGAGCATTATCCATGGACGCTACATGCCATTGCAAGATAAAATCTTGTTCTGGGATGGTCATAATTTGGGACTGCGTGGCGATTATAATGGTGTCTTGCTTTTGGACACGATTCTACAGTCGCCGATTGGTCAGAATGATGATTACATTAAGCTGGAGCTCATATTATCCGAGGCGATCATCTTTCAGAACTGCATAAATGAACTGGAAAGCGAAGGTCTCGAGTGTCCGTGTGACATTGGCAACGAGCTGACACAGAAGATTAACCAGGCTCAGCTAAATGCCAAAAAAGGCATAAAAGCTCAACGAGTAAGTCTTTTATCTGCATTAAATAAAGAAATGACAAGTTAAAGATCAAGGTTTTGGAGGTTTAGATTGCCTGATTCAACTAATTAAATTCAACCTTAGTGAAAAGAAAATTAACTTTAAAATATTCTTATGATTTACAGTGGAATACCATTTGCCTGGAAGTGCCCTATTCCAGCCTTAAATTGGTGGCGAACAATGTGGTCATATTGTTGAAACGTTTGGAACGACACATTCCGGTTTTGGCCATAGCATCGGCCATCAACGAGAGACTAACTGATATGCTGATGGGTTCCCGTTTACCCGACTATGGCTGGAACTTCAGCAACTTTCAACGTGTTCTCATGCATTCGGAGGCAGTGCGGCGGCAGACGTTTGAGAAGTGGCCACATATGGATTATAAATGGGCATTGCCGGATCAGATGGCTCAGGCGGGCTTTTATCATCAACCGTCGTCGTCGGGAGAGGATCGTGCCATGTGCTTCACGTGCAACGTGTGCTTGGTGTGCTGGGAGAAAACTGACGAACCTTGGAGTGAGCATGAACGCCACTCGCCGCTCTGTCCGTTTGTCAAAGGGGAATACACGCAGAATGTGCCACTATCCATTAGCTATGCAACAAATCCAGCGCTATCATCTCCTGGCCTCGGCTTCGATATCATCTCAAACAGCGACTATGCCAATGTACTCTGCACCAGCTGCACTCAGACCGGCGAGCTGAGTGTATGGAGCATTGAGCGACACTTGAAACTGATGCACAGCTTTCATGTACCCACTTTGCTCAAGGAGGTCTTCGAGGAGAATTTCGAATGGGCGCGCGTTACGGCCATCTGTGTGCTACCAAATGCGCGCGCCCGCACCAAAGTTAACTATGTTTACTCGGCCAATTACAATGGCAGTGGTAACAGTAGCAGCGCTGCTCATGCGGCCAGCTTGCATGGAAGCAGTAAGTTTGGAGGCCTGAATGCACAGCATATAACATCCACTTCAACACTGCGTGCCGGCGTCGTTGGTTCCAAAATTGTGCTCGGTGTTAGTGTGCGTCAGAGCAGTGGAGAGATGGCACTGCGTATGGTGGTTCTCAACATTGTCGAGCTAGAGCGGCACAACTCTGAAAACTCTGCCATCATCAGCAATGACAGCGGCAGTGTTTCAAGCATTGCAAGTCAGATGAAGAAGACTTCGTCACAATTGGGAACTAGTAAGTGCAGTCTTAAATACTGATAACTAATTCTTTTCTTTGCTTTATTTAAGAACTTTCTTTCCTTCTTTTAGCTTCTAGTGACTCAAATGTGGTTGCCAGTCAAGTGAGTCTGGAATCTTCTAAGGATGATGATAAATCGCTGACGCCATATGAGAAGTTCGCAGATGGATTTGATAGCAATGGATTTGTGTCGGCATTAATGACTTACAACAAGAACAACGGTGCTAGCCAGAGCGGCAATAACTCCTCTGTCCTGTATGACTTTGATTTGTCAACATTATCGCAAATATTGGAAAGTAATTTGGATGATTCTTCTTCCGGCCTAATGGTCTCATCCAACACGGTTAATGTGAGCAACAGTTTGCTGAGTATTGGCAATGAAATGGATAAACTGATGGATCAGGCCGAGACGTCACAACAAAATAACAACAACAACAATGAAACTAACTCTCTGGGCGTTGGTTCCACCAGTAATAACAATAACAACAGCATTATCATCAATGGCAGCAGTGGCCCAAGTGAGAAATTGACAGCTAGTGAGGAAATTGATTGCACTGTGGAAAGTTGGACCAGTGTCAAGCGCATGAATGCTTTAGATGGGGCTCATAGTGTTCACGGAGTTCCGTTGGATGTACAAGAGATTGTAGAGATAGCGGAAATAATTCCCACAAGTCCCAAGTGTAATCAGCTCCTGGTTAAGTTGCAGCTTACCAAGGCTCCAGAAACAGAGGCTGCAAAGATCATAATGGCAACGGTGGCCAAAGAAGAGGAAGAACAACACAATGTATCCATGGATCAAGGTAAGAACATTTTGCATTATATGGAATTTATCGTTGACTCATAATACATATGGTATTTGTTGAATTTGATTGCGTTGTCATTGAAAAATCAATACAACTTTGTCTGTGTGGGTATTTCTTCAAGAACAACTAAAATTCCCTTGCGAAGTAGTTGATAATTGGGTTGTTTTTTAATAAAATTAATTAGTCTCCACTATGAGTCTTATCAAGTGAATTTTGACAATAGGATCACGCAGGTTGAGATGATTATACTAAAACTTGCACTCTTTAGATAACCCATATAACCTTTTATACAATTTTTTGAACAATAATTTATATAAAATAACATGTGATTTCTATTTGTTACAGACGACAACAACGCTGAATGTAATGTAGCGGCCCAACTGCTTCTATTCGATTATGATGACATGCAAATCTCAAATGACTACACGCTTGCGATGACCTTTAGTCGTGCCAAGTGCCCAAAACAGCTGTGTATCCTGCCACCTTTTGCCTCGTCAGCATCATCGGAAGCCAAGGAGGCGGGTTCTATTTGCGTGGTGTGTGCAGATGGCAGCATTGAAATTTACTCTCTGGCCGATTTTCAAGTTACTTCTGTCATCGAAGAGGAGGGCGAACAATTTGGGGCTGTTGTCTATTGTCGCAACTTGGAAAGGCTCTGCTGTTGTTCGCGACAGGGTGGCATGTTGTTTTATTCACTAAACGATGGTGAAAACGATTCGGGAGATGAGTTATTGGAAATGGAGGAGGATTGCAGTACAACGCTGACACATGGAATGGATCTGAGTGTCACGGATGGTATACGCAATATAGCAGGTACAGACACAACCATTGGCGATGGTATGATTACCGTGGATGTTAGCAACGATGCAATTGCTGCCACAACAAGTCATGGTGCAAATGTGCAGACATCGCCTTCTGCTATTTCTCTTATGGGCAACAATGCTAATCTGTTGGCATATAAAACCTCTGACCTCACGCTCGAAGACCTGCGTGTATTCTATGCGTTGACACAGTTCGATGATAAGTTGACTGTGTATTCAGCTGAAGTGCCTAGCTGTTGGAATGACTTGGGCCAAGTGCAGAAACAGCGTAAACAGTCACAAAACATGCGTCATGGAGGCGATGAACGTGACTTCACAAAAACATGGCGACTTCATAATGACGCGTAAGTGTTATCTGAAATTTTTTGAATTGTACTTGTAACTTTCTAATGTCTTACTACTGCCTTTCTAGAACCACCTGGGACGAACACATTATTGAGCTAAATCTGGCACAACCAGTATCTTTGGGCCACATCGATTTAAAGTTTACCGTATACCAACAGTGCTCGAATCCAGCAGCCATACAAGTCACTCTTCTTAAGCAGAACACAAATGGCTTTGGTTATCGCATGAAGGGTCCACACGCCAGCTACAAACCCAATGTCATTGATGAAAACATTGATCTCTCCTACAGTGAGCAAAGACATTACTCTATAAATTATATATATATTCATATGCTTCGTGTATTCGTATGATTAATGTGTATTATTCATGAACACTTTCAGTTGCTAATGAGAATCCGGTGCTTAGCGAGGAATATCTACTGGCCCACAATGCTGAGGTACTTGCAGGTCCAATAGAACTCTCATCATGCATCGATCTGTGTGATCAAGGCGGCACCGCAACGCTTACTTCGCCAAAACTCTTTAAAACGCGCACTCGCAATTTCCTCTTGCATATTAAGACTGTCTCTGACCCATCCAAGGAAGGACAGAGCAAAACGCGAGGTATGTTTACTTAATTACCAGAAAGTATTATATTAGCTGTCAGGAAATAGTTACATTAAAACTAGGAAACTGTTTTGTTTGTTTCCGGCTTCGCGGTAGATTAGTTAGCAATTTAAACTAAAAATTGTTTTCTATCATCGGTCAGCTATAGTAATATTGCTATTTGGTATATGAGAGTATTTTTTTGTATTTGGTTCCACTTATCCAACAATTGCAGCTACGGAGCCTCCTCAGAATAAGCATCGAGTTGAAGATTGTGTTGATTACTCGAGAAGTTCAAGAAACACTCCTATGCCAACAACGATGAAACAATTTATTGTGAAAACAGGAAAACTGAAACTATTTTCAATAATGAGCGCTCTACCTAACAAATCTAACAGTTCTGATATACTTGTTGAAAAAATTGTACCCAAGTTGGGGCTATGGGGGCTACCAAACGTTGCAAAAACAACATACTGTGTTGGCCAAGATACTGTGCATAAAATAGGTGGTTTCCGAGGTTATTGCCACTGTTAAAATTCTACTACGAATTATTTTGAATATTTACATTTTGCTCGTTTACTGCAGGTTGTGATTGGCTTCACGAGATCTCAATAAGCGTACGGGCTGTTAAATCACACAGTCGCATTACCAATGGACGCATTCAACGCATTGCCATGCTGGATAGCAATGGATTATTGGAACAACTCCTGCGAATTGCCAGCGATGTCGAATCGACGCCATTGACTAAGAATCTAGCACTTGATGTGCTTAATTGGATTTGTTTCATACGCCTGAATCGCTTCCGTTCACCAAAATCAGAACGGATTAAAGATCAGATAAATAAACAGACTGGCGGCAATATTAATGATCTGCTAGCACAACAGTTCGAATGCGTTTGCCTTGCCGAGAAGTATATCGATCAGCTTATCCGTAATTGCATTATTTACAGTGAACGCAGCACGGCACACAAATGCGTTAAACTGGTAATAATGCTGACGGAGTAAGTAACAATTACAATGCAAAACTTTTGTATTTCAATTTATTCCTGTACTTTAACCTTTACAGGGGCGTGGCCAACTTGCCGACGGAGCTACAGAAACATTCTACACTGGATGCCAGCATTAAGACAGCGATTACCAATACATTTCATGAGTTGCCCCAAGCACGTTGCGGTAGTGCAGTACGTTGGTATACAATGCTCACGTGTGCTACTTCCACTGCTGAGTCACACAATAGCATATCGGAATATGCAATCAATCTTCTAAAGGACATAACTAGTGAAATTGATAAACGTTGGGATCCATATTGTGCACTCTTAAGCACACGATTCGGACTCTATGGCTATCCCTTCGAGCCGGAAATATTTGATTTTGATTTTCCCAACATAAATCGACATGGTTCAAGTTCATCTGTGGCTCTCACAAATGTCATACGTAGCAGTGCGACTATTTTACCAGTCACCGGTCTTGATATTAAGCGCTTAAGCTCGATTGGTATGTGAGCAACTGGATAAAGTTTTAAGATTGGATTGTTATATAATTTGTATTACAAATTTTTTTATTTTGTAGATGGTGTTGACTTCCGTACCTTTCCACATTTGATTCGTGGCAAGAGCATTAGCAATCAGTTGCACGGTCTGTTGGAGGTGGTGCAGCTGCACTTCAATTGCGTGGCAAAGTCAGATGCCACGCGCATTGACAGCATTGATAGTGTTCTTAATGGACCGTCCAGTGTCGTCATTGATGATGTGATTATGATGCCAAAGATGGTACCAAATAAAGGAAAGGATGAAGAATTGGTAAGTTGTGCCAGACATTTGAATTGTTTCTATTTTTAAAACATATTGTATCACTTAGCTAAGCGATCTGGTCAACGATGTGCAGTGCCTGGTTGAAGAGATGAAGGATAAAGATGCTAAGACCCCATTTGGTTCATTTGGAATGGTAAATGGCTTCAAAGATAAGGCTTGTAAGTGTTACACTTAAATTCAAATTGACCAGTTGTTTCAATATTTATATTATTTTGGTTTTCAGCGGTATCATCCCTAACTGACATTGAGCATGCACTGAAAGAGGAGGTAAAAATCGAGAAGGCAGCGATCATTGATAAGCTGAAGATTTCAAAGTTTTTGCCACAGCTCACACTCTGGAACAATTACTTCCAAAAAAAGTTTGGCATAAACGAGGAAAACTCCTATGATGGTTTGGGAGATCTGGACAATTGGGAGAAACCACTGTTGAAATCCTATCTTGATGTCCTGCCAGAAGAAGCATCGCTTTCACAATCATCCGATCAATCCCAGGGAATGTCACAAACTGGCGTTAATGATACAATACCAAACATAGCCGATGATGATGCAGAGCAAGAGAAAATAACGGAAAATCTCTGTGCCAATCCTTGCCCCCCAATTGCTTGGCACAAACTATTGACCCCACCGCCAAAGCTAATGATAGTAGTTGATCGAATGCATTCAGGAGCTCGCCGCTTCGTTGTGCTTGATTTTGGCCAGCACGTTCTGCTAACGGATATAGTGATACCTGCCTGCGATGAGCTGACATCTTTAAACATTGACATTTGGTGCTTTGACGAGGAGACAGACTGCACGCGCCTGGTGCAGGTGTCCGATATACAGACCAAAACGTTGGTTTTAAGCGATATGCAACCACCACCGATTTGCCGATACTTAAAACTGACTATTGTTGGTCGTATTGGTATGTCTTCCACAAAGTGTAAGGTTCCCTTGGGCAGTTTCTTTGGACATCCAATTGTACTGGAACACGATGGTTACGGTGATCAGCTGGTGCGCTTCATCAAACAGCCTGCACATACACTTCAGGCCCATCTTAAATCTCTCAATGCATTGTACGAGGATGTTCACTGTCGATTTAGTTTGGCCAGTTGCAAATTGATGGAACTGCTTGCACCGATGCGCAACAGCGAGCTGTCGAATGTGGCTCATCTGCAGGCATTTATCAACAAGCAACGCGAAGAGGAGCTTAGCTGTGGTGGCATAGATAACAACAACAAGGTTGTGTCGCTTTACGATGAATGCATGCTCTTGCAATATCAAATCAATGTTATTCGCAATGTGGTACTGCGTCTCGATCGGGCAGTATCACCCAAGTCTCATCGCATTCCATCGCCAGCAAATCCAGTGCTTATTGAGGAGTCCTTACGCTCTGCGTCGAGGGATAAATTGCGTGTATTAAGCCTAAGTCTGGTCGAAGTCTTGTTACATTTCTCCATTGAGTATGGAATCAAAAACATACTGCCAGTGCATCAGCGTTTTAATGTAACTACAGCTAAGGCACTGTTCAACTCTCTGGTCGTTTATGGCGATGCTCAATTACAATTGGCAACATGTTCTCTGCTCGTTCGCATGTGCTGCTTCCAACCATGGTGGGGTGACTTCCTAGCTGACACGTTCTGTAGCTTGTTTTCAGCTCAAAACTGCAAGGCTTTTCCGCAAGATCGGTAAGGAAAACTATATCAACCTTCTATTTTACTTTCATTAAGGATTTCCTCATTATTTTACAGCATTTTCTTCCTGCTCACTTATCTGGGACGTCGCAGCATTGCCATGGGCGCTTGCCGTTCGATTGTCATTGATGCCGTGCTTAAGACTCTGGTTAAGTTGTTGGCGCCCATTTCACCGCATTACAAATTCCAATCCGAACAGCCAAGCACTTCAGCAAGTGCAGCTGAACGTAGTGCTGCGATGGGAAGCACATCAGACTTGCAACTTATAACGTGGTTGCTCTTGTTCCTTTCTGTATGTCTAGATGACAACAATGAACGCAAGGATAAATGTAAGTTAATCCATACTAAGTAACCGTATATTATTTAATAATATATTCTTTACAACTTATAGCTGCAGCGCGTTGGGATTTCATGAGCTGCGAAAGCGACTTCACAAAGACTAGACCCAACAATCCACCCAATAGCAAGCAACTACGTTGCTTGAAGAAGCGGATAATTCAACAAAACAAATATTCCGTTCAGCCCTATACGGATTGGGGGAAGAAAATTTACATGATACAAAATGAGGTAAGCTGTCTATACATATACAATATATTAATACAGTTATTATACAATGACATATTTTAAAGCATCCCGGAATATTTATGGAGCTTTCCACCAAGTCTAAGGCTAGTGGAGCAAGCAAAGCCACGTCAACTGGCGGAAAAATAAACATGGTCGCGAGTTCCATGTGTGCGCCCAGCGTTAGTGCCAGCAGTAGCTCGGTCAAAGGCACTAGCACTTCCAATTCATCGCCCAAGCACTTAGATGGCCTAGGCTCAAGTGCCGATGGAGACAGTAACTTTGATAAGGGTCTAAAGACTCTTAGCATGGCTAATATCAAAGTAGTTATTCGTGGTCTGTTCGCATTGCTATTAGAAATGGATTTCGATTGCAATATGGATCAATTCTTGCTAACATGCAAAGTGATAGCTCGTCTAGTGGCTGCCTGTCGACCTTCTGTGCGACTGTGCAAAATTGTAACAACAGCACAACTTGAGCAGCTCATACGACTGGCCGTGTGGAATGATCAGCAGCAGCCTTGGGCGGTTCATGCTATAACATGTCTGCTGCAGGTAAGATGAGAACATATAATTCGTGTACATAATAAACTTATTAAAAATAATTTGTATTAATATACAGGATCTATTGGACGCTGATAAGCAGTATAGGGATAATGATGCCACACCAACAAACGATGGCGGTCGCTCGGTGGTGACTACAGCGGTTCAGGAGACGCGCGACCTCTTCAGTGATTTCACTTGTAAGTATCCTGCAATGAGAATGGGTAGTTTTAATTTTACTTTAATTTATCTTGAGCGGAATGCATTGTTTGCACTTTTTTGCTCCCTTATTCTTATTTGATTCGATGATTTGATTTCATATAAAAAATAATATGCTTGAAGTTAAAGTTTTTGGACGAATTGGTTAAGAAAATATATTAAAATGAAAAAATGTCATGGTATATTTAAGAATAGCAATTTTTCCAATTATTACTTCTCACTAAGCTGTCTTGGAGCTTTGAATTTATCATACATTTGTGTTCTCTGATAGTTGATGAAAAGCATATTTCTCATCTTTTTAGCTAACTCTTCCTTCAACGCCGCACAAGCTGTGTTATATATGCCGACAGCAAGTGAATTTTATCAGCAGGGTAAACAGAGATTTTTCAAATAACCGCTGAACTTTTTCTCCCACTCTACATGTCCTTCGATTCGGATGTATTTTGGCGGAGAGTATATCCCTCCAGGAATCTACCGAAATCGATGAGCATATACAAAATAATAGTTATGCTTTTCTAACCCAACCGACTCAAGTAATTTCTTAGTTGATTATTAATTCAAACTCTTCATCATTTCAGCTGTTAAATACAATTACCTACCATCTCTAATAGAGTGCGAGGATACAGAATTCGACGAGATGCTTAACGATATTGATATGATCGAGCGCACCAAACCAATCACAAAGAAGGAGAGTAATGCATTGTGTAAAAACACTTTCAACTTCTTTTGCAAGTCCATTTCCGTTGCGATGGACTCTCGCCTGGATGCTGGCCTGGAGTTGCATGTAGAAGCGCAGTTGCGTCGCTTGACAAATCGCACATCGCTGGATCTGTACTCTTCATTGCCGCAGGTGCTAACAAATGAGTTCGTATCGACACCACCAGAAGCAGCACCCTGGCCAGAGTATCTAACGCAGTTGTGGTCTGGCCCCGATTATAGTGGACGCAATACGTATATTATGCTGAAGAATGTATTTGATTCCATACTTGCTGATCTACACTATGAAGACACGTGGGTGCATTTAGAGCAAGTGTTGCAAATGTGGCTGACACTTAATTGCGAGTTGGCTGAGAAGCCTTATTCATCGGGCATAACTCAAAATGATATACCCAAAATACCGTTTGGTGCTAATGCCGTACAGGGACTTTTGTTGGCATTGGCCTGGCACAATGATATAAAGCTACGCACTTGGTGCTTAGGCTTCCAGTGTCTGTTCCTCGCATGTAATTCATTGCCCATTGGAGACGATGTTACCGACTGCACGCGCATTAATGAAGTGATTGTCAACGATGAGAACTTTGAGAAAATGCTGCTGCGTTTTTTCTCGGGATATGGCTTGAGTTCCTCTATTATTACAAATCGATGTGTAAGTTTGCCACCTGCTTATTGAACTTGTTTTTTTTATTTATGTATTGTCTTGAATTAATTTGCAGGCCGGGCCAACCCTTTGCAAGCATCTCCATGAGCTTGTACTTTGGCTGCATAGCATGAGCGAGAACAGCGGCGGTCTTATACCCTGCAAGCGCCGGCTAAAGGACATTTTGTTGCACGTTGTGCTGCAATTGGTGCAGCCAGGCGGTGCTATTAGTAACCAGCAGGGCCCAATCGATGCTCAGAATCAGCTGGTACGCGATCTGCTTTTAATGCCAAACGACAAGGGCGATCTGAACATTGCGCTTAAGATTATTGAAAGTGTTTGTAAGTAGCACAACTATCAGTGGCCCTAATTACACAGATTCATCACTGTCTCTCTCTCTGTTTTTATTAGCTTTTCTAGTCTTTAACAACATTTCCAATGGTGAAAAGTTGCAATGCCAACGTGGCAATGAAAACAGTAATGCTGGCAATAACTTCAGCAATCTGTTTGCCAATGTTTTGGGCTCGGAGAATCCAACTAAACAGAATGCCAATATATCCGACAATTCGTTAATTATAAATTTACTAAAATTATCATCGCATATGGTACTCACAGAGATGCCCAGACAACCAAGTGTAAGTTTCATAAATATTTTAGTGTTTATTGAATTCCTTTAATGTTATATTTATACTAAAGGAGGTAACTATACCTGAGGAGGAGGAGTTGTCGAATCAAAGCCAAACGGACGAAACCAAAGCGGAGCAACTTAACACAGATGGTCATCGCAGCAAGGTTCCTTGTATAGCGGATTGGGGTACATTTAATGTCTATCTTGTTCTATGTTCCATGTTTATTTCATAATTAAATTTTCAGTTCTGCGGCAATTCCCAACTATGAAGCGATTGTTCGGAACCTTATCTCAGTGCTCAACGAATACGTTCACAATGATGTCCTCGAGCTGTTTCTTTTCGCTTAAAACAAATATGGTACTGGAAGAGCCACAAACTATTGCGGATGCCGTTTTCAGCTTGATGATCACTTTAAGTGAGCGAGCCTCAAATCCCCGCTTAGTGGTTGCTCCCATTTGCCAATATCTGGAAGAGAGTAAGAAGTCCTTTAATACTTTCGATTGTTTTTATATTATAAATATCTTGTTTGCTTGCAGCCACCATACAACGTAATGCGACCTTGCCACGCCTACAGCTATCGGAGCCCTTCCTTTGGTACATATCCAAAGTGCTCGAAGTGACAGCGGCCGTGCAGATTTTTACACAACTGGGTGGCATTCAAATCATATGCCACAATTTGGTGCGACTTAATAAAACCATTATTAACATGCAGCCTGGATTGGTGAGTGTTCTATGGGCTTAAAATATCCCTTGTAATTTCCTAAATTTGTTTTATAATCCATTCCAGATATCAATGATTATGCAGCATATGACGCGCAATACACGACTTAAGCTCACAAGTCATGTGAACACTGCCAATGCCTGCAAGAAGACAACAACAAGCACTGGTGCTCCAACAACAACAACAGCTGCACAGCCTACGCGAAACAGCAGCGCACAATATGATGGACTCATCAATTTTGCTCCATTCTCGCATATTGTGTCAGAGAACGATGCAGCGCAGAGCGCCGAGATGCTAATCTCGAATCCCAATGCCACACATAGGCGACCACGATCTCCAGCATGGAGCTATATGTTCTATCCGAATGAAACGCATGTTGATTTGACCATTACGCTACCAACTGCTATTTTGCTTAAGGAAGTGCAACTGGTGCCACATACGTCAAGCTTGGCGTCATGTCCATCGGCCGTAGCACTGGAGCTATCACGGGATTACGGCGTTGGCTCCATACCTGTGGGCGCTCCAATGGCTACCACAGGCCTCACCTGCATACGTCTTAAGCTTGCCAAAGCGGAGGTGGCTACCAGCATTGTGTTGAGGTTGTACAAGTAAGTGAAACGAGGGAATTTCACATGGCACACACTTGATGTTGCAACATACTTTGTTTGCTTCCAGGCCAAAGGACTGTGGTAATGTGGGACTGGTGCAAATTGCTGTGCTGGGTCAAACAATCTTTGGCAATAGAATGCACGGCCTACGTGGCCAAGGCGCGTTCGGCGAGTCGTTTATGGCCTGCTCTACACCATTGCCATCCGGCGGATTGTCTGGCATGGATGTGGATGCAATGCCAGAGGACGATGCATTTGCCAAGACAAGCATAGGTTGGGTGCGCATTCTATCGCGCTGCTTTCACGTGGCTGCCATGCAACCAGATAGCAAATTGTCAGATTTAATTGCATCCTATCCAGCTGAATATCCTGGTTTTCTTGAGGCCTGCTGCTCGTTGCTGAACATTATGCCAATGATACCGAGCTTAGCCCAGCAGCATCTTGAGACAATTCTCATAAAGTTGGGCGCCTACAATCACGAACTTAGTTTGCAGCTGCTGCGCACACTGCTGTGGCATACCACACCACAAGGTGAGTGACTGATTGATTAATTTTCTATTGATTTCTCTTAACTTCTCTTCGCCCTTTGCAGTATTTAAGCTCTCTAGCGATGCTGTGTGCGATCTCATCTATCAGGTGGTTATCGGCTCAACGCATATGCAAGACAAGTTGCGTGTACTGTTGGATTGGATTATGCAACTGCATGACAACTACAGCAGGCAGGCTCGTTGTAATAATCCGCAAAGCGGTTTCGTCAAAGTGATTGCCTCAATTTTGTGGGACGTTCAATTGCAACAGCAAGTACCAAATCTCTCGAATCTGATAACAACATCATTGTTTGAGACCTGCTACCAATGGATTGCTGAACTGGAACACGATGAACCGCTGAAGAGTAGTTTTGATGCCCTACTTTGTTCGCTATGCTACATCAAGCCCGATCTATTCAATCAGTTGCTAGTCAAGCTTGGTGTCAAGCTGGAACAGCAGTCGCGTGGCAAAACGGATGACATCAAGGTGTTGAGCGGCAGTGCATGGTTCCGTCGTGAGGGCCGTGAAAATCTCACCCAACTTCTGCAGCATCCTGCTTTCCTTAAAACGCTCGCATTGGCCTGCCAATCACCGGTGGCGGTCTATCAAATGTTGGATTCGGGACTGCCCAAGCTACTGGCACATGCCATTTACGAGTACTGCACACACATGTTGCCCAGTGCAGAGGGTGCACCAGCACATATGGAAGCAGCAGCGTGTTGTAGCAGTCAAGCGGCAGCCGCTGGCGACTCGTTGCTAACAGATTTCGATAAGGCTGAAGCGAGTGGAGGAATTGGAGTGGCAGTGCCCCTGTTGAGCAGTGCAAATGTGCCAAAAGTGTTGGACTTTTTCTCAGATTGCTGTGTCGAAGGTCCCATGCGGGATTGGCTGGGCAGCATGCAGGGTGCAATGTTTTGGAAGCCGCTGCTACAACTGCTGTGCAACACACACTTGACGCAGTTCAGCAAAAGTCTGCCAATGCAACAGTCATTCATTCGTCTCGAGCGGGCAACAATTAATTTCTTTACTCGTGTGAGTGCCTGTCATCCGGCCAATCAGGAAGTGCTTACCTCGCTGCTCATTGGTGCCATCATATGCAAGCCTTTGCGTTCGGCAGGTGGCAATCGACCCACAATTTCCGGATTCACCCGCCAGCTAGTATTGCAGCTGCTGTTGGAGAATGAACACATTACGGTGTGTGTGCGCAGTCAGCAGCCCTTGCAGCGTCGCGATACTTTGTCTGCCATCATGGGTGGCAGCGGCGTAGGTGGTGCCAGTCATAGTTTACCTGTCGCTGCAGTCAATCATCATCCAGCGAAACGCAGCAGTGCTCACCAAATGCTCTTCACTGCGAACACAAACACAACCTGTCAAGAGATCATGCAGAACTGCGTTAGTGGTAAGTGATCCCAACTGAGCTGCGCATAACCTTTATATATTTATATTATTTGTTATATTTAAGAGTTGCATTTGTACTTTATTGTTTCGATCTTCAATTGATTTGAAATATTGTTTTGTTGATTCCTTCCCTTTGATACCCCATAGTGTATAGTAACTTAGTGTATCAACAATCAACAGATCAACAAAACGGCGAAGTCTCGGGCAGCAGTGTTCCAGTCACAGCAAAGCAAAGCGACTCCAAATCGGTGGACAAGTCGTGCTTTATTAACTTTAACAACATGGAGGCCAGCACCATGGAGTTCCTCACAGTTGGCGCTGCAGTTGCTGCAAAGGATAAGCGCATTAAGGATGCGAAAAATCAAGCAGCAATGAATAAGGATAAGGAAACACAAACGGCAGCAATGCAAATGCTTCCCATCAGTAAGTCACGCTATATTGTATGAAATCAAAGCATCGACTGATCAATCACATATTTATACCTTCACAGACACGTTCAATATTGAGGAATTTCTATTGCAAGCAGCGCACGCTGGAAATAGTAGCCAGTTAGTTGTAGCAGACTATCCCGACATAGTGCTAGCTGGAGATGCAACAATCTCTCAGATACTTGCCACATTGCAAGATGCAGGACATTCATTGTCTGCACCTTGCCTAACACTGAATCTAGTGCCACAGTGCGCAGTGGGCGATGAAGTTGCCGAATCGAAGAAAATCAAGGCAGTCTGTACGGAGCCATTGCCATCGCCTCTGCAGCGATTCTCAAGCAGTGGTGGCCTATCCCTGTTGGCTCATTATCTGCCCACTGTGTATCCTGAGCACGTGGGACGCAAGGCAACGACTGTGGCTACCGAAAAAGAGAAGAGCCCACCACTGTCCGATTGGGTTAAGCTTGAACCGAATGACGAAATCTACGAAGACCTAGAGGATACAATTTGTGAACCAGCTGCCAAGCAGATAACTGTCAGTTCTGTGCCTCAGCATTCGTTGGCTGCGTTCGGTCTATTCCTTCGCTTGCCCGCCTACTCGGATGTCCTGCTCAGGGATAAACATCGTGCACAGTGTCTTCTACGTCTTGTGTTAGGAGTAACAGGCGACGGTGATGGCAGTAAGTTTACCCTTTTAATATATTGAACTTTCTCGCTTATTAACAAGCAATCTTTTTCTAGACGATATTTACAGTCTGTCGCTGGCGCCTTCGTTACCCACACTACCCTTTGAAGTGTTCCGTCAGTTGCTGGACAGTGTTTCACTGTCTACTGATGACGGCGTTCTTTTGCGTCGAGTTGTTATTGAAGTTGGAGCCATGCATCTTGTGCTCAACTGTCTTGGCATCTTCTCGCATCAGTCTCATAATAGCCAGATTGGTGTGTTATCCAACGAACCAACTTCGAGCAGCAATAGCAACAGTGGGAACAATCACAGCAGTGGAAATGGCAATGTGAATGGCACCGCCAATGGTAACGGCAACGGAAATGGAAACGGAAACGGGAACTTACATTCCGGAGCGACAAAAAGTAATTCAGCAGAGGAACCATTAAACAGTGCAGCAACATCGGATGATAAGAGCCACATTTATTGGGCAAAGGGCACTGGCTTTGGCACCGGTTCTACGACTCAATCATGGAACGTTGAACAGGCGCTGATGCGGCAAAAGAGTGAAGAAGAGCACGTGACTGTGTTGTTGCTGGTGCTATCCAGTTATATAAATCCTGGCGATTGCATTCCCAGCGATATGCGTGGCGAGGATATACTCGCTTATCACGATGTACGCGATCAGATTGGCGAATTGCCGCCTATTTTCCAAACGCTTCTGCAGCAATCGTGCCTTATACCAGCGCTTAGCTCATATTTGCGCAACGATTCAGTTTTAGACATAACACGACACATTCCACTCTATCGTGCCATATTAAAGCTTCTGCGTGCACTGTCGCTGTCTAAGCATCTGGTTTCTCTGCTCCAGCCGATGCCAAGTGCTAGTGGAGAATTGACACCACCAATTGTAGAGCTGCTAAGGAACATGAAGACCTGCGTTGATACTTACGCCAAGCGTCTTAAGTGAGTGTATTTTCCTTATTATAATATTCCTGACTACCTAACGTTTTTTGTTTTCATTTTGCAGAGTCAACAAGAAGTCCAACATAAAGGGAAACACTCTTCCACTGACATTAAATATTGATGATGGCGATGACGAAGGTCTAGCTCTGCTTATACCAGATATACATGAGACATCAGTTCTGGTTCAGAAGACTACAGCTGCAGATGCTCTGGTTAATATGCTACATACAGATGAGGATGGCATGGGCGCATTGGAGCGACCAATAACTAAAAGCGTTGAGCAGCGGTATCTTGAACTAATGAAAAAACGCCAATTCGATACATACGACATGATTGTGGAGTCGGATAATAATAGTTTCCGTTTCGTAGTCTCGCATCATTTTGAGAAAATGGTGAGACTGGCCGGTGATCGCTATCATCCGTCACGGGTTAAGCGATTGGCACAAGAGGCGGTTACGCTGTCTACTAGTTTGCCGCTGAGTTTCAGTAGTTCTGTATTTGTGCGCTGTGATACGGATAGATTGGATATAATGAAGGTAAAATAATTTATTATATTATTGACTTGCATTTAATGATTGATTATGTCTTGGTTTTTAGGTGCTCATCACTGGTCCGGCGGACACACCATATGCCAATGGCTGTTTCGAATTTGATGTCTTCTTTCCACCCGATTATCCCAACTTACCCATGCTTATTAATCTGGAGACTACAGGTCGTCATTCGGTTCGATTCAATCCCAATCTCTACAATGATGGCAAGGTATGCCTGTCAGTGCTTAACACCTGGCACGGCAGGCCCGAGGAGAAGTGGAATGCGCAGACGTCCAGTTTCCTGCAGGTTCTCGTTTCCATACAGTCACTGATATTGGTGCCGGAGCCATATTTCAATGAACCTGGCTTCGAGCGCAGTCGAGGCACACCCAGTGGAACGAACTCGTCGCGCGAGTACAACAGCAACATCTATCAGGCGTGCGTGCGTTGGGCAATGTTGGAGCAAATACGTAACCCCAGTCCCTGCTTTACAGATGTAAGTTGTGCCCCTTTCGAAAAACGCTAGAAGGTCAATTAATTGATTGTGTATCTTCTATTTTAGGTGATACACAAGCACTTTTGGCTTAAACGCGAAGAGATTTGTACACAAATCGAGGGCTGGATCGAGGAACTGAGTAAGCCGCAGTATACGGAGCGAGCAAGTCGCACTATATCCTTCAACTCGATGATGCTGCATCGGCATTATCGGCATTTGCGAGAGGAACTAGCTAAGCTGAAGCCTCCTCGCGGTCTGGAAGACTTAGATGCGCCATTCAATCCGGTGGCCACACTTCCGCCAATGGATGTGTCCACAGCAGCGGCAGCCACTGCAACGACAAGTGCACAAGCGGGCGCCGAGGATGGTTTAGTCCCGGAATTGAATCTAATGGTTGATAATGGGGACAACGATCTGCCAATATCTGCGGATTTCTATAAAGTAATGGATAAGTCCGAAACTTTGCTGCCTGGCGAGGAAGATGTTATAGAAATTTTAAGTGATACGGAGAATGAGAGCAGCGTGTGGCAAGATAAGGAGGACGATACACCGTAAACTGCTCTTAGATGCCGCTTTCGCGCACTAGACAGTTTTAATTTATTGTTATAAGTTTTGTTTAATGCTCTTTTTGTTTTGTTTAATTTTTGTAAGAGAGACTGCAACTGCAACAGAACTTGGTGTGCTTTACAAAAAAAGAAAACGTAATAATTAATGTTATTCCCGATGATGATGATCCCTTTTGAATGAAAAATGAGTTAAATAATATATAGATATATAAAATACATATTAATCGATATCCCATATATACCATATACACTTCCTCTTAATAATGCGCGTTGAAGAGCTGACAACTTTTCACATACCATATAAAACAGACAGATATACCTAATCAATGAACTCTTAAAGTCTATATTATTGTACCGCAGTTTTTATAAATGCTTTATTAAATAGAATCTATGTATTATATCGGTATAATAAAATTAACCATGTGTGTATAGCATAAAATATCAGAACTTTAAAAACAACAACAAAAGAACAACACCACCAAAATTAAATTAAATGTGTATTAAACTATGTATGTGTGTAGAGATTTAGTTAAATATTATTAACTTACGAAATGTGCAGTTACTTTTACAATTAAAATGCAAATATTAAATAAATTTTGTTTCTTCAACATGGCAATAAGAGGCGATGCACTTATTTTGTAGTCTTTCAGCGTAAAGATTATAGGTTCTCTTCTTTCCTTCAAATATTTAATGTATAACTGGATAATGTGGTATCATGGTGAGAATGCCAAGAAATCTCAATCAAACTTACCACATTTAACCTTTCTCCCTAAAATTATGCTACAATTTTTTCCCTTGATACATTTTTTAAAAATCATTTTACACTAGAAAAAGTATGCGAACTAATTGAGCACTGTCATGAAAGCCTCATAAGATGCTTTTACATTTTGCAAGTTTATCTGGCTTTCCAAAATCTTTACTATCTCTTAATTCAGTAAACTATGTTATATGATATAATAACAGCAGCGATGTGTTATCTACTTTTCAAAAATCTCTATTAATTCTTTTATGACATATTGTAGATAATTATAAATGGTTGTTTAGGCTCAAAAGAATTGCCAAGAAAAACGTTAGATATAAAATAGGGTTTATCAAACTCATGAGCGATATCTATATGACGATCTTTTCGGCACTTTTACAGAGCAGCAACCGACTGCCTTGAAATGGTTTTATTGGCTGGCTACCATGATTAAAGAATAACTTTGCGAGAATAGTTTACACACTTATTAATATTCCTTCACGATTGTTTTGTCGTGTTACCCTATCAGTATACGCTCTCTCTCTCTATATTCGATATTGCTCTTTCCATGTTTACGCTCCCCGTCTAACTGTACATTTAATTGAGCTAATTTCGACAGGCATTAACGGGCAGTATTTCTGTGTTGTGGCGCCCGTTTCTTTGCTCACTTTTGATCAGTCTCTTCCGAGCAGTCGAACAGATCACACTGCAGATCACACATCAATTTCAGCTGCTCGGGTTACATCTGTTGCTTTTTTCTGATTTATGTCCGGCTGTATATTGTTTCGTATCGTATGTGCTTAAGTCTTCAATAATCAATGGAGCTAAATAGTGTTGCTGTTGGCGATGGTTTGGCAGTAAGTGAAGAAAGAATTGCCTTTGAGTGGTTTATATAAGTGGTGCATCTTCGTGCCAATTGCACTCAATTGAGAATCCCTTTATGCTGATGCTTATCAGCTGATATGAAGATCAAGTGTGCATTAACGAAATATTGCAGAATCGGCACGAACAATAAAATAAACATAATATCAAGAAAAATTAGGATACATATATCAAAGATATGACACTTTGTTCAAATAGTTTCTGCAATATATTGCCAACATTTAAAGATCATCCGAAATTCGAGTTTTTATACGAAAAACACTGTTCTACCTACATATGTATACAGCATAAGAATCGGAACTAGCAATTGGAGATGTCTTGTGATTTCCAACTCAGACATAAGTAATTGCAATTTGTCGCTGATTCTAGTTAGCAATTTATGCCAGTGATTTATTAAGTACACTCGATGCTAAGGTATTTCCATTTTATCTATAATTTATTGGTTGCTTATTAATTCTATCTGACGAGTTGGAACCCCATATTAAGTCGACAATTTCTGGTCTGATACTCACGCTCTATTGATCGAAGTGCCGACACGACACGAGTGCGAACAAAACAGTTCGAAAGGTGGGAGGTAATGGGGCAAAGGGGTTAACCGGTGAAAACCCAACAAGCAATGCATCAACTTTATAAACAATGCTAATCAATTCGAGTAATAAATTTTATATAATTTTTATAAATCGGAAAAAATATGCACTCCCAGCGCAATGTGATTTTCATCTTGGAAACAATTAGAAATTAACATAAGTAAATAGATATTGAATAGACATGTTCATTTCATAGTTGAATTGATTAGGGTTGCTCCTACTTAAATAAGTTTTACGCTCTTACCGCCCTAGGCTGATGCGCATAAGCCGAACAGCACCCCGACGCCAGTGGGAGCTGTCACGCTGCCGCATTCTGAGAAAAGCAAGCCGCAGCTGCTATATGCCATCAATGAGAACCCTGGTAAATTACCATACTTGGCACAAACAAACATGCTTAAAAGATATATTATATCTCTTTCTCTTCTTACTTACTCTGTCCCTATCTATTTCTCTCTTTTAGTCTGGTACCTTAGTATATTTTTGGCGTTCCAGCATTATCTGACTATGATTGGTGCGATTGTATCGATACCGTTTATACTGACGCCAGCATTGTGCATGTCTGACGAGGATCCCAATCGTGGCATTATTATATCCACCATGATCTTTGTCACGGGAATTGTCACTTACTTCCAGGCCACATGGGGTGTACGGTTGCCCATTGTACAGGGTGGTACCATATCGTTTCTGGTGCCCACCCTAGCTATTTTGGCCCTGCCGCAATGGAAGTGTCCACCCCAAGCCGAACTGGATGCCATGAACGTGGAGGCGCGCGAAGAGCTTTGGCAAATACGTATGCGAGAGCTCTCGGGGGCAATTGCAGTGTCTGCCATGGTGCAGGTCGTCTTGGGCTATACTGGGCTGGTGGGCAAAATACTAAAGTATGTTACACCGCTAACAATAGTGCCCACTGTCTCGCTGGTGGGGCTGACGCTCTTTGAGCATGCTGCAGATACCGCCTCCAAGCACTGGGGTATTGCCGTGGGGTGAGTACACTTTGGAGAGTAATATTATCTTATTTATCACGATCTATATATGTCTATATATATTTCTTTATAGCACCACCGGTATGCTGACGCTCTTCTCGCAAATCATGTGCGACGTCTCCATACCTGTGGTGGCCTATCGCAAGGGTCACGGCCTGGAGGTGCGTCAGTTCCAGCTGTTTCGTCTCTTCCCTGTGCTGCTCACTATTATGATAATGTGGGGACTATGTGGCATTCTCACAGCCACCAATGTCTTTCCGCCCTCGCATCCATCTCGCACAGATGTGCGCCTCAATGTGCTCACCAGTGCCAAGTGGTTCTATGTGCCGTATCCCTTTCAGTTTGGCGTACCTTCTGTCACCTTGTCCGGCGTGCTGGGCATGTTGTCTGGCGTGCTGGCCTGCACAGTGGAATCGTTGAGTTATTATCCCACCGTATCGCAAATGTCTGGTGCACAATCACCGCCATTGCATGCCATCAATCGAGGCATCGGCACCGAGGGATTGGGCACAGTGCTTGCAGGTCTGTGGGGCGCAGGCAACGGCACAAATACTTTTGGCGAGAATGTGGGCGCCATAGGTGTGACCAAGGTGAGTGCAAGACGAATATAAATATATTCACTATAACATTCTGTATCATTCCCCTCTCTTAGATTGGCTCGCGTCGCGTGATTCAATGGGCTGCTCTGATAATGGTGCTGCAGGGCGTGATTGGTAAATTCGGGGCCATATTCATTCTCATACCCGACTCTGTGGTGGGGGGCATATTCTGCGTCATGTTCGGCATGATCATCGCTTTTGGACTGTCCACACTGCAGTACGTGGACTTGCGTTCGGCCCGCAATCTGTATATTCTGGGACTATCGATATTCTTTCCCATGGTCTTGTGTCCATGGATGCAGGCACATTCGGGCGCCATTCAAACGGGCAACGACACAGTGGACTCCACATTGACCGTGTTGCTCGGCACCACCATTTTGGTGGGTGGTTTTCTGGGCTGTCTACTCGATAATATTATTCCTGGTATGTTGCAGACTTGACTTGATAATCGAATGCGATTTTTAACATATATATTTTAATTAGGCACCCCCACCGAACGTGGCTTGATTGAGTGGGCCAACGAGATGCCATTGGGCGATGATAATGTCAACGATGGCACCGCCACAGACTACGATTTTCCCTTGGGCATGGATGCCATTCGCAGTTGGAAGTGGACCTACTACGTGCCCTTCCTGCCCACTTACAAGCTAAAGAAGCAAACCTAAATAGAAGTCAGCTTAATTGATGGTTGTATAATCTGTATAACCTTACATGGGAGAACGATATCTATGTTGATATCTTCCTTCTTTACTGAATATATGTATAATATATATTAAAATAGAATTTCCATTTGTTTATTTTGTAGTTTTTACTTTATTATCCTGTATTTTTGCTTTTCTTTTTTTATTACATTTTCGAACTCGGAATTTTCTACCCACTAGACGACTGTGTAAATTCGCTTATTGTTTTCGCTATTTTTGTATTTCTCTAGTATTTCTTGATTCGTTCACTTTATGCATATCTTCTATTATCTTGCAATAACATCAATAGTTTCTAGTAAACGACGAAATGAAAACCTCAATATATATTTTCGAATATTACCTTAAAAAAGACCACCCCCCCCAAAAAAAGTAATCAGTTCTGTATTGTGACTTCTGAAAAAAATGTGTTGTTAAAATTATTGAGAACAATTTTAACGCATTTTTTCGGCGCGTAACTCTCTTAAAAAAATAGCATGTAAAATATTTTCGAAAACCTTGTGTTCTTCACTCACTCTCTTTCTCATTCTGCATGTAGAGAACTTTCTGCTGTTACTTACGAATTAAATCAACTTTAAGGCTAGGACTAAATCTAATAAAAAACGCCGAGGGGTAACCAAAAGGCACAATCATGTCGAACTCGTATATATCGGGGGCTATATATGGCTGATCTTTCTTTCACCATTATATGCCAACATTCAGCTACGTTTGTCGGTCTCTAGTTATAACGATAAAACACTACAACAACGCTCTCTCTCTCTCTCTGCACTAAAAAACTTTGGCTATAAGTTTCTATACATACTATATAAAAACATATCAAAAATCAGTTATATATCGGCTATATCTAATGGGGAGTCTGTATGTCTGTCTGTCTGTCTGTCTGCGCCGTCTGTCAGTGCCTAGAATCTATGCTGATTATGCTGTTGAGCCTGTGGTGCCGGGTGCAGCAGCAGCTTCTGTTTGCTGATGCCACCGCTGCTGGCACGCGAGGATGAGGCCGAGGCCGAGGAGGAGGCAGTCGTATTTGGGGGGCGCATGCGAGGCTGCTGCCTTTTTGCGTTTCGAGTAGTAGCAGAAGATGCAGAAGCCATTCTGCGGTGTGGAACATCAAATGTTTGTGGGGCTGCGTGTGGCCGACGAGGTGCGGTAACGTCCAGAGCCCGAGCTGATAAGGAGGAATACAAAAAGAGGAAATGAGAAGAAAGCAGAGACAAGATTAACTGCAGAACTTACCGCGATATGCTGCTAGTGTAATCTCGCATAGGAGTGCGTGCCTCGCGTCTATGATAGCCTGTGCCAGAGCTGCTGCTGCCATGGCCACTTGTAGTCGGTGGCTCTAGCAGCGATATGGTGCGATGATCGTAGGGACGTATAGAGCGACGTCCTAATGTGGCATAGCCATCCAAGTGGCTGGTGCCAGTGCTAGAGCTGCCGGAGGTCAAGGTTCCGTTGAGCGTATACGATGAGCGACGCTTGGGATTGTATGTGTTGTAATAGCCATTGGAGGCAGAGGAGGAGGAGGCAGCAGCGCCTGCAGCTATGGTGCCATTGCTGGGACTCGAACTGGATGAGCTCTTGTAGCGCATGGCCACGCTGGAGCTGGTGTAGTCGTGCGGCGGCTCATAGCGTTTGCTGCTCAGGAACGATGGCGACGTGTTGCGAATGTCATTGAGGCTCTTGCGAGGCTTACTTGTAGCGCCTGCTGCACTGATGCTACTGCTGTAGTCAAGCGGGGAACGATACACAGGCGGCTTGAGCTCCGTTCCCACTGGACTCAGTTTCAGTGGGCGGAAGAACTGTTGTGTTATGTCCGGTGAATGGGCGCGTGTATCCGTCTCGGCTGCATGCAACTTCTGGCTGGAACGCGCCTTCACTGCAGCCTGCTGCTCTCGATAATAGTCACGCACTGCCGATGGACCCACAATGCTGCTGGTGCGCCGTGGCTTCTGTTCGTTGAAGCGACTGTAGAAACTGCGACGCTTGATGCGATCGATGACACTCTCATTGGGATCAGAACTCTCGGAGCAGCGTGTGGGCGACGACAGTTGCGAGGCGCGTGACAAACGCGACACTGTCGGCGAAGGTGTGGCATGCAACATGTAATTATCCTCAGAGCAGATGGACCAATTATCGAAATACAACTCAGGCTCCTCCGTGGGTGACATGAAGGTCGAGGTGGAGGCGCAATCATCCTGAAAGCTACGCGAATCCGATGAATAGTTGGCAATGTTCTCAAACGAAGGCGTCAGCAAGTTATTGCGATTGATCTCGTGCGCCGATGAGGTGCGATAGCCTGATGTCTGTGAGCTTGCATTGCCATTGTTTGTGTTTGTGTTGGTCGTGTTGGTGTTGCTGGTGTTGGTGATGCTGTTGCTGGTGTTGGTGATGGTGTTATTCGAGTAGTTGTTGTTGTTGTTATTGCTGGCATTATCCATCGACTGTTGGCTGGAGCTGTTGTTCGAGGAGGCGCTCTTCACAGCGCCCGGATAAGGCGGCAGATTCGAATAGAGTCCGTTGCCATTGAGCAGCGCAGGATTTGTTTTGCATCCTCGATAACTCGATAGATTTGTGCCACTTGTTGTTGTTGTGCCCGTTGTGGTGGCCACCCCCTCGTTACTGGCCATGGCACCGCTCAGATCAAGCATGAGTCCCTTGCGCTTCTCCTTGTTGCTCTGCAAGCTGCTGCTGGCAGTGGCTGCTGTTGCTCCTTGTGCTGCTGCTGCTGCTCCTTGTGGTGCTGCTGCTGCTGCTGCGCTGGCCAACTGTTGCTGCTGCTGACAGTCCGGACAGGCTGCCTCACAATTGCAGTTGACCTCGTTGCTCAGCTTGCTCACATTCTGATAGATGGGCGATGTGGGCTCCTCCTTTGCCAGCTCCCGCTCAATGTTGCTGGTAGAGCGTGTGCTGCGCACGCGTCGCTGCTCGCTGCTCTCACGATCGAAGCGTCGCAGCAGCCCGCCCAGCATTTTATTGACAGCGCCATTGGGTTTGCTTGCGCCGATGCCGCTGCCATTGGCGCTGGCGTGCAGCTCCTCCACGCTGGCCGAGCGCTTGGGACTGCCCACTGCAGCGGCAGAGGCAGCGGGCTGACTGCGCGGCACAGAACGTTCGCGCAGCGATCTCAACATGCTATCAAAGCGTGAGCGCTTGTCCACACGTTTCTCCTCAGAGATGCTGGCCGTGGTTGCCTGCAGGGATTTGTCCAGCTCTGCGGGCTTCTTCTTGCGCAACAGCGTCGGGTTGGATTTCTCTGGCGAACTGCGCTCCTCCTCCGCTGAGTCCTGTGTCTGTGTGCAGACCAACGTTGTGTGCGTGGTGTTGTTGTTGTTGCTGTTGCTGCTGATGTTGGTGGCCGCCTTCTTTTCTTTGCTCATTGCAGAGTCGCGCAGCTTCTCGAACTTCTGGCCCAGCGCGTAGAGCAATCCCTTGCTGGCTTTCTTCTCTGGCGATTTCTCTTTGGATTTGATCACTGGACTCGTCTCCTTAGAGCTATCTGCGGGCGTTGTTGTTGCTGTCGTTGTTGTTGTTGTTGTGGGTGTGGGTGTGGGCGTGCTGGTGGTGGGAGTCACTGGCGTCGGCGGCACCAGCTTTGATTTCTTAGAGACTTTTATCATCTTCTTAATGCTTGTTGGGCGCGTCTCTGGCGCAGAGGAGTCTGTATCCTTGTTCGTTTGCGAGCTTGGCGACTTCTCCTCTGAATTGGATTGGGAACTAGCCCCGGCTCCAGCCTCAGCTATGCTGGCTATGGCAACGCCACTGCGTGTCACCTTGCGCAGCTCCTTGGGCATTGTCAGCTTGGTGGCCGGATAACTCTTGGGACGTATCAGGCGACTCTCTCGCGTTGGCTGCGTGTCATCGCCTGCTGCTCCAGCTGTGCCAGCCACTGCAGCAGTTGGCAATTTGCTGGGCAACTTGCTGCTGCTGCGCACTGCGGACGATGCCGCTGCGGATGTTGGCGATGTCTCTGGCAGCGTCAGTGCCAGATCTTTCATGGGATACGATTTGGGACGACTCAACTTGGTCTCCTTCTCTATGGACGTGGCTGCTTCATCTGCTGCCTTCCGCATAACCTTTTTAACCTTTCGCACCAGGGTTGTTGTTGTTGTCGTTGTTATTGTTGGCTTGTTGACTTCCCCCTCATTGTCCTGTTCCCTTTCTTTGGACTTGATTCGCTTTAGCTTCTTTATGGTGGCGGTTTCCTCGGCGCGTTCAACTGTTGCCTGTTGTTGCTGCTCATCCTCGAGCTCCTTCTGGCTACGCACTGCAGAGAGCAACTGCAACTCCTGCAGTATTTTATTGGCCAACTCATGCTTGTCCAGCTCCCGGGACTGACTGCGTCGCTTCTCGGGCGCAACATCTGCAAACTGTTCCAAGCTCTTGTTCCGCGTGTGCCGCTTGTGCTCCTCCACTTCTGCCTCCACATTGGGCAAACTGTGCTTGCGTTGCTCGAGCCGATCACACGATTTCTCTCGTATCTCGCGTAGCACACTCGGCGAATCCCGCTCACGATCACGCGCTGGCTCATCGAAGAAGTCCGGACGCAGAAAACGTGAGATGCGCCGCTGCGAGGTGCGTCTACGCAAGGAGCTGCTGCCGTCGGCCACACCCACTGACACAGGTACACCCACTGAGGGCGGTACTAGTTGTGTTGTTGTTGTTGTTGTTGTCGTTGGCGGTGGCGACAGGTAGCCACTTGGTGGACGACCCAGGGCAGCGCTATAACGCCTCTCTGGCAACTCCTTCGTGCCACTGCTGCCATTGCTGGACTTGCTCAGATAAGGTGAATAGTATTTATACTTCTCACTGATGTCGCTGGTGTAGTTGCTGTTGCACAGCGACGATTTGCCATAGTCATCACGGCACACGCTGCTGCTGCGACTCTTGGTGGAGGAGGAGGTGACGTGCTTGCCAGCTGTCGCAGCAGCCACCTCTGCTCCTGCTGCAGGGGGTCCCTGACTGGGCGCACGACTCAAGCTGCGTCGATAGATGGCCGTGCTGGCCGATGTGGTCTTGGGCGCATCTGTTGCCGTCGTCGTCTTGTCTTTCTCCGCCTCCTCCTGCTCGGGCTGCTCTGGCAGATAGCTACGTCCACTGCTCTGGCTGCGCTTGTATACCTTTATCGCTGGCGTGCCGCTGCCCGCGCCCGTCTGCACGCTCAGCGTGCGCGACAGTTTGCGAGCTTGTGTGCGGCGGCAGCTTGGCCAGCAGCTGCTCCTGAAATGATTTGGGCAGACCCGGTGTAATGCTGGACAAGGTTTCGAGATCTTTTTTGCTAAGACGCAGGCGCGACAAGTCCAGATCGGCCAGATCAAGTGGCTCCTCGCTGTTGGATGTGGTGGCTTCGGTTGCCACAGCTGCTCCCGTTGCAGACTTTGCGCCGTCGCCATTCTCCACAGATCGTGGCTTGCTGCTCTTCGATTGATGGCCTGTGAATGGTAGAAAGGGACAGACAATGTTCACTTTCAATGTTGCGTGCTGGCTCCAGAGAATGCGGCAAATGTAGGAGGTGTGGGGGGGAGGAAGAACGAACGTGTCACGTTTGTTGCTGTGGAGCCAATTGGCAAAGCTCTACTTACTTGGCAGGAGGATCAAGGAGGAGGAACTCTGCTTTTCGCTCTCTACCTTTGTATTCCGAGTCACCTGTAAACATTTCTTTCGCATTTGTTTGCAACCAAAAGAACTTTGCTTCGATCTCTAGATACAGTAACATAGCGTAGGCGGGCGGTGGTAGGAACGATGGGGGGCGTGGTTAACTTCAACTCGTTAAAGCAATTAGGAATCGTAAATTGATAAATATGCAACATACAAACAACAATAACAATAAGAAAAACGTTCCATACGATTAGCTCACGTGCAGTAGAAGGAGGCGGTGGAGTAGGATGCGGAGCAGGAAGGGAAGAAGGTAACGTAAAAGAATAACAATTTCGTTTTTGTTTCTGTTTCAGTTATGTTTTCAGTTTAATGTTGTTGCTTTCACGGACTTAACGCATTTTATTTTGTTTATTTCAATTAGTATTAGTAATTTAAAATTAAATTGTATAAAAATATTGCTTAATTTAAATGCGCTGGCGCTGTGTGTATGTGTGTGTGTAAGTGTATGCGTGCATATTGCCTAAACTTGACTGCATCGATGCAGTTATCGATTCTTGTAATCGAAGTCAATGTTGAGCAATGCACACAAAAATACTAAAAAAAGAATCGTTAGGAAATTAAATTAAAATCACAATAAGAGTCAATTTGTATTCACAATTATGCGATCAATATGAAGCTATCTCCGATAACCAGCGGAGATCCTTAGTTCGGTGCGACAGTGTTAAACAATTTTTGTGGGAAATCCAATCGGAAAGCATTGACTTTAATAAACTTTGCCACACGAAACAGCAACGCAGCAACGGCAACCTGCAACGCAGCAACCGGCAACTGCCTCTACACACAGACTTATGGCCGCTTGTGGTTTCTTGTGGTTTTAATTGTGGTGGTGCAGCTGCTGATGGTCTTGTTGGCGGCTGCAGCTGTTGTTGGGGGTGTTGTTGTTTTTGTTGTATTGTTGGCCACGGCGACGGCGACTTTGGTTGTTGTTGTTGTCATTGCGGAGTTGGTATTGGCATTGGCATTGGTATTGGTGGTGAACGGGCTGTTGTTAATGGTTATGACATGCTTTGTGGTAGGCGTGGTAGTAGTAGTAGTAGTAGTTAAAGATAAACCAACTGTAAACGAAATAAAAGCACAAAAAGTGTTGTAAACGGCCAACAAATTGAACAACGGATGAAACAGTCGACACACACTTTGAAGTAAAGTCAGGTATGTGTCGCATAAGTGGGTAGTGTGTGTGTGCGTGTTTGTGTGTATTGTCTCTCTGTGTGCGTGTACGTTTGTGTGAGAGTATGAGAAATGACAGTTGAAGTTAAGAAAATAAGAACAACTTGGGTTGCTGATGATATAAAAAATATGTTTGCGCTCTTTTTTTTTTTTTTTTTGTTTTTGGTATGACAACAATTAGTAGCTGAACATTATTTTGTTGTTGTTTCTTTTTTTTTATCTGTACAATTATCGTATTCAAAGTTTTGGACATTTTTGTTCGGTATATTAGTTCATTTTCTTCTTAGCTTGGCTAAAATTATTTCCATTTAGTTGTACAATACATTTTTCCTTTCGGTTTTGAGGTGAAAAATAGCCCAGAACTCAGAAACTTGCTTTCGGTTTTCGATTATTGTTATTATTAATAATATTTTTGTTTTTTTTTGTGGTTTTGATAGTAGTTGATCAGTGCATCAGCTTTAAACACAGCATTAGACAGCGTGGACAGACTAGTAACTACATTGATAAGCTTCGAATGCATGTGCTCGTGTGTGTGTGTGTGTGATTGGGTGTGGATGTGTGGGTGTGTGTGTGTATGAATGGGTGCTTAGTCGGGTGTTATAAATTAATTTCTTGTACAACACAAATTTGGTTTAATTATTAAACTAAAATAAACATGAACAAGAACTCGAAACTCAACTCAAACTTGTTTTGGTTAGAGATTTTCCATTTTGTGTTTTTTTCGAATATATAAAAACCTTTTAATCTTTGTTTTGTGGTATTTAAAATGTGTGTGTGTGTGTTTGTGTGATAATTGAAACTAAAACAAATTTAAGGTAGCGGGGCCATTTGCAAAACTGTACAACAATTAATTTTATAATATTATTATAATGTAGGTAAAATTGGTTGAATATAAAGTTTTATATAACAAAATTCTTTTGGTTGCCAAACACAATTTGTAATGAGAAAATTTGAAAAAGAAAAGAAAGTAGACATTGTTGTTTTTTCGAGTTTTTTTTAAGTTTGTTTTTGTCAGTTTATCAAAAACAAAAGTGCTTCGCTTTATTGTCATCGAAATTGTTCTCTCTCTCTCACTGTAAATGGTAATAAAATGATTTATGGGGTTAAATTAATGCACTTAACCACACGGGTTTATTGCATTTTTGTTAAGATTAAGTACATTTCCTTGTTGTTGTTGTTCTTTTTCGGTATTTTAACAATTTTTGGGTAAAGTTCGAGTAACAAAATGTAAAAATTACATAGGTTCACGTGGCAGCGACAGCCTCAATTATATTCCACATATTGGGAGAGTATTCTATTGTATAATAAACATGGGCCAAGTTAAACGTTCTATATAGACGATATAACTATTGTATATATATAATACAGCATATGTGTGTGTGTGTGTGTGTTTATGTGTATGCGAAGATATTCAAAACTTTGAATACGATTTGATTTTTCTCTTTAGACCTTTATTTGACCAAATTTGTTCTATCATCAATGCAATCAACATATTGCATAACATATTAATGCTAAATTATATCGAAAATTTGTTAAGCAAATTATGGAAAAACAAAAACAATAATAAAATAAATGTAAAGTTATAGTAAAATAAATAGGATAAATAAATAATGAAATTTGTATTAAAACTGTGCAAACATTATAAAGAGAACAATAAGAGTCACATTTAAAACTGAGTCTGGTTCTGGTTGGGGTTCGTTGGGCTACGCGATAGATATGTCTCTATAACAGCAAAATCATGTAAATACATATATATGTTGGTATACATATGTATGTGCGTGTGTGTCTGTGTGTGTGTGTGTAAATCATAAAGCGGCAGCAGCATTAAAGGTTAATAACAATAGGTATGTATATTGTGCTCTAGGACAGATAGCATAGAAAGATAGATATGTAGATAGATTTATAGATAGACAGACAGATAGATAGATAGAGATATATAGATAGTTTGGTAGATGGATAGTTACATATAGTATAGTAGATAGATAGTGTACTATGGAGTACTGAGCACATACTAATTGCGCGCACAGAGAAAAGTTTCGAATTGAAATCAAAATATAACAGAAAACAGGGGTATTCCCCGTGATTAACATAGTTATTGGCATTTTCACTCGATTATAATGGTAAACACTTAATTAATTCTTTGTTGAGTTACTTGTTTGTTTACTTCGAAGTGTGTGTATATGTGTGTGTGTGTGTATGTATGTGTATATTCAGGCTGCACAAACATATTTTAGACTAAATACGTAGGTAGTATTCACTTGTTTTCTGTTTCTGTTTCTGTTTCTCTTGCTGTTCATGTATCTGTATCTGTATCTGATTCTGTGTTCAGTTTTCTGTTGTTTCTGTTTTTGTTTCTGTTTCAGTTTCGGTTTCTGTTTTGTTTTGAGTTTTAGCATACATCAACGACTACTAGAAAAATGTATACAAGTACGTATATATACATAGATATATGTATATGTATAGTAAGTATGTATGGTATACTAAAATTGAAATATTTCTTATTTACGTAGCATACTTTCGCAGCTTGCTTTACGTTGTGTTACGTTCGAGTATTGAGAGTTCTGCACTGCTCTGCTTTGCTCTCCTTAGTTCTTCTTTCTTCATCGCTTGGCATCTGTTCTGCCTACTGATCTAAATATTTACTCTTTAATCTGTGATATTCACCTCTTGGCAAAGTGGCGCCGGTACGCGAGAACATCGATTCCATATCGCTGCCCAGATCGCGCGACATGCTATGGCGCCAGGGTGCGCCGAGTCCGCTGCTATTACTGGCGCTGTTCAGGCGACTAAGTGAGACAGAGAATGGATAGAAAATGAGACAAGGTTAGTTCGTTCAGTTTCCTATAGAGAACATTTGGCTTTCAAGTGGGAGACAACGTTTACTAAGGAGGACGGGCACATTGCGTAGACCAACTTACAGGCAATAGCAACAACACTTGGGCCAATCGGTCAGCCAGTGATAAAGTCGAATTGTAATGCTTAAGCCCCTTAGCAAACGTTCTCTGCACTGGCCAGTTAAACGGGAGATACAATCGTAGCTGGGTCGAAATATAGTATAGTATATATAAGCATAGGAAAGAACCTTTGATACGAAACAATATGATGCTGAATGGGATTGTGCTGCTTGAGATCTTTAATGTTTATCTTTTGTGCTCAATACTTACACTTGCTTCTTCTCAACGGTTTCGATATAGCTATACGTAACTTGTGACCTTGAGTCAAGCGATTGTTATGGAAGTTTGGTTATTGTTTTTAAGGTTATGCAGCATGTAATAGATTTGTATGAGAAAAAAACGTATATATAACTAGTTTGTTAGTGCTTGCTCTTATAGCAGTTTCTACTTCACTTTATGCTCAATTTATTTCTTTATTTTTAACTCACCTGCTAAAGTGACTGCTCTGATTGCTCCAGAAGGGTCGATGACTTTGTGCCTGCCGTGAAAAGTCTGTGAGCAGACGACTAGAATGACTGGGAAAGCCTGCAGTGAGGTCTCTGTTCACGTTCATGCGATCCGTAACCGCACGCACCTGCAATAAAATATGATTTATGAGCATAAATATAAAATAGGTTGGGTATTCGCAATTGAAACTTACGCGTTGCAACAATGTCGAGAATAAATTCTCCGCTGTAAGTATCTCAAAGCCATCATCGTCATCCTCCTCGCCGGAGCTTTGTGAATCGTTGTCCTGACTTATTTTCTTAACAGGCCTTGAGCTCCTGTAGTAAAAGATTAAAAGTATATGAGCATCAACTAAACTTTAGATATGTAATTAGTACGTCGCCATGTGCTAACCTGAGTCTGTGCGGAGTGAAAAGCGATTCATCGTCGCCGCCATCGCGATTTATCGATGCTGTGCGCATCTTCTGGAATGGCGAACCCTCATCGAAACCACTCTCGCTGAGCAGTGAGCTGTAAGAAAGGAATTAAAGAAGGTTTCAATAGCAAAAAGGTTTTTTTTTTTAACCCTTCTCAATTGCTTACCCAATGCGATGCGATGGACGCATACGACTAAAGGTCGTCCGACTGGATGCGGTTGTATGACTCGATTCGGATGGTTCAATGCTGCGTTCCCGTGGCGTTATAAAGCCACCACCCTCCACGGCAATGGGTATGATAAATTCACGTGGACTCTTCTTGATGGGCTGCGAGGTGCCGGTGACAGTCGACTGCGATAGATTGGTGCCAGTGGTTTCTGTCTCCGAGTCGGCAGTCGATTGACGCGATAGCGAACCAGAACTGCAAATGACAAATGAAATCATTGTAAATTCTCCTTCACAATCTCTACAAGAATTAAATGGAGGGAAAGGGGAGAGAGAGCGAGGTTTACCGTGTTGTGGTATTGGAATTGGTGCGTCCATAGGCCTGTTGCGTGGGCGGTCGTTGTATGGTGATTATATGCTCCTTTGGCTCCAGGCTTGTTGCACGCGCCTGCAGCGTCGTCTTGATGGGGCTATAGGGTATGGGACCCTCACGTGGTGGTGCACTACGCAAATCAGCCACAGGATGCTGCATTTCGGTGCTGAAACGCATCGACGGCTGTGCCGGCTGTGGTTGCTCTGCAATGCGTGGCTTGATATCCAATTGAATTTCCGATTTGGCATTGATTTTACGACGCGGCAAGGTGGCCGACTTGAGCGTTATGGAAGCGGTTGAGGTTTTCACACCAGGCGGCACCTCAGTGACTGGTGAGGCTGTTCAAATTGAAATTGAAGATAAAGTTTAGTTTGGATTTTGATGGTAACTTGGGCGTGGTTGGAGTCGGAACACAAATGATTAGTCAGGCGATACAATCAGGTATTACTCAGAGCGAAAAACAGTGGAGGGGGGGTGGGAGGTTAAGTGTGTATATGGGTTTGTGTACGAGTGTGTAATTGTGTCAGCGTGGGTAGGTTAAAGAGGCAAATGGCAGCGACTAGCAGCGGCTGCGTCTGTGGCACATTAGGTAGACACTAGTGTATGTATGAATTTTCAAACGACAAAGAGCACAACAATAACAACAACAACAACAACGAACGATATGAACGATAACAGCAACGACAACAACAACCACAACAACAGTTAGAGAGAGTCAAGTCAAGTGAAGAATAGCATGCGCAAATTCTACGAGCAGCCAGAGATAACTTTGGGTGAAAGGGAATGCATAGAGAAGCAGGGAACAACAACAACAATGACAACAAATAAAGGAAGGCGAACAGGCATCACAAAGACGAAAATTGAGTTTGATATGTTGTGATGGAAGAGGGGAAAAGAGCAGAGGCTACAAAAAGAATATAGAAACGCTGCTGCAAGTTGCTACAAGGCTGGTTAATAAATTTAAGATTACAGTTCCTATACAGCTGCACCTATACACATAAATATACACCTACACATACACATATGTACACATTTACAAGATCTTAATCTGTTTACTAGAACTAAGGTTTTGTGCATCTGCTGTATCTAGAGTTATAAAAAAAACTCAATGTTTTGCATTCTTTCAACTAAATTGTTCGTCTGTCGATTGTTTTTATAACTAACGTGAAGTTTCTTGAAGGAACTTAAGTTACCTTTCCTAAGTAGAGAATAAGATTGAAGAATTTGATTCAGAACAAGAATATATATCTACAATGTTCGAATTAGAAATTAGCAATTGCTAGTAACTTTATTAAGGTAGCTTTTGACGCTTATTGTAAACTCTGCATATTCCTGATTAAATGGAAAAAACACTAAAGTTTGCTGCTGAACACGAATATATATAGCTATATATTATTTTGTTTAGTAAGTCGAATTGCCTGATGCAGGTGCTCTACGACATTACCTTAGGTTCTTGGCAGTCTTTGTAGACCTTGTGGTAAATATTATTTTCCCTATGTCTGCATAAATAAACAGAACCAGAATATATATCTATATATTCAGTTCAATGTTCCTTCGTTCCTTTTTTCTTTGAACATACTGTAGTTAACACTTTTCATATGATAAACAAACCTAGATTTTGCTGGTGAACAAGAATATATATGTATATTAACTGATTTAGTGAGTCGAAGTGGCTTTAAATCGTTTAGTTCCTTAGCAACTTTTGTAGATTCTATAGCTAATAATATTCAACTGTAGGCGACCTTGTGTGCATGTATGTTTGGTACGTACATACATATATGTCTGTACATATGTGTATGTTCCTCACTAGCTAAAACACATTCACATAGAGTAACTTGTAGTGAACCATCCTCGCAGCAACTGTGCATAGAACACGCAACGGAAACGGTGGTGCGTTTTTTGGTTGACCGCAGAGAGCAGGCAGTGTAGGCAAGGCAGGCAATTTTGGACAGTTGGACAGGAAGGCAGGTGGGCAGGTGGGCGCGTCATGTGGCACAGTGGAGCCGCTGCCAAGACTTACATTTCAGCCACATAGCCGCAGGCAAGGCAGATGTATTGAGTGTTTCTTGAGCTTGATTATGAAATGGTCTCGAGCGCGAGCTGACATTATAATTGACATAAGGCATCGTGTTGTTGCTGATCTTGTTGTTGCATGTTGTTGTTGCAGTTGTTGTTGCTGCTGTTGTTGGCTTGAACATGGGCGTGGCCGGGGGCGTACAGTGGCGAGGGCGGCGGCGTAAACAAGGCACTGCTTGCCGGACGTTGCTGCTGCTGGTGCTGAACTGCTTCCTGGCACTTCTGCTGGTACTGCTGCTGCAGCTGCCTAAACTGATTGCTGCCACTACTGCTGGGCAATGGTTGAAAAATGCTGGCTGTACTAAAAGCAGCCTGTGGCTGCCAGATTGCAGCTCGCTGCAGTGGCTGCGTTGCACCGGGCACGACGCCGCCCGCAAAGAGTCGCTGTTGTATTGTCTGCTTGGCCACTGCCAGCGGATTTGGAGCTGCTGCTGTTGCTGCCACTGCTGCTGGTCTATATATGCTGCCGCTGTTTGTGCGCCGCGGCATCGTCATGGCCCCGCCCCCAACCCTGCCGGCATCAGCGCTGCTGCCGCCGCTGCTACCAAAACCGTTGCCAACTAACGTTGTTGGCCTGCGTATCACTAAAATTAAGATGATGATTTAATGAGTATGATGAGCATGTGTGTGTATGTTCTCTCTGTGTGTGTTATGTGTGTGAGTGTGTGTGACAGACTTAGAATGATGATAACATATGTATGATAAGATAAATGAATGCCCTGCTGTGTGTGATTTGGTATGAGCAAGCGACTTGCAATCTTTGGCTGGATTGTATCAAGTTGTTGAGTGTATCAGATTATTAAATAATCAATACATGCAGCACAATCTGGCTGGCAGAACGTTTTACATACACATCAAATAAAGAAGAGGGGGGAAAGAGGAATGGAAAAGAAACCGAAAGCTTTGCACAAGTATCGATCAGTTGACAGATAAGTTAAGTGAATCAATTGCTACTAAATAGTTCTACATTTTTCAATTAAGTATCGAATTTAAACATTTTCTTATATGCCTGGAAGGTCTTCAACTACGATATACGTTATAACGATATATAACTAACTATAACTAACTTTCATATTAACTGACTAACTAACTAACTGACTAACTAACTAACTATCTATGCCAGACTAGAATAAAATACAAATTGATCATTGGCAACTTCCTGACGCAATTACTTTAGTGAATTCCCAATTAAATGTTATTTAAAATGTTGAAAATAATAATTTATACTTCAAAGAAAAATACTATAGCTTACCTATATGCCTAACTGTATTGTAATAATTGAATTTGTAAATTTCCATTCAAGATTTATACTACTAAAATGTAAGAATAGTATCCATTTGCAGATATATCAATGCAGAATGCTGAAAAAATTAACTGAAGTTCTAACTCTGCTCACCCTGCATAGTTTTTAAATATCTTTCTAGTAACAACACTGCGTATACGTAATGGAATTTAGCTTAACTGTTTAGCTGCTCGTCTTGTGCTGAAAGATGCTATTACTGTGGTAATGCTTAGACTGGATGCGGGTAGTCAACTCGAAGCGCTGCGAGCTTAGCTTAACTTATATATGATATAGAGTTTTATATATATATAATCAATCATCAATCACAAATGTAAATGAATGTTTGCACTTTGGATATAGTATGGATATAGTATGTGGACATGGACATGGTGTGGCATGCAAATGCAGACTGTGCACTCACCCGGCTGTATAGCATTTCCGATAATTGCGCGCGCATTCTTCAACTTACGTTCGCGCTCCTCCGGCGTGGCATCGCTGACTTCAATGGTTTCAGTTTGAGCGCAAAGCTGATCCAGTTCCTGATTGGACTCGTTCTGTGCCTGTCGCAGCAGCGCTATGGAATTCTCCATAGAGCGACGCGCCTCCTCCAACGAAATGGATGAGACTGAATTCTTTGAGTCGCTTGCCTCCAGTGCAGTGCCTCCGCCAGTTGCCACCACTGGTGATGGCGGTGGTGTGGCCACCAACGCTAATGCTTCTGCCTCTTGAGCTGCAGCTGCTGCGGCGGCAACTTGTTCCTGCGCTCGACGCTCTCCCGGCGTGGGACCAGTCATGGGTTGCGTTGGTTGCGTCGCCTTGCGTTCGAACTCCTTCTTAAAGCTGCCCACACTGACGCCGGGTATGCTCAGTTTTTTCTCTGCTGCCCCAGCAGCGGCGGCGGCGGGAGGCGTTATTGGCGGTGGTGGTTGAAACTTTTCCGCCGTCTCTAGAATGCGCGACTTGCGTCGCTCTGCGTTGAATTTGTTCAGCGTGGACTCATCCTGCAGGCTGCACTTGCGTACAAAAGGTGCCGCTGCCGGCGCTGGTGTTGACTGTGGTTGCTGTGGCTGTTGCTGTTGCTGCTGTGGTTTGCCTGTAGCACTCTCATTGATGGCATTGACCAGATCGGCGGTCTTGTGTTTGTTAACAAACTTTTTGATCACTTTGGTGGCGTCCTTCTCCTCGGGCGTTTCGGCCACAGCGTCCAGTTTGGTGCGTGTTGCCTGTCGCGGTACCGATGCCGTAGTTGTTGCTGCAACTGTTGCAGCAGCATCGCCGATAAGTTCCTCACAAATATTGCCCACCTGTTGCAGATCCTGTTGCGAATAGTTGGGCACCACAATCGATGTGGGCTGTTGCTCCGCGCCCGGAGCTTCACTCTCTGTTTCCATGGCTTGTGGAGTTGTGGTAGTTGTTGCAAATGATGACGGTGGTGGTGCCAAAGTTGAGCCCATTTGGCCTTCGCTGATGACAAATGAACTGTTGTTTGCTTGTTTCTCCTTCTTTTTGGCCGTGGTGCCAGCAGCATTCTCCGTGGAGACGGTGGGCTGCAGCTTCCTCTTGGCTTGCACGGGACTCTGGGCGGGCGTGATGGTGCGTGTGGGTGATGGCATCAAGGCAGCTTCCCCACCAGCTAGGAAGTTCAGAGAGAGAAGAGAACGAGAGAGAGAGAGAGAGAGAGAGAGAGAGAGGGAGGCGTGGTTTAATGAGTGTGGTTAAATGGATTTCGTTTCAAGTTGTTTAGTGCACTTGAGTGTGGTAAGGGGAAGGTACGGATAGGCAAAGAGGAATACGGATAGAACGCATGAACATCATCATCATGGTTAGTCGGTAGTCGAGGGTCGATAGGTCGGGCAGGTCACATTGTTGTGTGTGTATGCCAAAGTTAGTTCACAGCAGTCTTTATAATATACAAATATATGTGCGCCTTGGGATCTCATTGGGGGGACTCTCTAATGGGGCATTATATTTACAAGCATGATGTGTGTATTCAGTTCTTCAGCTCTTCATCAACTCACCAGCAACCATGTCCAGTATGCGCCGCTCTGCTTCCGTGCTGGGTGCTCCTATATCACGTATGGAGCCAACTGAATGCGATCGCTGCACACGCTCGCTGGCTGCCGCCTTGGCAGCTGCTGCTGCCGCTGCTGCTCCCTCCGCCGAGGGCACCACCAGCTGATCGGCTGTAATTGCCGTTGGCGTCAGCGAGAGCAGCACATCGAGACGCACTGGGGTCTGATTGGCCAAATCCTCGGCCAAATCAAGGCAGGATACATTGTCGTTCTCATTGACCCACCAATGTGAGCAAATCTGTTCGATGGTCGCTCGCTTACGTGGACACACTGTGAGCATCTCTCGTATCAGGGTGGAAGCACGTGACGGCTTGCGCGGCTCATAGTAGTCGCCTTGGCTGATTTGCTTCACAAGTCTTTTGAAATTGGAGCCATCAAAGGGCATGGAACCGTAGACTAGAGTATAGAGCAGCACGCCCAGTGACCAGCAATCCACCTCGGGTCCCTGGTAGGGTGTGCCCTCCACAATTTCCGGTGAGGCATACAACGGCGAACCGCAGAATGTGCCCAGCAAGCGTTGATCATCGAACACATTCGACAGTCCAAAGTCGGCGATCTGTTTGAGAAGATATATGAGAATATAAGGCAAAAATGTGAGAAACTGTAGATATAGAGCTATACCCTTTTTTTAAAAAAAAAAATTTTTTTTTTTTTTTAAAATTTTTCTGAAAATATGAGTTATGTATATACATGTACATTAATAGAGAAGGTATGAATACAAATCTAAATTTTCTGTGCTGTTTAGACATTATTAAGCGCATTGTTTGGTGCTGTAATCCTAATTTATACTTTTAGCAAATAATCTAGCATATATATATTTGTTTATATATGTATGTCAATTCGTTTTCATAGTTCAGAAAATATCACAGACAGTCTTTAGGCACTTTGTAAACTATTGTAATTTAAAAGACATTTTTACAGCAGAAAATATGATCCATCAACATATCTAAGTCGCTATGTGTTTAAATATTATGAAATATCATAGATGATATCACTTTTAATAGTTAATCTTCAAAGAACATTAAATATCATAGATAAACTATGGATACACAAAATTTGATATATGTTTCTGTGCAAAGTATTGTCAAATTTGGTTTAACTAATAGGATTATTTTAATTACTTCTTAAATGAGTTTCTTTTCTTTGATTATACCTTAGCATTTCCCTGCTCGTCAAGCAGAATGTTCTCCAGCTTCAGATCTCTATGGCATATTTTATGCTTGTGGCAATAGTAAACAGCCGTTGCCACCTGACGAAAGATGCGACGCGCCTCCTCTTCGCTGAGCACCTTCCGTTCGGATAGATAATCGTAAAGCTCACCGCCTGCGGCGAACTCCATGACTAGCACCATTTTCTCACGATTCTCAAATACTAAACAGTAAACAGAAAGTAAACATTAATATCTTAAGATATACATAAAAAGATATATATAAAGGGATATATACCTTCGTATATGTGTATAATATTGGGATGCTGCACTGAGCTCATGATTTGCACCTCTCGCCTGATGCGCACCAGATCCGCCTCGGCCTCTATTTTGGATTTCTTAATCGTTTTGATGGCCACCTCTTGACCCGTATCCTTATTCATACCCAGCTGCACTTTGCCATATGTGCCCTGACCTAATTTCTTAATAATATCAAATCTGTAAAGATAGAGAGAGGGAGAAAGAGTGGGGGAGAGTGTTAAAAAGAGACAGTGGAATACGTTGAGGAGTTTCTTCTACTTGTCGCCTACCTTTGTCGCAGCTTCTTGCGATGATTGTTCATTTTGACATCGCCAGTGTTGACAATGCCGCACAATATATTGTCAATTTGATCCTGTGGTATCCCTGAACTATGCGCTGCCGCTGCCATGTTATTGGCGGCCGTGTCCAGGCCGGAGGCAGCAGCAACAGCAGCAGCAGCCGCTGAGGCTCCATTTGGCGTCGTTTCGTGTTTTGCTTATCACCATGTTGGCTATTGCTGTGGCAGGGGCAGGAGCTGTGTCTGATGATGTTAAGGCAAATTACTACAAATATGAATGACAGAGAGAGAGAGAGGATTCCGTTAGTAAATATGGTAGTTTTCAGCATCGTATGTACATATGTATGTATCAGGCGGTAAAGGGCGTGTACAGACGCCGTTGCACTCATCCATCAAACGTTCAATCAAATGGGCAATCAATTAATTATCCACGAAACGCGACATGCACACGACGAAGCGAGGCAGCTGCAGAGAGAAAGAGGAAGAGAGAGAGAGAGGAGCAGCAGCAACTGGAGAAGGGTTTGAGGGCAATCCAACTGCTGCCTCGTCTCGACTCTGCGCTTTTCAGGGCCGTGCGAAATGCACACTCGACCTAGTTTTTAATCCTTCCCAAAGCAGAGCGACAAACGAGCCGAATGTGGAAGAGAGACAGTGAAAGACACACAGGGGAGAGAGAGAGAGAGATAGAGAAGCAGACGGCCAGGGACATGAGTTGATTTGGGTTTTTTGCAAGGGCTTTAAGTGGCAGCCAGGCAGGCAACCCAATCAGATATGCTGGCTTTATGTGATTCACTTGTCAATTAGAGACAAATCTTCATGAGCTTAGCCGAATTTCACTTATCGTGTGCACTTAATCTGCATATATGCAACTCTATTAGCAATTATGGAGTGTAGTTACTCAACGATAATAAAGAAGGAGTACAGATAAATAGACTCAACAGTTATTGACTGTATAAGGCTCAATTCGCAAATGTCCTGCTTTAATTAATTCATATTATCAATATTGCAAGAGATAGGCTAATGTTCAAGTTGAATAATAACTTGTATTAAGTGTACACTTAATAACACGTGAGATGTTTTGATTTGCATTCATACCTTATACAATTTATAAAACTAAACTCAACAATCAAACAATCAGATCTATTGTAAGAAAGTAAGGCTCGATGCAAAGACAATATGCTAAAGATTCATTCAGAACTAAGATTAATATAATAGTATGCATGGTATATTATAGTATATGTAATCATAGTATGTGCATATTATGTTATAGTTATATTACGATATTCCTAGTTAGGCCAATGTGAATGTGAAAGATTCGTTTTTAAATGAACTGCAGGATTAATGTTCGACTTGTTAAATCTTTCAACAAGTTGGATAACTAATTAATACTTATATTCGTCAATCAGGCAAACAACACTTAAAACTACACTAAGTACTTATATTTAACTATCCATAATACCCTGCAAAGTGCAAGACCTGCTCGACAGAATTGTAATCTTGCTGTAGTGTGTCATAAGCAAAGTCAAAAGTCTCAAACTGTTCAACTGTTTAAACTTACAACGTGGGGCGTGTCGGCCCCGTTAAGTGCCCCACCCACCATCGACTTACCACAGTGGTCACTTATTGTGCCACTGATTGAACCACTAGAGCCATCCCGCATCTCCCTTTGCAAGTCATTGAGAGGGGCGCCACTATTACAAAAAGTAATCTATCAGCAGTTTGCACGAGTGCAGCTACGAGATTGACCACTAGATATAGCTGTGTATATACATATATAGTATATGTGTCTATATAGTTCTTATGTACTCACGTACAGTGTGTCTGCTGCGACAGTTATGAGCACAAAAGAGAGAGAGAGAGAGAAGATAGGGATCGCAACATTCCCGCTGGGTTGGCAGTGTTCCAATTATAAATGTGCACTTGATGGACAGTAAATTAGAGTGTAACCACAACAAACAGTGGCAACAGAAACAGAGACACAAAAAACAGACAAGAAGAGCAACTCAACAAAAGCAAACAGTAGAAACAAACGCCCCCCCCTCCCCGCCCGCCTGCTGCCTTCATCCTGCACTCCACCCACAATCCACAGAGCACTTAAGACACTCTAGAGTGCGCCTGGCAAGCCAAGCACGAGTCACACACACACACCTATACTGTATGAAGTGTGCTTGGTTTATCTTTCAGCTACAATTGGGGGAGCACAACAGAAGTAATATATACCCCATATAAATTAATCTCGGCACGCAATTGCATTAATGCTCGTCAATCTTCTGCTTTCTTTTTTGGAGTTCCTCCGCCTCAATGCGGTGCATTGAACACTTCTCAGAGTGCACTGAACTCAGCGAGTAATTCAATTTGTGTATCTTCTCTCGTAACAACAACAACAACAACAATAACAACAACAACAGCAACAGCAACAGCAACAACAACAACGCATGACGTCCAGTTTCGCAGCTCGTTGCTGTTTTTTTTTGGCACACAGAACTCAGCACATGTCATTGGGCAGATAGCGTAACAACTAACTACGTGCCAAGTTAAGAAACAAATTGCGGTGGGCGGGAAGGGAGGGGAAGGAATACGGGGAGCACTGACAGACAGCAGAAGACAGTTGGAGAGAGACACCAAGACATCGCCGGGCTGAGATAAACACGAGCGAAAAACGCATCGCATGGCAAAGTTGCTGAAATATCTCAGCGCGCTTGCTTGCTTTTCCGTCAGTTTGGAATTTCTGGCATCGCAGTTGTCGTTTACGTCAAGGCAAAATATTTACCTTGCTTGGCCCGAAAGAAGGGGGGGAGGCTTGCAGGTTACCCTGCCTCATACTGTGAATGCCAGGCGCAGCAACGATTTTCTTTAGATAGGCAGGTCCGGCATAAATATGCAAATAAAACGTTGTTATATCTGGGTCAAATTCAAGCGCCACATTTGTCAAAGTGTGCTATCTCTCTCTTCCACACTCCCTACACCTCTCTCTCTCCCAACTCCCTATCTTTCACACTTCCTCACTCGCTCTCTGTCTGTTTTTCTTAAATTGGCAATCCTTGCTTCAAAGACGCTTTGATGAGCACATCAATTCAAGCGAGAACTTTCTCCCCCCTCTTCCCACACTCCGCAGAATATAATCTTATAAATTAATCAATAACCATAAAAACTGTCGATACAAATTGTGGTCTCTGTGGTTGTTGTTGTTGTTGCTGTTGTTGTTAAAGTGACACATTTGAATTGAATTCTCTGACAAATTGTTTCAAACTGTTTGTGGTGTATGTTCATTTATTTGCATAAATGCATTCCATGTTATCTAACTCTGTCATAGTTGTTATATAACCTGACTGTCTTTGCACTTTGACAGTTGTAGATTAAAATGGTTTTGTAAAATAGAAATATCTATGCAAATTCAAAATATATTTAAAACAAGTATTATGTTGTAAGTCAATACAATAATTGAGAAAATACTCAATTGAATATGAATATATATTTAGTTCTGCTGTCTGCTGCAACAATTAAATGAGTTCAATAGGTTCAGCATATTTTGGCCTCGAGAATTTTGAGGTTCAACGAACGGCAAAAAATCAAGAGAAATAAAACGAATAAACCGTTTGAATATGAACATTAATTGTCTTAAATAAATCAAGCAATTTATTGTCAAGTGAGTGAGAGAGAGAGGAGATATAGCTTGAGAGCCGTTAAGGTAGCACGACAATTGATGCTTCAAGAAGTTATAAAGTGTTATAGAAGGCTTCGACAACCGCAAGCAGAACGCCGCAAAGAGAAGGAGAGAGAGCGGAACAAATAAATAACAAGCAAGAAGTAAATAATTAAAAAGTTAAAAAAAAGTAGACAAAAACCATAATGTATTTTGTTTGTTAATGCCAGTGGGCTAAAAACCAAAGAAACAACAAAAAAAACAACAAAAAAACTAAGACGAGAGAGAAAAATGTGAAAACAAAATAAAATAATAAAAGCGAGAGGAAGCAAAAGGAACAAGACATGTCAAGCATTTCCTTTGCTTACACTAAAGTTGGCGCACACCCACACTCAGACACACACACACACATTCAGACACACACACAGGCACACTGACGTGCAATGAGCGGCCGCCATATGCCGCACAAAGTTTCGCTAGCCCTGAGAACAACAACTACAAAAACAATAACAACAAGAGTAGCAGCAGCCGCAGCAAGAGCTGAAAGCGCCGTCAGCCTTCTGTTTAGTGTGTGCGTGTTGGTGTGTGTGTGTGTGTGTGTGTGTGTGTATTGGTGTGTGTATGCGGGGGGAAAACATGAATTTTACGCTCCGCTCTTTATGCCGGTGTGCAAAAACAGCTCTGAGCAAAGTTTTCATTTTTCATGCACTCTTCCATTTGCTGTTTTCATACCCTTGCCGAGGGTATATTCATTTTGATAAGGAGTTGGCAAACGCACCTTAGGAAAGATCTCTGATCCTATAAAGAATCAAGATCAACAGAAGAATCGAACTAGCCACGTCACTCTGTCCATTTGTCCATGTATCCGTGTGTCCATCACTATGTCTGTTACCGCAAACTAATCATCATAAATTCAGTCATAAAGGCAAAGTAATCCATTTCAATGAAGCCAGACAACTATATTCTCCAACATATCTTCAAGGTTTGGAGTTACTATAGCTATCAATGAACACATAAGCAATGTTCTTCAATCTTGCACCCTCAACTAGTAAAAGAACGATCGAAGGCGATAAGAACCTGCAAGGGTATTAAACTTTCGACATGCCTTTCTCTTTGGTTATTTTTTTTTTCGGTGCTGTCGGTTTTTCGCGGCTGTTGTTGCTTTGCAATTTTAATTTTTCATGTGTGCTCTTTATAGTTTCTCGCTATTTCCATTCTCGTTATGAACTGTTTAGTGGAAATTTGTAAACGAATCTTTCAATTTCAAATTTAAAGCGCAAATCTGCAGCAGTTTCTCTAAGTTGGTCAGCAGAGGGAGAAGGCGGTTCTAAACCAAATACTATAATTGAATACAGTTCTATTTTGAGTATAGTAAGATACAAATACAATACAGTATACTGTATATATACTTCCATCTTGCTCTGTTGTTTTGTCCCTGTTTCTGTCTCTTGTCATTGCCATCGCCATCGTCGCCTTTTGTTTGACACTTTACTTGTGTGTGACATTGTTGTCATTGCCAACATTATTGTTGTTGTTGTTGTTACATGTTGCAATTGTTATTGTTGCTGTTGTTGTTGTTGTGGTAATTGCTGTTCAGTCAGTGCCATCCACGGATATTGCACTTGACAGTCCGCAGTCGCATAAATGTTGTGCTTAATTGCCGTTATGGAAAATCTTTCGACAGCACTTAAGATTTCAGATTGTCAAAAATTTAATAAAAATGGTTGACAGAACTGTCGGTATTCATTGTTATGAAAAGAAGATAAGATATTCCAATTATTCCCGTCATTCACAATCAGAAGAAAACATTCTAAAGTAATTTGACAAGTATTCAAGATAGAAATCTTCATATAAATATGAATTTATCTTCAAGGAATCAGAGTATTCATTTGTATACTATACAGTATAGTAAGCAATGTGCTGTAGATATTGCTATTATATCACTTTGATCATAAGCAACTTAGATCATGTTCTATAGGCTACAAATCCATTTCCCCCAAAAATGATATTCTCATATACCAAAATTCAAATACATTTCCGACATTGCACACACTTTTCAGTCGACAACATACGGAAATTTCATAGCACAGCGGGAAAGTATAAGGGAAAAAAGGAAAATGAAAATCCCCATCGTTGTCTGTATTTAAAATCTCGTATCTCTCGTAAATGAGAAACAAAATTAAAAGAAATTTTTAAAAATAACTTTTAGCTAACACGCAAGAGGAATTTTTATTCGAGCAAAAGACCCGAGACCAGAGAAGAAGAGACCAGAGCAATACGAAAAGTAAAAGCGCCAGCGACAAAAACATATTCAACTAAATAGCACGAACGAGGAACGAGGAAGCAACTTCGCTTGTGGTCTCTCTAGAGGAGGCTAGCCAAGGCAGGGCAGGGAAGAAGTGCACGGCAGGGCAGGGCAGGGTCCATTATCGGGTTAATTTGTTGGGATAACGCCGAGAGATACACACAGCATAAGGTTATTGGGCTAGATCGGTCAGTTTCGTTGATAAGTGCATCCATATGTACCAGATATATAATATATATTTTGTATATATTGTATATTGTATATATACATATATAATGTATTCATGCGTAGCAGACATCTATAGCTGTATCTTTCAGATACCTGCATATATATTTACCTCCTCTGCCTCTGTTGTCTAACTTTGAAGTATTTGCGCTATTATTGTTGCTATTGTTGTCGTTGTTGTTGTTGTTAAAGTTGCATTCAGTTTACATGATCGGTATGTCTAGACACACACACACTTGCAAACACTCGCACACACAGACACAACACCAATACGTAGGGAATTACAGCACTGCATCAGTTTTCACATTTCACTTTTTTTGTCAAACTGAGAATTCTTCGCTTTCTTCTTCTTCACTCCCGAATATTGCTCCATATATAGTATATACAAATTATGTATACGCTCTGCTGCGTGCCGATGATATGTGTATACACCATGGGATATACTCTATATACTCTTTCAATACCTATACATATATAGGTTCTATGTATATTTCTTGTATGTGTGTATACAAAGATTTCGCGCACTCGTCTTTAGACACGGATTTCTTTGCAGTTTGCTGCCGCCTTGTTCGCGTTGCCTCTATGCGGTCGACTGGCTGCAGCTCGGTAAAATTTTCTCGATTTTCCCCCAAAATGCCGAATATCGTGCTCCTGCTAACATTTCAATGCTCTTGCGGCATTGTTATCCTAAAAATAAACCCGGCCGCCACATTGCTCCCGACGCACTGCGATCTGTAGCTGCTCTCTCATCCTCTCTTGTGTACTCTCTCTTTCTCTCTCTCTCCCTTGCTCTTGTCTGCATCTAAATTGTGCGCTCGCTCTCTTTTGTCGCGCGCGTTCTACTCACGTGCGCTACTGTGTGTGGAAGGGGAAGGGCAGAGGGAGAGAAGCGCGCAACTTGGAGCGGGGCGCGTGCCACGGCATCGTGATGTGTGAAGCGAGATCGTGTTGAGATCACACTCGTGTGTGTATTTAGAGATCGTTTCGTCTATAATCGAGTGCGTATATAAGAATGTACATATGCAAGTGTGTGTGTCCGTGTGGTGTGTGTGTGAATATATACTGCTGCCTTATAAACATTTTGGGGACTGAGTTCGCAATGCAGTACAGTAAAGGCAACTGAGCCAAATGAGAAATTGATTTATTTTGATATAATTTGCTTAATGCCTTCACACACACACACACATACACAGCCCACTGCAAGTGTTATTGAGTGTGTGCCAGTATTTGTGAGAGACAATGGCGCGTGGAAGATGAGTATATCATCTTTAAACAAACTACCCCAAAAAACCAAAACAAAATGCTCTTTAAATGAAGCCAAATGCACAAATATTTCAGCACTACGCGACGGTTTAATAACATTAATTTATTTATGATATGCACATACATACATATTCATACAAACGTGCATATGTACAAGTACATATATTTGAATATATTTAAAATTTCGAAACATTTAAACAGTTAATGACAAAAAGTTGCGATACAAACAACTCTTTTCAACATCATTAAAGCCAAATTCAAGACAATTCCTTTTTTAAAAGGCTTTTAAGATTTTCTACTTAACATTGTTTTACAATACAGTTACTTGCTTAAGGTTATGAATAAAGAACTTTAAATTATAAGCAATGACCCCTGTTTGACAAAATAGAAGAAACAAGCCAGAAATCTGCGAATATTTTGATTTTTTTGTTAGTGAATTAGAAAAAAAAAGGCATGCATTCAATAGCTAAAAATAACCGAAATTGTAGAAAAGTTCTGTTAAGTAAACCTGTAAATAAAGAAAAGGTCACGTAGGTAACTGCCCACCCTTATAGCGAAATATTGCCTCCAATGAAACGAAATATTAATCAAAATAAATTGTATATCTACTATTAATAACTTTAATTTCTATATAGAAAGAAATTTTATCTATATAAAACTCATTTGATTATATGCAAATAGACAGATAGATTGAAGACAAAAGAATAAAAGTTTGTGGGCACATTGATGCTGGTACGCAAAAGCTTAGAAATTCTGTTCAGGTGATTCAGGTCGAACCATAGCACAGTCTGGACATATAGTATATGTCTTATGTACTGTAAGTAAGTATGCAGCATACAGTTCGTTAATAGTCCCCTCTTCAGGAGTTGTATTTAAACGATTTGAGTTATTTGATAGGTTAAACATACTCGTAGTTTATAGATCGTTAGGCTTTGCCTGCTTTGTCAAATCAAACATGATTGCATTTCCCAAGGAGTCAAACCGAATACCACTTGACACACACACACACACATACAAACACAAGAACACGAAGAGAGCAAATTTACATAGCAGAGCGCAGCATGTAACAGCATTCTTCAGTGTGAAGGAGCAAGGAGGAGGGCGGATGGAAGGTATGTGTATGGAGCATTGACAGGCAGGCAAAACCCAAATTCCAAATTCCAACTATTCATCAGGCAAGACAGCTTGGCATTATTCAACGCTTCACAGCGGCAGCCACCAACTGGGGCCAACTTTGGGCACAGACCAGACCAGACCAGACCCCAGACAAGAAGTCCCGGTGGCAACTACATTAATCAACAAAGTCAATCTTGTGAGCACAGACCCACACAATATATACATGTGTGTATCTATGTGTGTCTGTATGCGCGTCTGTCTGTGTGGTGTGTACAATGCAAATGGCCAAGCAGTGCCACAGTGTCTAGTGCGAAATATATTCAAAGCTTATCATCGCTAAACAAACACGCTGCGAAAAGTATCTACGTGCAATATGCAAAATCACATTATGGCCTTTTAAATGGTCCCCTGCCCCTGCCCCCTCTTGACAGCCATTGCGGCAAACACTTAATGTTGCACTATGGCAAGTTGATCACCTTTTTAGTTGTAGCCACTGCAAATATTTGCAGGCAGTTTGCCAAGCAGAAGCAGAGGCAGCAGCCGCAGCCTTCGCCTATTTGGCTGACTAGTTGCGGCCCATTTCCGTTTGGAAAATATACCAAGAGAGAGAGGGAGACAGGAAGTCGGACCAGAAATGCAGCACGGAATCGAATCATTGCTTAGACCTGTTCGTAATTGGGGCCGTGGCTTCTCAGGACAAGGCGCTAAGTCAACCTTTACGGTGGCATGAAGTGAGCTTATATAATTTCCGCACGTCTTTTTTGCCTGCTGCCATTTTGGCCTGGCTTTATATCACGCACACGTTCACCTACTTAACACACAGACACACACACACACACATGCATGTATGTATGTGGTATGTAGTACATGTGTGAAATATCTTTGTTAAAATGACCCAAAGACCAATCGACCTACTTGAGAACTCGCCTACTTTAGCTGCCCCACACAATGTTGCATGACAAAAGCGCTGCCAACTACAGCAACAACAACAACTTCGCGTCGGCCCATGCACAATATGTGGGCGTGTCCGCGTCAGTCCGTGGGCGGCAACAGCGTGTACCGTTTATGTCTGCAAGTGGCCCCAAAAATACAACAAAAAAAAGCGCGTGACACGCGTCTGGAATTTTGCGCCAGCTTCGTCGCTACCGGAAATGCCATTTTGGGTTCGCTGTTGGTTCAATAAGGCGCTGGCTGGGGACGTGTGTGTGTGTGAGTGTATGTGCGTGTCGGTGTGTGCGTGTGTCGTGCTTATAAAAGGCAACTTTCGCTTGCCATACAGCGCATAAATACGTTGAGTAGTAGCTGTCATTCAAGTACTAGGCCAATAGTGCTTTCTTTCTTTCTAAGGCCCGCTTTAATGAATTTAAAAACTTTAACTCAGCCCCCTCTTCCACTCCCTCCTACCCAGCAGGACAACCCATAATTGCAGTGCCTGCAGTTCCCCTCTCTGTCTTTCCCATTCACCATGTTTATTCATTTCATTTCATTGCATGGGCAAATTTGCTTCATCAACTACATGTGTGAATAGCGCCACGTTCTACATGTGAGTGTATGAGTGTGTGTGTGTGTCTACGTGTGTGTGTGTTACGTAGGCAGGTGTGCAGTTACGTGTGTCGGCCATTTACTTTCCACACTTAATTGACTTTGCATGATGCACAGAACGTGCGAGCAAGAGAGTGACAGAGAGAGAAAGAGAGAGAGAGAGGCAAAGTGAGAGGAAGGTAGCACGCGTTAGTTATGCTGTCGCCTTTTCCCCATCGCTACTCTGGCAACTTTTTTGTTGGTAATAATTGCCGTGCCCTGCGATAATTAAGTTTCTCCCTTAAGCTAACGAGTAAACGACTCTCGTGCGCGAATTTGTCCACTGTCTGTGGAAAGTGGCAACTGTAAATTCAACTGATGAGCAGTTTAAAACCAATTTTGATAATCTGATGACTATAAAACGTGTGAGATAAGGCATTTCGTTTGACTAATGTGAGATTCTTTTGCAGTGGGCAAATTTAAATAGGTTTGAGATACTTTAATCATACTTTAAACATTATTATTATTATATATTTGCTTGTAGTTGTATTATAAACAAATGATATTGTAAGCAGGTATAGAAAGGAATTAATGATGTGCAAGAGTTTTTTGTTGGTAATGCAGTAAAAACTCCTTATTACACATGTCCGCTGAGCGGATACCTCTCTTAAGCGAACACCTCTATTAAGCGGGTACCTTTCTTAAGCGGATATCTCCCTTAAGCAGACACCTCTCTTAAGCGGACATTTCTCTTAAGCGGACACCTCTCTTAAACGGACACCTCTCTTAAGCGGACACTTCTCTTAAGCGGACACCTCTCTTATACGGACACCTCTCTTAAGCGGACATCCTCTTTAAATGGATTCCCTTTTCTAAACATTTTTGTATTTGTTACTTTAAAGTTGCTTCCTCCTCACCGCACTACATTTGCCCAATGTTAAGTGTCCGGCCAAGGGAGCTTTCACTATATTTAGCATTTATAATTAATTAATTTAATTAATTCTAAAGAATCAGGCGATTAATATCTTACTCAGGAGTGCACTTTACTTTTGTTGACTTGTCATTTGACTGAGATCAAGTTTATAATTTCACTAAGTGTCGATACGTGTTGCTGTGTGCAGCCAACGCATTACCACAATAATGCGCTCTACTCTACGGCAAATTAATTGCAATAACAACATCAATAAGCACATTCAACAAGAGCAACATCAACGCCTGTTTCTTACTCATTTACTTAATTAAGTTGCCTTCGCTGTTGTCGTTGTCGCGCTCCATTTTGTTGCTTGCTTGGGCTTTCTCCTTTTGTATTCGCGCCATGGCGTCCAAACTGGCGGACAGTCGTGGTAATCTGGGCGGGGACGAAGGTGTCGCTGCTAGACATTGTAGTGGCGCTGTGGCAGTGTCTCCGCAACGGCCTCTTGTTGGCATAATTTACGGTTGTAATTGTAGCACGTTGTTGGTTGTTCCGCCTTTGCCTTCGCTTTGTTTTTTGTTGCTTTTGTACGTTTATTCACTTGACTGTGACACACGCTGACTGAAATGGCAAATTGCCTGCGGCAAAAAACTTAATCAGCCACGTTTTTGCACTGTCCCAGGTAGCTGCTTATTGCCCCACTGTGCAGTAAAGTGCCGCCTTGGCGATGCTTTTCATCATTCAACTGATGTGTGGGTAAACAGCTGATAAGACTCTAATATTTTACCGAATTTTGTCTTAGCACAAATCAATTAGTAGCTTATAGTCGAATTTGATTGACGAAGAGCTCTTCTATTTATCAAGTATGTCAAAGACTTCAATAAGAAGACGTATTGTATTCCAAATTGTATATTTTATAGTCTCTAAGATCTAGTTTTTCTAACAAACAGACGGGTATGGTTGTATCGACTCGACTTTTGACGCTGATCAAGAATACTATATATACTTTGTAAAGTCTGCAAAGCTTCCCTCTGCTGTTACTTACATTTTTGATTAGTATAAAGTGATAATACTTGTGTATAAAAAGAGATAATAATGTCACATATATCGTACATTATTATATACATATATACACATTACTATGCTAATCTCTGTATATATATATTTGAATCAAAAACTAAAATAATTGTTGGTAGTCGGAAATAAACGTACTTTTATAAGCTCATTGGAAGGAATTTATGGCACAATTTGAGATACACATTTACCATATACATTTATAGTATATACATATATCTACGTACATTAGTATGTCTAAATTCATGTTTACTTACATTACGAGGAGACTTGACGCAAACTACACAAACTACATGGAGGAGGAAACTGCAAACATTTTGCTAAAAGTTTGCTGTAAAAAATGCAGTTGTGGCATTTGATGTTGCAATTTTATTGGCTCGACTTGTAGAAAAATGGATTTAATTTTACGATGCTATAAAAATACAACTGCAACTGTTGTTGGCAGCTTCTGCACGTATTAGTACGGATAGAGTGCAAGAGAGCGAGAGTGAGAGAGCGAGAGTGAGAGAGAGAATGAGAAGGGAATGTGGCTAATTGGAAAACTTTGATTGAATCGATGCATGCATCAGTGATGCAAATACTTGTTGGGGAAGCTGCGACCCACAAGGGGAGAGGAGGGCAACCTTTCATTTGCCCTGGCGGTCAATTAGTATGACAATCTGAGAGATGCACGCATTCCACTTGGTCATATCGGAAAGTGGTCTGCGGGTAAGGGGTAACTGCGGCAAGTGGTCTGCGGTCTGCGCTGTTTGTGGTACTGTTTCTGCGGTTCTTCTGCCTTTGCACGCTGCGTTGTTAATTTATTTCGACATTTAAATGAATGCGCACAGAAATGACAAACTGTCCAACTGTCCGTCTCCCCGCAGTTTCCCCGGTCTGTCTGTCCGGGAAGGTCGTGCTCACTTGAGAGGAGACTCTGGCACACTTTTCAGGCGGCACCTTCGTTGACCGCTTTCCCATTTAATTGCGTATTTCTGCTGATTTAAGCACATTAAATTAAAGAGGCTCATTTCGACGTTGGTAGGCGTGGCCACTAAGACGTATGTAATTAAAATGCATTTTCAAGTTGTTTTGACGCTTCTGCCGCTGCTTCTTGTTCAAGTGTAGAACAAAGGCAAGCAGGCGAAGAGGGGAAAGAGAGAGAGAGAAGAGAAACACAGAGAAAATTCGCTAAAGGAGAGCGAGCGAGCGTGCTTTTGTACATTTCGCAACTGTTGTTGCCATTTAGTTTAGTTGAGTTTTTGTTTTTACGCCAAAGTGCCTTTTAAAATAAATAAATAAATATATACAGCAGCAACAACAACAACAAAATTATTAGAACCATAGAGCAACGAACGTCAACGAGCTGAGTTCGCCTTTTGCATTGGCTAAGCAAGCTGCACGTGCTGATATCATGTGCAAGATCCAGTCGAAGGGTGGAGTATATGCAGGTCTTGAACATACCCCATAAACTAGAAACAATTTATTGTATTTAATAGCAGAGAACTGTTTAAATTTGTTGAGAAAGCTTTGTGGAAAGTTATGGGAATAACATACTTATTGAACTATCGCTCTTTCTTCACTAGAAATATATTTTAAATGTTTATTATGTCTTCCATAATCTTCTTATTGTGTAGCCGTTCATCTCGCCCCAAGGTATCTCAAATGTTTTCCCTTCGTTGCAAACAGAGTTGCGTCCTATGCATTTAATCAATTCTTAACAATTTAATATAGATATATCAAATGAAAGTTGCAAGATATTTGTATTTTATTTCAAAGCAAAATATGTGAGTCACAAAAAACGCAAATCCCAGTAAATGCATAAAGGGCAGCTTAAACAAATATTGCCTCAAAAACTGAATAAATTTAAGCAGTAATAACTCGACAACTTTTTGAGGCTATTTAGTTACAAGTGAACGAATATGATTTCAATTTCAATTTTTAGGCTAGCAATGAACAAAGTACTAATTAGATACACACACAAAAAGCAACGAGTGCATGCCGAAACCAACAAATTTAAATGCCAACAATATGTGCATAATTACGTGTGCGAGTGCATGTGTGTGTGTATGTGTGTATTCTCTAATAGGATTGCAGCAAAAACTATTTTTCAAAATAAATTAGACAAATGAGGCACTAGAAAAATACTGCACGCACGTAATATAACTGGGTGCTGGTGGTTGCCCCTGCAGAATAATTATTATAATCACAAAATTATGTAATAATTTCCTTGTGAATTTTCATTAAGCTTCACTTTGCCAACAACAATTTGTGTGCTTTAATTTTGCAACTATTATTAAAATTTTAAAGCATTTGCAGGGCATCCTTTAGTTGGGTGAGTTCTTAACTTCCAATCGCATTTACAGCTTGATTAAGTTTCGTTAGCAGTTTCTTCGCCTGCACCAACAACAACCACACAATAACACCGCATTCAATTGGAAATCAGAAGTATTCACTATCTGTTTCTTTGAGTACTTCAGCACATTCGAGCTGATAAGCATTTTACTCATGCGAATTGATTTCGATTAAATTGAAGTTTAATATAGAGTGCGACTTGAAATAGATGACGAGGTGGCCGAGAGGTTAAGGCGTTGGACTGCTAATCCAATGTGCTCTGCACGCGTGGGTTCGAATCCCATCCTCGTCGAAAAGTTTTTTTTTTATTTTTTTTTATATTGTTTATATGAACCATAAATTTTACCTCGTTTTGTTAGAGCCAAACACACAAAGGAACGTCGAACAAAACACGGTGGCGTGTTGAACGTGTTAACTTCATACATTTTTCATTATATTTTTAAATTTCCTTTTTATACTTCATGTGAAAATTTGTTCATGCTTTGTACAGTAAAAACTTTACAATATGATAGCATTAATTAGGGCAACATAATTATATATGTAATTAGGAAAATAACATTTTATGAAACATTCATTCATGACGAAACAATTGTAGATCACCGCAAGTAATTAATGAAATGTAAATACATTAAAATGAATACAAACTCATGAGGTCTCTATTAAGAGTTGGGTAAATTTTTAATGCATTTAATAAAGGCTCTTTGCGTGAATTTATTATGCAGCTTAAAAGCTTTCAAACCGGCAAAGATACGATTAAAATGTTGTGTCTGTCAGAACAGCTGCTAAATACCCTGCAAACAATAGACATATATGACAAATACATACATAAATTACAATTGAAACAAATGTTTGCATTGTTTTAGTTATATGTATATATTTTTACTATTGCAAACATATATTGAGTTTGGTTAGTTCAACTATCGTGCAATGACTTCACTGGCTTTTGTGAAATAATTGTAATTAATTAGTAAAAATACATTTTCATTGAGCAACAGAAATTTCATTTCAGAGTTGACAGTTGAATTAAATCGAAAATGAAATCAACAAACAATTATGACGTTTAATCAACAATCGATTGAGCTATGCCCAAAGTGTGGTCATTTCCGGCAATTTAGTATCGTGTGTTTGAGAATTATTGACATTAAATAATATCATTATTTATGAAAATCAATTTTACGCCAGTTGCTCAATTACTATATTGAAATGTAGCTAAACATTACATACGTTCATCAACTCATCGTCAACAATGAAATCATCCAAGATACTGGTAAATGTTATTATATCCACAGCTTATGCTGTCCCAGTAGTTCTTTTGTCTTTGTTGACGCTTGAATAGGAAAATTCATTGTGTTAATTACAAATTACAAAGTACTATTTTATCAGAGATCATTCCATGCTGGCGGCACTTGGGCAAATCAAAGAGAAAGACAATATCATAAAACTATCTGGAACAACCCCATAAAGTCAAACAAAATACACAACACAACAACTTATTGTACAACATTTAGCGCACAAAAAAGACAGCAACTAAAGGGGAGCAAAAGGAGAAGCAGGACAGGGAGCAGGAGAAGGAGAAGGAGCAGGACAGGGAGGAGAAGTAGGGTCGCCACGGTGTCCAACAGCAAGCAATTTTCATATTTTTGGCGCAGCGCAGCAGAGAAGCAAGTAACGACGGTAATGGGCGACAGAACAGAAGAACAGCGGGAATATAGCCAAACACAGAGACCAGAGACCAGAGACACAGAGAGAACAGCGAACAAAAGGCCAAAAACCCATTCGAGAGGCGGAAGAGAGTGACATTAGCTGTGTGTGTCCAGGCCAGGCCAGGCCAGGCGGGGGGTGGTGCTGTCGGTGGTGCGCACTTTATGTTTTGTTTATATTTATGTAACTCTTGCTACATGTGTCTGTGCATGTGTGTGTGTGTGCGAACTTTTGTGCGCGATACATTCGACAGTTTTTCAGCGCCATGCACCCGTTCGCAGCTGTCAAACATTTCGAATTATTTTACGTCGCCCGCCTGGCGCTAAACAAAGGCAAAACAAGCTGCCAGATAATATTCGGCAGTCTCCTTCTCTGCCAGCAGCTGCCATCGACGCGTTGACGTTATAATCAAAAATCATATGACGTTCAACTGCTACCAACGACAGCACCAGCTAAAGATCTTAAGACTAGGAAGCAGACACCACGCCATAGCACGCCATACCAAGCCACACCATGTCACACAGCACACACCATCAATGTAGGTCAGTCTGAAAATAAATTTCGAAAACCGATTTAAGTAAATAAACGCAAAGAGAAGAAAATACGAATATTTTTTGCGCAATGTCGCAACGAAACGTTGCATACTCTTCAAATCTATGATATATAAGAGGGATTACTTAGGGATTTAAAAGCAGGAGGAGAAATAGAGTCTTTTAAGTGAAATACCTTTCTCTGTAATCAACTAAAGTGATAGATAAATGAACAATAAGAATCATATATGAAGGAAAGAAATAATAAATAGTTATAAATTATATAAGAGCAATGATCAAAGTCTACCAACGAGTCAAACAGCTATGTCCTGTGTATTTGCAGATATCTTGATGAAAGGCCTTATTGATATCGTTAGATTTTTGTTATTTAACAAGATATTGTTAGCGAATTAACATTATACCATTTTCAGTATGTTTTCAATATAATAAACACACTACATCATCATAAGCTCGTTACAATGCAGTGAAATTATGATTTCCACTTGAAAATTTATTATGATTTTTAAGATTCCTCAACTAAAGCACAGTTTATGTAGTTTTTATAGTGCAAAATCTTTTTTTCGACATCAAATTTTAGTATAATACAGTCTAAATGTTTTATAAATCGAGTTAATATATCATAATTACATATATTTCAAATATATACCACCTACTGCATGCCTCATCTTTCTAGTTTATTGTTACAAAACATTCCTAGAAACTAAGCAGCCCTGCGCCTTATAGCATAAAAAGCTCAGCAGCTGCATCCGTGCATGTCTTCGTTGGGATGTCCAAGAAAAAGCTCATTGACGACAACGTCGTTTGCAGCTGATGCTGCACCAACAGCATTACTTGCAACAATAACAACAACAGCAACAGCACCATGAGCATTGCTTGCTTCAAGTAGAAAGTTTTATTGGCAGGGCGTGTCGCCACCCCTGCTTGTGGGTGTGGCTGCAACTGAAAATGGATTAAGAAAACGCCATCGTCGTAGACAGATAAAGCGACAAATGCGTAAGCTTTGGATTCGGACTGCTTGGCGCTTGCCAAAAGGAGCAGAAGCAGAGATAGGGCAGGCCATGGGCAGCAGCAGGAGAAGGAAAGAAACAGGGGCACGAATAGGAACAGTAGCAGCCGCAGAAGTAGCTGATGCAGACAGAGGCGGCAGTGTAGGGGGGGGATAGCTTCGTGGAACGTTTTATAAACAAGTGTTGATGGCAGATCTGAGCGCCCGCAGCGGGATTGCTGCTGCCGCTGCTGCTGAGCTGAGCTGAGCAGCCTCAGAGCCTGCTTAAATGGGATTACATAAAATTTTGCGGTTGCTTTTCTGGAAAAGCTGCTTCAGCTGCTGCTGCTGCTGCTGCGCTGCATACACTGAATGCTTTTCAATGGCGCAATGATAGTTTTAGTTACCGTTATTGTTGTAGTTGTTGTTACTGGTTGTGGGTGTGGTGTAGTTTGTGTTGAACTTCTTGTGGAGCTGCTGATTGCTATTTGTTTGCCTGCTGGGCAACATTATAGAGAGTGCATTTTATGCCATCTCTACCCCCCCTCGCTGCCCCTTGACACTGCTTGGCCAAACAAAATCACAAGTTTTCTTGCAATTCACTTTTTAGTCTGTTTATTCTCAACCACCCCCTCCTTGCCGCAAGCTGCTGACTTTGCTGCAGTTTTATTACAGCTAATTACGCTTCAGGCGATTGCGACAACGCCTTCAAAATGCTTTTCGCAGCACCGTGCAAACACGGCGTATGCGTAATTTGCTTAGTAACTTTAACTGTAGTAGCACTGAACCACGCCCAATTTAGAAGTTGTAACTTTAGACTTAATTAATTTCACTAGCAAAGGCAAGAGGGAAAGAGTTCGCTCGCCTACACTAATTAATCAAACTGATGAGCTGCGCTGTTTTGTTTCATTTTCACTTTCCCCCTAGTTGTTGTTGCTGTATGTTATTGTTGCTGTTTTTCTAGTTCTTGTGCATGTTTGCTTTGTTGCGGTAGTCTCAAAGAAACATAATGCGCCACTGATCCCAATCCCTAATGCAGGCAACCATAAATGAGCAACGCGTCCTTAATGAGTGCTTCAAGTTGGGTTTAGTTCAGAAACCTTATGGAGCTTTGAGAGTGAAGCACTACATAGATTAATGTTGTGAATTTATGAATAAATATTAAATGAAAGGTTTTTTTTTAAACCAGAATAATTCATTCTCCTTTTATAAACAAAACAAAGAGCAAGGAAAGATGTTTCTGCAGCTAAGAACTTCCTTATTTTTTTCATATAACTATTACATCAAAGTTCTTATAAATATTACAATAAAGTGCATATAGTTCTATAGCTTGATAAGCTGCAAAGAGTTGCATTGACGATTCAATGTAACATGCTGACAGAAAGAAGGTGCACAGTAGTATTTCTTATGGCTTATGGGCGTGCATATCCTTGACCTTATTCCGGGATACAAGTCGATAGTATTCGCGCATTCTCAGGCAAAGAAAGAGGGAGGAGAGAGAGAGAAAAAGAAAACGTGTATGGAAAACATTGGAAATGTCATTAACGATGGCAAAGTGAATGCAGTTGAAGGGAAGAGGAGCAAAGGCATCGGCCACGTTCAACGGCATAGACATCGTCAAAGTGTTGATCTAGTGGCATAGCGGTCTTGACACTGCTGCTGGGGAACGGCGAGGGAGGGAAGATGCAGGGAAAGCGAAGGGGCAGCGCCCCTAAAACGTCGCTTTACAGTAAGCTGGCAGCCTTGACCGATATTTCAGCGCCAAAAACACTAACACAAACATATACAGCAGAGAAATACTTTTGCATGCACGTATTTGTGTGTTTGTCTGTGTGTGTTTGTGCACCAAGCACCCACACCAACACATATATAAAATGACGAAAATGTGGCAGTAAAAGCAAGGGCTGAAATTGTGAAAATGTTCAACGTGGAAATGTAAGCGACGCGTCGCTGCTTTTGCTTTTGCACTCTCCAGCCCAACTTTTCCCGAAATGCGCCGTCATATTTTATGCATACAGCACCTCCTTAATACCTCCCCTACTTCCCGGCACTCACCACACACACACATACACATACATAAAGCACCATAAAGCATTTTAACAAATGGCATCAAATTGATTTTGCCACGCCAAGCATTTTAGGATTTTAAGCAGAAGTGCCTGCAATGTGCCTCCCCTCTCTCCCTTCCCACTCATTCCTGCCACGCCTTCATTCATGCTTTCCAAGGGTCTAGGCTAGGGTGACTGATTGTGTGTATGTGTGTGTGTTCTGCAAGCATTGCATATTTGCACTCTTCACCACACGAAGGAAGGAGACAGAGTCGTATTTTCTCTGGCATTATGAAATATTTGCATTTATACTAAATACTATATATGTACATACATATACAAGACATACATATATATCAAGCTAGTTACTGTGTAGAGTAGACTGCATAGTATATTGGCTGATGAACATATGCACAATGAATAGTTATAAGAACTTATAAGAATAGCAAACTAAGGAAAAATGGCAATTAGATCTTGTATGTAACAATCGTTATGTAATAATCGTACATATCGATACATATAATACAATACTATATATACTATACTATATACTATAATATATATACTATATAAATATAATATACACTATGATAATGATATTATTATATGTATAATTACTACATGCACATACTTTGCAACCATACTAAACCTAATTGAATATTCATATTATTACATGTTGTATATATGTATGTATGTTAGAATGAGCTCGCTTGGAACGATATACACATCTTTATATATATCTTAAGTTATATTATAGAAGAAAATATCACTAATTTTAGTTTAGTAGTATTCAATGTAGTATACTATTATTATTCTATTTTTTCCATATAAAATTTATCAGATTGCGAATGATAACCTTTGCTTTTTGTTCGATAAACATCATATATAATAAACATCAAAATATGGTAATCGCTTGATGAATCGTTTTTGAAGATCTCAACCTTAGATGTCACGTCTGATTTCCCTTTTCCCATTTTCATATAAATTTTAAATTTCTGTCAAGAGTACAGACCTTTAGAAGCAAACAATTTTAAGCCAAAATCATGTGATATATTTCTTTATATGAGGTTTTTCGAAGAAATCTGGATACGAAAAGCAATTTATAGCCCTGAAAACTGTTTATTAACTCTGGTTTTGTTGATATTTAAACAAGCGTTGAAAATTGCCAGGCAGCCTACTCCCCCACAATGCCCCCGAAACGCCTTTCACCAACACACTTGCAACATCAAAATGCTGCAGCAAGCGAGCAACCATGTAGTTTAACGGCAATACATATACATAAAAACATATACACATGCAACTGCACATGCATGTCTCGGGTGTGTGGGTATGTGTGTTGCTTATTTATATGGCACATATAGCGTATGAGAATTCGCAACTTTTTTATGATGAACCGCGCGTACGGGGCAAAGTGACTGCCTAGATTTAAAATGATTGCCAGCCTGGCTGCAGTGGATATAGAGGAGGGAAGAGAAGGAGGGGACGGGGCAGGTCAAAAACTGGCGCCGTAAGTGCATACAATATATTATTATTGTTTTTTTTTTGTTGTTGTTGCAGTCTGGCGTTGCGCATTTCGTTGTTCTCGTGGATTTGTTTAAAAATCTCCCGCTGTTTACCTGACTTACGTACGATCAGCGTGTCAGGTATTTTAAATTACTGAAAGGTTTTACACATGTTTTTTTAATTATCTTCATTTGCAAAGCCAAACTTAGTAAAAATTGTTGATATTTAATGCAACTTTCAATCAGACAAAGTTGAATTAAGGTTGGTTAATTAAAAACTGTAGATATTTCCATATCTCATCTCTTATGAGTTGCAAGAGTTCCATCTCCAATCTGCATTTAAAATTTCACTTCTCTTTCTCTCTTCCCAGAGTTAGTTATAAATTCCATGGTATAATCTGTAGCTGAACTCGAAACAGCTTTCTCTAGCGTTCTTCTTCGGCATCTGCAATTTAGCAATGCACAATAAATACTTCAGAGTGCTTAAATAAACTTCCCCAAGGAATTTCTAAATAAAACTAAAGCAATTTCGCCTGCTTCTTTATAATGCGCATAACAATGCTTTGATACGCTCAGGTTCCAGATTCGAGGTGAGACGTAACGGAGAAGAGAGAGAGTGGGAAAAAGAGAGCAAGTCCACTAAGATGATAGCCCACACAATTTCACGCAGCTCCTTGAACTTTATGGCTTTATAACAACAACAACAACTAGGGGAAAATGCAGCAGCAACAACTTGAGAAAAGCATTTGGAAAACGGTTCACCTTGCCCGTTTGCCTGGACGCTACCGACGCTTGCCACGTTTGCTTGCCACATCTCACGTATCCTTGGCTGAGGCATCAAAAATGTGGCAACGTTTTATTTAACTTGCGGATTTCATTAAGCCCAAGCCCTACCATCGTATCGCAGCACAGCACAGCTTCAGCAGCTACTCATATTCCAACATCCTCTCTTCACACCGCCGCCTTTGCTCCTGCTTCTTCTTCTATCTACGCCCCAGAGGCAACAACAAGCAAGTAACAAAGTGCATTGCCAGGTGGAAGATCTCTGGAGTGCGCTGGCAACTTCTTTCTAAGCTGAAGCTGTGCGTACCTCTGTATCTGTGTGTGTGCGTGTGTGTGTGTGCCTTGCAAGAGTTACGAGAGTGTGCAATGGTTATGAGAAATGCATGCAAAGTGTTTTTGTGTTGCATTCTACGTGCATTTTCCAAGCAACATTGTCTATTTTCAGGCGCCAGTGAAAGTGTGTCAGCCACTGTGGCACTATGGAACAAATTGTCCAATTCATTGATGAATTAGTGTTTTATTTTTTTGAAGTTATTAAAATTAATGGAAGTTAACTTGCAATACACACACACTTTAATACACTTTTCTATGAGGATACTCATGTTAGAACATAAAACCAACAGTTTTCCTATTCGGTTTTGCAGCTTTCACCCACTGTAAACCTAGTTTTCTTTCGCATTTGCCAGTTTTTCCGTTTTTCTAATTGACTGAGCGAAACTATAATGAAGAAACCTAACAGAATTCACTTATTCGTTAGGGGCAAATCAAATTGAAATCAATTAAAATTAACAATCGAAGCAGACGGCAAAATCAACCAGGGGGGTCTGAGATACATATTCACACCAACCCCCACGCTACACCCTGTCGCAAGCAGCGACGTCGAGCGTCGACATTGACGCTGACAGCGAAATGCCAAGCACATGAATCATGCAATTCGCTGTGCCGTGCTCTTTACCTTCTCTCTTCCTTTCTTAACCTTTACCTCTTCTACTTGGTTTGAGGAAGGTGCGGCAATAAGTATGTACGCTGAGTACCTGTCTAAGTATGAAGGTAGACATGTGTATGTGTGTGTGCGTATGTTTACATATGCAAGTAAATTAAGTCCACTACGCGGCGCACTGGAAATAATTTGTGATAAGCGCAGACGTTAAGGCAGCAGCAGCGACGCAGTCGACGCAGCCGGTGACGACGTTTTGTTAAAACAGAGTTAAAAGAATTCGCCATATTCAATATGAGTGTAAAGAGAGAGAGGGAGAGAGAGAGTGTGGATAAGTGAGAGAGTGAGACACCGGAGCCAGGTGCTCATTAGTATCGTTGTTTGCAAATATTTAGCGTTTTTCCTTTGCACCTTATCGGCACGTACAAACACTTACAGACACACACACACACAACACAGACAGTCAGACGAAGTATGTGTGCGCATTTTTAAGGTAACGCTTTCAAAGTGCCGTTTATCGTTCAATATGTGTATGTGTGAGTGCAAATTGAGTCAGCACACCGCAGCCCACTCACTCACTCATCCACAGACGACTTAGTTGAAAGCCCCCACACACATACACACTCACACACGACAACACACACGAAGGTGGCAATAAGCAAACGATTTTGATGTGAATAAAGACAAAAACATAAATTAATTTAATTTAACTGTAAACGTGTTGCATGCCAGCGCGACTGGCGCCATCTAGCGAACAGATGAGGATTGAGCCTTAGCCCATGCGTAACCGATTGTCTAGCCAAAAGTTAAGCAACATTCTGTGTGGCCCATTTAGCACTCTGCTCGACTTTTATGAGCCTCCCCTTGTAGTCCTCTCTCTCTCTTTGCCTCTGGTTCGCTTGACAGTTATTGCACAAAATGCAACAGACCGACGAGCGCGGGTATGGCAAGTAAAATAATAAAACAGCCGCAAGAAAAAGAGTCAAGTGAAATCTCTCTCTCTCTCTCTCTCGCATACATTCGCCGTGTTTGTATTTGTTGGCTCTTTTCTGGCTGCATTTCAATTTTATTGGCACAAGGTTAAAATAAAAATGCAGCTGTGTTTTGCAGTGCAACTGTGCTTAGTGCAAATAATCGACATTCGATATTTTATATATACCTATCGATCGGCAAGAATATTCAAACTTCGATATGCAGCTTTAAAAGTATCGATATACAATATCTATACAATATTTGGTCACACTATTGTTACGATATACTGATCTGCAAGAGTATTCGTGCTTCGTCATGCTCGTGCAGCTTGTTGTGCAAAACTAAAATCTCAATTTCGCAGAACAGTGCGTTTATTTACAGTTAGTCACAGTGTGGGGGCGTAGGGAATGAATGACTCAAAGTAAAATTCAACTTGCGCTCTAAATACAACACACCAAGAGAGAGAGTGAGAGAGGCGGAGAGAACACGAGAGAGATGAACGCACACGTGCAGAAATCAAGAAACAATTCTACGCTCAACAAACGCTGTGTGAAGAGTTCGTGAAAGAGAGAGAGAGCAAGAGCGCAAGTAAGCTGCGCTCAGCTGAGCGTAAGACGCATTCAAAGCGCGACTTCAGTATGTTGGCGTGGGCGACGACGGCGACGGCGACTCTGTTCACGTCATAGCGTGTGAGCGAGATGAGCTTGAGAAGCATACCAACATAAGTGTATGTGTGTGTGTCTGTACAAATAAATGCATACAATCGTTGCACTAGTGTTGGTGTCGCTGGCACAGCTCGCGGCTGTTTGGTGCTTTACAATTTTTTGTGTGGATGCCACTTTTGTATTTGTGTGGGTGGCGCTTACAAGGCTGCTGCTGTTACCGCTGCAGCTGCTGCTTGTTGCCCATTCACAATAGATTATTCGCAGTCGGTGCCACCGCAGCTGTTGCTTTTGTTTGCCTCACAAAAACAAAATACATTCATACAAACAAACATTTCTACGTTTGTATGTATGTATGTTTAAGAGTCCTGCATGAATACATTCACAACTTGGCAGTGCGATGTGCAGTCACACTGCACCCAAAAATACTGTACTCATATTGTACTGTGAAGTGAATAAGTACAACAACACTCACTCACAATTATTTAAACTACTCAAATAATTGTACCCTTTAGAAGAGTGTATGATTCGTTTGCCCTTTTGATGCATTCATGCAGTACTGTTGTAAGCATTTACAACAATTGCAGCAGCGCCTACCGTTAGATGTGGCCAGGGCATACAATTATTAAGCCTGGTTAGCAACTCGAGACAAATAACAATAAAAAGTTACAACTAATGCGAAACAGAACAGAAGAAAAGGCAGAACTGACGCAGCAGCGAACAATAAATATCTCTGTGTGCCTGTCTCCCTCTCCCTTCCTCTTCCTCTGTCTGTCGACGACATTAAGTAGCTTAGCGCAGAGAGCAGCAATGTCAGTTGCCCCCTCTATTAAAATATGGCTTTCACATACTTACACAACAGCAACAACAACTAAGAGTAAAAACAACAACAACATCTGAGAGTAACAACAACTAATTGCAGGGTAAATGGCAACGCGCAGTTTAAGCAGCATAAATTCGGTTTATTGCCTGGCAATGTCAGGCGAAAATACAAAGCTAAAATGCGGCGAAAACTAACAGAGCTTTGTTGTTGTTGTTGTTGTTGTTGCTAGCAGTTGTTCGACGACGTCAACGTCGACGTACAAGTCGTTTACACATGCGTAAATACATGCTATGTACGCACGCACACCTATCCATCTTTATTCACACACACACACACAAGTATGTACATATTTGTGTACACATGTGTTGGCCGTTTTGCTTTGGTCAAAATCATTCGAATAAGCGGGCATGAAATTGGCCAACAAATGAAACATTGAGAGAGCAGCGAGCACAATATGGGAATGTGGGAGAGGAAGAGAGAGCGAGAAAGCGTGAGCGGCAAACCGCGAGTGGGCGAATGACGATGTCTTTGCTGCCGGCGGCAGCACATAAAAATCTGTTGTTAAAGTATTTCAGCCAAAAAGTTCGCCTTAAAATTATGCATATACATACATACGCATACACACAAACACACATACAGCAATGTACATACAAACATATACATGTGTATGTATGTAAATGGGAGTGTAATGAAGCTGCGAGTGGGTAAAATATAAACTTATATGCACACATATATATCGATATACATACATATATAGATATCGATATATTTATAATTTCATTTTCGCAACCAATTTGATTTGCGGCGAAAATCAGATAACTCAACCAGCTGCGTCTGCGTGCAGCATACATGTATGTATGTACATATATACAAACACACATGTACATATGTATATAAAAATGAACCCGTGTGTGTGTGTGAGATTAGACTGATTAAATCAAAACGTATGCTTACAATTCATTTTAATAATCCCCATTCATAAATAAAACAAACAGCGCGGCGATAACAAAAGAGAAACAGCAAGAAGAACGAAGCAGTGAAACTAGCGTGGAATTCCAATAAGAACGGAACGGAGGCAACAACAAACAAGAATTTATAAAAAAAGCAAAAGCAAAAATAAAACCAGTAGCAACTTTCGCTTTCGCTGATAGAGCGCGACAGCGACAAACAAAAACAGAAATTATGTAATTTCGGTAGCGTGCTACTTAACTAATAATAACAGTTAATATCTAAAAAGAAGAATAAGAGAAGAGCGTAACTAGCGCCCACGCACTACACACACACACACACAAAGAGAGTGAGTGGGAGAGAGACACAGACAGACGGCATGCAATGTTACCGTTAATTTGCTGCTTGGGAGGTGAGGTTCACTACACACACACACAGACAGGCAGACATACAAATCAAGCAGAGCGAATACACCCACAGGCATTCACACTCTCACACAAACACACGTACTTACCGTCTAGTGTTGTTGTTGTTGTTATTGCTTGTCTGTTGTGTTGATGTTATTGTTGTTGTCGCGCACTAACACACACACGCGGTATCTTTTAGCTGCCGTCGCTTTGTAGTTGTATTTGTTGCCGTTCTTGTTGTCGTTGTTGTTGCAGCTGCTCATTGACCCAGAGTCCGCCAAATGTTTCCATTTTCTTAATATGCAGCCATTTAGAAGGCTTTGAATGCCACCAAAACGGAATACCCCCTTCGATCGGAGCACAAATAATCATATAGGCAATGGGCAACAATAAAATATATGGAGAATGACAATGCGTTTACGCAGCCATGTGCATGCGTGTATGCACATGCACTACGTTGGACAGATAGAAAGAGAGAGCATATACTGTGTAAATATGTGTAACGTGTAAACAACTTTAACGGTTAATTGCGCTTTTGTAGGCGGCATATTTCGTTTCGTTTTCGTCACTCTTTTTTTTAACAATTTGACACTTAATATAATTACGATTTAAGCAAGTATGTTTAGTTTGGGTATGTGTGTGTGTGTGTTGTGTATGGCATGAATGTGTTGGTTGAATTGACGCTAACATAAATTTGTTGTAAATTATTAAAAACACACACAAGCATCAATAAGCAAAGACCGAGAATGGCAAGCGGCAAGCGAGGCACACAGAGAGCACGCACCGAAATATAAAATGTTACTAAACTAAACTCTGTTAAATGTTTCTTATAAGAGAAGTTGATAGCAGAAAGGAGGTGCGCGCGTGACATCAAATTGTCACGAGTTTGACTCACGACAGTGTTGCGGGGCACAAAAAGAAATGAACAAATTGTATATTGTATAACATAGGCTAAATTTAGACTGAGGGGTTCACTGTTTATTTATAATTAATGATTTGGAGGTGTTTGTCACGTATTTAATTTTATTTTCCTATTGTCAGAGACTGTCATCACTTATTTCACTGTTAACTAACAGGTTTCTCTCTCTTTCGTGCTGTTAACCTAACAGAAAACTTCGTGCCTATCGCATATCGATAACTTTTAGCGTCAGCTGTTATACCACAACTCTCTCTTCTTCAGCAATTAAATGATTTCAAATATTATTCAAGTAAAATACCCAAATTAATGGTGATTTAGGCTTTATTGAAGAACGGTAAAGTGGAAATGTGAAATTGTGTAATCTACATGTGGCTGGGGATGACGAAACTTACAACATAAACTTATTGTTCTTCTCAGACAAATGTTTCGAGGAGCGCTTGGCGTCCAGGAACAGCGAGTGCACATCCTCAATGTCATCCTCAGTGATCTGATTGCGTCCATTTACCTTGCACATTTGGTGAGCCGGTGTCAACAGCTGCACGGCATAGCGCAGAGTGGAGTTGGTGCCGATCTCGCTGAGGCGTGAGAAGGCAGACTCCTCAAGCTGCAGCCCCTCGGTCTGAGCACGTAGCTTGATAATCTGTTCCATGTCCGATGTGGAGTAGAGCAGCGTGCGTATGATGAGCAAGCGATCGAGCAGATCCAATGGTATGCCGTGTGGTGAAACAATGTCCGTGGTACCACTGCAAAAGGGAAGAAAGGAAGCATAAAAAGATATTCCTAATCCTCTAGAAATGTCTCCCGAGATTTCTTACCGAATAACGCAACGTCCTCGATTGGTGGCAAAGATAACAATGGGCGCAATTGGCGACTCTAGCGACTTGTGCAAGTAGGTGAAGGTCTCCAAGTCGAGCATGTGAATCTCGTCGATGAAGAGCACGCCGGGCACCAACTCAGCGATGCCCTGATCGATATATTTGTTGACCACCTTGTTGATTTCCATGCGGAGTTTGTCTGTGTGCAGCAGGAGAAGGAAAGGAAAGTTATTTTTCACACTCTGTTGCCATGGAAACCCTTGAACTCACCTGTTATTTCAGTCTTCTTGGGCTTCATGAGCTGCCCCATCATGGAGAGCACATCCTGACCGCCCTGGGGGCGTGCATTGGCCACATCGAGATCGTGCAGTGTCACATCCTGTATAACCTCCTTTCTTCTTGTGCACATCCCCTTTGGGCAGTGGGACATACTCCTCCGTTTCCAGGTCGAATTCGGTGGCAAAGGTATCGCTGCGTCCCTGACGCTTCACAGCGCCACTGTTGGCCTCAATGTAGATAACGTCGCCCACTTCGACCTTCTCCTTTTGCAGTGCATCGAAAACACTCGGATCTAGTTTCAGCTGCTTGGTGCCCTTGGCAGTCTTGAGACCAATGACAACATTGCTGACGGTCTTCCCATATCCGCCCATTGGATTCTCGGTCTCCACGGGCGTCAGCTCGGTTACTTCGCCTTCGTAGACCTCCTTGGTCTCGCGTATGCGTAGTCCGATCGAGCGACGAAAGTTTTCCATTAGCACTTCGGTTTTCTTGATCTCATTGCTGAACACCTCGGAGCCGACCATGGGGCAGAAGGGCACCTTATTGCCCAGTTCCTGGGCAATAGCTAAGGCGATGGCTGTCTTGCCGGTGCCGGGTGGACCGGCCAGCAGCAGAGCACGGCCAGCCATTTTCTTTGACTTGATCAGATCCACTACAATGCCGGCTGCCTCGCGTGCAGCCTTCTGGCCGACCAGGCCAGCTGCGCTCTGTAAGGCGCCGCCGGTCTCCGAGTCCAAGCCGAGTCCTTTCACGTGGCTGTGGGCTGCAATGCGCTGTGTGCGCACAGTGCTCTTTACCTCCTCGATTTTCATGATTTATCGTATATTTAGCGACTGTTTGCAGAGATTACAAATATGAAAAACAACGAACACGTTTTGTTCTCGATGCAAAAGCGATTCGAATTAGAATATTGATCAAACAAAGTTGTTAATGAAATTTGTTTGCCGCCGCCGCAGCACACTATGAGTTCAGTGTGACCGTATCTACTGAGCAAAATAATATCGCATCGTACACAAAATATACCAGGCATGTTGGGGTTTTCAGTGCCTTTTATGATCACGTAAAATTGTTATTTTTTTATTATATTATATATGTAAATTTCTATATAACAGTTTTTTGCTTTATAAGTTCTGTGCACTTTTGAAATTAGCGAAATACTTTTGCAAAACATCGATATATTTGCGGATTACAATATCGGCTGTCGATAACTTTGATAATTATGACTCAATTTCAAAAACGATATGAATTACAGCATTTATTTGTAAATATAAATTTATTTTTAAATCAATAAGATTTTTATAATCACTTAGTTTACTTTTACTGATATTTTAACTACTAAAAGTTATTGGCTTATCGCTTCGATAAATGCTACATGTCGATAACACTGCTCATTGTGAATGGCAACAAAAAGAACATTTAAATTTTATTATGAAAGTCAAGTCAAGAATTATTTAGTAATTATTTAGTAATCTAAAATTTGATTACAAGTCTGGTAAAATGGGTGGACACGTGCAGACCAAGTGCTTATCGCCATAGGCATCATCGATTCTGCCAACAGTGGGCCAAATCTTTGCATCCGGCTTGACAAACAGCTGCAAAATAACGGAAAATTAAGTAAAATAATTTAAATTTGTGATTTTGTAACTTACAGCTGGGAAGGCGGCCTGCTCTCGCGTGTAGGGACGGTTCCACTTGTCTGAGATTACTTGCGCCTGTGTGTGCGGTGACATCTTGAGCGGATTCACCGCTTTGTCCATGCGACCCTCCTCGATGTCTGCAATCTCTTCGCGAATCGATATCATTGCATCACAGAAGCGATCCAGCTCCTCCTTGTCTTCGGACTCAGTGGGTTCAATCATCAAGGTGCCCGCCACGGGCCATGACATTGTGGGTGCATGGAAACCATAGTCCATGAGGCGCTTGGCCACATCGACTGCCTCAATGTTTGCCGTCTTCTTCAGATCGCGTATATCGAGAATAAACTCGTGGGCCACCAACTGAGAGTTGGGAGCCTTGTACAGCGTCTTGTAGTGCTGCTCCAGTCGCTTGGACATGTAGTTGGCATTCAAAATGGCCACCTGCGTGGCTCGTTTCAGACCGCGACTGCCCATGAGCTTGATGTACGACCAGGAAATGGGCAGAATAGCTGAGCTACCGAATGGCGCGGCCGAGACGACACCGAAGCTATGTTCCTCACTGGTCAGTGGACTAATCACCGGATGACCGGGCAGATAAGGTGCCAAGTGGGACTTGACACCGATGGGACCCATGCCAGGACCACCGCCGCCATGTGGAATGCAGAAGGTCTTGTGCAGATTCAAATGGGAGACATCGCTGCCATAGTCCCCTGGACGGCACAGACCCACCTGTGCGTTCATATTGGCACCATCCAGATACACCTGACCGCCATGCATGTGCACCAGTGTGCAGATATCGGCCACTGTCTCCTCGAACACGCCCATGGTGGAGGGATAAGTTATCATCAGGCAGGACAATTCATGCGAATGCTCCGCCGCCTTGTCGCGCAGATGTGCCATGTCAATGGAGCCATTCAAGAGGATGCGGATGGGCTCCACCTGGAAATTGAAAGAGAAAGAATTGATATATGATATATATATAGTGCTCATGCCTGTCTCACCTTCATACCCGCCATCTGGGCAGAGGCAGGATTGGTGCCGTGCGCGGAGATGGGAATCAGGCAGATGTTGCGATGACCCTCGTTGCGATGCTCGTGATAGCTACGTATGGCACGCAAGCCAGCGTATTCGCCCTGAGCACCGGAATTGGGCTGAAAGGAGATGCGATCGTAGCCTGTTATCTCGCACAGATCATGCTCCAGTTCCTGGAACATCTGATGGAAGCCCTGTGCCTGCTCCACTGGCGCAAACGGATGAATGTCTGTGAAGTGGCGGAACGAGCAGGGCATCATTTCAGTTGTGGAATTGAGTTTCATGGTGCACGAGCCAAGCGGAATCATTGAGTGCACCAGGGAGATGTCCTTGTTCTCCAGTTTCTTCATATAGCGCACCATGCGGGATTCGCTGCAGGCGAGGAATAGGTAAAATATTGTATATATATATAAGATGGGGCCTCACCTGTGATAGCTGTTGAAGATGGGATGCTGCAGGAAGGGGGAGGTGCGCAGGAACTTGGAGTTCTCAATGGAATTCTTGAGCACATCCTTGCGTGCCACCAGCTCCTCCACCGTTGCCTCCGACTTGAAGGACCACAGTAAATCGTTAATATCTGCCGCACTGACTGTCTCATCCAATGCCACGCCCACTGTGCTATCATTCAGGTAGCGTAGATTGATACGCTTGCTGGCCGTGCGCTCCTTGAGCTGCTCCAGCGAGAACTCCCCACCAAGTCGCACGTGCAGGGTATCAAAGAAATTCCTATTGATCACTTCGTGTCCAGCTTCCAGCAGACCCGTCTGCAGGGTCAATGCAAAGTGATGTATGCGATTGGCAATGGCCTTGAGCCCCTCCGGGCCGTGGTAAATGGCATACATGGCGGACATGTTGGCCAGCAGAGCCTGAGCAGTGCAGATGTTGCTTGTGGCCTTGTCGCGTCGGATGTGCTGCTCCCGCGTCTGCAGCGCCAGGCGATAGGCATCGTTGCCGTCCATGTCGCGCGTGACGCCAATCATGCGTCCTGGCATGAGGCGCACCAGGCTCTGCTTGCACGCAAAGAAGCCTGCATGGGGTCCGCCATAGCCCAGCGGCACGCCCAGACGCTGGGAGGTGCCAATGGCAATGTCTGCACCGAACTCGGCGGGCGGACGCAGCAGAGTGAGCGACAGTAGATCAGTAGCCACCACCACAAGGGTCTGCAGAGAGGGGGAGAGGGAGAGAGGATCAGAGATGGATTATTTCCAGCGGGGTTACCCCTTCTTCTACTTACGCCATTTTTGCGTGCCATCGTTGCAACATCCTCGAAATCCTTGACATCGCCATACGTATCCGGATACTGCAGCAGAATCCCGGCCAGCTCGCGACTTGGCAGATCTGCCTGCTCGATGGGACCCACCACAATCTCCAGCTCGAGTGCATCGGCACGTGTCTGCACCACAGACAAGGTTTGTGGATGCACCTTGTTGGACAGATAGAGCTTCTTGCGTTTATTATGGCGCGTGGACAGGCACATGGCCTCCGCCGCCGCTGTGCCCTCATCGAGTAGCGAAGCATTCGCCACATCCAAGCCGGTGAGCTCGGAGACAAGTGTCTGATAGTTCAGCAACGATTCGAGACGTCCTTGGGCAATCTCCGGCTGATATGGCGTATACTGTGTCGTCCATCCGGGATTCTCGAATATGTTTCGCACGATTGTGTGCGGCACATGGCAATTGTGGTAGCCCATGCCGATGTAGGAGCGCCACAGCTGATTCTTTAGCGAGATGTCACGTATGCGTCGTATCAGCTCATGCTCATCTAAATGGAAAGAAACAAAGTAAGCTTACTGTGCGGCACAGCGACGTGGAAATACCCTTACACGAAGTTCGAGTATGGATAACTGGCAACACTTTTATTTTACATGTTTTAATAACATTCTTGAAATCACCGAAAAGTTTTTATCTTTCAATTGTTAACTGTCGAAGCTAGTTTATCCTTTTTTAAACATTATTAATCGGCTAAAGGTAGAAGAATAGTAATTAAATTTAAATTTAAATGAATTAAAACAGCATTATCTACATATTTATAATTCAACTAGGAAGTCGTTCAAACTTTTCTTACTTTAGGTTATACGACAACTACATATATTGTAAACTATTCCTGCTTTGGTAGATTATGTTTTAAATGTCAAGGAAGATAAATTTATCAACTTTATTCGAAGAGACTTAAGAATAAAGGAAGGAATAAAGAGTGCACTGTAAAGCTCGATTGAGATCAGATAAGTTTCCATATCAATAACATACTTCAATCATTCAATTCCGCGTTGGCTTTTACAGCTTATTAAAAGAATATGTTTAAAAGTGAGCTATCAAAGCCATTGATAAAGTTGAATACACTTGATTTTGATAAAGAATATAAATTGACAATTGTCCTTTAAGGGACACCTCTCATAAGCGGACTACCCTTCAACCGCATACTTCCTCTATCTATCAAAGCTTACACTATATATACTTAACCCAATACCTAATGGGGTTGACGATCCCCCAGTTCATGCGAAGTAAACGTCTCTTCAAAATGAATATACCCTAAAGTAAGAAGATTATACAAACACCCACAGTGAGTCCAGTCAACGACAGCGACGACAACAGCAAAGTAAGAAGAGATAAGCGCGATTTACGCTCTGGCGGACCTAATGAACCGGGCTTATCATCACTACGCGACACGCTGAAAACATGCCAGGGGGTCCTTTTGGATGAGGCTTTTCCACTGCAATACTTACTCAGCGGTTTGTCCAGGTCGAGTTCCCGCTTCAATTGTATAGCTTGAGGTACGGCCTTCTCGGTAAGCTCGGCCAGGGACTGTAAGGTGTGATGTGTTATGGCATAAGTTGAGCTCTAACATAGCAAGGCTTCATTCCTTCACTCACCTTGAAGCCCAGCGTATCCAACATGGCGACCACATCCGTTTTCCGTGGACCAATGTGGCGACTAGGGAAATCTGATTTGCTGGGAAAGAGCACATCCTCGACAGGCGTGCTGGCCAGCCAGCGATTGTGTGTCCTCAGCACAAGGCTGCAGCTGCGTTTGCTCACCAAGCGTTGCATGTTGCTTCAAGTAGTGCGTTTCCAAGTCTTATCAGGATAGTCTCAGCTGTGATCTCAGCTTGATCTATTCAAATCTGTCTCTCTTTGCGGGCACGTCCACTTCAGACGCGTTGCGGCCAACGACTGTTCGAACAAATTCATTAATTTGGGCTGATAAAGCGCCGACTGGATTATCAGTATAGATCGGAAGAGCAAGTAGAGAGGGAGAGAAAGAGATAAACTCTCTTAAGAGGCTGCTGGGAGTGACTGATGTATGGAGAGAGCAAAGTGGGCAGGGAATATCAATAGACGATCGGCTGGGCGAGTGATTGTCTATAAAGGAAAGGTTGATTTAGAAGAGATGATTCTGAAAGGCGGAGAATTGCATAGACTGTTTAATAAGAGTCGGATTATTATAGGAAGCTCTGGAGACAAGTATGTGAGGAGGTTGTAAACGAAATCTATTGAGCACCATTTGTAGGTATGGTTTAAACAAAGAGCCTGGGTTGAATAAGTCGCTTTTCTGTAGAATCCATTATAGTGAGGAAGTTGCAAGCAACCGTTTGTCGAATGAATATACCCCATATCCAGTCAAAAACAATAGAAGTTCTTAAGTTTCTCAATGCGCATGCGTGCATCAAATGCATTTTCTCATTTTTATTTGTTGCTCTTTCTAATTAATTCAAAAACATTACAACAATTTGTAACAAAAATATTCCAATCAGTGTTCAACAATAACAAAAAAATAATAAATATACAATTTGTAACAGTTACAAAAAACGAAATGAATGAACACACTATAATAACGTATGTTCATATATGGTAATTATATAAACATTTTGCACGATTCGTCATTTGCCCGTAATAACAATTGCGGCCTACTTATTCAATGTAGTGTGGTAACTTGCCCGGATCGGGATTAACAATTGAATTATCATCATCGTATATCATCATATCATTTATCTCATTCTCTTTGGCTCGGTCAACTGACACTGGCCCCATTCCATATCAGGTTTTCATAGAATTTTACTAATCGTTCTTCTCAATTTTTTATTTCTCAACTTGGTGTAATAATAGTTTCGGAAGCCGACCGTTTTTTCTTTCTTTGAACTCGGTTCTGCATAATTGAAATTCAACAACTGCAAGTGGTATGTAAATATATATAATAGATATAGGGTATATATTGCATAATTATCTCTCTCTATGTCGATTCTGTATATATTCGATATAGTCGACATTTTTGTTTTGGGATAAATCGATTCGCTCTTTAGATATTTCGAAATTGAAATTTTCAGAATATAGTAAGTACAATATATAATTGAGTTAAGAATTCGATTCGATTTGATACAATGCCAAAATAGAGCCATGGCTAAAGTTATCGATAGGATACATAGTTCGATACAAAGATGCGCTATATATACTTGTACAAGTATATATAACTAGATGTGTATAATATATATCTATAGAGAGTTTAGCTATATATAGTACGGTATAAAAATCTTGATAACTGTTTTTGGTGCTCTGAATGCAGATGAGGTATGTGAGATTGCAGGAAGCCAGCCATGGTTCACGGTGCAGAGGTTCGCTTAAGTTCAAAGTGTTCCATTAAGTGTATATAGTATTATAGTGTTATTTTTATCGATTAAACGCTGGATAAGATGTGTATATTGCTTGAGGTTCTCTAGAGTTTGTTCATTAACAAGTTTTAATTTGAAGCATAAAGTCAAAGTTTGAGCTTGAGATGTGTTGCTGTTCCAAGGTTGCAGATCTTTTAAAATTTGTTAAGATTTAAATTTAGTGCTTGAATAGGAGATAATAAATTGTGTTGCCAACGACCATTATTAAGGGGACATTGTACATGATTTGATGTTACAAATAAGGGGACCCTCTGACATGAAGGTTTGAGTTTGAATTTTGATTTGGTGTTTACAATATAATCAATCAGTGTGAATGCTTAACGCCCTTATGGATGCAGGCAATTGAATCATGTAATCTGCTTGACTTTATATTGTAATATCTTTTATAGTAAGGTATTTCTCAAGGTGACAAGACCTGCAACCTTTTTACAAGCATGACAACCTTTCAGTTAGCGGCTTTACGGCTTTTCCAGATCACTTTTAGCCGTGGCCGTCGAGCCATAGCTCTTGTACTGAAATGTAGCAGTACCGGACGTGGGTTCACGCAATGTGAATGACATCATGGGATTGTAAACGCCCGTGGAGTAAGAGGAGAGTCCGCTCGTGGTCGAGTCAGGCTGCTCGCTCTTCAGGCGACTCGAGAATGAGCTACTGAAATTGTAGGGTACAAATGCTGAAGTGGATGTGGTTGTGGCGGTGCTGATGGAGATGGAGGTGGCAGCAGTTGCGACCGAGGTGGAACTGGGACTGAGCACACGCTCAGAGCTTGCTCCCGTTGCCTGTGAGTGTGCAGTGTTGCTGGTGAGGTACGAGTAGCAATCATAGCTGCGCGACATGGGAGAGTAGCTGGATCTGCTGGTGCTGGTTACTGCTGCTGAGGCAGCGACAGCGCTGATTGCATCGAGCAGCGATTCACCAGACTTTGCCAATGAGGCAGGCAGGTCGCTGTAGCTTTTGCTAGTCGCAGACGAAGGCGTTGGCGAGGTGGCGCCGCCGCTGCCCAGGGGTGATCGGCTGGGCGGGCGGGATAGTGTCTGCTGCTTCTCAATCTGCTTCTCCATGAGGAAACGATCGTAGAAGGTCGACGTGACGGTGGTGTGACGTATCTCCAGCTTCGCAGGCTGATAGACGGGCATCGGGCCAGTGCGTGCGCCAGTGGGCGTTGATCTGCTTGGATCGTAGTATGGCTGGCGATAGGGCGAAACGGCACGAGGGAAACTACTATCGCTGCCAGGCTGATGGTTGCTATGGTTGTTGTTGTTATATCGTGTGTTGTTTCGCGCCTCGTATGGCGAGCTCAACGGCGACCGGCTGGCCGAGCGTCTATCATTGTCGGCGTACCTGGCGCACGTCTCCTCTAGTTGTCTATCTACTTGATGAAATTTTGTTAAACTATTGCGACTACTAGCGACGGCGTCGGCGGCGCCTTCGTAAGGATTATCGGCTAAATAATTTGGCATTTTGGTATCACATCTTACCCTACTGTTTTCACGCTCCTCGCGCTCCTCTCGCTCCTGATCGCGTCGCTGACGTCCGCGCGGCGATAGATCTCTGCTGAGATCGCGATGCGAACGATAATGCGATGGTGGACTAGCGGCACTACGCAGTGATTCTGCAGAGCCCAGCGAGCGATGCTCCGAGCTGATGCGTATGGTTGGCGCATCCTCGCCACGTTGAGCCGTCGTCCTGCCACGACTCTCGCTGCGACTGTGCGTCAGATCCTCGGCGGAACTCTTCTTGCTGGCAAAGTGCGTCGAGTCGGAGAACAGCGAGTCAATGTAGCGCTGGCACTTCTCCTTGCGGTAAGGCTTCTCCTCGCACAGGCTGTCGATGGATTTGATGCTGTTCTTGATGGAGCTCAGTCGCTCGTTGATGTTGTCTCCGGTGCGCAGAGGGACGCCTGTGTGGGTGCCAGTGCGTGTAATGGGCGAGGTTTCCTAGAGGGAAGACAGAGATAAAGTAAGGTTGAATTTAGGGTAATCAACTCTACTCCTTGCCGTACTTACTCGCATCAGACGACTGCCAAAGGCGTCGAGGCCCTCCATGGAACTGCCTGCTGCGACTGCGCTGCGTCCGGCCGAGGCTGATTGATCTGCAAGAGTCTTCGCAAGAATACGTTGTAGAATTTTAGTATTCTCCTTCAAACTGTTAAGAACTTGGCTAGTTTTGCCCACCATTAGTTCGTTGCTCCGTTGCGTCCTGGTTCGCCAGCTGGGCTCATCCTCTGCCTGCTGCTCCACCTCCTCCTCCTCCCGGAAGCGTATTACCTTGGGGCTGGTTGGCCGATAGTATGTGCTGCTCTTCTCGCGATAGTCATCGTTATCCGTCTCGCGTCGCATTGCTGATTTGGGTGTCGTGGTGCCTGCTGCACGTCGTGGACTCTGTTCACGCGATCGCGATGTCATGAACTCCTCGTACGATGGGGAGACCACATCCTTGAGCTTTTGATTGAATTCCTTGTAGTCTTTTTGTGTCTTGAAGTCGAAGCACTGCTCCTGCTCCAGTGCCAACATGCGCTGCTCCAGCTCGGCTGCTGTCGGCGGTTCTGGCCTGTCGGGGGAGTAGACCATGCGCTCCAGACTGTGCACAGGTGTGCGGGGTCGCTGCTCATTGAGCAACTTCTGCCGCTTGATGTCATCGATGGTTGGCGAACGGGAGCGGGATTTGTGGCGCGCAGCCCCAGGTGACTTGAGCTTCTCGTCCAGCAGCCTTATGCGATGCTCGAGCTCTCCCGTTGTGGGTATTTCGCTGCTGTCTGGACTCGGATCGAGCAACATTTCCAACGGATGTATGGGCGGTTTCTTGTTGGGATCCTGCTTACGCTTTGCCAGCTGCTCCTTGGACTTGGAGCGCACCAGATCAAGCACGCGATACTTGTATTCCAAGTCGTCGGAGTAGGGAAACTCATCACGTCGGGCGGGACTTTTGCGCACGGGAGATGTGTGCGACGAAGGCGGAGTCTGCTGAAGTCTGCGACTGGGCGAGACATAGGGTGACTTGGGTGACTTTACTGTACTGGTGGCTGCTTTACGGCTGGGCGAGACATAAGGTGACTTGGGTGACTTAGGTGACTTTACTGTACTGCTGGCTGCTTTGCGTCCTGGTGAGGTGTAAGGTGAGCATCTCTCTTTGCGTGCCGGACTGCGTGAACGTTCCACAGTCGCAGAATGATCTCTGTCCGTTTCTACGTGATCCTCTACCGGCTCGTCATCCAAACCCTTGCCCTCGCACAGTTCGATGTACTTGTTAAGATCCTTCTCGTGCGACAGCGAGTACTGTAGCTTGATCTTACGTTCGATTTCATTGAGTCGCTGCTCCACATCGATTTTCTCCACATCCTCCAGCAGTTTTATTTGACGTTCTAGCGAACGGAAGCGTGCCTCCAGCTCCTTGGTGGAAGGCAAATAGACTGTCTTGCGTTTCAGATGATGCTTCACTGGATTCGGACCCCAATCGTAGTTGGGATCCTCTTCCGGTTCTGGGACTGTCTTTGGCTCTGCCTTAGTTGCTTCAGCTTCGGGTTTTGGACCCGCAGTGAAGTCTACAATTTCCTTTGTCAGATCGGATATAGCTTGCGCCTGCCCGAGCTGTTCGCTGCTTGGTTTAGTGGCCTCAACTCGCACTAGTTTGCCATCCTTCGACTTGACCAGATTGCGATCGTTGAGCTGCTTCTCCAGTGCCTGGAACAGACCCTCCAGTTCCTCCGTGTTTGCTCTGGTTAGGCGACGTACCTTCAGTGCCCGCGGCTCGTTGTCCATGAGTAGCACCACTGTCTTGTCATCGCCTGCGGTCTGCACAGACTGGGTTTCCTCTTCAGCTGACTTTGTTTTGACAGGAGGTTGCTCCAGTTCAGCATCAGTTGGAGCGGGGGTTGATTTTGGTGGTTCCACTATAAGAGATTCTTTTTTGCCAACTTCATCTTCTCTTTGCTTCTCGGCCACCTCAACCTCTGAGCTTTCTTTGTCACTTTCCTTGTCAGTGTGCACCTCCGCTTCCTTGTTACGTATCTGCGCACGTTCTTCGTTCTCAAGGGTCTTACTCTCCTTCAGCGCCTCCGGCTCGCTTGTAGTTTGGGTCGTTGGCGTTGCCTGCTCCTCCATCTTCTCGGCCTCAACGTGCTTTACAATCTGATTGTGACTATCCTTCTCTTGCTTTCCACCGTCCTCCATTGCAGACTCTATCTCCAGTTTGTCCGCAACTTCTGCCTCCATTTTGTCGACAATCTCAGGTCTTTCTGCCACAACTGCTGGTGGCTCGGCTATAAGCAGCTCGCAGTCTTGCATAGCTGCTGCGTGCTTAGCCCGCTCCTCCAGCAACTGCTGCTCCAGCAGCTCCAGACGGCGCCTTAAATCCTCCGTAGAGGGGAGTCCGCTGCTGCTGGTGGCTTCTTCTGTTCGGCCTCCTTGTTGAGCAGCATTTTGATATTGATGCTTATGTTGATGGGCTTGTCGGACTCCTCACCCAGTTCGCCCAGGTTCTGCGTATAACGAACGAGTTCCTTGCCCTGCCCTGTCTCGCTGTCCGAGCTGAGACGTCGCGGCGACGACGACGCGTTCCCCTCGGCATCGGTTAGCGCGACCTTCTCTCGCATGGCCTCGAGCAGCTTCAGGCTGTTCTCACTTAGTTGCTTCTCCAGTGCCAGCACACGCTGCTCCAGCTGTGCCTCGGCTTGCCGCGATGTACTCGGCTGCTCATCGTAGTGCTGCTGCTGGTGGTGGTGGCAGCTGCTGCTGCTGGGGGCAGCTGAACGCGATGCTACTTCGGAATCACTTGCACAGCGCTGCTTGTAGAATCTCTTGTACAATTTTCTTTCGAGGAATTGCAATCGATTTTCCAGATCGGCTCGCGATGGCAAATCGGAGAAACGACGAACCATTCGCTGTCCTCCTGGCCAGGGTTCGTAATTTCCCGATCTGTAGTAAGCTGTGTTTGCAGGTGCTTCCGAGGTCTCATCGCCCATGGGCGTGGGTCGTTGTTGTAGCTGACGGGGGGCGTCTGTCTCTGGGTGTCGTCGACGTTGTGGATTGATTTCGCTGGGCTTCAAATTCTCCTCACCCGGGGATTGTCCACGCATTTTGCTTTGCAGCTCTTCGATGAGCGCCTGTTGCTGTCCCTGTCCGGCAGCGGGGAGAGTCATCATGTGCTCAGTTAGTGGTGGAGGTGGTGGTGCATCCGGTATGTACGCCTCAATGGCCACATCCACGTGGCGTGGTGGCGACTTTGGTTGCTTACTCTCCACAGCTGTAGAGAATTTCTCTTTGTGCAGTGCCTCGTAGCGACTCTCCAGATCTTCTGTCGAGGGAGGGGTTTGTCTGCGTGTTACTCCTGGCTCCTCCTCCTCTGCGTCTTCAACTGCATCGCCCAATTCTGCCATGACTTCCTGTTCAATGCGCTCCAAAGCTTCGTTGACAGTTTCATTTTGACTCGTCAATTGATTGCGGCTGCTCAAGCGACGCTTTAGGCGTTCATAGCGTTTCTCTAGGTCCTCCATGGAGGGTGGCTCGGAGGCACGACGCTTGCTTAGCTCTTTAGACTCGGTTGATTGCGGCTGGGACTCGAGTTCGTGTTGGGGCTCGGGGGGGTTCAGCTTTAGTATGAGAGCTCTGATTGGGACTGACTTCCGTCTTACTTGCACCTGATGCTGATGGTTTCTTAGTTTCAGATCGATTGTCTTGCGGTTGTTTCTCTTTAACCTCACTTGTATCAGCTGTTTCATCCACCTTCAAGCTTGCACTTATTTCTTTGACTTTCGTGTCAAAGGAGCTGTGTGCCTTCTCTTCTGTCTTCTTGATTTGCTCATCACCCTCCTCCAGCTTTGTTTGCTTCTCTTTCTTGGTTTGCGTTTCAATTTGACTTGTGCTGAGCTGTTTCTCTAGCGCATTGAAACGCTTCTCTAGCTCCTCTGTCGATGGTGGTATCCTCCGTTTGGTTACCTCTGTTTCCTTCTTCGCCTCGGCTTTCTTTTTCTGTCTTGTCCAACTGTTTTACCTGCTCCACTTTCATGGGTTCTGTTGGACTCTTCTCAGGCATCTTTACGGAATCTGGTGTTGAGGCTTTCTTCTTAGTTTCTTCAGCAGATTTGCTTACTTTTTTCTTTTATGATTTCCACTTCAATTGTGGCTTCTTTTTTGAGCTGCTTTGCATGGTTTGAAACCGATTTTGCCTCTTCGATTTTTTCGTGTTTACTCTGTGGAGATTTCGGACTTTTTTGTAGCTTTTCTTCTGACTTCTCTTTAGAGTTGGCTTCCGGCTCTTGCCTCGACTTTTCCTGGGACTTTTCTTGTGACTTTTCTTCTGACTTTTTCTTTGGCTTTTCTTCTTGCTTTTCAGGAACCCCCGAGCCAGTCGGCTTTACCTGTTCTTCTCCTCGTTCCACCTTTTTGTCGGGGGTTTTTCTCTCGTTTTAGCTGGACTGCTTTTCTGCACGCTCATCTTGCGTTCCAGCGCATTGAAGCGATCCTCCAGCTCAGCTGTGGAAGGCAGTTTCTTAAGGCGTGGTCGGTCCTCCTCTTGTTGCTCAGTTTCCTTATCTTCACTTTGACGACTTGTCTCGACTTTTTCGCTGGTTTTGGCAGGTTGATTGACAGCATCAGGTCTCGCCTGCTCGGATCTATTGGGTTGCTCACCCTCATTGCCTCTCCTGGAGTTGCTGTTGCCACTCTCCTCATCCTGTTCATTCAGATCAAAGGGTGCCTTGGTGTGATTCGTGTCGCTGGAGCTCAGTTGTTTGGTCAGAGCATTGAAGCGAAGTTCGAGATCAGCTGTTGAAGGAATGTTGTCGGCAGGAGGTTTCTCAAGGCAAACAGAATCCTCGATTCGCTGCTGCTGCTTTTCGGAACTTAGCTGCTTCTCCAGCGTATTGTAACGTTCCTCTAGCGATGCTGTGGTGGGTATAAACTTGGTTCGCTCCAAGCGCACATCATGTGGTCTGCCGCTGGGTTGCTCCTGACTCAGTCGCCGCTCCAAGGCCTGAAATCTTTCTTCTATCTCGATAGTGGATGATCTGGTCAGGGTCTTGCGTCGCGGATCTCTTCGCTTTCGACTCGCATGACTGAGGGGAGTAGTAGCAGGCTGGGCAGGTTGAGCTGGTTGGGCAGGCTGGGCAGGTTGGGCAGTTTGCGTTTCTTCTATCGTCATGCTGAGCACCTCTTTGTAGTCGTCCTTATTCTCTCCAGGAATATAGTCATCTCGCTCACCCATAAAGGGCAGGTTCTGTACAGGCAGAGCTTTAGCCACATCTTCCTCGCATTGTCCCTCCACCATTCGTCGCTGATCTTCCTTGACATCGGGAACATCCATCTCATCATCGTTCAGGGAATACGAGAGCTCCAGGCGGTTAGGGCGCTCCACGCTATTGACCCGCTCAAAGTATTGATTAGTCACGCCTGCGTCGCTGATATCGAATCGTTTAGGTTCATCCTTAAGACTGATTTCAGTGATCATCTTGGAAAGACGGCGCGGTCATCTCCGATTCGGCCGTCACATAATCCGGTTTGGGGGTGGGCAGTGGACTGATGCTGGTTGTGCTCAGGTAACTGGCAATGTCCGGCAATGGAGATAGCTGACTGGTGCTAGTGATGATGACATCTTTCTCTGTGCCTGTCTCTATGTGCAGCGGCTCTAGTTTGCTGTAGGCAAGATCACCCGCTGCACGAGACCAATCCACATCACGTGCATAACCAAATCGATCACTTTCCGTAGCGCTATCCTCTTCTTCCTTGGTGGCCGCGGCATCCTTCTCATCGCCGCTGTCGGTGCCCATCAGCATAAAGGGTATTTCATGCGTACTCGGCGCCCAGGATTTGGGTCTACGGCGCTCCAGACTTGATTCACGGGATGCCACCTCGACTGCCTTCGACTTCTCGTTGAGTTTGCGCGCCAGTTTGGCTTTGCGCTTGGGACTCTTCTCCATCGACTTGGGATCATCGTCATCACACAGACTGGTGTCGGTACTTGAACCATCTTTACCGATCGCTTCAGGCTCACCGTCGCTTTCTTCGCTGTACGAGGAACTGTCGCTTTTGCCCAAACGGGAACGCAGCTTCTGTGACTTGACTTCGGATCCCTCACGCAGCATGGATGCCCTGTCGGCCCTAATCTCCTTCCAGGTCAGGCTATCTCGTCGTTGTCGCGTGGCATCCGTATCGCGCCAGAGCAGCGTTTCACCACGACGCAGCTGTCGCTCTGCGGGCTTTCCATGCAGCACCGCCGGCAGTGAGGGCTTGCGGGCTGGTGGAATGGCGCCCAGAGGAGCACCCACTCGCTTGCCCTTGTTGGTCACTATAGCGGGGCGACCAAGGAGCAACTGGTTTACGGGTACTGGCACTGCTGGCACAGCAGTTAAGGACGCTTGCCTCGGTGCTGTTGCTGTGGAGCAGGCGGTAGTCAGGATGACATGCGCTTGTTTCTGTCGCTCGCGCAGTCGATCGTATTGTTTCTTTAGCAATGAAATATCCAAAGCGAGACGATCCTTCTGCTCCGTGTGTTGTTTGCCCGTTGTCGGTGCACCCACTCCCACTCCCGAGCCGCGTCTGCCCCAGTTCAGGCCCCACATGGTGGCAACAGCCAGACGAGACTCATCATCCGAGTGCGTGTCCTCGTCATCGTAGTACAATCTGCAGAATTTAAAGGAATTGTTAGTTTAGATCTGAATGTTCATATCAAATGATATACGTACTGCAATCCTTGCTTGTTTGCTATTGGGGTAATGTGGTATAGATGCTTGTCCCGCAAGTGTTTAATATCCTCTATGGGTCCCAGCTGCACCACCTTCTCAATGAGCCCGTTGGAGTCGATGAGGTGTCCGTTCAGCAGCTCGTTCGAGAAGGAACCCATTTTGCCATAGAACTCATCTGCAGAACGTGCATTCAACACGCGTCTGTGAAGAAGTACAAATAGGATTCGGGTTAGCTTTTATGGCTTTTTAAGCTGTGGTAGATTCATCAATAATGGTACGTTGATAAACGATTTAGGTAAGTTCACCTGTTTCTATAGGTCTGTGAGTCTGTATGAACTTCTAGATCTTGGCTACCATGAAATATAGAACTACAAAAGTTGGTGACAATATTTCCTATTATTGCATGCATATAAAGTTTGTTTTAAAATTTGAGCACGCCCCCTTCCACCCTAGTAAATCAATAAAATGGAATTATAAAGCGTAACTTCAAAGCTAGAATGTTCATTTGTGGTATGCACAATAATTATTATCGACAAAATCATTTCTTAAAATTTGTTTGAGTACACACAATTAATACAGAAGTTATTTAGAAAATAATTTTAGTGTATAAACAAGAAACGCAAACGTCGCCTGAAAAGTATGCAATAAAAAATATGCAAAACAGAGAAGTCACAAATTTTTACACAATTTGAAGCATCGCTTGAAAAGTATGCAATAAAAAAGACGCTAAACATAGAAGTCACAAAAATTTGCACACAATTTCACAACTTATTTAAGTGAGTGAAGGAAGGATTGTCTACCAAGCTTAATTAAGGCTTTCTCACATTCCTCTTTTAAAGAACCGAACTAAAACTACTTAAATTAAATATCAAAACCTTTTTTACTACATTTACCCGATTACTCAGTTTCGAGTAAATGTAGTAAAAAAAGGTTCTAATCTTTTTCCAGAGATACCATAATTAATTTAAGTTGAAAACGCTACACGAAATGCCAAGTAAATCCCTTCAATATTCAATTAAAAGTCCCAGTAAGAATGCTTCACAGAGATGCCATAAGTTTTGCACAAAAAATTCAATTTTCGGTTGCTAGGCGAGTCTGGAAATGTTCAAGTTGCGAAAGCGTTTCGAGGGCAAGCAAGTAAATTGCATTTGGCAAACAGAAAACACACAGCAACAAACGGAAAAACGGAAAAACTTTTTGGCAAATGCCACAAACCTTGTGCCGGCCAGAGAAGCCTTGACACAAATTCTGACTGCAGAATGTCAGATGACGCCGACGCCGACGCTAACGCCGACGCTAACGTCCCACACAGACACAGCCCCTTTCTTTTGTGTGTACCTTCCCCTCAACTTACTCTTCCAGCAGACTCCAGAGGACCAGCGCGGTGCGCAGGAGAACGTCACTGCCCTCGATGAGAACCAAGTCCCAGACACGCAGCACACACGACATGGGAAGGCAGGTGCAGAACATGGTGAGAAACCACTGCATGGTGAATACATTGGTCAACGGCGGCTCATAGGCATTCTCCATGGGTCCCTGTAGACGCTGCAGATGCTTGGCCAGACGCGGCAGCTTGGTTTGCATTAGCTCACGAAAGACACCCATGTCTGCCTGTAGGCCGCCCATCGAGCCATAGAAGTAACCAGTAGGCAGAACACCCTCGACCAGGTATATCATGACCTTCATGGATTCCTCCTCCTCCTTGTCCATGACTTGCAGTATGAGGGCACCCAACATGTTGAAACCCTGCGAGATAAAGAGTTGCATAACGGGGTAAAGGTAAAGGAATTTATCTCTCACCTGGCAGTAGCCCACTTCGGGATTGTAACGTGCATAGCCCAGCAGGATGCGCTTCAGCTTGGCCTGGTTAATGGATCCTGCGGGTCCGGTGCACAAATTGGAACCTGTACGATGCAGATCCTTAACAATTTGTATGCCCAGTTCCTCGTCATCCTCGCGCCACTCCTCGCAAAAGCATTTCTCGCGCTGCTGTGTCCAATCCACGTTCTTCGACTTGAGATACTTGTCCGCCAACGATAGCCAGAGCTGTAGGCCAAGGAAGTGAAGGGGGATTCGAATCAACTCGCTTGGATTCACTTACCTTGCGCCGGAATTCTGGTGGTGTTCCGCCAGGCAGACGCGCTACCAATTTCATGGCATGCAGCCATTGATTGTAATCCGAGGCAGCATCGTCTGCATCATCTGTGGAGCTCAGCATGTTGTTGTTGTTGTGGCTTGTGTGAACGCGGCCAAGTTCGCCGTTACCCCTGCCGCTGCTGTGATTATTGTTGATGGTGCCAGTGGTGGAGTTGGTGCTGCCAGTGCGTGGTGGAATTGGCGGTGCTCGTGGGCGAGGTTAGGCTGACTTTCGGTGGCGGTGGTGAGAGGCTAAAGCGCATCTTAGGCTGTGCATCGTCTGCCGGCAAAGAACACAACGAAATTGACTCTTAGTAAAGAATAATCAATATTAATATCGGTATCGGTATATATGTATCTATGGTATATATATTTAAACTATATAGTCTCTAGAGCAAATATGTAGTGTCATTCTTTTGGGTATTCCGTGTCTTGACTTGACTTACAATATCCGTGCAGTATGCAAACTTTACCCCGGCATAAATCATAGTTAGAAGTTTATAACGATTATAGTATGCATTATAAGTACAGTTAGTTAGTTTCGATTTCAAAACAGGACGCACATAAGAGAAGAAGAAAGAAAAATACAAAAGAATAGAAACACATATATAGTATTATATCGTATAAATAGCACCTTATCTCCAAAGTAGTATATTATAGACACATTGATCGTGAGAGAGAGAAATGTCAAAAAATGAGACAAGTCGAATGACAATATAACTTTGAAAGAACTGAACTGAAGGAACTGTGCGAACCAAGCATGAACATGCAGTGACACGAACTGTGACGAGATTGCAATCTACACGCGTATCCTGCAGAATAATCCACTTTACTTCGGTGTCTTTCCACTGGTTTTGTGTGCAATTGACCATGAGTTTCTCTCTAAGCACAAGGTGGAGCATGTGTGGGGGCAGGGGGGTGCTGATGTGGGAAGGGACTTGACTCTGTGCGACACTTCCATATTTCACATCTTGTGGCAAGCCAGAAGCAGTTCGGACACACATCTTCGCCAACTGATACGCTGACAAGCGCAAAGTCAACATAACTTGAGCTGCTTTTATCTGCGTCCTCAAGCGCAAAAATATATTCATTGTACCCTATACTCCTGCCAAGGGTATCTTGATAATGCCAGAAACACTGCGACTATTTGCCTTTCATTTCTGTCGTTACTTAGTTTTAAGAGTCCTCTAACACAAGATGCTTTAGATGCAATTTTAAGATGTTTTTCTATAATTATCTTGGACTAGTCATAGTAAAATTTCCTCATTATTGAAACAAATGTTAAAGTAATCCCATCGTTTTTCTCTCTCATGCTGAGAGAGTGTATCTCCACTTCACTATGTTTGTATAGCACATCATTTTTCACAAGGATTGTCGTTGCTGCTACTTGTTTTTCTGTGCACACACACAGACACATACATAAGTGCAAATTTCCCGAGGAAACTTACATCTGAGTCTGCTTGGGATTGTAAAGTAGGAAAGTGCAAGGCGTTGTTTGGCATGCGTTTTTCTGCTGCAGAAGATAAATTTAAACCTAACTCAACCCCTCCCCCGGCATCTACAATTCACTGTCACGCATCTGAATGTGCTTTCTATTGTAATTCACAACACAAGGCCAAAGGTCAATCCGAGAAGGGGGAATCCAAGTAAGCTGCATAAGCTAACTTTGTCCCGCCTTTGTTGCTCGTTGCTTTCCCTTAGCATTTCTTTTTCGGGCACGAAGTTCCTTCTGAATCTGCGCTTTATACAGTAAATCGATATTTTCATATCTTCACTTTTTGACGGTATGCTTGGTAATTTGATTTGAAGTTTATTAGCTGCATATTGGCCGCATTAGGAAATATGTTTGGCAGAAACGTGAGCCACATTCGTAAGCAGTCGATGCGTTAATGTGTATGCGGAATGCCAGACATATTTATTGGTGGCTTAAAACTGAAGATATGAAGGCTGATTTGGAGGAAGAGTAACGCATGCACATGCTCATAAGGTAAACTCTAAAGATAAACAGCACATGAGGAAAGTTTTGTGATTGATTGTTTATAGAGTAACATACAGTGGTGCTGGATGAAATGCGCTCTGTTTATGTTCTACACTTTTAGGAGGAGATAATAAGAATTGCATATGATATGGTGCAAATGTGAAATACATATAATTAAGATATCCCTAGATCAATACTAATAGATTAAAGTAATAGGAAAATGTGATTTTAAAATCACAAGGTATAAATTCCAAAGTAAATACAAAGATTAATCCTCGAATTGACTTTTTGGGAACTAAACCAAAGACTTAACAAGTATCAAATTTGGAATCTACGGAACACAGTTAATTAATTCGTTCGTCTCCCTTAAACAACATAAACAACATTTTACTTAGCTCAATCTTGTCCTATATTATATTTGCTATAGATAGTATCTCTAAGCTTTCAGCTATCAGTCGAGGAGCTTTACCTCTTCTGCTGCAAGTTTCAACTTGCACAAACACTTTATATTATTTCAAGTTTTTCTCGCAATCAGTTGGACAAGACTCTGACTTATTTCAATAGGACAATACTTCACGCATTGTAAAATGAAATGAGATTTGCGAAATAAGACAGGCAAATATCAAAAGTAAATTGGAAAGTGCTGGCAAAGTACTTCACGAGGGGAAGCCAAGGACAACCTGGAAATTAAGCTGTCTGCAGGCTCCACTTGCCAAAACCTCTGGGATGTGTACGTGGCTACATGCCTCCAAAGCTATATAGTATACTGTATATATGCGCATTATATAAGCACTTTCCCGAAATGTTCGCCATTCTCGTCTGCGTTTCTCGACGTAATAAAGTGAAGCGAAAAACAAAACAAATAAAGGAATTGTATTTACTCAGAAATTCAGGGGTGACAAGGGGGGAGCCTTTAGCAGGGCGCCGAGAATATGCTAAGCTTTGATGACAAGCAAACAACCGGCTAATGAATAACTAATTGTTCCAACACTTATGTAATGGGCCTCGAATGTTGTGCTGCAAAACTTAAACGGCGGCTATAAAACACTTTTATGGCATAGCGTCGCGTCGAGTGGCCTCTCCCCATGTCCCAGAGAGGTCTGAATTATCTCTACAAACTGCATTATATAGTAAGTCTAAAGTATAACTGATTTATGTAACAATGCAAGCGGAGATAGTTGAATAGTTTTTGTTTGTGCTACGCGTAATTATTTTTAGGCGGGCGTGTGTGTCGCGTAGATGGCGTATAAAGGATACTTATGCAAACGCTGTGAATACGTCACTTGTGTGTGAGAGTCTGCATAACTAAACATGTGCATGTGTGTGTGTGTGTGTGCCTGTCTGTTTGTGTGAACATGTCAAGGCTGTGTCGTGCAATTCGGACGAACGTTTGCTTGGTCCTTGACCAAAACTGAACTTAAAGCTGAATCACGTGCGCATCTAGCGTAACGTTGAGCCTGTTCATGTCTATGTGTGTGTGTATGTGTCTGTGTGACATATATATGTTTATATTTGAAAAATGTGAAAAAACGTAATTCGTACTGTTCGCCTTAATGAGCCTTGTCCTAGGTGCTTGGACATAACATGACATGAAATTAGAAAAGAAGGTTACCCACGATTTGTGAAGGTTTTGTATGTGCTCTGATTTACCCTATGAGGGAGATGAGATAAGCGTACACTGTTATACATATTAAGCAGTATATAAAGAACAACATAAACAAGTATATGATTCCAAAAATTTTGCCTATAATACCCTATAATGCAAGGATGCAGGGTATCAAAATCCTCAAACAACCGGTCCCCAAGGTAGTTAAAGCACTGTACTCAATGGAGGCCAGTTAAGGCAGTACTACACACATACACACACATATACACACATGTATACGTATACATATACACACACACACACATACTGTAGCATTCATCATACGGGATGGCCAGCGTCACGTTGTCTGCGACAGCATTGCTGCTTCCCTGAGCTCGAACTGGGCACGCTTTTCTTGGTTTGCCGTTGTGTATTTCCCACTGCGGTTAAGGATTGTGGCGGATAGCCCTGGCCAAGTTAGCCTGCTGGTTGCATAATAAATTAATCACCGCTTGGTCTATTAACCCGTTGTGAATTGTTAGACTGTTGGCCTGTCATTGCAATTTGCCTTGCCATCACGCGGTACGCAGCAGAAACTTGAAATGTCGATTAACGTGCCAACAGGCATGCACACAAACACACACTTACACTACTATAACCCTTTATCATGTTGGTGATGTCGAGTGCCTGTCATTGTTGCTGCCTGCCCCCCCCCCCCTTTGTGCCCCATGTGAGTGTCCTTTGCCTGCATTCGACACTCTTTGTTCCGCTGCTCTTCACAGCACGATAGCTTTTTATGCGCTTTTCCCGGGTCTTGTTAAGCCCCCGTAAAATGGTAACCATTTCTGATTAAATTCCCAACTAAAATTCTCGTATAACTTTAGCGGCACATTAATCAGCCGCCCCGTTATCAGCTGCAACTCTCGTCAATAAAGCCAATCAATTTACCCGAACTTCACCCTGTCAATTTCAATAAGCTGCGCATTAAAGTTAAGCTAAAGTACCCCCTAACCCTCAAAAATTGTACCATATACACTTTTACAAATTTCCTTTTTGCATTTCCATCTTCAGCTTACACAACCAAGTTCAATTTGCGCATTTTGCATATAAAAATTGCGAGAAATGGAAAAAAATATCGTCGGCTTTTTTATTTTCTTCCGTCGTGTGCGGCTGCGAAAAGCAAACGAAGACGGACAAAAATGGGCAAAAGGAAATAGAAGGATATGAGAGAGGAACGTGATAAGGATTCAAGCAGCAATGTCATAATGGTCAGGCGGAGCTTTTTATAGATTTCATCATGATTTGGTTCCTCAATTGCCTGTTTAGGCTGCTCAGAGACGGCTCCCTTGCTTTAACCTGTGTTTATGGCCGGTTGGACTTAAGGGGTATACCCCTTAGTTTGTTCATAAACATGTTAAGAACTGCAAAAGGACTACATAAATAAAATATGTTTTGTATAGAAATATATGATTGATTGTGTATTCAATATTGATATAAAACAATTAGTATTAAAAACTTCTTCATTGAAGATAAGTTTAAAGTGAACATACTAAGTCAATTGAATGGCATGGAATACGAAGTTTATTTTATTTACTGTGTCCCTAAAACTGAGCACTGGATATCTCAAAGCTAACTGTATTTTTCACTTAACTGTCAGTTCTCTTTCAAGAGACTTTGCAAAGTTCAAGTCTTTGAAGTGTTTTCGAAGAATTTTATTGATATCTTATTACTAGGAATATTCCTTTTGTTGGTCCCATTTAAGGACTATCTGAAGTAGTGTGTAACATACATACATATGTGTAGCTTTAAGTGCAGTCCAAAAACTTGATACATTTTCTTGGATTTAATGAACTTTTCAAACCTTAACGAAGCCTTAACACATTTAATGAAGTCTACGACACATGGTAGTTTTACTTTTTTATGGTTAAAGCTCTCGCTACCGTATTAGTCGACTTTAGGACTCGATAAAACCGATGCGTGAACGTCAAAATGTGTCTGGAATAAGTGACATGTCGAGAGCATGTGAAAGAGGGAGAGAGATAGAGACAGACAGACAGTTTGTGACGCATTTCGGCGATGTATTTCGAAGTAATTACAGTTTAATGACAAAATGCTGGAGGTGTAAAAGCACACACACACAGACAAATATAGAAAGATGAAAATGAAAGTGGGAACACACACAGTTTAGACAAATCGACTATACGTTTATAATGGACCAACAAGCCAAACACCAAACAATAACAATAGCAATAACAACGATTATACGCAAGAACAAGGCAAAACCCTGGGGGCATGCAACAGTTGAGTGTGCGTGTGTGTATGTGTGTGTGTGGGTGTGTGTGTGTATGTGTGGGAACATGCGTGTATACGTGGGTAGTGTGTGTGTGCCTTGAAGTGTGGGCGGTTTCAACTGAAATCTGCTAACGACAGGCGACGTCATGAGAAAGGATCTAAAAACAGAACCCAAAAAAAGGCAACTGTACTGAAATGCGCTAAAAAGAGACAGTGAGAGAGATAGAGAGAGATAGATATAGAGAGAGAGTGAGAAGCGATGCTTCATTTAATCGCTTTCCCTACCAAGTTGAGATGTCAAAAAGGGTTTGCATTTTACTCTAGCGAAATAATGGAAATTTATGCCCCGAATCGGGTGGGCATATTCATGTGAAAAATGCAAATGTTAATTAAAGGCGACTTCAAACTGTGCGCGCTATGCGTGAGTAATGCCTGGCTGTGTGTGTGTGGGTGTATCTGTGTGCATGACATTTAATGAACGCCTTTTATGGGGGAGGCTGGCGAAAATATGTCTTGGGCTGTTTGATTAATTTACCTTTGGTAAGTTTTGTATAAATATTTTTTGATAGCAATTAGCGCGACAGAACGAGAGAGAGAGAGAGAGAGAAAGAATTACAAAAAGAGAGGTAAAGAAAAGAGAGACAGCAATAAATGTAGAATATTTCAAATACAATATTGGTACAACTCTGTGTGAAGCAAGCGTCGAAGTGTGTGTTCGCTCATTGGACGCGCTAAAATGGAGTTTAGGAGGAGCACATTATGTTATGATGTTTATGTTACTGAACAATCCCAGTAAGTAGTACTATAGTTAATAGAATATGTTGAATATGTTTGGCAGTTTACACAGTTTGGCATATTTACCCATGTTAAGTAAACGTGCGCGGCTTCTTGTGCTACGATTGCTGCGACTTACGTCTGCTCTCTAGCGACGCCACATTTGAAGTACGAGGGGAGTTTTCTAGTTGTAGTTGTTGTTGTTGTAGTTGTAGTTCTTGTTGTATTTGTTGTAGCTAGAGTTGTTGTAGTAGAACTAGTAGTAGGTTGGGTTGTTTTTGTTGTTGTTGTTGTGGATAGTCGGTAATTTACATTTTTGCTTGGTACGTATCAGTTGTATATAGTTGTAGTAGTAGTTGTTGTTTTTGTCGTGACCTACAGCATTGTTTACAGAGAGATTGATTGAGAAATATATGTATGTTTGCATAAAAATATATAACAAAACAAGCAAATACTGGTGCTGTCTATATATTGTATATAGGCTGCCCTATGACAGGGACATGCTTTTATTATTGTTATGTAACAAGTTTGTCAGTCGCCTGTAGCTACTGCACAACAAACCCACAAACACACACACACACACACACACATTAAAATTGCACATAAAAATAGAACTAACAACGGCTACATAAAAGTCGTCAGAAATTGTTTTTCCTTCTGTTTTTTACTGCCCTGCAAAAAAGCCGAGTAACATTCGAAGAGCCTGAACTAAAAGTGAACTTAAACCTTGACAGCGACTAGCTAGCGACTCATTCAGGTTTACAACAGTCGGCCCATGGATTTGGATTAGGTAAGAAATAACGACAACGACAACAACACCGTCGTTGCAGTGACTCTTGCGCTGCCACTGCTGCTGCTGGTGTTGCTGTGGCTCATCGATTCGTCGTCTTGACCCACTTTTTAGTGCGCTGGCCACAAAACACACCAGCGCTCATATTTCGCCATACTAGGGCTCAGTTCTAAATATATACATTCTAGAATTTAACAAGCAGTCAGCTTAATTACGCAGACTTCTTGGCAAAGGTAAGCACGCGGACTTAATGTGGACTTAACTTTGGACGCCCTTGAGCATGAAACGGTTTAAATGCTAAGTGGTTACTTATGCTGGGATATATATATATACGGGGGGGGGGGGGGGCCCCCCCGGGGAAAGGGGCGGCCCCCCCCCCCCCCGGGCCGGGGACAACGGGGCCGGCGGGAGGGAGGGGGAACCGACCCCAAAAAAAAAAGGAAAGAAGACCCACCCCCAAACAAAAAAAAAAAAGGGGGGGGGGGGGGGGGGCGGGGGCAAAACCGGCCCCCCCCCGCGGGGCGCGGGGGCGGGGCGGCGGCAGGGAGGCGGGCCCCGCCGGCCGCCACGGCGCGAGGCGCCCCCCCCCCCCCCCGCCCCCCACCCCCCCCCCGCATAATAGAGACTGTGCCTCAAGATAGTACTGCCAATTCAGCGTTACGCAACAAACCATATAACGCTAAGTGACCTAATCAGCAATTTGACTCGAAGACAAGGGGCCCCAACATAGCAGTACCAAGACATAGTGTGTGTGCGTGCGTGTGTCTATGTGTGTCTGGGTGTGGATGACAACAAACAGTGTCATCAATCGTCAGCAGTATTATTTGCTTTCCGGCGCAGCGCAACAAAATGGCGGGTGCCCTCGACCGCAAAACGGAAGTTGGCTCAGAGCGAGCAACTTTTTTTTGCTGCCTGCTTTTAGGCGCTGCATTAAACGCTACCGAACTGCAGCATAGATTTTTAATTGCATTTTTCCGGTGGATCGATAAATGTTGCGTTATTCAATTCACTCACACTGTACACACACACGCGACACACTAACACACATACATACACACTGGTTGGTGGCTTGTGCATGCAATTAACATGTGCCTCACTCTCACAATTCATAACTTGTGCATGTGGTACTTTTATTTATATAAATAAATAAATAAAAGCTGAGCTGCCATTGTGAGTTGCACGTGTGCGTGTTTATTTCCGAGCCAACACGGACGAATATCAAGGGTAATGTTCAGCAGCCACACAAAACGAGCCCACACAATGACAGCGACGACAACGACGACGCCAGCAACTGACAACTGAGGCGACTGGGGCTGACTGTGGGCGACTCTGGCAGCGTCGAGATATAAAAACATAGATAAAAGTGGCAAAATACTTGCGGAGGCCAAGCAGCACAAGAACAGTGGAAAGCAGCAGCAGCAGCAGCAGTAGAAGCAGAAGCGGCAGCAACAACTACACGTGCCAGCGCACGCAAACACACACACAGGCAGCTACTGACAGTAGGTGTGTGTGTGTGAGGTTGTGGTGTGTTTGTGTGCGTATTAAACGTCAGACAGTCTCAGAGCGTTCGCCAGTGCGTTGTTGTTTTCATGTTCACTCATACGCCAGGCGACTTGTGTCGTCATCAACCCCCAACGTGGCCAGCCTCATGCACACACACACGCAAAGCAACCCACACACATGGATGTAGGGTGTGTGTTACCTGCCCACTGCCGCACTCACACGCACACCACAGTTCAGGCACTGGCACGTTCATTCAACAAACAAACACCAACACATTTACACATTAAACACATAAGAGATACCAACAAATACACATACATGCGTGCTGCGTGTTGTGGATCGCCTTCAGCTTCGCTTTCTGTTTTCCGCACTAACGACGCACACAGCTGAGAGTTCCGCACTTGACTGACGCGTGCTGCCCGGAGGAGCCCAGAGGAAGCCACCAAGCCACAGTCAGCCAGCTGTGTGTCATGCGCACAGCACACTCGACCGCACAGCTGACTACACTGTGAAAAACTACTACTACTACTACATTGGACTTACTCGTCTCCACAATCAGTACAGCCGTAACGAACTCGCACAGCACCTCCTGATGACGTCGCTGGCGATCTCTAGTGATGAGCACCCGTTCCAGCAGGTAACCCATCATGAGAATCTCCACCTTCAGCATGGCACTGATATCGATCAGCTGCCGCACACTGAGCGTTTGCAGTGCCGTCTCATTGCCAGCCAGAGTACTGGCCATTCTGGACAGGGGTCCCTTGTTCGATGATCTTCGGCACAGACGTTTTTCTTTGGCACTCTTCTTATCCTGGCCCCTGTGATGCCGGCAACGGCGCAGACGTCTCGCCTGCTGCTTCTGCTTGCCGTAAATGTCGCACAGTAATGCGTTCATCAGGGTTTTGGTATCGCTGGGAATGGGTTGAGCATTGGTCGAGTTGCCATCGCTTATCGAACGCCTATGCTAATTACTCACCTCATTTTGGAGTCTCATTGATAGAACGCGGCAATTGTTATGTCGGTTGGCTGATTGCAGACAGTTAACGGGGCTATTTCTCAATGTCTCAATGGCTCGTGGTTACTTCAATGTTTTATTTGTAGTTTATTTAAGCTTACGTTTATTTTTTTTAGCAAAATATATAGTTATATAAAATCAGTACTATTTACATAATAATCAGAGCAAGCTAATTGTAAACCGTATGTAGGACAAGTTTTGATGTCAGAAAAGTAACGTTAACGATAGTAAAATACCCTTCGAAAACGAAATCTCTAGGTACACGAGTGAGCAATTTTACCCTGCAATTTAATAATCGTTTAAAAGGCTCTGTTACACACACATTAGTTTTCCACAAACTTGTAATATGATTAATTCAAAACTAGTTTAAAATGTATACAAGTAATCAGCGCACAGTATGTTTTGAATATTGTCGAATCACTTCCGTTTAAATTTCGATTAGAGGAGTGCTAGTATAGTCAAATATATACATATATATAACGAAACTCATACGTAAACTCAAATAAGATTATTGCAGTAGAAGATCTCCGTTTCCCGTTTCCCAAGTCAACTTTTATAATAAATAAAGTACCAAATAACTAATGTTAAAATAAATGCAATTTTATTTGTATTCTTTTACTGTTTTTTCTTAGTGCCTTGGTGTAATGTTAAAACGATATTGACTTCCGATTTCAGTTGCATTGCCAAGCAAAGTTATACGTTAAAATGTAGTGCCAGTATATGTGTATGAACGCCAATTTCAGGCTTGAAAAAATTTGAAAAGATAAACAAAAATCAAACATAAGCTGCTCTCATTCCCACGAAACTCAGTAGAATGTGCTGTCCATCTCTGTATTCAGCGAGAAATTGCGATACATGCCGAAGCGCACAACTTCGTTGGAGAATTTCTGGTTGAGCGGGTAGAAACGCGTTGGTATGGTATAGGCATTGGGGGCATAGTAGCCGTACTCCGAGTTGCAAGTGCGATACATCGTGTTCTTATCCGTCTCCACTCCATAGCCCTTGAAATGGTCTAGACATTTCGAATAACAAAAAAAGTTGATTAGGAACTGAAACAACAAGTACAGATCCTACTCACATGGACACTTAATGTCTTCACGTTTGTGCAACTTCTCATAGAGTTTGGCCGTCTCTATAGCCGGCTTTCGTCTTATAAATTTATTATACTCGGTCTCTGGATTCAAGGTCTCCATATCCTCACAGGTATGGTCACACATTTTGTGCATTTGATAAATTAATTTTCGTAACTTAAATATGAAATTAAAAATTTGTATCAACGCTTTGGCTGATTGTGTTGAACTAACTGAATGTGCTTAAGAGCTTCTGGCACTATCGAACAAATATGCGGTAGTTTCAAAGGTTGCTACGATACGCCAAAATATTGTTATTCAAAGTTGACATATTTAGGGGGCGCCACAAGCATCTCTCTCTCGCGAGAACATGGCGCATGCGCACTGTGGTACAAGGTGTCAAAGTGACAGCTAACGCCTGAGCAACCCCCGCCCTCAACCCATATACATAAATCGACAATTGTCCAAGTAATTCCATTTCCATGTAAAAAAATGTATAACTTGTCGAATGTGCTAAACTTTATTATCTGCATGGCGAGCTTCAGTCAATCCTTCGAGGGCGGCTTGGCGGTCAAGCGAGGACCACATCATCCGCGTGGCGATACACGACGAGTGGATCAGCATCTGACACACGAAGAACAGTGAGTAAAGGAAGTAAATATGGTATGTGGTACGATATCTAACTCTCTGTATAGTCGCATAGATGACGATCTCAAAGAAATGGGCATACAGGCAAATCTAGAAGATATGAGCGAGGAGGAGAAGATCTTCTACATGTTTAAGGTTGTATAATCTCGTGCATTGAGTTACCAGATGATTCTCATGCTAATTCTCATGCAGGCACATGACAATGACAACAACAATGCACTAGATGGGCTGGAAATGATACAGTCGGCCATGCATCATAATTATGATTACTTCAAGAACAGTGAGCCGAACGAGTATCTGCAGAATGCGAGCGAGGAACTGGATCACTTTATAGGTGCATAGAAGTAATGTCAATTGATGCATTACATTATATATTCCTTCCTGCCCTTTCTACAGATGCCATTGATAAGTTTCTGCTGATTGCGGATGACAACAACGACGGATTACTGCACTATCCGGAGTTCGTCAAGGCCGTTACCGGTGGCAAGGAGCAGCTGAGCCTAGAGCGGAATATGCTACGCTAAGTGTCAAAAATCCGGTTGTGCTACTTGCAAACAATAATAGGAATAGCGTAGTTCATTTCTAGCAATTTTTATAATCCCAACAAGACTGTACATAGCCAAAAGAAAAACAAGAGATTATCCTCTCACTCATCCAACTCTGCACCCACTTCCAAAGAAATACTACAGCACTGTTCATTATAAATAGCAACATTATTCATTTGTACTACAATACTTATGGTAAATACATGTATGATAAATAGTTTAGAGCAGTCCATCGCAGGTTTGGGTGGTGTTGCAGCTGGACCCGCGATATCCATCGTATGCGGCACGCTCCATCAGCACAATGAGATCATTGTAGCGCGGCTTCTCCACGGGCACGCTACGATAGTGAGATGACAAGGTGCGAAATATGAATTGAACAATATTGATTTAGCTTGAACTTCAACTTACCCCTCAAATATCTCGATGGCGCCCAGCAGAGCACGCGCTGCCTTTGCATACTCGTAAGCTGCATTGGGGCAGGCGCAGGCTGCGGCATAGAGGCAATCATCGTGACCGATTCCCTGTGCCGCAAGAAAACCCATTACCAGATATTCATCGCCCGCAGTCATGCCAAGCCCAAGGGGGCCACTGCCAGCGGATCTTGCATAGCCATGTCCATAGCCAGTCCAGTGTCCGGCACCCAGTAGTCCAGCCGAGAAGATCAGTACCTTGAGCAGCACAATGATCAGCAAATTGGTTAGATTCAAGCTAAGCACCTGTAAAGATAAACAGAGCCGACGCATGCAGCAATCAATTTAAGGCTAGAATGCACTTGATGACGCACTTGACTGTTGCCTGCCGAGCGATGAATCAGCTCCTTGGCCACCTGGACCACAACATGACCAGCTGGACTGGATATAATGTCCTGTGCGTTGCGTAGCCACGACATTGGTCGCAGTTCCGTGTCGCCTTGTGTCTCGTTCACTAAGTTCACTTCAGTGATATCCAGTGGCTGTGGCTGCAACTGGATTTGCATACTGGCCGCATGGCCACACTGACTAAGGATTGCCCACATTGCCAGTAGCTGACAGACTCTTGCATAATTCCACTTGTACTGCATTTTAGTTTACTTCTTTTTCTTGTTGCTGTTTCTATTGTTGTCGCTGTCGAAGATCGCGTGCTTGTCAGTTGTCGCGTCGTGACTGGTCTAAGGCCTGGCAACTGACTGCCTTTTTTATCTGTCGCGCATCTGTCAGCCCGAAATTGTTCCGCGTTTACAGGTAGTAGACGAAGAGGAAGACGGAGGCCCAGGCCCAGACCCAGACCCAGACGAAGCCACAAGCCCATGGAGACATTGCATGTTGTGCCTCGCTGCACCATAAATGCGAGGCGAAAACAGCTTAACAAGTGAAGGAAATACAACTTTGCGAGTGACGACGGCCGTATACCCTTTAAAAACAGTTGCAACGAATCGTATCCATAATAAATATAAATTACGTGAATCGCATTTTCATTCAGCTTGTTCAAAATAATATAAAACATCAAATAGAGGATTTAAATATATGCAAAATATACATTAAGAGATTTTAAGCTATGATATATAGTACCTTGTTTGTATATTTGTTTGAAATTATATGAAATATCATCCAACTTCAGTTAATCAATTTATCAAACCAATTTACGTTGCTATTTAAAGCGGTCTGTACATCTTGAATACGTTTAATATAAATACCTTTAAATGTAGTTTAAGAAAACATATAAAATACTAAAGGAACAAAGTAGCATTCTTTTCACAAAACCAATATACCCTTTCCAAAGGCATAACAAGAAAGACAGCAAATAAACCGACAGTCGGGCAGACAATGACATCGAAATATCGAGAGTGTTTTCCTGATGTCATTAGCCTAAAATTGGCCAGACGTTTTTCCACTCTGTCGATCCTTGCACCGGCTGCCGGCTGAGTTACCTGTTAACAATCCTCCCGCGCGATTTTCTGCGATCTTCCAGGTAGACGCACGCGAAATTGTGCGTAGCGATGGCAATTGAGTGAAACATTTGTTGTTGTTGTTTTTTGTATCAATCATCAACTCATTTATTGTTACTTGGATTTCGTGGTTGCAGTATCCGTTGGAATAGTCGAAAGTATTTTTATATATATATATATGTATATGTATAGTATGTATGTATATATAATATTCATATAGAATTGCAATAAATTTGTTTACTTTGTTTGTTAATTTAAGTGTTGTTGGGAGTTCTTCTTCTCCCCCCACACAAGTACTCATAGTATATATGCTTGGGTATATGCATGTGTAAGTGTGTGGATGTGTGTGGGTGTTTGGGTGTGTTGTATGTATATACTTCATCTTCACAATAATACGAGTATTTATTCGGTATATTTTGCAACATACTATGTTTGCTTGTATATAAGATATAGTATGTATATCATGTTTTATAGTACCATATATATGTATTCTTTGAGTATTCTGTTTGTAGTTTTGTGTGTTCTCGTTTACAATTTGTGTACTTTGCAGTATATATTTCAGCATTTATTTTTCTGGTTTCCTAATGCGATGCATACGATGCATGGATATAATCTGATGTGATATATGCACGATAAATGCCTTTAAATGGTATATGCCTGTAAGTACCAGAGTTTCGATCTGTACGTTTGTGTGTAAATTCACGATTCTAAAAAACAATTGGATACAATTTAATATGTGCGAGTTGATGGTTCTAGGTTGGTAAGTACGATTAGGACTTAAATGATGATGTTTTGGGGTTACGAAAAGTACATGTAGCCAAATGTATGTATGGTATTTAATAATATATCATGTGAGATTGTGAAATTAATTTCAGCATGAAATATCATTCGTATAACAGGGAACAGAAGTATTTTGTTATACTTGTATATGTTAAATTCGTTAGATTAAAATAGAAAACACTACGAAACTTGAAGAGAGATTAGCAAAAGTTCAAAGCTACCATATTTATATATAGTATGGGGTTAAAATTTGACTATTGCTCGACATTGTCATTATTCAACTAAGTATTTTATGTATAAGTATTTTAAAATACTTCAAAAATTTGTCGTACATTCACGTGTATACAACCCAGGTTAAAAGATATGGTTCAACTATCTTGCAATATGTTATAACAAAATCAATCTAAATATTTTCGCTATTGTTTAAAATAATATAATGCTTGCAAATGTGCGTAACAAACCTAATTATTCACGTACATTTACTATAATATCGTGTTCAGTTAATACTTTTTAATAAGCTGCTCAATATACATCATATTCATATATCATTCGTTCGTTGTTGTTGCTATCAACAATAATGAGAAATATTCAAATTGTATATATTATTCATAACGTGCCCAGTTATATCTAAGTATGTATATATCTGTATATTGTGGCCCTTAAAGCATTTGCATCTCTACTTCTTCTTCTTCTTCTTCTTCTTGTAGCGTTCTGTTCGTAAAACTTAAGGTAACTTGCTCACACGATGCCTCTGGATTTGAATAATCTCATTTATGTAACTGTGTATGTGTGTGTGTGTGTATGTAGTGATGTATGAGTTTTTTTGTGAACATTTACTTCTAATAATATTTGTGGGCATATAATAAACATTTAATTTGTGTTTAGTTGTTGTAGCTTTTGTATTACTTTTGGTACGTAACATTTGCTCATAATATTTATCGGAAATAATTACAAATATTTCATATGTATATTTATGGTATATGTATGTATATGGATTTCAATAACGTTTAAAACATTCATAATATTCGCCATAACTTTCTTTTTTATCTTCCCGCATATTGTCGTTTTTTTAGTAGAGCACGCAATTCTGTATAGAAAGTCGCATGTGCGTCCATTTAATATAATATATATATATTCATATTAATAATCGGATTCATCGTTCGATCGACTGCTCGTGTAACAGTGTAATTTGTAGATCGTATTCGAAAGGGATTCAATAGCAAGTTAACATTGTTATATCGCTTGCGAATATATTTATAATATTATAGCAACATTAAATATGCCTTTAATACTTTAATAATCGTTATAGATATATACTAAACGTATATATGTATATATATTTCTTGTTTTCCGAAATAGAAAATTCATCAAAACGTTTCATCGAGTATTTCTAATATGCATTGCAGGTTTTCCTGTGTCGCAAAACCAGTCAAGTCGTCGTCGTTATCCTTCCTTTAATGGGCCTTGCTTGCTTTCAATATTATTGTTGTTGTTTAGGTGGTTATAATTATACTTCATATAGTGTGGAGCGTTCTTTTCTATATACTTAAGTTAGGTTAAGTATTGTAGTTCGCATTTGCTTTTGGTTTTGATTCCGCTTTGCTTTTCTTTTCACGCGGCAAATGATAAATATCGTGTAACAGGAAATAATTATAGTACTTATATACGATAGATATTGTAGCACACCGATAGTGGAAACGATAGTAACTCAACGTAGATGCCGATGCTGATGCAGTATGTTTGTATGTGTGTAGTAGTAGTAGTAGTAGAAGTATGTGTGTGTGTGTGTTAATTCTTCCCATGAAACCAGGAAACTTCGGAGGCAGAAAAAAGACAGATTTCTATATAGTTTCTTGTCTGTTGTCTGATCTAAGCAATGAAAATCGCTTTAATGTAATTGTGTCTGTGTACTAGAGTGTGCTTGAGTGTGTGTTTGCGTGCATTCCTTTACTTCAAATCCAGTTCATCCTCCTCGTCTGGCTTGGCACTCCATCGCTTGCTGCCCGAGTTGATGCTACTGATGCTGCCTGTTTCGCTGTAGTCGCTGAATGCCGCATTCTGTATACCCTCGTATATCTTGTAGGAGCTCGAACCGCTGCCCGAACCCACACCCGAACCGGAACCATAGCCATAGCCTGTAGCCCCACTGGAGCTCATGCTCATGCTCTTGGCAGCACCGAAGCGATCGCTTTTGTAGTTCGATGGCGGACCTCCAAAGATCATATCCGCATCCGATATAGAGCCACCGGATCGTGTGTACTTGACCCCATTGCCCGACGTCTTGTTGCCATCGCCGAAGATGATATCCATGTCGGACTGCTTAGAAGCTGCAAAGACAGACAGGTGAATATGTGAATAAAGAGGCTCCATCTTAAGAAGTATATATATAAATTTAGCGTGTGGTGCAGTTGGAAGCCAATTCTAGTAGAGCGCATATCGTTTAGCACTACGTGGGCCAATTGGTTACACACACGGATTGGGGACGTGAGATGTGATGCGATAGGGCACCCATGAGTGTGAGAATGTATTCCTTGTGAATGAATGTAAATGTGCATGCGATAAAGCAAATGATATCCCATGAATCGCATATGAATTTTTAATGAATATGAATGATAGAATGATTCGCAGTTGAATTTAGTTTACCAATGAATAAATTAATGAATTGTATATGAATAAGTCTCGTGTTGGATTAATCTACATATGATTAGATCAATTTCACAAAACTGAAACTCACACCCATTCACACACACTGACAAACAGTCATACACTCATTTGTTTTACATAAGAAAGTAACTGAAAAATGGTTGCAATAACTACTATCGAAATTTGAACTACTGGAAGCTGCTATTGGTACATATACTTTTGAATATCAGTGTCTTGCTTGGCGTGTTTTCTTTTTGTACTTTTGGTACATATACTTTTGAATATCAGTGTCTTGGTTGGCGTGTTTTCTTTTTGTATTTAGTGCGTGCCCAAAGCCGAATATCAACTGAGTTAGCGGTGCGTCCTAGCAGAGTTCCTGTTGGCTGAGAGTGTTGGAGTTACTCTGTCTGTGTGTATGTGTCTGTCTGTGTGTGTATGCGTGTCTCGTTAAGCATTGTGTGTGCAGACAAGCGAACAGACACAGGCAGCGAGCTGGCGAGTGGCGAATGGCGAACTTACGAACAGTTTGCGGCGCACACATCGTATACGTTATATACTGAGAGTTAGCTATCAAAATAGAGAAAGTCAATGGAGAGTAAACAGATGGCACCTAATTGACTAATTGGCTGAGTATTTATAGTATTTATATCTTTGACACTTGCTGCCTACTTGGCTAGTAGAAGAGTTCATATCGATTAATGGTTTATCGATAGATAGCACTTCATAAATTGGTCGCTGCTAAGTGTGAGTACCCACGAGCATATTCACTACTTATGTGGATGATAAACGAGTTGAATGATTATGATTATTAGTTGCATATCGATTAGTTGGACCGATATATTATATATTGAGATATTGATGCTGTTACTGATGCTGATACGAATGCTGAGAGAGATGAATTACTATGATCAAGATGGACATGGATGGGCAATAGACACACGCTTCTTTCTTCAGGTCTTGCGCAACGTTAGACTGACCAGCAACACGCCCACCGCCAGATAATTACCATTGCTCTCGGAGCGCGAGTACGAGGGTCGTGTGTACGAGGGCAGATCACTGGGATTGTTGTAGCCCCCCTCGCCGCCGCCCTGCGATGCCAACGAGTTGGAGTCATAGCCCGATGTATCGCCCGGCAGTGCAGCTGTAGTGACAGCCGCTGGAGCACTATATACACTGGCCGATCTCATGCCAATCGCAGAGCGCCAATCGTTGTTGGAAGCCGAGCTGGTGATGGCTGTTGTGCCCCCCACAGTGCCAATGGTGGTGGATGTGATGCCGCCGCCGCTTGCCTCGCCTGTGGCACCATTGGCTGTGGCAATGGCTGCTGTGTTGGTTGTATTGGTGTCCATGCGTGTGATGGTCTCCACGGATGTGTTGCTGTCGTAGTTGCCATAGCTGGTCTTGTCCTTACTCAGTGAGCTGCTGAAGCTGTTGCGATACGCACTGGCACTGGCGCTCGCGCTGGCGCTGGAGCTGTTTGTGTTGGTGTTTGTGTACGTGTTGACATTGTTGGCATTGGTGTTGGTCATGCTGCTGCTCATGTTTGTCGGCGGTGGCGGAGGCGGCCCTGTTGGCGGCGGTGGCGACTTCATCGGGTTTCCGTTGCGATTGATGCGCGATGAGATCGAAGACGACGATATCGACGATGAGGATGAGGTTGCGTTCGAGGCAGCGCCAATGCTGGTCACGCTGACTGACTTGTGTGGCTCCTTGTCGAAGGGATTGACGCGCTCCTGCGGCTCAAAGTTGGTCACTGGCTTGTAGCCACCCGTTGCAGGTGCTGTTTCTGTTGTTGCTGTTGTTTTATCCGTATTTATTGTGACGCTATCCGAAGCACTGGCAGCAGCAGATGTTATTGCTGCGGTCGCCTCCTCCAGCGGTCGGCTTGGCTGTGTGGATATCACATCCGTGCCGCTGGATTTGCCGCTCGAGGCGAACGAGAATTGCTTACCCAGAAAAGAGCCACTGAACGCCGCCGCTGCTGCTGCCGCCACCGCTTCCAGGCCCAGCGCTGCTGGGCACGCTGCCCAGGCCGCTGCTCTGGCTTGTCTCGCTCGCCGTTCTGCCGCGCTTCTTATTAGCGATTTCCTACATGTCACCAAAGATCCCCGCAAAGGTCTTCCTCAGATTTTTTCATGGTGTCCTCCGCATCCTCAACCACCGAGCTCTGAGATTGTTGCGGAGGACGCTGTCCGGCCCTGGACACCGACGAGATGTTCGACGACTGCGAGGTCTGCGAATCGCGACGCACTGCTGCGCTGCTGCCTCCCACAGTGCTGGGCACCGACGACGACGACTGCGGCTCCTCCGGCAGTTCCGAGATGCTGCTGCGGCTGCTTAGACGTCCAATGGAGCCCACTGCGGGCGAGGTGCGTTCCGGTATGGGTGGTGGTCCGCCCATGGGTGCTGGCCGGGGTCCGGTAGGCAGCGGCGGTGTCGGTGCCAAATCATCAACGGGACTCTCGGCGCGCGAGGAGACAATCGAGCGTGGTGGCAGCTTGCCGGGCAGCATGTTGAGCCGGCAAACGTTCTAAGAGTAAGATATAGAGATTTGTAGATCAGTAGACAATGCGGGGCAGTTGACTAGACTCACCGTCATGCGAGACGTCACCAGATCAGCAATCTGCCTGCGATCCTCCTCCTGGCTATCGCCGATCAACGCAAAGGTGCTGTCGCATGCGCTGAGAATGTGCTCCTTGCCATCCTTGCCCACCACCACCGAGACGGCGCAGACTTCCATGCCCCCAAACAGCTCGGAGATCTGCAAAGACACACGGAGTGAGTCATGGCTAATCCAAATCTAAATCGAATATCAAAATCAGAATCAGAATCTGTTTTCGATTCTGTCTGTAGACTGTGTGGGCTGCTCTGGCTGGTTTTAATTACAAACACAGCTCGCTTTGATTAAACACATGACGTTGCGACCGTTTCGCCCACCCACCAACAGCAGCAGCAACTGCCGCATTGCTGGGCTAAGAGTGGGCGTGGCGGGGGCGGGCGTAGTCAACTTATCTAATGTGCAAATTACGCGAATTTCAATTGCAAGTTGCGCATTCGCGGAACAGTTGAGTCAGCATTGAATTTAAGAACTGACTTCTCTATGCCATTTATGGCCTATGATAATATGCCGCATACCACAACTGATGGCATTCTCGTGTTTCACTGCAATGCAAGCAATTATTAAAGTACACATTGTCCCGTTAGCCGCGCAATACCTACGCAAAACTTGCGCAACTTGCTGTCGATGCCGACTCCAGATTCACGAGACTGAATTAGCCAAGTCAGCTTAGCTTGGCAGTGAGCGGAGCATGGGCTAGGGAACTGTCCGCCTACCCTCCCCTCTAACTAAATTGTGTGCCGTGCATAATTCCAGTTGAATGTGTTTGCTATTTTTGATTGGCAGCCTTTGATAAATGTTGCCGCTTTGGGCTGCAGTCTGCGAGATCGTTCAGTTTACTCTTTCCTTGGGCCTCCCGACTACAGATTGTAGAAGGAGATCAGAAGGGGAATATTTGGGATTTTTTCTAAATTACATTCTTATTATAGAAGGAGATTAGACAAATTAAAATTCCCTTCTTATACAAAATAAATTTAATCGACTAATTGAAAGTGTTCCTTTATTATTTATTTATTATTTAGCAGCAACAGCAAATTGTCTGTCTGTTTTTAGATCTTTCATAGACCCGTACTTAGTTTTTTTGTATGCCTTGTAATTGTTAAACCTTCAATATAAAGTACTTTGGAATTTATAATTTAAAGATTACTCTTTAAATATTTAAGCATATTCATAACACTTAATTAGCTTGAGGGAAAGAAACAATCGTATAAATACTGAGAATTTTTATATCTGTGGCAACTTGTATTTTTAAATAAAAGAAAGAGGGTATCTCCTTAAGCATTTCGCATTTTCCCCTTTTCTCTTTGTTTTCTGAATATTTATATATATATTTTCTGTGCGTATTAAAATTCATATGAGTGCATTTCCAGTTCGTACTGCACACATTGTATTTTCTTTGTTTTTGATATGAATTTCATAATTTGCATAACCGTTTCAGGCCTTGCACCGTTTAAGGGGCAACTTACCTCATCGACCCAGGTCTTGTACTTCTCGGTTAAAGTGATTTGCTCGAGCATGGCTGAGCCCTGATTGGTCTTCCAATTGCCAGTAATGGATTTGCGCCTGAGAAAGAAACAAAAAGAGAGCAACAAAGAAAGCATGAAATCATAATAAATTTAATGCCAAATCGTAGCCAATTCGCAACTAGGTGCCTTGAACCCGCAACCTGAATTGGTGAACCCAAACCATGAACTGCAGTTGGTAGAACAATTGTCAATTGCAATCAAAGCTCGACAGCAACAATGACAACGACATCAGCAGTTGGGCCCAAGGTCGATTGTCTGACGGCGGCACTCGACCTCGTGGCATCCTCGATGCGGATGCAGATCGAGATGCAGATGCCGCAGATGCCATAAGTTACTGGCGACTCTGTCTGCGGCTTGCGGTCTGGACCTGTTCGCGCCACTCTGTTGTTGGCCACTTACATAAATGCCTTGTACTGGTTGCCAATCTTCTGAATGTGCACGCTGAACTTGGAATCGATATAGGGCTCGATGGTGCAATAACAATGCATCTCTGTGCTAGCGCCGCTCACCAAACCGGCGGCATCTTGCAGTGCGCTTTGATTCTCCAGACGAGCAGTGGCGACGCCGCCATGGCAATGTCCAGCCTTCAGCACACTGGGGAATCTGGTGAATTGGAACTGTAATGATAATGAAAATGCCAAACTGAATGTAACACATTGCTCATTGCACTGATCGCAGTAGTACTATATGCTATTTATCGATGATATATCAATGTTGTTATTGTTTCATTTTATTGGCTCGGAAAAGTACGGGTGTGTGTTTGTGGCGGGTAATGCTTATTAATTCGCTGGAAAAGCGCCAAATTGGCTTGGCTATTTGTCGGTTTCGCATGACTTCCGACTGTGTTTTGCCTATGGGATTGGTTGCCATAACTTATGCCATATAGACTAATATACTTTAGATATATGTTCCAGTGTAATATCGGATGTGCGATAAGTTTTCTGAGAATTTGTTTGATTTTAAATGAATGAATTATTTCACATCCTGAGTGGTCTATAAATAAAACAAAGACGCATTTCAACTAGCACAAAATGAATAAAAATCGTTGGTTTATAAAAAAGTTTATAGATCGCAACCGGAACTTGCCAATTAACTAATGGCAGCTATAAAATGTTTTCGAATAAGTCGATTGTATAAAAATGAAAAATAAGAAACTATTGCCTGACAAAGACTTATAGAAAATTAATATAATATTAATATAAAGGATTAAAGTTTGTTATCCCAGATTAAATCTTAAATTAATCCCTAGAAATCTTATACAATATTATATTCATTATTACTAATTAGTATTATAAATATTATAAATATCTGTACGTCACATATTTCTTATCTTTTCTTTCGTGATTCATTACCAACTCTAGCGATAATATGTGTGTTATAAACAGCCTAATGGGATGCCCAAAATATATCATAAATCATCAACAAAGATGTGGAAATGTTCAGAATTTATTGAGAATAGCAGAGAGAACATCAACAAACCATAACAAACGATGACGCAGACAGAAAAATTGTCGCAATTGGCGCGAGAAGGCGCAAGAAAACGCTCAATGAATATCAATGACAACGACAGAACGGCGGGCAGACGAGGGGGCGTAAGGCAGACAGGGGCGAGGGGGGGGGCGCCTCAAGCAAATCATGGTCACACCCCCGCATAGCAGGCATTCCTGGAAGCTGGTACGTAGTGTGCAGCTCGAGTGCTCGCCTCGCCTCGAGTGGCTGGTCTGGGTCTGGTGTGGTGTGGAGGTCTTGTGGTTATATCAGCGCACTTAAAATATGCACTGTGACGCATCCGTTGAGCAATATATGTCTGGCATCCACAGATCCACATACATGAATCTACCTAGCTGCGCTCCTACATACCATATCGTATTATCGTGTATTGTATACTCGTATATGCAGATTACTTGTAGGGCAGCTGTGTGGTTGTTGTAGGCGTAGTAGCGTAGCGTGAAGCGGCGAACAGGCGGAGCACGTGTGCATGCCACATGGCCTGCCTGCCTGGCTGCCTGCCTGCCACTTGGACTGGTCATGTATGCGGACATGGAAGTAAGTCATAGCCACTGATGCCTGGACTAGGGGTATAACTAAATTGTTACTTGATTTGTGACCCAACAGATGCGCCGCTTGCACCGTTTACTGTACATACGTTCTCCTGTGTGCTGCATCTGCTGTGGCGCCAAATTCAAATGCCTGTGTGTGTGCGTGTGTGTGTTTGTTGTGCCGCGAGCATAAGCCGAAGAGTCTCGCACTCGCAATTAATAATGCTGCCAAGGTAAAATAATGCGCAGAAATATGCAATTCAACGAGCCTCTCACTCGGCTAGCCCCTAACAGCCAAACCGATACACTCAATCTCAATCCCACCTCCCTCTCTTTCCCTCTCTCTCTCTTCCGCTCACTCATTTGCAATGAATTTATGGCGCTTTTGATCGGCCGGCGACGGCGAAAGTCGCTCAAGGCATGCGAGAGAGCGGCGTTATGCGGGTGCACAAAGTGACTCAAAGAAAAGCTCAATGCGCACGAGTACGAATGACTGCCCTGTCTCTCGTCTTCAGGCCGAACGATCGTGTGCTCTCTCGTGTGCGCTCTCTCTCGTAGTCGCTCTGTGGCGCTGAGTGATTATCGCGAGTATAAAAATACTTGAAACAGTTTTCGGTTCAGTGTAGAACCGCAGACACAGCGAGGTAGAACGTGCGTAGACGTTGCGCGCATAAATTATTTGTGAGTGATTCAAATTATTAACTAAAATATGCAAAAAAATCGCAACTGACGTATTTGTGTGTGTCAGTTAAGAATTTAAAGTGAGACTGCAGTGCTCAACAAAAACAGTGCTAAGTGACTTTTCCAAGTGCAGTTCGAATAGTGTAAATAACTAAAGAGTACAGCAACAATAACAACATCAAGAACAACAACAAGAACAGTCGGCAGTGAAGTCAGGTATTTGAAAAATAAAACTGCATAGCATATTTCTTTAAGTTGAATTTGGAAAACACACATGCAGCGCGTGCCTAACGTGCGCGCGTTTTGATTGCGGTTTAAAACGCGCGTGCGACTGTGAAAATTATGTGGCGAACGTAGCGTTTTCCGCTTTCCGTTGCAGCATCAGCGGTTGACACAGCGACACAGTTTTCCACAGGCACACACGCACAGATACACACGCACACACACACAGCTGCATTTCTTTTTATTTATTTGTGCTCGAGCATTTTTGCGTTTATTTTTAATTTGTTTTTATTTCTTTTGCCTTTCTGCCTGTTCGTCGTTTGTCTTGCTTGCCTCCGCTTTTCTTTAACTGGGCGCCGTGTTTATTTTCCAACACTCGCGCTGAATTTTGATTTACCTTAATAGTTTCTAATCGCCATTGTAAACAACGCACCAAAAAGGGGGGCCCGCGGTGCCCCAGCATCAATTCCACACACTCACGCACACATACACACACACTGTCTGTGTCTGTTTAGCTGGAAAATGTCAAGGGAAGCTGGCGCAAATGGCGCACATTACGCATACGTCATGTATGACGTTTTGGCATTGGCCACTTTACGACTACTGTGAAGAAGATTGTATAAATAAGACTTGAACATGTATAAAATCTCTCTCGCACTCTCTTCTTCTCTTTATCTATCACTCTATCCCTCTCTGTCTATGCAAGTTTATGCGTGTTCGTTGAGGGTATCTTTTGTACCCTGGGCTTGGTCCTTCACTTGACTTTTGCTTTCGTTTCCAAGTGAGAACGCGTCGCTGATGTCTTAGTCAGCACTTTTAATATTTTCCTATACTCTCGCATATCATACTTATACTTGGTATTTATTCTGGGAAATTTATTCATATGGTCGCCTGTTTTGCTTGCTCTTGTACAATATTATATAGTATAATATATATAGATGTATGTCTTACACATGTTTGCTTTTCATTTACAAAAGACAAACACACACACACACACGATTCACCTTTTTCCAAAGCCATCTTCATAATGACGCCAGTTCCGCCAGCTGTTGCTGTTGTTTTATAGCTCGAAAGCGCGGAATGTAGGCTATATACACACACACACACACACTGACATACATATTGGCATATATACTATATGCGATGTGGTTGTGGAATTTTGGCACGTTCTCGTGCTAAATCAGTAGCAAAATACTCAACAATCGAGTTACGAAAGGTTGCTCGTAATTGGATTTGTTGCGGCGAGCCAAAATGGTATATGGTATGGACCTTAGGTCAGCTGCAAGACCTGCCCGTATTTAACGAGCCAAGAGCGTCAAACTTTTTAAAACTTTCAGAGGAAGTGAATTTTATTGCTTTTGTTACTCAATATTAAACTTTAATTTGGCTATTCATTTGTATTCTATAGAAATTGATTCAGATATGAAACATTTTTAGCTTATAGTTAAAAAAAAAGCTAAATTTCTTAGCTAAGATTCTTTGGGTTTTCCCGAGTAACATTTAAAATACATAAATGATTAATGCAAAGTGGTCTTGAATTTGTGTTCTTAAACTCGATAAACATGTTTTCATTCATTCATATAAATTTTAAAAATTGAGTTTAATCTAAATTTGTGGTTTCTGTAAATTTCAATAGAATTCAAATGAATTTGCATACCATAAATTCTTGAATTCCAGAATTCTTTGCCAGTATAAGTTTGTTGTGCAAAAGGCTTTTCAACTTCAGTTTTCTTCACACATCGTTAAAGAAACTTCGTTTTTGGGAACTGCACTCAAGTCTGCGAAGTCTGCTGCATTATAAAGCCAGTGATTGCTTATTATTTTACACTTGTTTGACACAAGTCGAACACACCCACAGCCGATTTTGGGATTATCTTTTGTGGTTAATGTGGGTGGCTGTTATTGTTGTCGAACAGAGTCGAACAGGCGACCACAGGGCAAGCAGAAATGCATTAATTATTTTCTTGTGTGGCTTTGCAATTAAATATTATTGTACAATTAAATGGAAATGCAGAAGACAGTGCCACAAAGACAGTCCCGGCAGGGCAGAGGCACAGGCAGAGACAGAGACAGTGTAAATTTCACAGGCTGGCAAAATTTATTGACAACGATTTCGTTTTGCTGTCTCCGGCTTGTTTTTTCCTTGAGTAAGGGACATAGGGGGTGAATGAGCAAGGGAGGGGGGGGACTGGTCGATATGGTCTGCTTGGTATGTGTGTGGGCCAAAGGCGCGCGAAATCGACGTCTCCTGCGTTTGTCAATTTGTCTGATTGTCAGTTCTTTATTCTCGAAATTTATTAAACAAGATCTGTCACAGCGCTCATTTTTGTGAATGAGCATGGAATGAAATTCTTTCATTGAGATTATTAATCGCTGAATGACTCTGGAAAACACTTCAATAAATCAACTAATGATTTGATGAAATGCGTAAAAGTACGTGAAAGCATTTGACAGCTGACTGAGCACTGAGAACTGGGCTATAACAAGAGCAGGTAATGCCATGTTTAAGGTGAAGGTTCTTTGAAGGTTTTTAAAGATATAAATTCCTCATGTGTCACTCTATGACTCACAATATTTGCTATCAGTTACAATTCATTTGGATTACTTTACTCGCATTTTCTATTTGCTCTGTGAAAATAACATTAATGTGAATGTTGGCTTAAGGTTTTAGTATTTGATTATGGAGAGTTCTAAATATATAAATTCCTCTGCAAATATATTGACTATAATTGCGCTGGATTACTTAACTGCCATTCTCAATTTTACTCTAACAAAATGTCATTATTATTATTGTTATTCTGAGTGTTATTGTTTAACCAGGGAAATCAATATTTGTGGGCATTCATATGTGGTATAAATACTGAAAGGTTTGTTCCTATTGAATTTCAAAACTGAATTCTGATATGTGCATGACACACAGCCACCCATTGTTGTCTGCTGTTTTGCACTTATTGTGCACACACACACACCTCCCCAGCACATGTGGCACATACTAACGTGAAAACTTGCCACTGGCATTGGATTCGCTCATTAAAAATTTATATTTCTTTCTGTGAGGCCTGCAAATGCAATGCGAGGCAAGCGGTCAAAGTTTGCAGATTGCCCTCCGTCTCTCCATCTCTCTCTCTCTCTCTGTCCCTCTCTCTCTCCTTCTTTCTCACTCTGCCCCTCTTGAACACACATTAGCATTTTTAATTGAATTCCTCGTTACGCGTCCTGTCCGAATTTCTTAGCGTTGAGTTTGTTTATTTTTTCATACTTTTTGCTTTGCCTTTTCGAAACTTTTTTGATTTTTTGGGCAACAACAAAATAAAACGTATAACGTCGCAAGACGAAAGTCGAACGTGACGAAAAGCCAAAAACAAAAAACAGTTGCAATTTTGCATTTTGTTTATTTTGCCCCTTCGCAAAGCGTAGGAGGGGCGAGATATGCGTAAGACTTATTTTCGGCATTATGATGCCAGAGCCTGCAGGGCACATCAAGCTGCCCCGGAATGTCAAGACACATATGAGTACATAACTGTCTCGAAAACTTAATGATCCGTAAAGTAAGTCTAAAATGTTAAGCAAACGAGGGTCGCTACATAAGTTGGAGTTAGACAGATACATGCATATAATTGTATAAGACAATTGGATCAGCTCATCACTGTTTTACGGTTCTTCACTCTATATTTTATGAAACACCTTATCAAAGAATACAAATAAAGCGAAACTCCTAAGAAAAGAATATAAAGATTAAAAGAATAAGGTTCTTTATTCTGCTAAAAGAAGGATACAGATATATATCAGTCAGTAGATCCTATATCTGAAAGTTTTAATTCAATATTTCAGATTTTGTTTTATATTTGATTCTTTTTTAACTGTTTGCTCTCAATACAAGATCCAACACTAATTATTTTGTTATTATATAAATAAATACAATCAAATATCAAAGTATATTATACAAAATTCATCTCTTCATTAGCAAACCAACTTTCCGAAGTTCTCGCACTACCCTCGCAGTGCATGGCGACTTCTGCACTGCAAGATACAACGTACACACACTGTTTTTGGGCAAACGATTTTCAAATATGTGTGTTAAATGCCAGTTGTGAGCGCTTTGAGCTGGCGCCGCCTTGTCAAGATCTTGTCACGCTACAATAGAGACGTCAAACCTGGTTGCAGCTGTTGCTGCTGTGGTTGCTGCTGCTGCTGGTGCTGCTGCTGTGCTGCTGAATTGCTGCTGCTGCTGCTGCTGTTAATACTTCAGTGAATCAGGAATTCAATTAGCAAAGCGAGATAGACGTTTACACGTCTTATCAACCAACCATTCACACAGGGTCTATTAACAGGTGTCTGTCCCACTGTCTCGCTGTCTGTACCCCTGTCCCACTGTCTGTTCGCATTGTTGTTGCAAGGCGTGTAAGCGATCGCACAATTCGTGCGGCATTTGCATGTCAAAGTTCGACTGAGCAACTGCCTGAGACTGCCTGCGAGCGATTAATCAAAATATTTTTGTATGAGCAGAGTCGGAGTCGAAGTTGGAGTCGAAGTTGGAGTTGGAGTCAGGGCCGCAATTGTGGTTGCACCATTGATCATGCTGATTATGCCTGTTGCCGATCGTGACTTTGATATTTTTCTCCTTTAATTTTCTCCCATTGTGCTGTGCGGAAAAGCCGACATTGTGCGCCGCTGGCCAAAGAAAGTTTGAAGTTCGTTATGAAAATTGCCAAAAAGAAAAACCAGGAAAGCCGCAGAAAACTAAACAAACAAAAAACACGACCCCAAAAATGAGCACAAAACTCGCCGCTTTGTGTTTTGCATGCACTTCTTCGAACTGATAACGGCAATTGTTGCTCACGAAAAGTAAATATTTGTTAGGGCCAATGCAAAGAACTGCAAATTGCATTTAATTTAGTGATAGCACGAGGCCGATAACGTATCATATTCATTGCGAAATCAGCGCACAGTCACGGGCAGACTAATGTGAATTCATCGTAAAAAAGAGAAAGAGAGAAAGAAAGGCGAGAAGATGAAGGGTGGTACACGCGTCACTGCATCAGAGTCTATCGGTACAAAGAGACGATGAGTGTTAGAACTCTAAATAAGCACTCGTAATTACTTATTAAATCTAAAGTAAGTCTTGAATGATATAGAAATACAATAGAGTACTTTAATATCGATCAATTTAAATGAATTCATATGATATAGTTAAAGATATCGTGTAAGTACCTTCAAATATGAATCACAAATATAAAATCCATTAAAAAAGAAAATCCGGTTGAGAGTTTACATTAAACCAGTAAGAAAAGCAACAGTCGCGCAGCACGCGACAGTGGGATACCCTTCGACCTATGTTCCCGTGTAGTTTAATTTGTTAAATTCATACACATATGTATGCATATGCACATGCTTTGAAATTAATCCCGACAGATGGCGCTCGCGCTTCGCGCTCGCCCGCCTCCCTTGTTAGCTGACAGAAGCACTTGGTTGCTCATACTTTCTTAAATAACTTTTGTGTTTATTGTCCGATCGGACTGAAATTTGGAGACTACGTAGATATTTCATTAAGCTTAGTATATGTTAAGTCAGAAAGTTCTATCTTTTAAACAGCGCTTACAAATTGAGTTCAAAAATTAAATTATGATTTGTGGAGGCGGTGGGCGTGGCACCTAACATTTGAAATAAACTTGATCTGCTTGATCCACACAGGAGTCTTCCTGCCAAATTTGGTAACTCTAGCTTTTATAATAGCTGAGATCTGTGCGTTCATACAGACGGACAGACGGACAGACGGACAGACGGACAGACGGACAGACAGACAGACATGGCTCAATCGACTCGGCTAGTGATCCTGAGCAAGAATATATATACTTTGTGGGGTCTGCCACGCCTCCTTCTGCCTGTTACATACATTTGCATTTTGCACAAAGTTAGTATACCCTTTTTGACCATTTTCAATGGTCGAAGGGTATAAAAATACGATATACGAGTATCTAAAGATCATCAACTGAACTAATCGTCAAGTTTAAACCAGTAAGAAAAGCAACAGTCGCGCAGCACGCGACAGTGGGATACCCTTCGACCTATGTTCCCGTGTAGTTTAATTTGTTAAATTCATACACATATGTATGCATATGCACATGCTTTGAAATTAATCCCGACAGATGGCGCTCGCGCTTCGCGCTCGCCCGCCTCCCTTGTTAGCTGACAGAAGCACTTGGTTGCTCATACTTTCTTAAATAACTTTTGTGTTTATTGTCCGATCGGACTGAAATTTGGAGACTACGTAGATATTTCATTAAGCTTAGTATATGTTAAGTCAGAAAGTTCTATCTTTTAAACAGCGCTTACAAATTGAGTTCAAAAATTAAATTATGATTTGTGGGGGCGGTGGGCGTGGCACCTAACATTTGAAATAAACTTGATCTGCTTGATCCACACAGGAGTCTTCCTGCCAAATTTGGTAACTCTAGCCTTTATAATAGCTGAGCGCTTACAAATTAAGTTCAAAAATTAAATTATGATTTGTGGGGGGCGGTGGGCGTGGCACCTAACATTTGAAATAAACTTGATCTGCTTGATCCACACAGGAGTCTTCCTGCCAAATTTGGTAACTCTAGCTTTTATAATAGCTGAGATCTGTGCGTTCATACAGACGGACAGACGGACAGACGGACAGACGGACAGACGGACAGACGGACAGACGGACAGACGGACAGACAGACAGACATGGCTCAATCGACTCGGCTTGTGATCCTGAGCAAGAATATATATACTTTATGGGGTCTCCGACGCCTCCTTCTGCCTGTTACATACATTTTCATTTTTGCACAAAGTTAGTATACCCTTTTTGACCATTTTCAATGGTCGAAGGGTATAAAAAATACATTTTGAATTATTCAATATACTAAGTGCATATATTAATATATATAGTACATATATAATAATATATGAATAACATTTTACAAATAGCATATATGAATACGTAATGCATCAACAAATTTACATGCATTACTAATATAATAATTAGTAATTGTAGTTAAAAATAGAAAACTTTGTGCCATAAAAAAATCAGAAATATTAAAAAATCGATCATAGATCTCAAGTCATTATGTAGGTATAAATAATTCTCATGCAAATCAGCTACTCCAACAACAACTTGTGAGTGAATTCATTTAAAGCGACACTCCTTTGGAATGCGTTACATATTCTGTTCGACTTAGATCGATTTATATGGTCAGCTATTAAATCGAAATTGATGAACGCACATTTATTTATATGTACGGCCGATCGCAGGGCGAATTGTTTAGAAAGTAAAGATCACAAATAAATGTCTAACGAGCAAGAAATTGTGACAAAGCGCAGAAGCGAAGAGTAAATGACCGACACCAAAGCAAACCAGTAAGAAAGCAACAGTCGCGCAGCACGCGACAGTGGGATACCCTTCGACCTATGTTCCCGTGTAGTTTAATTTGTTAAATTCATACACATATGTATGCATATGCACATGCTTTGAAATTAATCCCGACAGATGGCGCTGCGCTTCGCGCTCGCCCGCCTCCCTTGTTAGCTGACAGAAGCACTTGGTTGCTCATACTTTCTTAAATAACTTTTGTGTTTATTGTCCGATCGGACTGAAATTTGGAGACTACGTAGATATTTCATTAAGCTTAGTATATGTTAAGTCAGAAAGTTCTATCTTTTAAACAGCGCTTACAAATTGAGTTCAAAAATTAAATTATGATTTGTGGGGGCGGTGGGCGTGGCACCTAACATTTGAAATAAACTTGATCTGCTTGATCCACACAGGAGTCTTCCTGCCAAATTTGGTAACTCTAGCTTTTATAATAGCTGAGATCTGTGCGTTCATACAGACGGACAGACGGACAGACGGACAGACGGACAGACGGACAGACGGACAGACGGACAGACAGACAGACATGGCTCAATCGACTCGGCTAGTGATCCTGAGCAAGAATATATATACTTTGTGGGGTCTGCCACGCCTCCTTCTGCCTGTTACATACATTTGCATTTTGCACAAAGTTAGTATACCCTTTTGACCATTTTCAATGGTCGAAGGGTATAAAAAAGCAAAGCAAAAGCGAAGAGACAAAAGCAAAACAAAATCAAAATCAAAACAAACAAGTGGAAAATGTCTTGCTTTTTTTACACTTTTTAATTGGCTGCTACGATTCGGTCTCGTTTTGATGTTGTCTAATTGACTTGTTGCTGTTGCTGTTGTTGTTGTTGTTCGGTTTGTGTGTCCCGATCGAAGTTGCATGTGGCCATAAAAGCGGCGCAGTGAGTGGCAACTGCAGCTGCTTTGCACGCTGCACATTATGCAGACATTAGCAGCGTTATATGGCCCGATTAAGTGCTCATAAAACACTCCCGCCTCCCTGCCCTCTCACGCTCTCTCTCCCTCCCTCACTTCACCCACTCGGTTTCATTTGCGAAGCCCAAAAAATAAAGATCTAATAGCCAAAAGCGCATTAATTACGTGGCTTCTGGGCCTCTATAAGCCACTTAGCCAGCAACAGCATCCAAAAAGATTCCCGCACCGCGCAATGGCGGCTTGCGGCTTAGCCGTGTTGGTCTCCCGCACTGAGCATTGCTTTTTAGCCTTTTCACCTGTCTGTTTACCTTTTCTACTTTGGCCTGAGGCCGTGCAGGACCTGCAAAAAGCTCTAAGTTTGTCTTTGTCTTGCTGTCTCGCTCTCTCTCACACTCTGTTGCTCTCTGTCTGCCCAGGCAAGTGTTAATAATCTTTTGTACAAATTTGTGTAATTGAGATTTGTGGCGCTTTTAGCATAAATTCAATTGCCACACTGACTCTTAAATGTTTGCGCTCCAATGGAGGTTTATAAATGGACAGTTTTAATTGAATTATGTATTTTATATAAATTGTTGACTCTAAATTGATGAGGAAATATGTTATTTTTAGGCAGTTTGTTTTGCATTTTAAAACATATTTACACTTGGCTTTTCCAGTAAATACTTTGTCAATATCAAAATATAGGTTTCATGTTAATGTTTGCATAATAATTATAGTACTATATGTTCGTTATTATAATTAGAAAATAGTCAGAGTTAAGTTATTTTAAGCTTGCATATCTTGACCAAGCTCTTTATTTCTTGTTATTCTTTCTTCTTTATTTCTTCTATCAATGAAACACAAATTTCTTTACTGTTTAGAAGCAATTAAATATTGAATCAAGTATACAAGCCGTACCCTGACTATATTAACTCAATTAAAAGGCTTAGTAAAACGATTGCCATGAGATCATCTTTTCAATTATTCAATTTACACGTTTGATAAAGAATACATCATTACTTGTACAAGATATCAGTATCTTATCGGCTTAATCTGCACTGATTTACTTGACAGGACATAAACATACATACGTGTACACATAGCATATATCCAACACCATACATACACACACAAACTGTAAGCTGTGCTCAATTGTTGTCCATTGGGGGAACCCATTGATAAGTTTCCGTAGTTCTTTTCGCCCTTGTTGAAGTGGAAATCAATGCTAATTAAAGTCACGTTGATCTTTTGCTTCACATATGCCTCCCTCCACATACATACATTGTATGGATTTCGAAATTCATTCATTCATTGTTGTTGGCGGCCCGCATGGTTGAAGGGGAAACCATAACATAACATAGTAGGAAATTGTGGCCGAGTGCCGAGCGAGGTTCAGTGTCAAATGTCAACTCGATGTCGATGACGACACGAGTGTGGCAATTAGACGATGCTCAGCGTGACGTCAAAGCAGCAGTGCATAAGTGTTTAGAAATACACAGACACACACACAGACACTTACATATACAGTCACACATACGTAGATGTGTGTGTGTGTGTGTTCGCTTGCCGTGTGCCACATGAGATATATAACATTTAATTGACACATGTAAAACTTGTCAACAAAACACGGGGCCTGCCACTGGCATCGATTGCCCCCACTCAGCCTCCTTCTCTCTCTCTCCTCCCTCTCCCTCTGGCCACCGCTTAGGCGCTGACACGTTGCCACCGCCTGTCGCTACCACTGCCACTGGCACTGCACCCCGTGTGTTCTCTGCCTCTTCTCGTTTGGGGCCACCAACTCTAAAATATGCCTGTGTGATATATGGGAACGCTAATTGCGACTATCGATGTCGACGCCGATCTCGATGGCGCTGTCGATGTCGATGGCGTTGTCGATCTCGTTGTCCGATCGCATTTGGCGTAGTCGGTTAAAAAATACTTCAACAGAATCGTGCGAATTTTCAACGAGTGTAAAAAGATTTTCTTGTTTCCCATTTTCCGCCTGGCTTTGAAGTTGATTTAGTTGCTAAACGTTGTTGACGCTTTGCCTCTGCGAGTGTCTCTGTGTGTGGTGTATGTGTGTATGTGCCAGTTTTGTGTGCGCTTATTTGTTGTCTTGTTGGCTGTTTGTTAAACAAATCCGCGCCGTTAATTGCCGGCCAAAGTGTCAAAGCCAGCAAAGACAAGACGCAACAAAACAAAACATGACAAAGCAAAGCACAACACAACGAGAAACGTAACGAAATGAAGCAAAAGCGAAGCAATTTAGCACGAGAAAATTTCTCAGAACATTACGACACGTTGCTTGATTCGACAAAGCTCCTAAGACTCCACACTGCTCACCTTCTCCCCACTCGATACTACTCCCGCCTCTCTGGCTACTCTATAACATTGTCAGCTCTTCAGTTGGCCCATTAGTCGAGGCGTCTGCTCGTCTGGCTGCCACTTGGGCTGCCACTCAATAAATACTTTGATGCATTATTCTAGCTTGCATTCAATCAATAAGGCAATCGTCGGCCCAACTCTCCTTCCACTCCCTGCCCTCCTTTGACCTGCCTTGTGTGGCCTGCTCAGTTGTTTTTCTAGTGGCTTTTCCGCAAAATGCTTTTAATTCAATTTTATTTCAATTTAATTGCCACATTGCCGGCTGCATTGCCGGCGTTGCCTTCTGCCCGACTGGCTCTGTCTGCCTATCTCTGTCGATCAGCTCGATGCGATGACTGCGACTCGGCAGCAGGGGCCAGGCCTAAGGCTGCCGACTGACTGCTGGACTGATTATTTCGCCCGCTCTCTCGATATTATACAATATTTTCGCGTTGATATATGGTATGTGCTCGACAGCAGCAGCGACGGCATTTCTAATGCATTTCGAGTTCTTCGCCTCGAGTTTTCTATGAATTTTCCATAAACAATGCTAAATGGAAATTGCTGGCATGCATTTGACTGAGGCAATTGAACTACTTTTCGATTTATGCGCGTGCATCCAAATAGAATTTGAAAATGATCAATTAAATGTGTGTGAAACTTCTAGATCGTGAGTGGGTTTAATATATATGAAATTACATATTTGTATAGAGGAATGATGAAAAAGAGAAAAGTTAGGAAAGACACAGTGAAGCCACACTTAGGATATGTTACAAAAAAGTATTTGAATACCCTGCACTTCAGTTTGAACACGGTATAAAAACTGAATAATTGCATTTCTAACTTCTGGGTTCATTGTTCATCAAACTAGTTGAATTTTAACAAAGGTTATCGTCAAAGCTTATAATCAGTTCTACAAGTATTTTATTTAGGCCGTATTAGAAAGGATTATCTTGAGGTAACTTCCTGATGCTGCTTTCTAACTTGATTAGTAACTGAGATTTGTATATAGACCAATCGTATCGGCTCAACTACTAAGATTGATACGGATTTATTCCCTTTATTTGATCATTTAACCCTCTTCTGCCTTTCTCACTTGTACACCCTCTTTCTCAAACGTTCAACGCCTGCAGGGTATACTGACAACAAAAACAATGCGCTGCTTAAGTAAATGTAACCCAATGCAAACAGTACAGTGAGCAATGCAGGCAGGCACTTCCCGGCTGATAATAATGCGTAGCGTATTAATTACCGCACACCAGAGCGTATGCGTGACATACGTATGTAGTACTTAGAACCATTGTGCCTTTGATCGACGACGACGACGACGACGATGACTGCGCTGCAGCGATGCACGTTTAACTGATAAGACGATGACATAAGCGAAGCAGACTTAACTTAATAAGACGCTGCCAGGCGCTGCCTGACGCTGAGTGACCTTCGGTATCGGCTTTGGGTTACACGCAAACACACATACACACACATACATACGCATACACACTATAAATCGTGGACATCATAATAAAACGCAATCTTATTTCGCTCTGTTTTACAGTCGTGCACACCCACATATACACACACACCCGCACACACACGCTCAGCCATTGCACGGCGCCATGGAGTTCACAAGACATTTGAGTTTATTGGCGCTCGCATTGCTCACAGTTCTGGCACATTATGGACTCCACGCTGATGCCTGTATGTGCGAACCGCAGCATCCCCAGACGCATTACTGCAAAGCTGATTATGGTGAGTAGAACTGGCGGTGCGTAATCGTGTGTAAAGGATGCGCCAGTGCTCGCAAAACGAAAGCTCGATAAAAATTCCTGCATTTCTCATTTCATTGACAGTTGTCTTGCTGCGTGTTCTGCGCAAATCCAGAGCCCTCGAGCCTGGCAAAGTTGTCTACAAGGTGCAAATCAAGCGCACTTATAAGGTAAGTTCGAGTGACTTTTATGATGTGAAGGAAACTCCCTTTGATTTGTTGCAAATACTAAAGGAACCTATAAAACTCATATATTCCTTATCAGCTTCGTGTACTCCTCAATAACAGTCCTAAAACATTTTTAATGACACATTTAAATTGAAAATAGAATCGAATATTGCATAACAAAGAAACTAGAAACCTTTCTTTTTGAACTTTGTAACCTAATCGAACTTGTCGTCTCTCTTTAGGCCACACCGGAGGCACGACACATGCTGCGTGATGGACGTATCTCGACGCCTGGCGATGACTCGATGTGCGGCGTTGATTTGCAACTGGGCAGACTGTACATCATAGCAGGGCGCATGCCGCAGCTTAATTTGTGCAACTACTACAAGGACTACACCAAGATGACCATCAATGAGCGCCATGGGTTCAGCGGTGGCTACAGCTTGGGCTGCAACTGCACACTGAACAGGCTGAACCACGCACCACGGGACATGTCACTGAGCACGTATATCCAGGCGCAGAGCAAACGCTGCCGTGGCATGGATTGCCTGCGTCCCAATGACAGCTGTGCGTGGTCATTCAAGAGCAAGTGCGAGGTGATGTACTCGGCCTGTGTGCCTTATCACATACGCACCCACTACGGCAACGTGCAGCACTGTCGCTGGCGACGCACGCACATGTACAACAAGTGCATCAGCAATCCCTAGAGAGACAGAGAGAGAGAGAGAGAGCGAGAGAGAGAGTGCGATCCCCACCTGCCCCTACTTCTGTTATGCTACATCTACAGTTACATTTTATTTGCGATTATATATTCTTTTGTGCAGAGCTTTAATTCGTACGTGTTATGCCCCTTATGTGTTACCATATTTATTAGTGTGTCCTTAATTCAAACGTAGCTTACTTAATTAGTGATTACACTTATTGTTAATTCTCTTAATACACACACTTACCAAATCACGCGGATTGGGGAAGAATGTCTGCTCGATCAGCGGGAAGCCGTCCTTGCCGAGGCGACGCTGCAGCTGCATCAGGTGCGAGAAGACCCAAGGCTTGTCCTGTTCCACCACAGAGTAACCCAAACAATGTACAGTTAGTTCACGTTCCCGTCTCCTCCATATTACTTTTTGACTTGCGACTCACCTGGAATTGGTAAACAGAATGCAGCGAATTGATGCTGGGTACTCCGCCATATTTGAGGGCCAACACGGTCGATCGAAAGTCGAGGGATCCATCGCGTGGTGGCTGCCGTATCAACACGAAATCCGGGCGGAACGAACGGTGGACCTGTTGATGTTTCGAAAATTAAATCAAAGAAACACAATCAGCACACAATTTTGTAATTATAGTAGACACTTTACTCATTTTTTTTTAAATATGAAGTGAGACAATAAAAAAATACATGTAAAACGAAAGTTTCCCTATGCTGTAACTTGTATTTAAATTATTGGCAGACTACAAATCAAACTTGCTGATAACTCTGCTTTTTTCCCGTCAAATCTAGCATTTTTCTAAGTTCCAAAGCGGGACAAACACGGGAACGGCAGACAGCGGGAAATCTAGCTTTTTTCAGATTTGTCGCCATTCGCCACAATGCTGCAATGCAAGCAGTGTCAAGCAGTTCGCTGCGTACCTAACAAATTTTGTATTGCATACTTTTGTGATGCGCAAAGAAAGCTTAACAGCCCTCTGTTAAAAACACGTTTTTTGCCCTGCCACGCCCCCTGGCGCGCAGGAGTCGGTTTCCAACAGAATTTTTCTTAAAAAAATTAGAGAAACTCGAATAAAGGGGTTAAACTTAGGAGGCCTTTCTAGAGCGTGTATGCACTTCACGAACTTGGAAACCTGCGTTCTAGTTAAATGAAGAAAAAAGGAACAGGTGAAAAAAAACTGTATGCCGCTATCTCATCTGGTTTTGGCGCAATTTCAATTTGAAAATCGCGAAAAACTGCCGTTATTCCAAATGAAAAACTGCTTGTTTTTTGCTAACAGAGCTATTTCCCAAGACACGATCCCCAATTTGTGTCATGGACGGTCCATCCACTAAGCAGTGAACTGCAGTATACTGCTTAGCGATCTTGATCGCCAAAATTGCATTACCGACGTTGTGGCGGAATTTTTTTTAAAATTTAAAAAAATATCAAATTTAAAGATTATCGCTTACACAGGCCTTTTAAAAACTTCCTAACAATTGTTAAATATGGACAGATTAATGTGTGTTTATATAAAAACATAGGCCCCTGATTGCAGGCTTAAAAAGGAAATAGGATGCAACAAAAGAAGCTGAAGAAGACTTATGCTGTCTGTCTGTCTTGACACGTGCGTGCTGGACTTGCAATATTTGCAGAATAACTGGACACTGAACCGCAGGGAAGGTACGTCATATCGCCATTCAAGGTGAGTGTGGATTTTTTTCTTTTCATTTCCTAAGCACTATAAGGACGTTTCGAGTACATTAGTGCCTGTGAGTCGGATAAAGAGAACACCTCGAAGCAAACACAGAATGCGAAGTAATGCCAGGAAATTGCTGATAAAAATAATACCCGAGAGTACTGTGGATGGCAAGTAAATTGAATGGCACTGCAAAAATGTGGGTAAGCCAACAAAGCGCTAAAACCCACTCCATAGCGAATTGAAATTAAATGTGCAAGCAATGAAAACAAAAAAACAGACAAACAGCAAAAAAAAAAATAAAGAGGACTCGACAAGGGACCTTAGCACGGAGCAGGGCAACTGTCTGAGCACATTGCACACTTATTAAGAACAAACACGACGCATCCCACAGTGCCAAAGTGTCGTGGAGGGGAAGGGGCGGGGCAATGAGGTGCAGAGTACTCACCCGGGTGCCGTTGCGATAGGCTGTCATTGAGATAACCGGTCCGGTATCGGCGCTGGACACCACGGCAATGTCCTGCGGATGCAAAGGACGATAGAATGCTAAATATAACTTCGTTGTCCTCTCCTCTGCTTACCCGGAATTCAGCCTGCTCGACGCGTATATCGAAATCGTTATGCAGGCGCCGCCCACGGAAGTACTTGGACCAATCGGTGTTCTGATCATCCAATACCAGCAGCGTGTAGTATTTGTCCTTGTTGAAGGCTGGCGCACGTTGAGTGGCGCTCTGAACAGCAGCTCCTGTGATGTGATCAATGAATACATATAACTGGTTCTATATAAGATTTGCTCTCAGCATGCTTAGGGCTTAATCAAGTACACCATCTCACTGCAATATTCTCAAGTTCAAGTATCATTTCCAATTGGAGAAGCACAAACTTCACAAATTAACTAAAGGTACTAAGAAGTTTAGCTCTGTACCCTACACAGCCTAGTGCCAAAAGAGAACTTGCAATTTGCATATACAAATTGGTTTGACAGATAGTAAAATACACATGCAAATGTTTGAATACGTATCACAAATCGACCCCATGTCGTCCTATTTATCTGGCTGTCTATTTGCCTCTCACTTAACTTTACATTAATCCCCTTTCCTTTCCCTTTGTTACTATGTCCATGTATTCCTTTGTCTGTATGTCATCCCCACTGTGTCTGCTTTAAAAAAGCCCTTCAGGTCCGTTAAATATTGTAAATAACTCTGTAACCTTTGAGTGTTATACCTTACTACATACATACCTGCAAAGTTGGTAGGTCATTGCACACTCTATTTATAGGTACGAGTATTATGAACATTAAACTAGAATGATATGCAGCAACTTCCCTAATGAAGCGTGATTACTAAAGTAGAGAACTGAAACTGAAGCTGATACTGAAATTGAGAACATGACAAACTGAGATGATGCACGTCTTGGTGGGGGGCGGGCTGAAATTGAGCTCGAGGAGCACACACACACTGCATTATGTGTTTGTATTGTTTTGTCTTATTTGTGGCCATAGCATACCCAATATGGAGGCACCTTGATCTCTTGCTGCACCGGTCAAACTCTGCACACGCTGCAGCAGACTCTCACGCGACTTGGCCGGGCTGGTGGGTGCGCTAACGCCACGTGGCGGCGCAGGAGCCGCTGCCGCCGGTGCTTTGCCGGCGCCGAAGCTTAGCGAAAGATCCGGTGCGGCGCCGGCGGGCTGCGGCGGCAGCTGACCCGGTGCCGGTGGTGGCGGCATATTCGGTGGACCGCCAGCGGCATGCGGCGGCGGCTTCGTTGGTTGGTCCTGTATAGGACGCGCAGCTGGCGGCAAGCTATTGGGATCAACATCATCGACCTCGGAAGACAAGTCTCCCGAGCTGAATCTGAGCGTCGTGCGTGAATGTGTTTTGTTTCAATGCGGATGCGGATGAGGGAAATCGAACCATACAACAAGTGAAGAGTGCAGCGCAAGGAAGATTAGATTAAGAGAGAGAGAGAGAGAGAGGACGAGAAAGAGCACACGTTTTGCGGGAGAAGAGAGAATAGACAAACATATGAAATCTCAAATTAGTTTCGTCCCACTGGCGACACGAGGTCGCATTCCTTTTTTAAGGTCTTTACCTTCTCTTCAGGAAATTAACATTGGAAGTGAAGCTTGACTTGAACGACGAGAAATTCAGGGTGCTGCTTTTTGGTTCCTGTTTTGCGGCACACACGAAGAGAGACAGAAATATATAGAAAGAGTACAAAGAGAGCTCGTTAAGCTGACTTATTTAATAAGTAAGGTGCGTTCAATTTAGGGCATTCACGAGTCGAATATGTTTTTGTTTTCAGTGCATAAGTAACAACACACACACACAGTTACAGTATCACACACACACACACACAATTTAAAATAGTTTATTATGCGTACATTGAAGGCAAACACGTTGAAAGCGTTAAATTAAAACACAAAACGCAATAAAAATGCATACGTTAAGGCCTACGGGGCGTATACGCAACGCACTTCGCCACTTCGAATGTGAATTCACACAGTGAAAGATGGTAAAAAGCATAAAAGTGGTCTACAAGGGCCAAGACAACAAGAGCAACTCAGCTCGTCTTGCTTGCGCCTTTGCGTTGTGGACCCAATTTCAAATTTCATATGTCATCTTGTCAGAGATCGATTAGTAAAGTATATATAACATATATGCAATATCAATATTGATTTCCTTCCCATCACTTATAAAACTGCAGATATAATGGTTAAATAGATAGCATGGAATCGCAATGACAGTGTGCGACTGATGGATTCTGGTTGCGTGAGCGAACGGACAGAGACAGTAGGTGGAATAAATAAAAAAAGTAAAGAGCAGCAGAAAATTAAGCTGACTTTTGGTGTGCCGAAGTTCTGAGTGAGAGAAGTATAATACTGTTGATTTTGGTGAAGTTATACCAATATATTCTAGAGCTAAGCAGGCTTGGGATGAAGTGCTACGAATAAATGGATAGCTTTGACTGTATTTAGCGGAAGTTGGTGATATATTTGATAACAATAAAGGTTCTTGTACCAAACATAAACTTTAGCTTGATATACATAAGTCTGATTTCAAATTGAAATAGAATTTAAATTCAAAGAGAATATGCATGTTAAAGAGCAATTTTATTTAATTTCGATATTTTTAAATATATATGCAAATATTGATATATAGTTTCTAAGGAAATATCAGTGGAAAATGTCATCTGGTTAGATTTTTAGCAGACGGAAGGACAAATAGACTAGCTAACATATGGTTAAAGATTGCCGATTCGTGCCAAGTGATGTCTTGGTTGTCTTTAAGGAATTATCCCAGTCTGCTGCCCTTATAATAGTTAACTTAAGCAAGGGTATAAGAAAACATTAAAACTATGCAATTAAAGCTTAGCTGAAATTCAATTTCAGCTTGTGTGCATGAATAAACGTAAAAACTAATTGCCCCAAGGGAAATATGAATAGACAGACGCAGCCAACAGCTGGCAACAGGTGCAGTTGGCTGCTGGCTGCTGCTCGCAGCTGGGCAGGATAGCTACAGACAATGGAGAAGGATTAGAGTTGCCTGGCAACCACCAAAGCCAACACGTTGATGGTGCCTCAAGCTTTGTGCGACTTGAAAAGCAACGATAAGTGCCACCAGCTCAGCCGCTCGGCTTGGCTTGCCTTGTCCCTCTGTCGCCCTGTCGTCCTGTCGCTTTGTCGCCCTGTCGCCTTGTCAAGTGTGTGTGTCAAACACTTGTGTGGCCCAAAAGCTGGCGGGTCTTCGAGGACCCATTCGAATTTGTACCCTAGCACAGCGGCACTTGAAACTTTTCAGCAGGCTGACATTATGGGCCAACACGCACGACAAACAAGAGCCGACTGGCCCGCGGCGACGGCGCAGCCATTTATGGGCTTTATGGGCGGGACGTGTGGCAACAGTGGCAAGACGAGGCTTAAGCTGCGGCAGGCTTTAAAGGCAACTGAAAATGCGTTCTACGAATGAAATGAAAGCTTAAGCAAGGTGTGGCATGACATATGAGTGAGTATGTGATATATAGATGATATGTGTGGTATATAGCTGAGTGGGGGGTAGTTAGGTGCGGGGTTGCTGGAATGTGCGAGCAGTTGCAGTTACAGTCGGCGCTGCCTTACCGGTGGCGGGGCGCAGATTCGCCCACACCCAGCAGTTGCAATGGCGCTAATATTGACTGTGGACAACGATGGAGTTGAACAGTCGCTGGTCGCTGTTCAGTGGGTCGCTGTTGCTGCCTGATGTCGTCACTAGCTTCTTTAGGATTTAAGACGTTGCTTCCTTCTGCGCTACAAAAGAGAAAGAAAGACAGAGAGAGAGAGAGAGAGGGGGAAACTTATTAAAACTTGTGTAGTCAAAGATATTTACACAGCAACTGCCACAGGCAAATTGCGAGCTAAAACTTTTGACAGTGTCCTCGCAAAGACAAAAATTCCATTGTCAGGCGAACCTAGCCCCCCTTCCCCCTCCCTTGGCTGCTTATCGGGCACTGGCATGACTGGCAGCCCAACTGTCTGCCGCATCGTCTGCCCAACTGTCTGCCAGGCTGACTAACTGCGGTTGCTTTTTATTGTTATCGTTGCTGTTGCTGCTGTTATTGTGTTATTGCTGTTGCTGTTGTTGTTGGTGCTGTTGTTGCAGTTGCTTCTATTTCAGCTGCCAACTCGAACGTTGATTTGGTTCAATGCACTCCTTGCTAGCAAACTAGGACAAACCATGCAGGCGTAAATATGAAACCAAGAGTAAGAAGTCGAGCACTCTTGACTGGCCACAAATGTAGCTATGCTTCCTGCAGCAGCAGCAGTAGAAGAAGAAGAAGACGACGCAGAACAGTCGCAGCGCTCTTAAAGTTCTTCACACATACCAAATAATTTCTCTTAAACTTTTACCATGGCGACAAACAAAAAAGCTTTGTTAGCCGACAAATCACAGTCACACTTTGAAACTGCTGAATAATTGACTAAGCAGAGCAAATCACACAAGGCTCATACACACACACACACACAGACGTACAATATGTTATATGCTTGCTTGCATGCAAAACTAATTAAAGTTTTCCCAGTGCGTCACACAATATAAATTGCTGACTGTGATTGCGATTGCGGTTGCGGCTTGTCGCGCGATTTCAAGTTTGGCTAGCGAAAGTTTTTTATAATTTTGTGTTGCCTACATTTGGGCGCAAAGGTTGCCTCACAGTGTGCGTGCTACAAATTGTTGACAGAGAGCAGGTCGCAGGTCGCCCCTTGGGTTGTCCTTGAAGTTAATATGCGCATAAATTGTTGTGCTGTTGCCGGCAGGCGGGAGTGTGTGCAGGGAGGGGGGAAGGGGCGGTGGCTCCGCGTGGGACATCGAATTGCAAATACCCAATTTACCGGGCTATAAAAAATGCATAAAGCGTTGGATATTGCGAATCAAATACTTTGGACACTCTTCGCTCGGCAGATATGCATTTATGACATAAGCGCGAAGTCACGTTACGCATACGCCATGTGGCAAACGGTAGCAATGGCGTCACTTGGTCTATTGCTGTCGCCCTGTGACATTCTCTGTGGGCGCACCACACACACACACACTCGAACTTCCGCTACGTTTGAGATCAGAGCTAAGAGAATTTTTTTCGCCTGTGGTTTCCACCTCTGCTCTGCTCTGCTCTGCTTGACATTTACCATTCTCCGCTGTGTGTCCTCATCGCCCTCTTGTTCGTGGCTAAATGTCAAAGTTGAGACTGGCTTGAAAAAGTCGGAATCGGAATCGGAAATGAAAGGGAGCGCGTGCACACAATTTACTTGAGCTCACATTGATGGATAACCGGCAAGTTGGACTCAATATACACATACATAGACACAATTGTTATGTATGCATGTGTATATACAGCTGAGTCTGTTTATATAACGGAAGTCCACAAAGTTTGATTTAATGAAATGAGATGCTATTTATATCCTCGTTAGCCTCGGCAGCTGCTCTTTGCAACAGTTGTAAACTTTATTTAATTGGCGAATTAAGGCAGAATTTACTTTTTTTGCATGTGAGGGAGGACTCTAACTCTCTCAACTTTCTAAATTTATAATCAGCGAGCAAGGAACTGAACTGTGGCAGAACTTTGCTCGGTCTCCATTAGAACGCTTAAGCTTGCCATGATGGGCTGCAGCTGCAGTGCGTACACAGTGCGCAACAATCCATCAACCTGGGGCAGCAGCATAGATTTCAACACTCTCCTCCGACTTCGTCGAAGGGAAGTGAGAGGAGAAAAAGCAGTAGCCTCGTTGCGACACCTGCAGGCAGAGAGCTAACCCATTTTTCAGACCGCATTTCCTTTGCTTTTGCTGACAGCTCCTGCCATAAACGAAGGAGCGAAATGAACGAACGTTTAATGTTCTTTCGATGGTAATTAAACAGGAAAGCAAAAACAAGGCGACAAAGCGAGGAAGGAGCTAACAAAAATGAGACACGAATGTGGCACGAAGCGACGACACACACTGCTGAGGGGTCAAAGACTCAGGCACGCAAATAGCAACAAGGAGAAAAAACAGCAACACTGCAAACACAAAACTGCAACGCATTGTTGCCTCCCATTTGCAGCTTAGGCCACGTGCCATGTGCATGTGTGTATGTGTGTGTTTTCTCATTAACTAAACGAGTTTTCGTTGCATACTGCAAGGCTCCTAATTATATTTACTGTTTGCCAACTAAGCAATTAACAATACAAATGAAAATTGCACAACTCACGCCCCCAATAGACTTCCCTACTTCGCCTCTACTCCCTCTATTATGTTGCGCCCTCCCTTTGTTGTGGCTGCGCGCAAGCCAAACGCTTTAATCGCCAACGCTTTTTGTTTTACTTCTAATTCAATAAAACGCTTTTGCCACTGCCTCCGTCTCTACCTCCACACTCGCCTGGGGTTTGTTGTTACTGTGTCTGTTCACGCTTATCACGTACAGACACACGCACACCTCTCTCTCTCTCTCTCTCTTACACACACACACATACACGCTGCCTTGTCTGACTGACTTAGTGATACAGAATTTTACCGTGTTTCGATTTTTTTTGGCAATTCCAAATGCCTCAGCCGAGTTGAGACTGAGTCGAAGACTTCCTTGCTGGCCAAATTGAACTGCACTAAAACGCACTTTCAAATCGCGTTAATTAAGTTGAAAAATATACAACTGTGATAACTCGAAATAATGTTGAGATGATTATGAGAAATGGAACACAGAATGGCTTTTTTCAATATTTTTGGTTTGCTGCTTGAATTTCGAACGCACTAGGCCAAAAAATAGCTGAACTATTGTCGACGGTGATGAAATTTTCACTGAGCGAGCAACCGAGGCGCGTTGTTATATATTAATTTCCCACCAAAATGTCTAAAGGAATGAGCGTGAGAGCCAAACTGATGAGAGATAACAGACGGAGAGAGAGCAAGAGAGAGAGAGCAAGGTGAGAGTCATGTTAGATTTCCTTCCATTTATTTCATATTATTTTCTTATAAGAAATTAAAGATATGCATGAATTTAAAATTAATTGTGTAAAATCCTCTAAAATACCTACATTTATAGCCTTTTCATTGCAAACAAATTCATAACTTGCCGTTAATTCTGGCGCGTTAGTCAACACTGCACACTGTGCGCGCTCTCTCTCATGTGTTACCACCGTGGGACGAGTGCGCCTGCGTCTGATAGTAAGCCAGCGAGTGTATCGATTCATTCAACGCTTTTTACGCTTGCAGTGGGAACCACCACAAGCACAACATATACACACACACGAACACACACACGAACACACACATACACACACCAACGCACACGTGCAGCTTTATTTTTATCACCACAGAGCGTAACGCCTGAGCGAACTGGTAAAAACAGAGCCCGCTCTGTGCTCCAACTCTTTTCATCGATCTGGCAACGCTGTGAGCAAAGCCAACGGCCAAGGCGGATGAACACAACAACAACAACAACAACAAGAAACGAAAGATGTGGCCAAAAAGCGCGACGTGAAAAAATTTCAATGTGTAAACACAAAACAACAAAAACGCCAGCGCAGAGCAAACAATGACAACAAAAACAACAACAAGCAGGCAAACTGGACGCGGCAGCAGAGCGGCAACTGAGCTGCTGCTGCTGCTATGCTTAGAGCCCCAGCCCCAGCTCCAGCGCCAACGAAGCTACCCGTTTCAGTCGCAACGAAACTCTCGAGCCGTCAAGTTACTTAGCGGAAATTTGTTAGCCGTTTTTCTATCGTGTTTTTCCTGCTGAGAGAGCGCACACGATCTCTATAAAGTTGAGAGCATTTTTAACAGCATAATGTGAGTGTGGCTTAAACAAAATAACAATTGAATTGTTCACACAAGTTGTACAATATAAACGAAACCCCAACCGACAATAACAACAAATAACGACGCCACAAATTGTTGCATAAAACTTGTTTTTCACGTGCGCGTTCGCCTACGAAATGCGCAACTGAAGAGCGCGCACCGAGATCGCGAAATAATAATGTGTTAGAGAGAAGGAAATAAAATAAAAATATAATAAAAAATACAATATTTAAAAAAAACTTAAGAATATTTAATAAATGGCAAACTTCAGCGCAGTCAACGCATAAAATACAAAAACAAATCAGAAATAGTTGCTAGAAACTGTGAGAAACTTTGAGCAACTTTGCGAGCACAGTGCGTTGTGAGATTCTCTTCGATCTTGTGCTCTTCTCTTCTGCTCTTCGCAGTCTCTTTAAATCTTGGAAACATTAACAACTGTTTGATGAAGGTCTCAAGCGGATTGCATAAGTTTTGTTTGCACTGCATAAATTTAAACAAAAATCTCGTATTAGCACTGGATTTTTATTTAACGTTGAGAGTGTGTGCCAGTGTGTGTGTGAGTGTGCGTGTGCAACTGCCGTTTCCGTCAGTCTCCATAGTGATAAATAGAGAGAGAGAGAGAATGTGTCTAACTGAACCAAAATGAGTCCAGCTGCAAATTTATTAGTTATACTACAAATGTTGACTCTTCTAATGCGTCTCAACCATTTCCGATTACGTCTGTACATGTCATAATTTATATTATTTTTGTATACAATATACACTATATATAATGATATATAGTATGTATCTCACCTTCATTCATGTGCTTTGTTTTTGTGCAAAATGTCCGCGAGCTCATGACGTAAGCGCGCTGGCAGCCAACGCGTCTGTTTTTTTTGTTTTTATCTCCATTTGCTACCATATGTATATACGATATAGATATGTAGACGATACATATATGATCTGCTGTGCCATAAATTCAGCTGCACATATGTCACGGCAGCAAACTTGTTTCGGAAACAAACAAATTTCGTTTGCTTCTCGAAAACGATTCGCAAACCTTTTTTTCAACCGACATTTCCAAAACAAACGCAGATCAATTGGGGATTGAGGTTCAGATTGAGGCTCAGATTGGACTCAGATTGGGCGGTTCGCTTTTGAAAACGAAAACGTGTACGTCAGTAATACAAGAAAAAACTTAAACTGGCCCACATTGGCTGCAGCAGAAGTTTTAAAGTTCCACAATAGAAAAAAAGCATATTAAAAGATTAGAAATTATTGCGGTGTGGCAGCGGGGCTGGCTGCTGTCTGGTCTATAACACTTGTGTCACGTTTGCGCACTTGGAAATTTCCTAGAAAGTTACCAAAAGAAATCTCTGTGGAGTGATCTAGAAATGCAGCTGCGCCAGCCGCCGCCGCAGTTGAAAGCGAAGTCGATAAACCGCAGGAAATCGACTGGATATGGCGCTCAGACGTCGCAGTAGTAATTGTCTGCTCTGAGCTTGCATTGTTCTCGCATTGACTCATCAACTGATGATGAGCACGAACTACAGCAACAACAACAACAACAAAAGCAAATAGAGAATGTTAAATGAGTAATTTATTGGGAGCTGCTGCAGTTCTGTTGTTATTGTTGTTGTGCCTGCGTGCGGCGCATGAAATTTGCCATTTATTTGTCATAACAATTTGCGCCGTTGATAAACGACTCTTTGCAGTTGCCAAAGGGATACGTGACGTCACAGACAGACAGAAGAATAAAAGACTTAGACAACGAACGTGCGCGTCCACAATGACAAACCACATAAAGGAGAAGGCGCTCGCCCTGCTGCTACTCGCCACGCTGCTAGTTTCACAGGTAAGTTCACACACACAGACACACACTTACAATTATAAATCGTAGTACTCCAAGTAGTTTTTCCCTCCATTTCACTTTTCATTTGCATACAATAATGTTCTTGCCGGGGCCAGAGCATAAAAACGAGGTTAACCGCCGCCGCGGTTCTGACATTATCCGAGAGCATTTTCATGGCGCACAAACAACATTCGCTGCGGGCACGTGAATTTTCCATGGCAATTTTCCGGGGCAAGACAAATTAATGAACTCCAACAATCGGCTGCAGCGAAGACTTGCGATTGTGCGACTGTGAGTGTGAGTGCAGCTGCGCCCGTTACAGTTTCCCTCTTCCCTCTTAGCCACAGTTTCCTCAGTTGACTTGCCACTTGGCCAGTTTCCCCACTGTGTGTCTCAGTTTCTCACTCGGCCCGTTTGTCAATGGCTTTGGCGGCAGTTTTGGGGCGCGTCGGACTTGTGCTCATATTTTCCGCTACTACAATGTAGTACATACTACTCGGTGTGCCACTGAACGATATCTTTCGGTTACTTTTACCAGCAACGGCACCAGCACCAGCAGCAGCCCCAGCCAGCAGCCAGCAGCAGAGTGGCGCGTTCTTGAAGGGCCAATTTCCAATTGTTCGCTTCGATTTCATTTCGGAGCTTATGAAATGGCACAAATCTATTAAAACGACAGCTGCAGAGGCTTGGCACCGATCGAAACTGGCCCAAGACAGTCTTTTGCCAGCTGCATTCGAGCTGAAAGTGCGCTGTAATAAATACTCCACTATAATACCCTGTAGCTATTGAAAGAGGTGAAAACTTTTTGTAGTTCATTGAAGTCGAGACTGATTACAAAACCTGTGCTCATTTCTAATCAGCATCAATAGTGTTTGTCGGTAAAACTATGTATATCTTCGTAGTTCTCTGGTATTTGGCTGGACATTAACTCTGCAGTGAAAGTCTCTGTATGTCATAGATATCTCTAGTTTATTTCATGTTTGAAGTGTAGCCATAACTTCCCTCAAGTTTATCACTAGCTTTTCAATATATTTACCTACTGCGGAAGTAACAATACTGTCGGTTCATAAAATGAGTTTTAACCAAACATGTTACCTGCTAAATATTCTCAACATCTTTTATCGCTTTCTCACTCTTAAGCATACGGAAACTGTTTTCTTAAACAGTTTTTGTGTTTGTAGAGCGTACCTAAATATTGAGAATAGTTTAGTATAATAGTAAGAGATACATATAAATATGCTGTGTTACTATTTCTATATCATTTATACATTTTCAGAATGTTAAAACTATTTTAAATGTCAACGGTTATACACATTTAAACAGAATCTCAGTAAACGCAGTTTAAAGGAAATACGAGCATACATTAAAATAAAGTATAACCTAGGCAGCTCTAATGAGTTCATACTGAATACCAAGTACTGCTTACAGGGTGTTGTCAGTCGAGCCTTTGTCGTTTACTGCACTGCTGCTCATGACAGTTGTATACCCAAATTAAAAGACATATTTAAACTATAGTTTGACAGTCAAAAACCTCAACAAGAACTTTCAATTTCGGCTGGCGTGCAGTAACCTCTGTTGCTGGACACCTAACGGGTATATTGAACTATTCACCGATATCGGCGAACGCATAAAAATGACATCATAAACATTAAGCAGCACACACACACACACACACAGAGAGCACTCCGCCCACGGCGTCAACTGAGGCTCAGAGGCGTTTTGGGCTTGGCAACGACAGGCGGCTAAAAGTGCGGGAAAAAAGGCATAAAACCAGCCAGCAAAATCAACAACAACAGCAACAACAAGAGCTACTACTTAGCCTTTAGTTGGCGTTGGCTAATGCAATGCGCACAGAACCTTGAAGCAGAAACAACGGCAAACAAACGCGCTGGAGCAACGGCAACGAAGAGAGCAGGAAGCGGGGATGGAGATGGAGATGGGGATGGAGATGGGGCTAGGTCTGAGGATGAAGTTAATATGGAGTGAATGATAATGATGATGATGATGTTACTGAGTGTGGTATAAGCTTACCGGCGCGTCGTCTGCAAATACCCGTACACTCACATACGCACAAGAGCATATGGGTTTGTGTTAAATATCTGTTAAAATTGAAATTTAGCTAGCTTACGGGACTTCTTATGTTTTGTTATTGTTGCTGCTACTACCACAGCTACTGTCATATATCTTGTTGTAGTTGTTGTTGCTTTACTTGTTGTTGTAGTTGCTGCTGTTCCTTTTGCCTTCGCTTTGCCCACTTTTCACACTCATTAAATAAAAACGAACTTGCGTTTTCTGTTCAGTGTCTCAAAGGTTATTCACATATGTAGGAATAAAAAAAAAACACTTTAAATGCGCCACACAGCGCCAACTATCGGCAATGTTATTAATTATAATTGTCGCCTTATTGTCGCTGCTCAATGTAAATAAGCCATGTTTTACTTGCATATCAGTTCGGGGAAGATTGGGGCCGCCGACTCGCCCAATTCGATGTTCGTTCGTTCATTGTTGTTATTATTGTTACGGGCCATTAAAATCGCTTTCAATGTCACAGCAAACAAAATATGCTAATTTGCGCTACAAGTATGGTAAACACACACACACACACGCACATACATACATAGATATTCATACTACTCAGGCAGTATAAATATCTCAGTTGTATTGACCATGTCGTCATATGGTCGGGCAAAAGAAAGAAAGATTCATAAAAGGTATGCGATCTTACAGAAGTGACGCACTGAGTTCGACGCCAGAGTCTGTGGTTAAGCTGTCAGAGTTATGTGCATTATACGATATATATACGTATACAGATAAATGTACAAGCTGAAATTGCTCTAAGCTTCGAGCGAGCTGGCAAGCACGTGTTCTACCAGCGTCAATTAAAGTGAGCCCAGTTTGTTGTTAGGCACACACAAACACACACACAGACACAAATTCACACACACACACACTCAGGAGGAAGATAACTCATCGACTTATCTATATATTGTAGAAAAGCGCATGAAGCGGTTCGTCGAAAATATCAATCATTGTTTCCCATTTCTAAGAAGTGAGGCTAACAAAAGACTTAGGCAACAAACTTGTTGATTGTTTTGGCCACTTTGATTGAAGTTATTTAAGCCGCGTGTGTTGTGTGCGCTGTCTTAGCTAACGGTAGAGGCCATCTACAGTTAGCAGTTAACCAGCAAACATATTAACTAGAAGTCGACCCATTCTACCCCATTCGTTGTGCTCCCCTCTCTCCCGCGCTTATGCTTCTCAAATAGAACAACAGAATGCAAATGCAAATAGAATTCTGATCTCTTCAAAGCCTTGTCCCATTATGCTCTAATTAACAGTCTGGGCCGCCTGGACTGACGGGTCCACCAATCATATCGACCACAAAATTGAGTGCAACCAAGTGAACTGCCCGTTGCTGTCGTTGCTGTTGCACGTTGTCATCTGCAATACAGCGAACTGCGCCATCGGACCGGGGCAATTAGAAGAGCAACCAGTTTGGCCGCCAGTCGCAGTCTCCGCACGCACGCAACACCAGCTGAGCACCAGCCACACTGGGTTAGTAGTGTGTCTGCGTCTACGTCTGGAGATGGTGATGGTGACTTTGCTACGATCTGGTACTTGTATTTGGTCAGGAAACGGTCCATCCATTGCCATTGCCATTAGATTGCTCGGCTGCCTATTGGTCTCTCGCTTACTCTATAGTTTTCTCTCTATTACTCTCGGTTTTTGCGCAGTTTCAGTTCACAGTGATACATACGCAACAAGTAACAAATGCTAGAAGGCTTGAGTACACTTGACTTTTAGATACCCAGCACTGCAAACAAGTTGTACTAATAAGCTACTTACATGATAGTATTTCAAAAATATAACCATCTAACCTTCGTTTAATAGATTCTGCAATAACTGCTCTCTTTTTTATTGAGTTACATGCAGTTAACTTAAACACACAATGAGCAACTCCCTCTGCGGGGAATGTGGGTGTGATATTTAAAAGTTTAAATAAGGTTTAATAAGGTGTGTGGGAGTTACTAAAGTATGCATGCCAAATTAAATATATCTAGCTGCAGTAATAACTGAGATCTGTGCGTTCATACAGACAAACAGCCTTGTATAATTGGCAACTCCTCATTTTACTTGTTTAATTTGCACTGTATAAAAATAGACAAAAAAAAAACGAGAACGCGAGACCACGAAATCTATTGGGGCGCAGCGTCATTCAGTCGGTGTTGACGCAATTTAACGCCGCGCTGATTTCTAGTGCAAATTATTTTCAGTTTTTTTTTGTTTCTGTTTTTACTGTTCTGCCAGGTCTTGCGTAAAATTCATTTAAATCTATGCAAAAATGTTGGGCATATTGGGTCAGCAGGCAGGCAGTCGGTAGTCGGCACTGAACACTGGGTAGACGGAAGACAGTTCTCAGCAGTTTGTTACGGGGAGAAAGTTCTTGGCTTTTGTCTGACATTGCTGGCTGCACTTCATTATTTGATTAGCTTGCATTGTGCAGCCCGATCTGCTTCTGCTTCTGCTCTCTCGACGCTGTCAGTCAGCAGCGACGGCCGCAATTGTTTGGCAATTGTTTTTAGCTGCGGTAAAAGTAGGTTTTATTTGAAAATAATGAGAAAAAGCCACTGCACATTTGTTGACTTTGCTCGCTCGCGAAAAATTTCCACTCTACACTTTTCTTTGGCCACGACCCAAAGTGACTTTGCTTATGCCGAAAATGATGGCGTTTATGAAAATTGCTCAGCTGGCCAGCGGGTCGCACTAGCAATGGGTTTTTCGTGTGCACATTTTCCGGGAATTAGGCTAATGCATAAAGAAAGTGTCACTAGGCGGACAAGTGAATTTGCTTTCGACTTACGAAAACCCTCCAGGCCTTTCCAAAGTTGTTTATTGTATTTTTACGGCAAGCACACAGATTCCCAGCGAGGGCACTCAAATCTTGATTAATGACAATAAAACGAGCAGCAAATGCATAACGATTATCGACAGAATCATTCCTGCACTTCCCAGCATTATGATCGACCTAAAATCAGAGTTGCTCGCTACAGCCAAGTTAAATTCAATTAAAGCCAGCTTTCAAAACAATTCCAACCCAATTCGGAGTGCTTGAGGTAAAAGCAGCAGCAGCATGATGCCCGCAAAGAAGAAAGTGCCCGGAAAAAAAAAGAAGTCATTAAAGCGAAGCGAACCTTTCTTTGGCTACTGTCAGAACGATCTCCGATCCGGGCAGGGACAATTAGTAAAACATATACGAGTACAATGTGCAGCAACTTTCCGCGCCGCATGACAAGTTCTAAGACATTTCTATAGATCTCTGGCATTGATTGGCTCTCAGGCCACTTGAGCGATTACTTATTATTATAACATTATTAGAGTGCTACAAAGGGATTGGGCTCTGGCTATGGAATTAGTGTGTCAGAAGTTCGATGTGCGCCAACAACAATTGAAATGTAATTGCAATAATTACACAGAGTGAGGCAGGGGAAGACCCTGCTGACTGCTGTCCCTCACAGCTCTCTCTCTCTTTATATCTCTCTCTCTTGATTATATAAACGTTGCAGCTAACCGGTTGGCCTGCAGCTTCATTAGGCTTTTGGCCAGGCCCAAAAACTCGACTTTATTGCGCGCATAAATACGGCCAACAATATGAGACTGCTGCGACTGCTTAAACTGCAATTTATGCGCTGCCAGCGAAAATACCGTGACAATTTGCAATCAGCAACAAAAACTTGACAGTCCCCCAAGCCCGACTCCAACTGGGAGCCCGATCCGTGCTGGGGCCAGTTGGGCGACTTATGTTATAATTTACTTGCCAAGCTTTATTACTGCGCACTCGCATAGCGTAAATTCAAATGCACACAAAATATGTTAAGGCGCTCCGTAAAACTTCTCTACCCTTGCCCCTGCCGCTCCCTCCCCCCTGTCAGCATTTTACTGCCTTTGCTTGGGCACGAGTCGCGTTTGCTGTGCTTCAAACACAACTTGCTGATGTTGTTGTTGTTGTTGTTGTTTTCTGTGTTAACATTTCAGCTCCGGCTACGGCTGCGGCTTGAGCATTAGCGAATTTATTTGGCAATCAGTCGAAAATATGCACAGCTGCACTTGGCCTCTCCCCTCTTTATCCTCTACTTCATCTCCTGTTGCCCCTTTCGCTGAGTGTCTCTTAGTCGCAGCTCGGACTCACTCGCTCGAGAGATTGTATCGCACTGCAACTGTTGTGCAATATTTAAGTTAAGTTTTCTAAAAGGCAGCAAAGGAAACACACCCATTCCGCTACCAACTAGTGTGTGTGTCTCTGTGTGTGTGTGTGTATGTGTCAAGTCTGGCCACAAGTTAAATTAGCTGTACACATAAATTACACGCTCGTTCGCTGTACATTGTCTCTGAAAGGGCCTCACAGAACGCGCAATCTGTAAGTCAGCTCAAGTTTTGCAATTCTGTAGCATTCTAGGAATTGGTTAGAAAATATCATATGCATATGTATATTACTGAGTATTGGGGGAAAAACAGCAACATTGATTACAGGAAAATATTAAAAAAGAATATATTTTAAGAAAATTATCAGTTGTTACATTATAGTGAATTTATTTCTGAATATAAAACCTATTACTCTTAGGTTTTATGTGAATTTCTTTCGTAGAGAGATACGCAGGTTATATTGGTTGGCTTACATATAGATTTGGGAATCACAGAAAGGAATAAGAAAAGTAGAGTTATTTATATTCAGATCTGTAGACTTCTTTCGGGCCTTTTTTTAATGTGCTGCCATGAAAGCTGTCATGAAATGTTCCCACCAATTATAAATCTTATAATATTCTAATATTCTAAAAAAATCCTGAATGGTTTTTATAACATTACTCAATGTTTGAATAGGACAAAAAGGCAAAAGATTATATTCTAGTAGATTCATAGCTTTATTCTATAATTCTTATAATATTTTAAAAAAATCGTGAATGGTTTTAATAACATTACTCAATGTTTGAATAGCACGAAATGGCAAAAGATTATATTCAAGTAGATTCATAACTTTATTCTTTTATTCAGTGACAGTGTGTCTCAATACGAAGTATCCCATAGTCGCGCATGCTTCAGCTATTACTAATACCTGAGCCTTTGTCACTCTCAAGCAGCTAATTGCCCCACGCTGGCCACTTTCTAGCTAGTTAGCTAATTGCGCACATCTCTGTTCCTAATAGTTAATAGTTGTGGCCAATTCTCAGGCTTCTTTGGCTTAGGGTCATTTGGCCATTTAGCCATTTGGCTGTTTGACTCGCTGCAACTAAATAAATCAGCAGTGGGTAGCGCTTAATGGCGCAGTCAGGCGGACAGACCAGAACAGGGTTGGAGAGGCAGCCAGCTCCTGCTGTGCGTGGCTGAGGCAATGTCCAATTTTGATACGATTTACATGCGCAGCAGCAGCGGCGGCAAACAAGTTTGTGTTCCAAGTCTTTTGTTTCGCCATCACCATCGCAAAGGCCGAAAGGAATTTTGTATTTTCTTTTATTTTCTGCCTTTTTTCTGTTTTGTCTGAAAAATCACCCAAGTGTCCTGTGGCGGCGGCAACGGCGGCGGCAATGGCGGCGGCAATGGCGGCAGCAACTAATGACCGACCACATGAGCTAGTCGAAATCCATCAAAATCAAAGCCTCAGCTTGCTAGCATTAAATGGGGCCCGGCATGGAGGCTGCTGGATGCTGAAGCTGAAACTGAAGCTGGAGCAGCAGTTGTGGCGTGACTGACAGCGCAAGTGTCTAATTGTGTTAAGCTTTTGTCTTCTGTGTCTCTGTGTGTGTGTGCCTCTGTGTGTTTGTGTGTTTGGAAAGCCAACAACAATCAGAGCGTGTTGCATAACACAAAGGCCAAAACAGCTGGCAACAATCGCAACAATTTTGGTGCTGTTGCGATTTTAACAAGCCCAACGATAGTGAAACGAGCATGCAAAAACTATTTTAATTGACTGACTCCGAGCGTGGCGCAGGCTGCAGCTCTCAGCTCCAAGCTCCAGCTTCAGCTGCAGCTCTGTTTGCCGTCTGTGACTGTTGTCGATGCCGAATGTAAATGCAAAATTTATACAAAACAATTGCATTTTGCCAAGCGACAAATTGTCATGGGAGTTGCAGCCGCAGCCGCAGTCGGAGGCAGAGCTGGAGCTGGAGCTGAAGCTGGAGCTGCTGCAGTTGCTATTGGAATCGGAATTGCATTTGCTACGTGCTGTATGTGACCCTTGAGCGTTGGCCGTGCGCGCTCTTGCGCTCATTGAACTGTGCCGCCAAACAGATCTGCCTATAATTGTCGGCATGGCAGAAGGCAGTCGCTGCAGTCCATCTACCCCTGCTCCAACTCCTGCTCCTCCTCCCACTCGACTGGTTAGAATGTAAAGTTATTAAGGATATCGCAGCAGGCGAAGAAGAAGAAACCCGTAAATTGCTTGTGCGATCCACATGCAAAGTGGACGTTCTAGTTGGCATCGCACTGTGCTATAGAAAGTGGCACACTGGCCAACATGTTTTTGGCAAACAAAAACTACAACTTACAACTTTAAATTGGGTCGATTCGCTACCACTACCTCTGCTACAGCTGCTGCTGCTGTTGCATTTCACCTGACGCACAGTGGGAGAGCGAACGGACGAATCCGATTAAAAGCCAATCATAATGATCGGTCAGCTCGATGTGAAATGCATTCTCCCCCTTCGAAAGCAAATACACTCGCACATAAATCAATTGAAGCTACGATGGAAAAGGAGAGCAGGGAGTAGGGATCAGGGGAGTAGGGAGTAGGGGAGAGCCGCCATCAGGTCGCCGCGTCATCGGGCCTGAGGGCTTTGTTGGGGCAGAGCGCCAGAGAACGTGAGCTGCCCAAAAAAAAACAAAGCGGATCAATGCGATTGCCATGACATGACTTACTTAACGTTCGTACTGCTTATCTAGCGCCTACGGTCGGTCTATGGCGACTCCAATTCCAATTCCAGTGCCAGTTCAAGCTGGAGCACAAATTCAATTATCACGACGAGGACGGCAAACCAAGTCGCGAGCATGCCAATAAATTATCTTCAAGCCAAATGCCTTTGACAGTGCCCGACTGGAGCTGGTAGCTGGGAGCTGCGAGCTGGACCTACAACTGGCCCAAAACGTGCAGCGCAAAGTTCTAAGTTCCGAGTGCCGAGACCGTGTCTGCATCGGACTCATAGTCGTAGTCGGAGTTGGAGTTGTAGTCGGAGTCTGTGCTTGGCTCTGGCAATTAATTGTGACTTTTGCTGACTCTTCGGTTGGCCATTAAAATTAATTAGAATTCTCGAGAGACAAAAAGACACAGAGAGAGAGGGAGGGAGAATGAGTTGGCTTTAAATAATACTCACTTATTTACCATGTTACTTGGACTGTGCGTTCCCAGGCTCCGTGAAATGGGTCAAAGTTATTAGCAAAATAAAACCCCACAAAAAAAAAACCCCGTCTAACTCATCTTGTTTTTTCTTCTGCTACTTTAACAGATTACCGCCCAGGAGCCGGCAACGCAGCCCGGTGAGTTTGCGCCCCATGTCACTGCCACCTGTAAAACGGGTACGATGAACATCAAGGTGAAATTCAGTTCCGGCTACACTGGTGCCGTCCATGCCCGAGATCATCGCACGCCCCCCTGCATGGCCATGGGCGATGGCAGCGACTCTGTGGCCTTCAGCCTCAACCTGTGGGCCAAGCAGGGAGCCCCCGATTACTGCGGCATACTGGTCAGCAACGTGATTGGCAGCAACGTAAGCAAAGTCGTTCCTTAACAACCTAACCAACACAAATAACTTTTAACTGAATTATTAAATTTGAGTAAAGAATGCAGAAATTTAGAGTAAGAGAAATATGTAACTTACACATCTAATTAGAGCTGAGATCTTGATTTTGAACTGCTTACTGATAACTAGACAGAGAAATTGATTCCTTATAGTCTAGAACTGAGATTAGATAAAGCAGTTCATTATAGTACTGCAGTTGAAAGTAATCCCTAATAACTAGAGAGAGAAATTGATTCCTTATAGTCCAGAATTGAGATTAAATAAAGAAGCTCATTATTTCATAGTTCTGCAGAAAACTAAAGCAGACTTTTTTAATTAGTTAGGAACACATGATCTTAAGCGCTTTAGCTCTTTACTTCTTCAATTTCCCTATAGAATCTCTCTGCTTTAGAATATATAGTAGTTGTTAATGGTTTCCAAGCATCGACTATAGACTGATTTTGTGGTAAATACACTAATTAATAGAAAAGAATAAGATATGATCAATGGATTTCCAATATTTAGAGGGATAAGTGACATGTATTGTTAATCATAATGAAAGAGATTAGTTAGATGATTTGAAGGCTTTGTTATCATGTGTACATTGCCTTTTCAAGTTATTTAAATTAGTGTTTTATTCTGCATAGTAGATATATAATAGATATATGCATAATTTATGTATTATTTTATTCTCCAAAAAGATACGAACATAAGATTTTCATAATTCTATGAGTCATATTTTCCTTTGAGTATTGAAAATAGTGATCAGACGGAACTCTTGAATGATGAAGATTAAAAAGCATATATAGACTTACTTATATCAATATTATCACAAATAAGATTTCCACCAAGTTCTACGATTCATTCAAGCAAGTTGAAGAGGTATCAATTAAAGTGGTTGCTGGAAAATCGAGTAACAATACGACCCTGTTGCAAGTTACATGTGTTTCCACATGTGAAGACCTTATTCCAATGTTGGTGGCAGCAGCGAGACGAGGCGGTTGCGAGGGCGGTAGTGGAAGAGAGGGCGTCTCGCACGCATGCGCATAAATTTGCGCAAATCTCATCGTATCTGGCGTACTCGAGTCGTGGCCCCAAATCAAGGCAAATCAGCACGAAGACTGGGACTGAGAGTGAGACTGGGACTGAGACTCAGACTGAGAGCAAGACGACGTCGTCAGTCTATATAGTAACGATGGCAATAAAAATCAAGTTTAATCCTACGTGCATCAACGTGGCGTTGACAGGCGGCGGCTGCGTGTGGGTAAGCAGCACCCCAGACGGAACAATGGAGCAGGCAAAGCCAAAGCACGAACTGAGGCTTGGGCCTGGGCCTGGGCAGCGCCATTAGCATTAGCCGAGGCAATAAGCAGATATGCCAGATATAACTATAAGTGCACACAGACACATACACAGTCACGTGTGTAGTGTATGTGTGGCGATCATAATGCAAATTATCAGAGTACAACATTATTAATTGCAATGTCAAATAGCGCAAGGCTGCACCCTGTATCCCAATTTTATAAATAACTACGTCGGGGATCAGTTCGGGAGACAGTCCGGGAGACAGTACGTTTGCCAGACTGGCCAGACTTACCTGCCTGCCTGCTTGGCTAGACTTACCTGCCTGCATAGGTGTAGCAGATTTATTTCAGCGCTCTTGGCCCACCTTCCGTTTGCCTTTACCGGGGCCAAAAAGGGAGGTCCCCTATAAAATTAAATCACGCTTATCGCGGCGACGGCAGCTTGGGTTTTATTTTAGCTCAAGTTGGCTGAGTGGCCAGAGGGCGGAACGGTGCGGAGGGCAGGCAACTGTGGGGCAGCAACTACGACTGCGGCTGAGGCTGGGGAGTGTCGACAGCGCGCCGGCGTCTAGCTGCGACTCAGTCCAGCGTTCAGACAGTTCACATGCTCAGACACGGATTTCCACACTGCGACTTTGACAGCATTCCGAACTGTTGTTACTGCAACACCCTGCAAGCGTTGGGTATGCATGAAAAAGGGTATATTAGTTACATATATGAGAATAAGGAACTAGATTGGGCAGGGCATATAGAGTGCAAGTATTTCTTCTACAAAGTTATCTACTAAAAACCAGCAAGAAATATCAAATTAGTCAAGGTATTTTTAAAGTTTAAAAGGAGTTTTGAATAACTATTATTATATATATATTATGTATCTATACATATATATATTCTTATGCCCAACACAGCCACATAATCTGAGAATCAACAAAATATAAATAATAAAAGATTCAACAAAGAAGAGACTGACACTTCACCCACTCTTCGCACCATTTTTGTACTCAGTAGAAAGACCCCTAATGTATGTTATACAGGGTATCTTTTCATTGAGTACGCTCGAATGGGGTACTCGTCTGTACTTGTTATTGTTCTGACTGTTCTGTTTCTTTTGCGTGTGCACGGAATTTGTGTCAAAAGAATTTTTTGTGTGTACTCGCAAAAAAAAAAATGAAAAACTCTCCAGCAATTTTGGTTCTATTCCATGGCAAATATTTACGCAGCGCTTTAATTGCTGTGAAAATGCTTCGACATTGACTGAGACTGAGACTGACCTTGGCTATGTTGCACATGCACGCCACAACGCCAAACTGAAGCAGCTACAGCAATAGCAAAAGCTACAGAAAGAGTCTAAGCCAGCCCCAGCCCCAGCCCAGGCCGGTCCCTATGGCAGCCTCGACCCAGCTGCAGCCTCTTTGGAGCGCCGTAATCTCTTTGATTCGGCTCGGCTTTTATGGCACAGCCCTCGCACTGGCCGTAGTTGGCAAAGCATGAAATTGGCGCTGACACAATGGCAAGAAAGACAGAGGGACAGTGACACAGAGAGAGACTGACAGACGCCCCAGCTGAGCTGAGCTCGGCAATAATTTGAAGTAAGGTTCAAGTTGTGTTGTTCGAGTGGGTTGAGTTCGCTGTACGCGTACTTGAACCTAACTCGGTCGCTGGTCTCTGCGAGTGGGTCGCACTGTCCGCAAATGATTTGCCATTATTTTATGATGAGAGTGTTATATGGTTCTTCGCGGTGTGCAGCGCCCGTTAATAAGAAACAATTGCACATCAATTTGTCATTAAGTCATTTCGACAATGTGCCGAGCACGCAGTCATTTACCCCTCTTCCCGCCCACCGACCGATCTCTTAGCTCGTCCGACTTCAAATCGCTTTGATAATAACTTCATAATGAGTTCATCCGCTGGCGTCTTCAGCGGATAAGTAGCCCCCTTCCCACTTCAACTTCATCTCCATTATCGCCACACTTGACTTGTTGCAATCCTGAGCCATGAGCTGGCCAACAAATTGTGACGTTTTACCCCCTTTCCCTGCCCCCATACTGATTCATTTGTAGCTAATTATCGAGGTATTTATACGCATTTATCTGGTGTTTATGCACTAACAGCGCAGCTTCCACTAATGCCGTAACCCCCAACAGCATAACAAACTTATCCGATACAGATCAAGCTACGATTCATTCATGAAACTGACAAAATAATTATAATACATAATACCTTTAGTTAATCAAACATCTGCGAGCGCGGCAGGCGTGGGATGTCAGTTGAAAGAGAACACAGCTGTGAATCTGCATGCACATATGGATGGTATAGTCTCTATATATACTCACTGGAGAAACCTGTTTGACAGCTGTGTTGAGTGCGACAAGTGAACAATTGCGGGTCTTGCTTAATTGCTGTCAATTGCGGGTCAAGGTTAATGCGATGCACATCTCCAACACAGTGTGACAATGTTCAATTGGAATTTCCAACTGGAATTCGACAAAACAAAACACGCTCTTCTTGGCTTGGGCTACCTCATTGGGCTTGGTTAACTGCAGTAGCAGTTATATAAGCTGCAAGAGGTGCAATTACATGCAGACGTATGTGTATGTGTCTGTCTGTGTATGTGTGCGCGCATTCTAACAAGTTGCTCGTCTAAGTCTTTCGTTTTGCTGCTGGCCCGCTGTCAGTTTCATGCGGCTGCACAATTAAAACGCTAAATTATATGAAATGCCTCGAAATGAAATGCAAACATGTTATTACCGAATTGTCTGACAGTGGCAGCAGAGTCGTAAACCGACAAAAGGGTGAGGGGGTCCTCATTAACTGGAAAGCGCAGCTATTAATGTGGCTGCCAAGCATAAGATTCAATGAAGTTCAGACAGAAGGTAAACACAAACAGCTGGAAAGTGGAAAATTTGACTGACTCCGGACGGAGCGGACAGAGAGCGTCACACTTGGCGGCACTTTGCATTTCCTTGTTGTTGCTACTGCTGCTGCTGCTGCTGCCGCTCTGCAATTACATCACGGTGACAATTAACGTGCCGCAGTTGCCACTGCTGCGATTTTTATTAGCCCATCTCCATAAAACTAGCCAGTTATTAGCTGAGCTGTGCATAAATACGCATAATCTGTGCAAAAAAGAGAAGACACCTTGCACCTTGCCTGCCTCTAATGTGACTGCTTAAACCCAATCAACATAAAAAGTTCTATGCAATTTTAATAACCAACGATTTAACAGAACTCAACTCTGCCTAACACTCCATCTTACTCACTCCCCCCCCCCCCTCTCTCTCTCTCTCTCTCTCTCACACATATAGCGCACGGAGGAACGTTCCATTCAGCTGGCGGTGCGTGTGCACAAGACACTCGAACTGGCGGATGATAAATTTTATGTGATTACCTGTGGAAAATCGGGTTACACGCGGTAAGTTGCAAGTTAACTGCCGAATTCAGTCGGGACAACTGCACTTAACTTAACTTAGCTCTTAACTCTGTCTGAGCTCGTCGCTTGTGCGGTAATTTTAAAGCTACTTCCGTCAGCTAGAGCTTCAGGAAAGTGATCGCTTGTCTTGCTAATTTCAGTTCAGTTCAAATCGAACTCGAAACTAGTTTCGGGCGGCGCACAACAAATGGAAATTAAAGTGCGCAGAAATCAAGTATTAGATTGATGTGTGTGTGTGTGTGTGTGTGTGTGGGCATTATTGTGCTCTGACTTTGATTGATTCTCTATGTAGAACTCAGCGAGCTTAAGCTCGCAACTCAAGGCCATTAACGCCATCGTGAACCAACACACAATGAAATTCTCTTTTCGACTCCTCAATTTCGCACTGTACTCAATTAACGGTAAATTATTTATGGCAACCCTCTTGAAGATAACAATCAGGCAACTTAATTTGCGCTTATCTCATTTGCATAAAGCCAATGACTTGCGCAAGTTTGTTGCCTAAGTCTTTTGCTTCGCTACAAATTGAAAACGCTAGAAAATGATTTCCAAAAACCCCAAGTACAGTTCGCGCATGCATGCTTAGCTACTATAATATATAGCTACCATATATATATGTATCTATATATATATAATTTAGTAAGTTGCGCTCTGTTAAGCGCACAGCAAAAGGAAATTGAAAACGACAAATAAAAATCGACAAAAACGCGCGAAAATGCACAAAATAGCAAAGAGATACAAAGAGTCTATATGTATATGGCTATAACATAGGTACTTGCATGTCGGTCGATGCATGTCGATATGTTTATACGTTGACGTAATTGCCGGCAATTGCATAATCCGCTACCCGCTGCCGGTCAACGAAACTGCAAGCGAAACGCGACGCGATGCGATGCGAGTCTTTTGACTGCATTTTTAATTGGCGACGCGATCTGGCGATCTGCCTGTGGTTAACCTGATTAAGCTAATACCACGTTCTAATGTTTTGCAGCGATGACAATGCACACGTTGTGCTCAAGTTCCTGGAGAATGATCATCGTGTGCGTGAGACAGTGTACGGACACGAGTACAAGATACGCGCCGAATTCACCAAGCCAAATGGTGAGTAATCATTCCAGGCTGGAGGTGCTCTCTTATTACACTCTTCTCTATCTGCTCTTTTCTCCTTGCCCGGTAGATACCTTTGGCCTGCGCGTGGGCAATTGCTTTGCCTTTGACAAGAAGAACATCACCCTCAAGCTGACCGACGATCGCGGGTAAGTGTAGCTTCCGCTTCATGTTGCTAAATTCTCTTCGCTAACGTTGTCTCTCTCTTCTCTGGACACAGTTGCCCCTACGATGCAAATCTGATGAGCCGCTTTGTGCCTACTAGCGATGGACGTGCTGCTGAGTCAACACTCACCTCCATGTTCAAGTTTCCCGAGGGTAAGTCGTGGCAAACAGTCTGGAGAGTCAACATTTCTAATTCCTTGTCTATGTCTTCATTGACAGGCTCCGAGGTGCATCTACAGTGTGACGTTATACAGTGTTACGGCCGTTGTGTGGAGATAGACGATTGCAACCAGGTGATCCAGGCCGGTTTCATCAAAGGGAACAGCGGACCTCGCAAGTTCGGACCCAACGAGGAGGGCTCCAGCATTGCGGGCACTACAGTCTTTGTTTTAGACCCTGCCGAGGCACGATGTGAGTGGTGACAGCAATGGATCAGCATCATAAGGTTCAAGACGGAACTGATATATCTGATATATGATATTTTCAATTTCACAGTAATCTCACCCAATTGCGAGGACGGCATCCGGCCCAGCTGGCTGCTGTGGCTGGCCATCACGTTGGGTGTGCTCTTCCTCATCATGCTGCTGATGAACATCTTCCTCTGCACTGCCATGAGCTGCAGTTGTGCCAACACGGAGGTCAGTTAGAGCAATCTAGTTCTTCACCAGGTATATGATTTATATATAATTCCTTTGCAGATCATTGAGAAGGAGCCCTCGATCATTGAGGAGTACGATCCCTATCGCAGCTGGCATGGCAGTCAGTATGGCTCCCGTTACTCGCTGCACGGCCGAGATGCGCACAAGGGCTACACTAGTGGCGGCTCGACGATACACTCGAATAGGTCTGATAGATATTAAGCCGATCTGCCACAACACACACACACACATACAAATACACACACTGATACACAAAGCTCTACTCTCCACTCGATTTGCATCTTCAGCTCTCACAAGTTTCTCTGGTAGCCGTGGAGCCAACACAGACACAAACACACACACACGTAAAGCATGCCTTTAAAGCCTTGCATCGTATCGTATCTACTTTTTATGTATCGTATCTTTTGTTAACTCTACCGATGTGCCCGCCCAACAACAAAAACAAAAGAAAACAAAACAAAAACAAACGAATATCTGAAACTAAAGAGAATGAATCTATTTCGTGCCTTGTATTGCAACTGTAATTAACCGTTGATTGAGTATGCGTTTAATTGAGAAGTCGACTAACTTTACAACTAAACTAAACTAAAACCTAAACAAGCCATAAACTTAAGCCTATTCTCGTACAACTTCCTGTCTGAACCCCCAAACCACTAACCGTCTACACTTCAAATTCGATATGCTAACTGTCGATTCTGTTTCGAACACACAAACGATATACGATAACAATTTGATTTTGATTCTGATTATAAACCGTACTACTTCGAAGGTCTATTCCAATTGATAACGATTATGCAATTGTACATTCACGACCCGGCTCTAGACATTCCTCCACGTTGCAAGGACAGCGTGCCCATCGCGGACCGCCCAGTAATATATAATACATAATACTATATCATAGATCCCTAACTCGTAAGTCAATTGTGACAGTTTACCATAATTGTTTAACCTACTTAAGTCTCAAATGTATATAAATATAATTGTTTTCCAAATTCTTTCGCTGGAATTAATTGTAAGCCCTCAAACGGATGCCGCTGTAAAATACTAAACAAAAAACAAATACCTAAAACCCAAGAAAATTCGCATATAGTATAAATATATGATATGATATAACAACTAAAATTAAGTCATTAGTCTGTCATAAGTACAATCGATAATGTGCACGAGTATTAGTGAAGTGTAAAAAGCCGCAAGTCTAATCACAAAATTTTTAAAACAAATCTAAAAATCTAAAGAATCCCAGATTTTGGAGAGCATTTTCGATAGCGTTCAACGTTAGCAGTACGAATTGTAATTAATTATAATAATAAAACGTACATTTAACTGTAACGAGAAATCATATTTTAATGAGATAATAAAACTAAATTACTAATGATTAAATTTAGAAAACATTTTGTTTTTTTTGGGTCAAAGTTGTTGACGCTTATCAAAAATACTAAAATTATATACCCTCTTTGCGTTTTAAAACAAACGAGTTGCAAAAAAGAAGGCACAAAAACGGTAAGAAAATCTGTTTATACTCATTTCGTACTAAAAGTTCATTAAATAACCTCAAAAGTATGCATTGAATGTGTGACTGTCTTACCACCCTCAAGTATGCAATGCTTTTTTAATGTCATGGTAAGAATTTAATAAAAAATACCTAATTAAAAAAAATATACAGTATTTTTAATTTACGCCAAAGTTTTTGAATATATATTAAAAGTTTAAACAATAGATATTATCGCACTCTAGCGAATTTCTCATATATTTTCATTTTCGAAGCATGTTAAATATAATTTTAAAGTTAAATTTTAATATTATGTTTCAGCAATGTACTCAATTTTTGATTATTTCGCCATTTAACGCAAATTTTGCGCCTACCCGCACGCAGTCTACTCCCACCCTGTGCGTGGCTTATCGCAATGCTCCGCTCACAACCAGTTTCGCTCTCTCGCTCTCGCAAATTTGGCATGGGTACAGTACGAATCTGAAGTTCTGCCACAGCTGCTGCTGACGCCGGCGAAACTGTTCCCAGTTCAGTTCTGTTGGTATTTTTCGCATGGGTTCGGTTTCTGTTTCAGTCAGACAGCGTCGGTCGTTGAGCGTGCAAGTGCCGAGAGACAAGAGAGCGCACCGAGAACAGCGTACGGGAGAACAGAGTGCGAACGACGAGCACACTGTTTGAATGGCTCTGGCTACGGGCATGGCTACAACTACAGCTGCGTTTGCATTCTCATACATGTGTGTGCTTGTGCTTGTGTGTGGGTGAAGAAGAACAGCAGCACAGTAAAATAGTGAAACATAAAGACCAAAAGAAAAGAAATAACAACATCGGCAACACCGAAGAACGTCGACGCGTCGGCGACCGCGTCTTGTTGTTGCTGTTGTTGAAAGTGCGAAGTGAAGTTTGCTTTTGCTTTTGCTTTTATTGTGTTGTGTTGATGTCTTTGGCGTACCTGGGCCTCGCGTGTTGTGTTGCTTTGTGTTGTGAATCCCAGTTACCAGCTGCAGCAGTATTAGTTAACAATTGTAAGTGACCATGGCGCGATTTAAGAACAGTGTAAATATAACTACAACAACAGCTACTAAACTACAGCCGCGTGACTTGAAAATTGCTTTCACGGAAATCCAATGATGCCCACTGTATTCTCAGTGCAAATCGATTGTGAGCCGAGCCGAAAATCTGAATATGAAATCATAAAAAGAGAGTTGAGAATAGTTCAGGCACCTTTCTGGTCTCGGTTGCATATCCCAATTCCATATATATTGTACCCAAGTGTCTGTGCTATGTGCGTGTGTGTGTGTGTGTGTTTGGGTACATAGTTCGCAATCTGTGAGTCATTGCAAAGTCCGCATTACTCTCCAATGTGCAATCCTAGTACTCCACCACATAGAAAGATTTATTTTTAACCCTCTCACGGCACACTTTATTTTTTTTGGCCCATTTGGGTGGGCTGCATGCAAATTTCGACTGGCCGCGTCGAATTTTGAAAGTGCGCCGATGCTATAAATACCAAAACGATCCACACAGTCCGAAAAAAGTATATATACATAAACAATAATAATTAAAATTCACCTCAGAGCGTTAAGTTGTCATCGAGTGATTCAAATCAAATGCTGCCAATATATAAAGAACTTAGTATCTGTACTAACACTGAGATGAAAGTTGTCTGTACATTATGCAAATCGGATATATACATATATATCCACTAAGTCATGCGACGATATCTGGCTGCGGTCGCACATTTAAATGTCATTAACCTCGTCGAGTACGAGAATTGTCGTTCGAATTCGATTTACTGTGAATAATCGTCATTAATTCGGAAGATAAGATTTTTCACGTGACCGACTTGACTTGACGTCGTTCGCATGTTTGAATGCGTCATTGCGTTTTTCCTATTTCATGAACGCAATGTTCTTAATTTACTGGGTCACCCCCCCACCCTGATAACAGACCACACAATCTTATTATATAACTCTAGTATCTGTAGACATTGCAAGAGGTCAGTGATATACATACATATGTATATATGTAGTATATATAGTTCATTTGTCGGTCTGTTGACGCAGTTCTCCCGGGATTGCTTTGCGAATTTAAAGTTGTCATTTTATTATCAATCGGCAAAATCGAGTACTTTGTATTCGAGTGGCAATTCAAAGTGAATAAGCAAATAATATGAATGAGGTCAGTTAGTATATGCGTTGAGAGCAGAAGTGATTAATAATGAACTGTCTTTGTTGTCGCTCTTGGATACGGATAAGCGACATGCAGTCCGTTTAGCGGGAATCATGTGAGAAAGCGCAAATAAAACCAAGTAGAGAATGCTGCAGTCGAGTGCTAAACTAGTAGTCGCTTCTGTAATACCCTGTATGCTAAAAAAAGGTTCAATCGTACGGCAAGCTTGCAGTCGCTTAGATCCGATTTTCAAATACCCTGTGATTATTGCAGCACTCAATCCATTAGCAGTTGAATATTATAAAAAGTTGCAACTGTTTTTAAATAACAATTAACAGACAGTAAGGGGTATAAGAAATAAGATTGAATTCAGCATACTTTATAACTGGTTCTTTAACCTGTTTATTATTCATCAGTTCTTCAGCTGAAAGTCATTAAAGTCACTTAAGTTGGCTACAAAAATAATTTTAAACCCTGTAGGTATACCACATCCATTATACACACTCTGTGGTACATCTGTTTCGGAAGTAAGATCGTCAGTTTTTATCAATACCACAACATTAACATATGTATGATTCATTTGCTTATCACTGACATGGGCTTAATACGCTTTTGTTTAACGTACATATGTAATTACATCCAACCAAATTCCCAAACTAGTCCTAACTAATTAGTTTCCTGATCACGTTGCTCGAGTGAACATATTTTGCGTTACAGTTGGACTCATATCATGAGCCTTGTCTCGAAATCAGCCGTCAAATTCGGAATATAATCAGCGTACGAAAAAAAAGAAATAAATACACATCAATTTTGTTGTGATTTACGAGCAAGTGTAAATAAAATCAAAAATACACTCAAATTCTATAGATATTTGTGTACATAGACCTAAGTATGGGTATGTACACGATTTTGTATAAACATGGCTTGCCTGCCCTTCCGACTTTGTTTGTCTGTCTGCCCGATTCTCTGTGTAAAATAAGCCAACAAATGATGTCATGATCCAGACCCAAAAGCCTCAAGCTGGGCTCACACACACATACACATACACATACATGTGCACATGTATGTATGTGTTCTGCTTTGAGCGCAGTTCTTGCTGTCTTATTTCGATCGTTGTCAGATCATTAGCTCACCGGTTCGCAGAACGAATGTCTTTTATTTATTTGTACGGAAATTCATCGTGTAGTGTTCACTCAACGCACAGACAACTACAGATATTTCCCACTCGAAAGCTGAGACAAACTTACTTATGTATGAGCTCATCTTTACGCAACATTAAGTTCGTTATACATATAGAATATAATCTATATACATATGTTTATAAATACGCTGCATTATAGCAGCCACATCTTGTTCGACTTGTGGGTTTTTGTTTGCTGGGCTAATTGATGTGCAGTCTCCGTAGTCGATTGTAGCTGACCCTCAGTGACACCTCCGGGCAGCACTGTAGAGCAAGTTTCCAATACCAATACCGATGGCATCGCCCACACGCAAGCCACAAGCTCTCCCTGACTTGCGTCAGTTTTAATACTCATGTATCTAGTATATTTTCTATATACAATACATTTATCTCGCCACCAGCTTCCCTGCATTTATCTAGAATTGTTTAAATTGCCGCAATTAATATAATCTGCTCGTCACTGTTGCATTCGAAATGCCAAACTGAAGCTGAAACTGAACTGCAGGGTATGATGCACTTCAATTTGATTCCGCATTCACTTTGCGTCGTATGTTTTAATTGACTTTAGGCCTCCCGTCGACAAACAATGTGATAAATGCAATGTGCAAATATCGATTTTTAAATTTCAAATGCATTATTTAATGTTATCGTTGTTGTTGTTGGTGTTGCTATGACACATTACTCTTGTTAAAACTCCGATTCACTTGTCTAGTTGCCATTAAAGTTAATAGACTTTTATTATTATCACAATCAGCATTTAAATGCTTAATGTCATCAGATATGATCGAATCTTAGTTAGATAGGATCGCAGTGAATTCGAAATTGCATTTTAAAATCAATAAAATTGCTCTTGTGAATTTGTTTTATACTTTTATACGAATCTGAAAACCTTAAACATAATATTATATTCTTATTATAGTTTATTTTATATTATATATTATTAGTATGTTCTTCATAGAGATTTCTAACTATGTAAGTCATTTAATAATGTTACATCACTGTTTTTTTTGTTGGCTGAATTACTTTACGAGTATTCTGTTCCTATTTATAGAGTATGTTTAAATATTTGAAGAGCCTGTATCTTTTTTCGTCGACAGACACACGTGGAATTCGCTCAACTTAGGAACAAGCTGTCACTTTTAAAGGGCACATCAAAATGTACATTTATCAAGAGCTTGCGGAAAGATAAGGAAAAAACCCGAGCAAAAGTGTAATTTAAGAAGATTATACAAAATAATAAAAATCTCAACTGCGAAATAAACAAGCGGAAACTTGAGTAAAATAAAACTAAAATAATAATGACCATAACGTATACAGGAGAAGTTGCCACTTGTCGGGGCTTTGGATGTTTCCTCAAATTGCTGCTCAGGTGAGTTTTAAATCTAATCGTGGAAATTGATTATAGGCAAAATATGAGTATTCAGTAGGTCGATTTAAGAGGCTATATATATACAAACTAGAGTGCCACTTCACTGAATAGAGAGTGTGTGAAATTGCTAGTCTACTGCTAATTAAAGAACTGACACAGTTCGACAGACAAACAGACAGACAGAGAGATAGAGGAGCGAGACTACAAATTGACTTTAATACTCTACACTGATAATCGGACGCACAGGCGTCGCTCGTCACACAATTGCAAGTCGTGCAAATAGTAGAATTTTCCACTTGCATGCCCCCACATACATATATGAGAGCGAGAGAAATACCCATGCAATTCCGTTGATAACGGCCACAACTCCTACCCTACACGCCTCCACACATGAGACCGCGTCCAACACCCACTGTGCCTTTTGTTCAGTGTAATCTAGACCGCGTCGACCCTCGCCTATTTGACATCTGTCAGGCATGTAATTTGAATAATACATAATTTAATAACTAGTAGCCCGGCCAATCGAGCAGGAACTACCATATCTCTATGAATGTTTCGCTGATAGTGTCAGTAACTCCCCACTCGATAATCTAATAAAGGCTCTATCGGTTTCGATTTGCCAATAAAACATTCATTCTCAATTTAATATACAACTTGAATAAACACCAACAGCTAACATGCGTATGTTATTCGTTAGCACCTCATATTCATAAAGTAAACATTAGAAATGCTAACCAATTGCTATATACCCTGCTAAATAACTCAAAATAATGGATGGTGACTCCATCACGAAAAGCTTTAGCCTTTCTTTTATAATACAAAGATATACTCATATTTTAGTTCCGGTTCCGCTTTAAATGAAAAACCTTTAAATATGTTATATAGTATGTTGTATGATTCAGTATTACATTTCTTCGTTTATGTAGTTTTTTATATAGTTTTATAATAATTTGTTTTATTTCAGCGATATTTTTAATGCTTTTATCATTTATAGGGGTCTAAGGGTCTCATAATAGTGTCCTATGTATAATTAAAGAATTCACCGAAATTTCATTAAAAATTCGAGACGCCTACAAGCCTTGAAATCTTTGAGCTGACTGATAAAAAAGTTAAATTTTGTTTGCAATTTGGTCTATGATATGATAAATGATAACGCAATTCTTCTTGCTGTTTCTTTATTTTCTTTCACATGAGCGTGATAAGAACCACTAACACTTACATAGTTTGGGTAGTCGAGGTGGCAGTCACATTTTTTATGGTTTGCTTGCTATCGCTGGAGCTGATCGTGTTGGTATTTTTGATCGATATATCATGCCTGTATATAGCATGTGTATGTGTATATTTATAAAATGAACGGTTGCCCTACTATGAGCCACTATCAGGCCGGGTGACTTATTGATGACGTCGTCAATAGTGGAAACTCTTGTAAACACAGACCAGACATACTGCCGCGTTCCTTTAAAGTGGACCGTGACCGAGCCGATTAGGATTGAGTGGAATTGCCCAGCGTAGTCAGCAATGATATTTTGTTTTTGCAAATATTTATGGTGCTGTTTACTGTTAGCTCTATTTATAGCTGTGATATAATACGATATGAGAACTAATAATCATAATCATAATCATAATAAACTTTCCTTACATTCAGATGGCGAGGAAGTATCTACAAGTTGGTCTGGTTGGATCTGCTGGCCTTTCTCACACTTTATTACATGCTCAATCTGCTTTACCGATTTGTACTCAATGCCACGCAGAAAGAGTGAGTGCAGATAAATCAAATATACTCAGTATATATTATACTATAGATACTATATACAGTATACTATATACAGTTTTAATTCATGATTATCCTTTTTGCAGAACCTTCGAGGCCATTGTGGCGTATTGCAACAGTTATCGAGATCTCATACCACTCTCCTTCGTCCTGGGTTTCTATGTATCGATTGTGATGACACGTTGGTGGAATCAATACACCTCCATTCCCTGGCCAGATCCCATAGCTGTCTTTGTCAGCTCCAATGTGCATGGCCAGGATGAGCGAGGTCGTGTTATGCGCCGTACAATCATGCGATATGTCTGCCTCTGTTTGACCATGGTCCTGGCCAATGTCTCGCCACGTGTCAAGAAACGCTTTCCTGGCCTGAACAACCTGGTCGAAGCGGGCTTGCTCAACGAGAATGAGCGCACAATCATTGAGACAATGAATAAGTCTTTTCCGCGTCCCTCCAAGCATTGGCTACCCATTGTGTGGGCTGCCAGCATTATAACCAGAGCTAGAAAGGAGGTCAGTATAATTAACTAACTTTTCCCGAGATATCATATTGTTTCATGCTATAACATATGATTTACAGGGTCGCATCCGAGATGACTTCGCTGTAAAGACTATAATCGATGAGCTGAACAAGTTCCGCGGACAGTGTGGCCTGCTCATTAGTTACGACACGATCAGTGTACCCCTGGTGTACACACAGGTGGTAACACTGGCGGTGTACTCTTATTTCCTTACCTGCTGCATGGGTCAGCAGTGGACGGACGGAAAGGTGGTGGGCACCAGCAGCTATCTGAACAAAGTGGATCTATATTTTCCATTGTTTACCACGCTGCAGTTCTTCTTCTACATGGGATGGCTAAAGGTGGCCGAGTCCTTGATAAATCCCTTTGGCGAAGACGATGATGATTTCGAGGTAGGTGTGCAGAGTTGGAAGTTTGTGAACTGTTTAGCTAACTATCTGATATCTAATATAGGTTAATTGGATGGTTGATCGCAATCTGCAAGTCTCGTACTTGATTGTTGATGAAATGCATCATGATCATCCGGAGTTGCTCAAGGATCAGTACTGGGATGAGGTGTTCCCCAACGAGCTACCTTACACAATTGCTGCCGAACGCTTTCGTGAGAATCATCCAGAGCCATCGACAGCTAAGATTGAGGTGCCCAAAAATGCGGCAATGCCGTCAGCAATGTCCTCTGTTCGCATTGATGAAATGGTTGGTACCAACGGCACAGCCGGCACCAGCAGCGCGGCTGGGTCTAAGCCGTCTGCCGCCGATCAGCCGCAAGGCGCACCCCTGCAGACAGTTACTTATGACCTTTCCAAGGGTGCGCCCGATGAGGAGGTTAGAATCAAAACGTTGGCAGTATTTTCTATCCTTACGAAGCATTGGCACCAAATACTCCGGGTTATCTAGTAACTCGCTCTGAAAAATTGTGGCGGAAAAAACAAATCGAGCAAATTCAACTGTCTAACCTTCTTTTTGTCTAACAACAACACGAATTCCATGTGGGATTCAAATCCATCATTGGCATTTCAAATCACAACGGTGTTTGGTAGCTATAGCTATATCTTTATATATCTATAGTATTATAATATATAAATAAAACATGTGAAGAGCATTAACAGTGGGTTCTATTGTGCACTTATCCGTATCAAAGTAGAAAACCAAACAGAACTAAGGTTAAAATTTAAAATTTATACTAATTACGGATCCTATTAATCATTTTATTTAATGCTTATATACCAAAACAATATTTTATACATATAACTTAAAGTTTAAGAAATAGGGGAGTTCAATTCCTTCCACTGTTTGGTTTATCTTCTATGAAACTGTAGCAATAGAACCCCCTGCTTCCTAGCTATAACCTAATTCTAATTCTACTTGGTGTTTGTGTCTGTTTGAATTACTATAAGACTGCATACTAACTTTTGATTCTAACAACGATCTGCCTACAGCTTCTAACTGCACTGTGCACTGCACGCCCTTCGGTTGCTTTAAGTGCACAATATGCACCAAGATAAAACCAAAATCAAAACTGCACCCACCTCCTAATGGTTTCAAGTAACTTTTGCACCCGACTAACATATTATTTAGAGCGAAATGTTAACTAACTTTATTGATCTTTCTTTGCTACGCGCGTAGGCCGACGATGCCAGCGGAATTCACTTTTCGGCTGGCAATGGTAAAATGCGCTTGGGTCTGGGATCCTCGCCTAGCTTGGTTAGTGTCTCGGGGACTTTGTCTCGCGTTAATACGGTAGCATCGGCTCTGAAACGTCTGCTCAGTCGAGATGACAGCCGTCCTGGTTCAGCTACGCCCAGTGATGATCCCAGCAAGTATCGCTTCCCGGCTAGTGCTAGTTCTGCAAGCCTAAGTGGGCTGCCGGGCACGGCTGGAGTAAAGCCTGCTGGTAGCATGCGCATCACTGATCAGGTGATTGAAGAGGTGGATGAACAGGCCACAATTACATCGGTGCGCCCACAAGAGCCACGCCCCAATGTTAAGGATATATTTGGAACGCAGCCTCCAACACTGCCGGAGAATGCGACACAACCTCAAACAATTCCGTACCAGCCGCCGTTGCCGCCACCAGATGCGGCACCATTACGCTCTCAGCCCATGGACATACCCAGGCGTTCGCCACAGTATGAGCGCGCCCACTCGCAGTACGATCCGCAAGTGGGTCTGTTTCCACCCGGTGGAGTGGATGCATTGCTGAGCACCTCAGCGCCGGCCGGCGATAGTCCCTTGTTGATGTCCGCAGCAACTGCACCCAGTTCCCCCGTGGGTGACAGCAGCAAGTCCCTGTTCGATCAGCAGAAGGCGGCAAGCCGTGAAACAGGTTAGTTAGTGGCCAAGTGCCCTACGAATGTCATTTCCTTCTTCTTACTCCTGCTTACGATATTCACATCTAACATTTATCTTCATTCATCCATCCAATCATACAATAATCAACATAAAGCGATTGAGAGACCCGATGCACCGCAGTTTTGGTGGTTCGTAACGCACGGTAAAGTTCAAGTTCATTGGCATAAATCTACAGTTAATTTGTTGCTTAGCTTGCTCCCCGTAATCGATCCTAGTATCCTTAAGAATTCCCCGTGCGTGATGTTTTTTAGTTTTATTCCCATTTTGATTCGGAATTAGAATTTGTTTTAGAATTATTGGAATGTTTTACTTATTGATTTTTTATTTTATTTTTATTTTACTCGTTTTTTTTCATGATGTCTTTATCATCTGTATTTGATACTAACCAGAGTAACTAGTCAACCCTAGTTCTCGTAGTTCGTTCTATATTATAATAATACGTATTTGAGCTGTTTTAAATACGCGAGGCTGTTGCATAATTTCTGGTTTTACATCTAGACTTTGCCTAGCTCTAATCCGCAGTAGCAGTTGCAATTAATTCTAATTGAAGTTGAATAATATGCCACGCCCACTGGCCGAGAGCCTAACAAACTAATATCAATCTCTGAAATTGCAGTCGAAAATCTGGACATCAAAACATCGAGCGACGTCCTACTGCCGTCCATGGCTGCTGCCCAGGCTCCTGTTCAGGCTCCTGCCGAGCCCGATGTGGGCGATGACTTTGAAAAGCTGAAAAATGCCCGCGAGAAGGAGAAGCTAATGCGACAGCAAATTAATTTGGCACGCACAATTAGCACTGCACCAGGCGTGGATCCATCTGCAGGTGTTGCAGTTCCGCTAGTGCCAGTTGTGCCCGTCGGCGTGCCGATGCCAACAGTAGTACCTCAAGCTGTAGCCACGCTGCCACCTGTCGCATCCAGCGGCGATCTGCTCGGCGGTGGTGAACCTGTCTCCAGTTCAACCATCAAGTCCGAGGATGTTACCACTGGCAGTTGAATTGGCGTCTGTACACACACACACATACAAACCCGTACATAGGCTAAGTCGTTAGCGCTTTAGTTAATTTATGTGAGCTACTAAACTTAAAGTATGTATGCATTATTGCCTTAATGTGCAGAGTGAGTGAGTGGAACGGACACAGATTAAGAATGCTCATAACGTTTAAACGAGATTGAGTGAGAATGGACCTATTTAACGCTGTTAAAATATATACCTACATATTAACTATAACTAGTTAGCTGTTAAGTCAAAAGTGATTTGAATCTACACAGTAAATTAAGTTTTTCTAAATGGCCAACCAATTGTGTTTTAATTGATTTATTGAACAAAAACTTGCATTGCTTTTCAGGTTTCCGATGTTAAACTATTTCAGTTCTTGTTTTATATACCATATACGATTCCAATTTCATAAATTGGAATGTTTTTCTAACATTACTGTGTACTCTCATCTTATCTTATTTCTTGTCATTACCAATTTAAATAAAAGTATTAGCCTTTTTTCTATTATGATATCAAGCATTCTCAGCTTTCTATTGTGAATCTGAATCAATATAAAAGTGTTCATCTTATAGATAATACATCTAGTGATATTTATTATAGTTTTAGATGCTTACATAGTACAACTAAAAAAGTTAACACGTAAACGCGCCAAGCGTTAAAGGAAAAATTAAGTTTAGGGGTAAAAATTATTTTGTCCAGTGCCTCAAAAAAAATGTGGGGTACTATAACCCTAAACTAGTAACGCCCCAGCTGCCCACCATAGCGATCCTGAGCGGGACGGCTGCCACCGTACATGCCGCCGGCACCGCTGTTGCCCTGATAGCCTCCAGAACGATCGTTATAGCTGCGATCGAAGCGTCCCTGAGCCTGCATCGGGCGCCAGTTGTTGTCATCAATGGGAGCTGATTTCTGCCACGAGTTGTTGCTGTGAATATTCGAGGAAAGTCCATTGTTGGCATAGGATTTCATTGGCCCACTGCTGCTGCCCAGATGAGCACTGCTACTGCCACCGCCCGAGGTGGCCCAAATGTTAACGTTGTTCGAGCTGCTGCCATAGCCTCCGGTGGCACCGCTACTGGTTGAGTTATCGTAGCGTTTGTTGCCACTTAAATGAGGAAACATTCTTGACATTAAGAAGTTTCGTCAAAGTCAAAAGATTACTACTTACTGTGACAAACTGTGTGTTTCTTCGACACCTCCACGTCTGTAATTGGAGTTGTTACCACGATCGGAATCACTGTAGCGACCTCCAGCACCGCTACTTGTGTTGTTCTTGTGACCATATGAACCGGCAAGGTTACCCGTGTTCTTGTGCACGTACGAACTGGCTACCCCACTCGTGTTGCTCTTGTGAACATATGAGCCGCTTGATCCGCCCGTTCCGACGCCTCCCGAAGAGACTGGTAAATGGCGCACCTCCACCTCGCGCTTGTAGTCATCTCGCTTGCTGGTTGTCGATGATGTGTAATCATGCTTGGAGCTGGAGGAGCCGTAGTCATTGCCACCTGAACGCTTGCTGGGCACAGTTGAATAATCGTCTATTGCACTTCGTTTGGTACCAGCAGCGCTGTATTCAGCACGTTTATTTGAGTAGTCCAAGCGCTTCGAGCTGGAGTAGTCCTCCAGGCCACGCTTGGAACTTGACGATGTACTGTAATCATCGTGTTTCTTATCATAAGAACTGGTGCTGCCAAGAAAATGATAAAGTTAATTGACAAGCTACTTCATCGTTGTACGAAGAGAAACTTACTTGCGGGAGCTAACCAAGGAGGCATCAAAACGCGGTGGAGGTGGTGCATCAAACACCGCTGAACGTTTGCGATCAGATACTTCCGAGTAGCGATCATCAGTGCGTTTGCTCACAGAACGCTTGACAGGATCCTCACGAGACTCCATAATCCTTGAATACCATCAATAGTGGCAAGTGGGGGAAAGATGAAAGAGAGTTAAATTGACAACATTAGCAACATAAACAAAGGCAGAAGATCATATAGACAATATACATGTATGTAGATATAGTATATAGGCTACGATGCAGTTGCGACACACTTGCAGTTGCATAAATAGAAACATAAATGCAAAAGCATTTGTCTACACCGTCCTGCAGTTTGGAGTTTGTAGTTTGAAGAAACAACGTGGTTAACGTGGCTGCAACTTAACACACTAATTTACACGGCCAAAAGCCTTTGACAGTATATATATATATAAATATATATCTATATTTATATATAGGATATACAATATGTAAAAATAAATATGGTGTATTTTTTTTAGTTATTTATAGCGTTGTGTGTGCAACGCGATTACGTTTATCATACTTCATCTGTTGACGCTTCAATTCAAGGCGTTCCAGCTCGATTTTCTCACGCTCCAGTTTCTGGCGCTCTCGTTCCATGCGCAACAGTTCAGCCTTCTCGCGTTCAAGGCGCTCCCGTTCGATGGCCAGCTTGCGTCGTTCCTCTGCCAGGCGCTCCTCCTCAATGCGCTGGCGTTCGCGAGCTTCACGACGTCGCCGCTCCTCCTCACGAAGCTCGCGCTCCCGTTCGCGCAAGCGCTGGCGTTCCCGCTCTTCACGTATCTTCTGATAGGACAACATCTCGCGCTGTCGCCGCTCACGCTCTCGTTGACGCTGCTGTATTTCACGGTCGACATCACGTGGATGTCGTGAGGTACGACGCTCGTTAGAGCCATCGCGATGCTGAGACTTGTGCCCTGTGCCAGAGCGATGATCCCGTTCGTGACGCTTGTCCCCGCCCAAAGACTTGTCCCTGTCGTCGCGTGACAATTTGCCATTGCGATCTTTGCCGTCCTTGCCGTCGCGCTTATTGTTGGATTCGCCACTGGTTGAGTTCTTCCCATCGCCGCCAGCGTCGCTACCCTTTTTCTCATCGCCACCGTTGCCCTTGGAGCCGTTGCCCTTTTTTTCGTCGTCCTTCTTTTTAGATTCGTTGTTGCCCTTGTTGTTCGCCTTGTTCGACTTGTTGCCAGTGTCCTTCGATGAACTTGCACTGCCGCCGATCTCGTTCTTGGTACGCTCCACTGATATAATACGTCCGTGCAACTCAGTGCGATGCAGATTTTCAATACAGCGCGATGCATCACCCGAGGAGGACATGGTCACATAACCATAACAACGAGTCCCTGGCGTACGGGTATTGGTGACCACCTTAGCTCCGATAACCTTGCCAAACTTGGAAAATATGGCCTTCAAATCACTGGCCCGTGTCAGTGTAGACAAGCCGGATACCCACAGATTGCGTGAGAGCAACGCCTGCTTGCCACCAGATGCACCAGACGAAGAAGCACCAGCCGCACCTGTGCCTCCGCCACCCGCTCCCGACTTGCTGTTGGCAGCGGCACCCGTCGATGCCGATGCTCCACCCGCAACTGATGATGATGCTGCTGCCGCTGTCGATGATTTTTCTGCAAATTCCATGTAAATAATAACAATATTGGAAGAGAGTTATGGTCAGAGCTGTGAGTGGCTTTAACTGGTTAACTGTTTTGGTATTTGGTATTGTTTTTTTTTTTTTTTGGATTTGATTTGATCATAAGGGAAGCACTTTAAACGCACATATTGTAGTTGCAGCTGTTGCAGCAGCTGTCTGTTGTATTGTGAATATTATCGACAAAACGAACCTGACACTGACTCTAAATTATTGCTCTGCGCGCTAGGTAAGCTAAGAGAGTGTGAATTTGATTGGGTTGATGCAATATTGTTGTTGCTGCTGCTGCTGCTTCTGTTGCTGTTTCTCTTTAGGGCTGCAATGAGGAAGGTCGTCGCAGGTTGATCACTTGAAGTGTTGTCCAGCTGTTGCAGGGAGTGAAGTCGTCGTGGAGAGTTGTCCTTGCCCCATCGTCGTTAAGTCGTTGCCGTCACCGACTTCTTAATTCCTCTTTATCCTTACTTGCTGCTGCTTTCTTATTGGTGTTACCTGATGTCCAACCGATTTCTTTACTCTAATGTTAATTAGAGATCGATCATTTAGAGTCTTTCACCGGATTCTCATCCCCTCACTTAAGTTGCCTGTTCCTCATACTTCAGATCAAGGAGTACCAGGAGTCCCTTGTCCATTCTTTTGGAGATTTCATTTGGAAGATGTGAGTTACTTGTTTATGTACACGCGTTAATAACTTGTTTGCAATTCTGAATATAACCAGATTATAACTTGTTTGCCATTCTAATTATTAGTTTGTGTTTTTGGTAAAAAGAAATAATCAATCCTTTATGTTTACACTTGGAATTTTCAGCTTATCACGCGTCCCGATCCAAGATTCTCCTGTCGCCGCTGCTGCTGCATATCCAGTATCCCTTGTCCATTCCATTCCCAACCAAATTCACACTTTCTTGCACAATCATCATTTCGTATGTGTGCCGCACAATGTTTTGTTCGAAAGCTTATACTTTGTTCATGCATGGCCTAACCAGCTTAATTAAATATGTATAACCTTACAAGCACACTGATCTTCTCCTGCAATTGTGGCTAAATTACCTTTATCGTCCTTTTGATTCGACGCCTTCGATACAGTCTTCAGATCACTAAAATAATCACTTGAGTTAGTTACTTATAGAGTGTTAGACAGTGTCTTTAACTTACCCAGTATCTTTTTATCAGCAGACTTGTCTTCCTTCTTCTTTGAGCGAGGACCTTCCTCGTCCTTGTTCTTCTTATCTGCATCCTTCGATGCTGTGCTCGACTTTTCGGTCTTATTTGCTGGTTTTACTGTAATTCAAATTTCATTTATTACATAGTTTTTGATCTTTTTGCAGATAAAGGAAAATAAACTATTGGCGCTATGCTAACAAAGATGCAATTTTTAAAATATTTGTTCATGTCAAGGTGAAAATAGAAACTGATGATTGACAGCCAACTCAGTTGGCAACGAAACGAAAATCTTTTGAAATTCTCTAATAGAAACTAACAAGAGAAGGGAGAGGAGGGGACAAGGAATCTGTATCGCGTGTTTCTAATGCAATAATTGAATGCACTAATACGCTAACACATGTGCATGAACATTGTATGTACGGCAGTTATATAAAAGTTGCTTACCCGACTTGATAGACTTGTCGTCAGGAGCCTGAAACGACAATTGAAATTTAGCATTATGTGGAATAGTTATAGTTTAACTACTCAAAACGTACCTCATCATGCAAAAGTTGTTGTTCGTCTTCACCAATTGTTAAATTGATGGACTCGTCATTGTCAATTGTAACAGAGTCGCCTGTATTCTCCTCCTGCAGCTGATCATCCCCGGATGGCTCCACGATTTCTTCTTTAACTACATTCTTTTCGGTAGCATCACTATTGGCATTTTGTTCCTGATCACACTCTTCGTCCCCGTCACGTTCCTCTTCCTCATTATCGTCGTCGTCATCGTCATCGAGTATAACGCAAACATCATCAACATCACCAACCTGATCGATCTCGTGGCCATCTTCATCGGCATGATGTGCAGTGTCTTGCTCATCACCGTTTGTGTCGTCTCCACCTTCTTGCACCTCTTCCGGATCAATGGGCTCCTCCTTTATCTGCACATCAGATTCGTCACCCTTCATCGGCAACGGCATCTGCTTCTTGGCCTTTGCAGCCGGTGTAATCAGAAATGTACTGGGGTCGACACCCTCCTCTTTTAAAGCCTGCAATTGGAATTCGTTGTACACAGGGGCTGCTGTTTTGTAACCTTTCTCAATACATACCCTTTCTAGGCGCTCTATGAGCACCGCTTTTGGACCCACGGTTTCTAGTTTGCGTTTCTCTAACTCATCCTTCAAATCACAAACACGCAACTCAGTTATTTTTTTACCGACTTCAAGCATTGTTCCTGTTACTTATTAATACGGATCAAAATTACAATATAATTCCTTTCAATATAATCTGAATAATTCTGCTTTTTCTCAAATTCACAACGTATGTTAGTTCCGTATGCCTGCTGAGAATATTTTACAATTTCTTCTGAAATCAAAATGGCGACATGATAAAAACCAGTCAGTGATGAATATATTAATCGATTTATTTAATAAACGAATGTGATTAATCGATTTTAGCTAGACACGCGTAACAATTCAAAAAATAATATATGAAATCAATTTAAACTATTTTGACAAAATAAATTTATTTATTTTTACTCACAATACTTTCTTGTATAGCGAAATCATTAAACTATCATTTATTAAAGTGCAATTTTGTATCCAAAAGCTTCAACAGCATACTATCCTTAAACGGTTGGCTCTATTGTTTACGATCTTTGCTTTGGTATTTTTCTGTTTCGAGTTTCTGGTCTTACTGTTTCTGTGGAGTATTTTTCTGGGCGTCGGATTTTTGCAAATAAACACGATTTCTTAAAAAGTTAACCATGTCGGTGGTCATTGAGACCACGTTGGGTGACTTGACGGTGGACCTATTCACCGACGAGAGGCCCGTTGCCTGTATGAACTTCATAAAACTGTGCCAACTAAAGTACTATAACTTCAACTTGTTTCATACGGTGCAACAAGGCTTCATTGCACAGACCGGTGACCCCAGCGGAGCCGGTGATGGCGGCTCATCCGTGTGGGGCGTTGTGGAGGGCTCTCACAAGCGATTCTTTGAGGCCGAATACATACCGAAGATATATCATTCAAGCGCGGGCATCTTATCCCTGGTCAGTGCCGGTAAGAACCTTGTGGGCTCCCAATTCTTCTTCACACTCGGTGAGAATTTGACGTCCTTGGATGGCACGCATTGCGTTATTGGTGAAATTGTTGAGGGACATGAGGTGCTACGGAAGCTGAACGATGCCATTGTAGACGAAAACTTTCGACCCTACCAGGATATACGTATAACGCATACAGTTGTCCTCGAGGATCCCTTTCCCAATCCACGGGGATTTCAAATTCCCGCACGTTCGCCGTCGCCAAGTGCAGAACGGCTTAAGAATGGACGCATTGCTGCCGATGAAGACATTGATGATACGGATGGCAAAAGTATGGAGGAAATGCAGGAACTGTTGGCCGAGCGCGAGGCCAAAGCACGTGCCACAATATTGGAAATTGTGGGCGATTTGCCAGATGCTGATATGGCGCCGCCAGAGAACGTACTCTTCGTTTGCAAACTCAATCCCGTGACCACAGACGACGATCTGGAGATCATCTTTAGTCGGTTTGGCATTGTAAAAGGCTGCGAAGTGATACGAGATCGAAAGACAGACGACTCTCTGCAATACGCCTTTGTGGAGTTTGAAGAGCAGAAATCGTGCGAGGCTGCCTACTTTAAAATGAACAATGTCCTCATTGACGACCGGCGGATCCATGTTGACTTCTCGCAGTCTATTTCCAAGGTAACTTGGCGAGGCAAAGGACGTGGTGTCGATGGCGATGGTGGTAAACTGGACTTCAATAACTTGAAAGAGCGAAATGGTAATAAGCCTGTGAACAAGCACAGAAACGATTCGCGTCGGGATAGATCAGACAATGACAAGGAGAGAAGCCGCATGAGCTCCGCAGAGCGCAGAAAGGCTCGGGAGCAGCGACATCAAGAACAAGAGGAGCAAAGGTCTAAGAAATCCCAAAGTGCGCGTTCAAGATCAAGAGATAAAAATGATCGAAATCGGGACAGAGATCGGGATCGAAGAACGTCGCGTTCAAGAGAGCAAACCAATCGACGGAGATCGCCATCGAGACAACGAAACGATCGGTGGAGAACACGATCAAGGGAACGAAATGATCGACGCAAATCACCAGCAAGGGAACGAAGTGATCGACGCAAATCGGCTTCCAGAGAACGAAATGATCGATTCAAATCACCAGCAAGGGAAAGAAATGGTCGACGCAAATCACCAGCAAGAACTCAAGATGATCGCAGAAGAGCAACTTCCCCTTATAGAGCTGGTGGCAATCGCTACTCACCCGACCGAAGGCAGCAAGAAAGTAGACGCAGCAGTAAAGACAGAGAGCAAAGGTAATGTGGTATGAACTTTCATTTAACATCTGATTTAATTATCTGCTCCTATTGCAGGTCCACGTTGCACAGCAAGGAAAACTCGCAAGTCGATAGAAGGAATAGAGATTCTAAGGAGGATCAGTCAAGATATAAATCAAAAGACCGTAAAATTGTGGAAAAAGAGAGTAAACATAAGAAAAAATCAAAACGTGCTAGAAGCAGTAGCAGTTCTGAAACAAGCGAGTCCTCTGAAGACAGCGAATCATCGTCGGACAGTTCGGATGATTCTTCTGGGGATAGCACGTCTTCGGAAGAACTCAGAAAACGGAAGAACAAGAAGTCCAAGGTGAAGAAGAGCAAAGCGAAGAGCAAACACAAGTCAAAGAAGAAACACAAAAAATAAAGTTGACGATTTAACAATACAAACAATTTAGACTATGTATTTCACTAATACCAATAACCTTGTGTTTTTACTTCTTTCGTGCATTAATCTCAGTCTCCAGAGCGGCCATCGCAGCTCCACCACAGCAACCAGTATCTTTTTTCTCCGCGACGTCTTCGGGGCTTTTCAATTACTGCATGGGGATTGAAAACCACATTGTCTAGGCGCGTCGTCTCCGGTGTTATACGCAGTTCTAGAAGGAGATTAACAAAATTTCAATATAAAAGTATTTCTATTTATGTAATTTGAACTCACCGTACAAATCGTTTTCCCGCTTTTGTGCTTGAATTATATTCGTACGGAGCTCGTGATCCACATCCACAGCTAGTTTGATCATCTGTAATGGTCATTTTTACTCAGCATTATAATAAGAGGTATATATTCTACTGGTTACCTTTTTGAATCTCATCTTGATTAGTTTCATTTCGATTCTGTTGAAAGGATTCGTTAATTTTGAGCCTGCCGGCGACTAACGCGTTCTCATCGCCTTGAAACACATATTGCCGTGTGCGATGGAGTTTCTTGAACGCAGATAGTACCTGTCGATACCAAAGAAATCAATAAGGTAATTTATTTAACTAAATATAAGCAACAACTTGCCTCGCGCTTCAGTGATTGGGACATTGTTTTTACGTCACAGCCAATTAGAGATGAGATTATACCGAGGAACTGATTGGGCTGACAGTATTTCTATCACAGTGACTTTTAATTTGCAGGTTTAAAGCGTATTATATATACTGCATATTTAATTTAAAATGTAAATATAACAATTTATAGTTCAACAAATATTAAGCTTCATTATATATCATGTATAAAGGTAAATAAAATTATCTGACAGCACTGATTTTTGTCAGCCCTGGCACACAGCATACTTGCATTTAAAAACCTATCGATAAGCATTTATCGTTCAGCATTTCGATAGCTGCGTGTTTTTTGACAACACCAGCTCAGTTGCATGAATTTTTTACTGCGCTTCGTACGTACGGCGGTTGTATCGGCGCGAAGGACTATTTGGGGCTTTATAAACATGATTTGCGGTTGAAGAACTAAAATTTTTTAAATATAACTGGCAAAGGCAATCTAAAAATTAATCAATAAGAACAACCAAGTGTTCCACCGTACGCGAATAAGAAGTGAAATTATAATACTATTGGGCACATCGCGTTTATTGCATATCAAATCGTTAAAAAGAAAGCATATATTGTGTGGCGTAGCGATCCTGGCTAAATTACAATACGAAACTGGCTCAAAACGACAAACTATCATTCTTCCTAAAGAACATGGACGACGAGGAGGAGGAAGTGACGGACCTGAAGCTGCAATTGTTTCACAATACAATACGAGAACACATTGTAAGTCAGAGAGTCAGTCAGCAGAGTCTGTGACGTCACGTTACACCACCCCTATACATTCAAATCTGCTGCATCTGCAGCTGCCCTGCGTGGCCAGTTGCTGTTGTTGTTGTCGTTGTTGCCTGCAGTCGGCTATGTTTGTTATTGTTAACTGTACAGAGATTCACGTTGCATGCGTAAAGTTTGCCACAAAGAGAGCTGCAGATAAAAAAAGAATAGTCACAGAGTCCCGCACAACCTTAGTCCACATATAATTTGTATTGTTTATGGTTCTTATCAGTACCGAATATGAAACGATTTCGATTTACGATTTAAGTAAGCATAGTCGAGCGATACACGCTGCCGATTTCCCCTGCTCTCTTTGTTTGTTTTTGTTTTTGTTTGGGTTTCGTATTAACCGATTTCCTGTGCGAGCTGCCAAGTCTGCAGAATTTCAGGTGTTTATTTAAATTTAAGGTAAAGTGTCAACACATAATAACCAACTTAAATTATATGTGGAATTGATCAATTATTTAAATTGAATTAAATAAGTCAAGTTAACTTTAAATTAGTTGAATTTAATGCGCTACTGAAAATAGAATCACTCCGTGGGAGCTAAACGATGTGTTGCAAATCAACTGAAACGGGACCTCCTCAGCGGCGGCAACAAGTGAAAGTGGTTGAGCTTATTAATAAATGTTTTCGTTTATATGTTTGTGTGTTTATATGTGAGATCTGTATACAATATGAACGTTTATATGCACATAAAATTAATTGTGCTTCGGCAACATTGCGCAAACACGAAAGAAACAAAAAGCACATCCATTTCGAGATCTCGAATACTGTTGCTGTTGTTGTTGCACGGGCAAACAGTTTCAAGTGCACGGCAATTGGTCACGATTTGGGGCCAATCTGTGGACGCGACGGTGGCTATCGAGCATACCACACAAGATGAAGCTACTCGCAGCTGTGTCTTTTGTTTAAACAATTGCCATACAAGCAATATATCTGCAGGAATAAGCATGTACATATATTATGTGTATATGTATGAGTAGCTGTGCTTGTGTGCGAGTTTTCATTTAATTTTTAATTTTTTTTGGGGCGTGACACAGTCAACACATTTTCGACGTTGTTTATGCAGCTAAAAATAAACTATGTCTTCTTTTATACGAGTTATACAATTGTTTATCTTCCATGTGTGTGTGTGTCCGTCAAGTGTCAAAACTGACCCAGGAAACTGAAAACGAACCTGTCTCTGCTGCTGCTGTTGTTAGGGAATTTACTCGCTATTCTTACTCGACTTCTCTTTCATTATCGTACACACCAATAACGAAAGTTGAATAATTCTACACTCTCTTTGTGGGTCAACAATCAATGTACGTGCGTCGCATGCCCAATGTAACCCAAAAAGAATTGGTCAAAGTACCCATAAATTATGCAGGAAACAAACGTCCAATGGATAGAGGGTGCACCACACGAGAGGGTGTTGAACTGACATATACCCTGGTTTAGAATGGGTTGAATTTGAATATTTATGCATGCTACATATGTATGTATGTATGTATAACCTTATGTATGATAAAGCGTTGAATAAAGTGATATATATTTAATCATATAGAGGTCCTTAAACTCATGAAGTATTATAAGAACAGAGACTAGAAACAAGTCTCCGTTATAGCTTAATATTTTGTGCCACACGAGAGGGTGTTCAACTGACAAATACCGTGGTTTAGAATGTTTTCAATTATGCGTGCTACATATGTATAATAAAGCTTTAAATTAGGTGATTTATATAAATCATATAGAGGTTCTTTAACTCATAAAGTATTATGAGAACAGAGACAAGTCTTGCTATACGTACTTATTTTATGTATGTGTGACACGGCAGTACCTAAAAGTACTTATTAGATAGATGAAAATAGATAATTTTGTATTGAAAGGGGTGTACTTCTTCGATATGTGTTCAGCTTATTTAAAGTATACCATATATACTTGTAATAATGTCTATGCACGAAAGTTTAAACTTGTAAATGAATCATTTAAATACATTAAACCATTTACCTCTGTCTCTACTATTAATTTAACTCGGCGTAAATACAGTTGAATTACTAATAAAGGCGTAAAACAATAGACAACTATGGCATATGTCAATATACAAAACAGTACACTCTGAAACTCTACACCCGTTTAACAACAGATGGGGGAAATATTAATAAAAACTTTAAGGCTTACTCATTATTATGTTATATTCCTATTACTTTGACTGAAACTGTATGTGTCGTCAGTTTCGTTTCGTTAACACTTTCTTTGTCTTTATTATTATAAATGACACTTTAAAGAGACTCCTCCCTCCCTCTGTTGTGTATATTTGTTACACACTTACTTCATAGCATACAAGTGGGCCCGGATCGTGTTTGTGCAGTAGGACTCAAAAAACATCTTTCACGTAACTAATTACAATGTGCATGTGTGTGTATTGTACACAGAAATATACATGTTTGTGCATGTTATCGCCTATCAACATTCGCCGCAAAGTCGTCTGACAACAGTAACTACAACCACACGCCGTCTACGCGGCATTTATGAGTGTTTCGCCCTCTCAATTTTTTGCCCCACTGTGCATTGCTATTTATAGTCGAGTCTCGCGTCGCGTTGCTGCATGTCGCTTAGGTGTTTTGGGCGTTTTTCATTCATCTCTCGAGTTCACATCAAGTCGTTGACTCGCTGCCTATGGCCAATGAATCTGTTTGGCCGCAAACAAGTTTGCATAGAACTTTTTAAAACTATGCGCCGCTATCTCCCGCTATAGTTGCAACCACAACAATGCTCAGCTGCAACTCACAGCTACAGAGCGCGTGCCTCAGATACAGATACATATGTATCTCTATATACTATATTCATTCCTACTTATGGTAATTTGGCTCATTTTAATGTTTATTGTCATATCTTTCTATTATATTTGAAATTCTTTTCTAAATATCACAGGGAATTTTGTTTGTTTTCTCGGTTGAATAATACAAAGAATTTCTTTTTAATGTATATTTCTTTGTTAAAACCTCAATAAATTAAGTAATAAAGTCTTTTACATTTATTTAGATTACATTTTCCATAGCCTGTCACATTTTCCTTTGAATAACCTGCAATAAGTGTCGCCTAATTCCCCAGAATATTTCCCGTATGAAATAATAAAGACTAGCTTATATTACTTGCTAATTTCCGCTAGTATACATATACTACAGACATACATATACATATGTATGTATACAAATATGTAGTATAGTTGTATATATAGTACACATAGTTTAATAAATATATATTGAGTTAGAAACATTTTCTGGAACTGGACTCAGTGGTGTGGCTGATCTGTTGTTACGATTGTAGGCGTGTGCACGTCTGTGTGTGTATGTGTGTAGAACATTATCGCGATTTCATTCAGTAGTCGTGCCGCACGGCGCCAGACAGAAACTTGAGTACTCACAGCTAGGGTATTCACAATGTTCTTATCTCTCGTTCTCTGTGTGAATTGTGGAACAAGCGATCCAAGTTCAACAGCGCTAAAGAATGGCACGTCATTGGGTCTTTCTTTCTACTGTATACATCTTGGAATCTTTACATTTCTTAAATGTACAACGCACATTTAGCTATGATAAGCCATATTTTCTAATGAGACAAATTTGAAATGTAAAGTTTGACAATTTAAAGGTCACTGAAAAGAGCGTACTATAAATATACATGGTATAAAATATATTGGAAATTTGACAGGTTGTTTGCTTGAACTGAAAACTTATTAGAAGTATTATTTATATAATATTATTATTTTATATATATATATTGCATATTTGCAAACTTAGATACCATCTCCATTAGATGATGTTCTATGCGGTAACTATTTTTCTATTCTCTTCTCTAATCAAATCATCAGCACAATATTGGAATCGTCCATTATGGACAAACACACATACTTGTGCATGCATACGTGTGTGTGACTGTGTGCATACGTACACTAATGGTATTAATAGCCAGTAGTTATATTCTAGCCAAGAAAATGCGCAACAAACGAACGAACGAAGCATTGAAAACATGTGTATAAGTAATTTGTTTTGTTTTCCTTTGCTGCTGCTGCTGTTGTTGTTCTCTGTTTCTTTTCTTCTGTGGCAGGCAGAAGAACATGAGAAGAGCATTATTAATTATATTGTTTGTATGTAGTTGTGTGTGTGTGTGTACAGACATTTAGATATTTTGCATTGTTTTTTGCGAAACGTAAAAAAGCAATGACGTGTGCTTTAATGAATGGCGTCTATTTTGATTATATCTTATACCCTGTATCCACTTTCATTGCATTATGTATATATAATAGAATCTTCAACCTTTGCAATGGTATTCCATGATTAAGGTCAACGGTCAAGTTGATTTATTTGTGGTCAGCGTGATATTAAGTGAAATCTCAGCTTATCTATCACATCTCTTCTGATATCGTATGTATACATATTCTAAATACAGCCTTCCTCAAGTCGTTATTCTTGATTACGATCTTGCGTATATGTTTGAAGTGCATGTCATTCTTAATCCTAAAGTGTGTGTATTTATTGTTTTAGCATTTAATTGCCATGTCTAGAATCAAGCCAATCATTATCAAGAGACTTCTTGCCGGTGTCGTTGGACGCTGATAAGTTCTATTCAAACTTCTGACCTTTGCACACACAATTTCTTTTACCTTGCTTATTAATCATCAACTTTTTATTTGCTTAACATTATTGGATTCGACTTGCGTATGCAACTACTTAGCAAGTAATTATTTATGTGTTTTGATAAAGGTTTAGTATAGAAAATATACATACTTATTTGTATGTAGATATACAGAGATAATAAATACAGACTTTCATATGTATTTAACATTCTTTTGTTCTATTTCCTGCGTCGAAAACTTGTGAAGTTTTCTTCTCTCGTGTTTCTATTTATTTATTCTTCAACTTGTGAAGATATTTGGAAATCTATAGAATATTTTTATTCTGGAAAGCTCATAATCAATTCTAAACTGTCTATCTTCCAAAATATATTAAGTTGTATTTGGTTGTCATAGATTTGTTGAACCTTTTTTTATAGTTACAGAAATATTTTGAGGAATAAAACTAATTTATATTAATATTTATTGCATTTTAAGTAACTCTTAATCATTTTAATTACCCTATGTAGAGTGTGTAGTATGCGCTTTACGGTAATTTCAAGTTCACTGAAATTACACAGATGCGTAATCTCCAATTACTTTGCGGTTCCATGTCGAACCGGTCTGCGGTCTACGGTCTTCTATAAACCCAAAACATTATTTAATTAAATATTTAATTTCATAGCAGATTGAACGGAAACCTTTTTGTCACGAGTTTTTGTAGAAGATCAGAAATTGGAATAAAATAAACACAGTTGTGTAAATAAACGAAATTGATGAAAGCGAAAACAAATTTGTACAGCATTACGAACAAGTGTGGTAGCGATATTCACTTTTCCTGATATGAAAATATTATTATAATGTATTTAAAGCAATCAACACTTCTTCTTTTCATCTCTTTCGTTTACAGATATTCTTGCTGCTAATCATTTTGCTCTACTTCAGCTCGTATGTGGTGGTGTCGCGGTTTCGTCGACGAGATCGTGACGATCTCTACTCGAACGATGAGGATGAGGTGCTGGTCTATCGCATAAGGTAATATAAATGTGAGAGATAGCTGGGACAGTATCAGCAACCCCTTACAAACTGAACGATATGCAATCTTTATGTCAAACTGCCAATACATGCCAATACTGATCGTGCAATGATCTTTCTTTCTTTTGCAGCTTTTGGCTTTGCACCTTCACGTTGGCAGTGGCTGAGGGCGCAGCCATGCTACTGCCAGTATCTATAGCAAGCAACGAGGTGCTGCTGCTGTATCCCAATAGTTATTATGTCAAGTGGCTAAACAGTTCCCTCATACAAGGTAAGAGAATCAGTAAAGTTCAAGTTCATATTAAGTAAATTGTTTTTTGCATTTCAGGACTGTGGAACCACGTTTTTCTCTTCTCCAATCTGTCGCTGTTCATCTTCCTTCCCTTTGTGTACCTGTTCTCCGAATCAACTGGTTTTGTGGGACACAAAAAGGGCATCGTGGCGCGAGTCTATGAAACCTTTACAGTATTCATGTTAATGGCCATCATTGTGCTGGTCCTGACGGCCGTTCTCAGTGCCGTATTCGGCATAGAGAAGTTTCAATTCTTCTGGTTTCTAAGTAAGCAACTAAGCATCCAATGGGGGAAACAGTTCCACTCTGTCAGCTTGACAAACTGCACCCACATAGAAATCCGAAATCAAAATGCATAACTAATTTGCCCCGTTTACGCTTCACAGATTTGGGCAGCGTTCACCTGCCGTTCCTTTATTCATGTGTCTCATTTCTGGGCGTAATGCTGATGCTGAGTAAGTAAAACAATAACAATACGTTTAATTACAACTAATCTACCCTGCCTGCTTTACATTTCCTGTTCGATCTGGCCGATAAACTTGTCAATGTATGCCAATTGTTTGGGATTGTGCCCGCGTGCCTTGGCCACGCTCTCCTCGTATTTCTCCGTGTCATTGAGACGCTTGTAAGCCGTGGCTCTGTACAGCCAGGCACGCAGATTCGTCTCCTGCAATTTGTCCAGTACCAACTGACAGTCCTCCAGTGCACGCTTAAAGTTGCGCAGTCTGCAGAAGAGAAAAGAATTACTTCAGTATAGTTCGACTAAGTTCAACTTGCAAGTCTCTTACCTGATATAGCATAAGGCGCGATTGTTGTAGGTTATAGCACTGTCCTTGACACGTTCCAATGCCTTGCTGTAGTGCAAGACAGCCTTCTCAAAGTTATTATTGCGAAAGGCATCGTTTCCCTGACTGAAAAGAGTAGTGTAAAAAGGTTTGCAATGTTTATTTCGATAAACGCACAGATGAGGAATGTTCTACAATCATTTAACAACAATAATATTATATTTCGTACTCACCTGCGCTGCAGTTCGGCATCGTATTCACGCTTAGCACGCGCCTGTGCCCGCTCATTGGCATCGCGCTCCACTTCGCGCATAAATCCTTCCTTATCTGTGGCATGTTCGACTCCCGGTCGCTTTGGCCTATCCTTGTCGTCAATTTTGTTGATCACCGTACGATTCTCGCGCACCTTCAAGCGCACATTGTCCACATCGAGATTCTCAAAATCCTTTGCAGTTTTGGCTTTGGGCACTGCAGGCTCAGCATTTGTCTCTTTGTTATTTAAGATGTCATCAATCTGCTTCAGTGTCGCTTCAAAATCAGAAAAATCATCGTGAACTTTAACTTCTTCCATCTCCATTTCTAGAATATTCGAGTAAAATTATATTTTGATAGAATAGTAGAATGTCTTGTCGTTTCTCCCTTGTATGATTGAAAACAAATAACTCTGAGGTTTTATGATTGAAAACAACTAACACAGAGCCTGCTTGTCTACTTTGTTTTATTTAGTTTGTACTCCGTACGGCTTCGTTCGTTTGTTTGGCGTTGTCAACCAGGTGCTAGTGCGTCCCATGCTGCTGCGCGACGTTAACGAGGAGTTCAGTGTCTTCTACATGGAGGAGGCGAGCGTAAAACGCAAACTTGCCCACATCGAGCTGCACAACGTGAGCGTCTCGGCGAATGGCCATGGCAACGGGCGTAGCCATGGTTACATAACAGCGCAACCGTTGCTCAGCCAGAGCTCGCTGTCGCATTTGTATCAGCGTAAGACGCTCCACGGCAACGTGGATGAGCAGCAGGAGCTGCTAAACGAAAGACTGAGAGAGCTGTACAGTGAACGCAAGGAGCTGGACAAGCTGCGCAAGTCGAGCACCTTCCAGCGCACCTTTGTCTATCCCCTGGCCATGTTGCTGCTGCTCTTCTGTACTGCCGTAACGATACTGCTTGTGGTGCAGAACACGCTGGAGCTGCTCATAGGGATCAAGGCACTGCCGCTGAGCACAAGGGTAAGTCAACTCTCTTTGAATGATTCACAACAGTTTCTAACTTAGTTTTCTACTATTTTAGCAATTCACACTGGGCATATCATCACTATCGAAGCTAGGCCCAGTTGGCGCCGCGCTGGAGGTGTGTCTCATTTTCTATCTGGGCGCCACCTCAGTTGTTGGCTTCTACAGCATGCCCTTCATGAGCAATGTGCGTCCAAAGCGGCGTCAGACATCGCTGCCACAGCTGATGTTGAATTGCGGCTTCATGCTGGTCTTGTCCTCCGCACTGCCACTGCTAAGCAGGATTATAGGTAGCATGACTTCACATTATCAATGATTGAATTATATTGAACTAATAACTGATTGTTATTCTCTTCTAGGGATTACCAACTTTGATCTGTTGGGTGATTTCGGCGCCATCGAGTGGCTGGGAAACTTTCAGATTGTGCTGCTTTACAATCTTGTATTTGGCACCACGACAGCACTGTGCCTAGTCAACAAATTTACGGCGCCAGTGCGGCGCGAGCTGCGTGCACGGTTAGTGGAGAACTATGTGATCTTTACTAACTACATGAGCTTCATCAACTGATATTTAAGCCAGCGGCGCGACAAGACCGAGCGAGATAGTTATATCAATCATGCAATGATGCGACGTTTTGTCGAGTCGCGGCTTATAAGTCTAACTAGCTTCTATGCCAAGTACTACAATCTTAGTCGTAAGAGAACCCGCAATACCACCGCTAGTCGCCAGGCAAACCAGGTGGACTGTTGAAAAGTGAGAGAGGGGGACGAAATGGGAATGGGAATATGCCAATGCCAATGGGAATACACTTTATAAAGAACTGATATAGATACTGATACTGATACTAATACTGATATTGATACATAACAAATTGATATTTCAATGTTGCGCTGTTTATTGTTGTGCTTAATTGTTGTAGTTAAATTATGCCCAGTAGTTTTAAGATTGTGTACGCGCAACAATTGTCGTCGTATTGCAAATCGTTCTTCAAATCGTGGAAAATTGTTTTTACATTCGCCTTCTCGTGGATTTCCCATGGATGACGAACCGTACACGATTGAAATCTATCTATATACCATATAATATATATTTATATATTGTATATTAACGTCGTCGTGTGTGCAACGTAAACGGAAAGCGCAGAAGTATAGGTTAAATAAGAGGTGTCTTTTATTTTGGAAATTTTATTAGTCTGAATCTATAGTCAGAATCGATTTCATGTTTCATTAATCATGTGTACAACATTACATATTTTTGTACTAATTTAATGCAATTTATTATTATTTTATTACATGCGTTTCATTGTCATTCGATTCACATACAATAACAAATAATTAATTTTATATATATATATATTTATGTAAATCTATATTATATCTATGTATTTCAACAATGTTCCTTAAGGCGCATACGCTGCCGCGCATTTCATAAAAGAATCGTACTAAAAATAATAACAAACCCAACCCAACACAAAAAAATACATACATATACATTTATGCATCTAATAATTATGTGATAAAATATAAACAAAAGAGTTTTAAAAATATAATGCCTCGCTTTTCATTTCGCATTTCGTACGGCTTGCCCCCAACTGCGCTTTTCCTAAGTCCGATGGACTCTTATTTCCTGTTTTTCTTTTTTTCCAGTTTAACTACGCTTTTTCTGTTGGCCTGAGCTTCAGACTGGTAAATTCTCAAGGAACTGTGATGTTATGTACAACTACAATAAGTATACATTAAATATTTAAATCAATTTAAATTGAATTGTTAAATTTCTTTGTTTGGCGGGCATTGAATTTTGAAATGGTTGGCAATACCACACATAGCTATTCGATATAGCTATCGATATGTGCAATGTAACGATAGTCGCGCACACCGTTGTGCTGCTATCGATGTTATGTCAGCTCTATTAGAACGAAAAAAAACGAAAACAAAGTAAAATTGAACTGCATAAACGTTTGCAGGAGTTTATTGTTGTAATGTTGTTCCTAATACTTTAAAATGAGCGATGCGGATAGCTTAAGGCTTAATCAGCAGCAGCTGCTGGCGGAGATTTCGACGCTGCTGGCAGCCAGCGCAGAGCAAAACGATGCAAACGCATTGACTTTGAATCAGGAGTTGCAGCGTCGTTTGGAGCAGATACGCGCGCGTATGTTGATGCTACTGAAGCTAGTTCGCGCGCGCTATGCTCGCAATGAACAGATTCTCATACGCCGGCAGAAGCCACGATCCGTGAGCAAGGCAACGATGAGTCGCTTCGGTGGTGGCTTGTCCGATAGCTATGGCATTAGTGGTGCCGTGCTGCGTGGTGGAACCTTTCGTTTCAAGGGCAATTTGTATTTTCGTGATGTGGACGGACGCAGTTGTCCCAACAATGAGGACTACAACAAACGCTGTTCAACCGAAATGTTTCCTACAGATTTCGATATGCGCTCCAAGCATGTTTGGACTGTGCTCGACAAGAAGAACGTTGTGATGGGCATTAAGCAACAGGTAAGGAGTGGTCTTCAAAGTTGATTTCCATTTCCTAAAACCTTCATTCTTACAGCTTTTGGATCATGCATCCTATCAGACACAGTCGCTGCAACCCCTCAGTACTCAACGTAAACGCAAAGGTATTGATCTTCATATGCAGACGCTGGCCAATTTACTAAGTAATGTGGATAGCAGCTTTAGCATTGACTGGAATCAGATTAGCACATTGAATTTGGAACAACGTCATTCAGCGTACAGCTGTGAGGCAATGTGGCTCGTCTACTTGCATCCGCAGCTTAAGCGCGATGCCTGGACAACGCAGGAGGATGAAACCTTGATAGACGCAGCGAGGGCCAACAAAATGCAGAACTGGCAGCTTATTGCTGAGACAGTGCAACAACGTTCGGACTACCAATGCTTTATTCGCGTGCAAACCACGCTGCGATTTCATGTAGAGCCCATTTGCAAATGGACCCCTCAGGAAGACGAGCGATTGCGCAGAATTGTTGAGCTGAACACAGTAAACGGGTTAACAAACTGGTCCCAGGTGGTCGAGCACTTTCCAAACAGACCTCGATCCACATTAATTGGTCGCTATGTGTATTCCCTGCATCCGAGCATAAGTCATAGTAAGCCAACGAAATGGATGATGTCATTGTTCCTGTTTCATGACTCTTTCTTTTTGTTTTCAGCTCCGTTTACACCCAAAGAGGACTTGATGCTATATGCTGCCTATGAGGAGTACAATGGCAAATTCAATTGCATTCCACGCACGTTGTTTCCCAATCGCTCACTGGCTCAACTGCGTACCCGCTACCACAATGTGCTGGCACAGCGCAACAAGACTGACTCCTGGTCGGTGGAGGATGACAGCAAGTTGATGAGCTTTGTAACCGCACACGGCACCTCACATTGGTTGAACTGTGCCAACCATTTGGGCAATCATACGCGCACTAGTTGTCGAACACGATTTCTGGTTATCAAGCGTTTTCTGGAGCAGCATCCAGATGCCACAATTGAGGATTTACCACGTCGCAAGACGAACAAAAAAGCTCCAGTTACTGCCGAGAATTGGGCACAACGTTTGCAAGAATGGAAAGAGGATCCAGGCTCGCTAACTGACACAGATACGCAACAGCCAAAGGCAAAGAGAGCCAAACGCACAAATAGCTACGTCAGCACACTGCGTGGCGTGGACATCCATATTTATGAATACTTTAAGTATGCCTATAATCTCAGATTGCAATCGCCTGCTGCTCCAATGCCACTGCCAAGGGACGTGCGTAATCTGCACTTTGTGGCCAATGCGCTGAGCTTTAAACCAACAGTAACAGCTAAAACTAGCAAGCTCGTTCAGAGTGTTTCTCTACCTAAGCAACTGAATCGCACTTACAGCAATATGTTGCAATTGGCACCATCTACGTCGTCATGTGAGGATAGCGAACCTACGCTACTGCCACCCAGTTGGTCCACCATGATGGGATTTCGTTCCATTTGTATATTGTCTGTGCATTGTCGCAACCAATCTGAAAAAACATTGAGACATTCACCGACCACCGACTATGATGAATCTCACGCAGATGTGCAACTGTTCCGGCAACGTTTGCGCACACTTTTCTATCGTACCACGCTGTTGAGTCGCCTGGAGACTTCCGTGTTCGAACAGCTGCCGGCGGCATTGATGCAATCGCCACGGCCAGATGTAGATTATATGGCCACGGAGAAGTCTCCAACAAAGAAAAGGAACACAAAGAGCTATAAGCTAAAGTTAGAGCCATGCGAAGCTCGCGTTAAGAAGGAATTGATCTAAATAAAGAATCATAATACACAGTATATGGATTTAATAGGATGTGTTTTTATATAATAACTAATATCATAATTCTGTATATGTATATATTTAGTAATAATAATAATAACTAACAATATAAGCAATATTTCCAAGAGATAAGGAAATATTCTTTATAATAATAGAATTCATAAATATAAAGTTTGGGTTTTCTTTTCTTTTTAGCATAAATGGTAGGTACTCTTAAGATTGTTAGGCAGAACACAAAACATAAACGCACATGTTGCAAGCACTTGCAGTAGACTGTCTATAAAGCCAGATATAATTGGGTTTGTATATATATATATGTATATATGTACTATATAGCGACGGTTCGGATTCATTCATTTATTGGAAGTTACTGAAGTCCGTTTTCAGTTTGATCGTCGGTTTCTGCGGCTTGGCCAGCAAACCATTGCGCTGCGCCTCATTGGCCTTCTGGGCGAGATTAATCGACTGTTGCTGATTGCGTATAGCTGCCTCCAGTTTGAAACGCAGCTCTGGCTTTTGTGCCATTAGCGCCTTGAATTCCTGTGGATATTTGGGTCCAATCTTAAGCAACCATTGCAGCGCCTGCTCGTGCAGTTGACGTTGATATTTGGGCAGTGTGCGCACCTTGTTCGGATCGGCCAGATAGCCGATCAGCACCGGCACCAGCAGCGTTAGCATTTGTATATCTATAGGAAAGGTAAAGGACTTCATTATTTAACATATTAAACTATTATATTATTACACAATTAACAGCAAACGAGATTCGCATGCGCTAACGACATTGAAAGCGTTTAGTTTTGCAGACTACAACTAGTGTTACTATACATGAATCTATATTATAACATTCATTATAATATATAGATTCATTTTGTTAGTTTGGTACAATTTGTTAGTGTGCATTGGGTGCAGTTTTGTTAACATCGATAGAGTGCAAGACAACGAATTGGTGAATGTATATTTTATATTTATAAATCTTTTATTTCTTCTTGATTTGCAACTATTTACCTTGTAGCAAGTTTCCTAACGATTTAAACATTTTGTTTGTTTTGTGAGATTTGATGTGTGGTTAATGAATGAGGAAAAGCGATTAAAAGAGAAAGAAGAGACGAATAGAATATGAGAAAAGAACTGTAATATATTTGACGATTGACTGGTTAACTGGGCGCTAATCGCTATTCAGCTCAGACGATGCACGAGGGAGCGGGAGAGGAACGCACGATACGCTCTAATGGAATGTTCTATTGGGTCTGTTCACAATTTTTCAAAATTTTAAGGTATTTTGAGATGTTTAACTAACTTTGAATAAATAATATTTATTAAATTCAATGAAAACTAATTTTATATTAAAATTTACAGAAATAAGAGCAAATCCTTGGGCGAGGGCTGTAAATCTATAGATTACCATTTATAAATTAAAGTTTTATCATAAAATATTTATGATATTCTTAGTAACTATTATTCATTATTTAAATAACATTTTCAAGCTTTGCAAAATTGTAAACAGACCCGAAAATGTTAAAGAAATCATAGAAAACCTTTCGCTTTGTCTACTTACGATGCTGTGGCTCTGCCAATTCAATCAGCTGCTCGACGGTGACAATACTCTCCAGGGTGACCTGCAGCTCCAGTTCGCTGGTGGGCACCTTGCTGGACTCCGCGTACAGTGACTCAATGATGCGCGGCGCCAGTGCATGTATATAGGGCGTGGCTGTCTTGATGTCCGCTTTGGTGAATATGAAACGAGTTGTTTCGATGCACTTCAGTTTAACAGACAAATGCTCCGATTGCAGACACTGCCGGAAGTGATTAATGCAGGGATATTGAAGGGAGGGCGTCGCCACGACCGAGGCTGGTGTGTGCAGTATGAAGACAGCAATGGCCAGCAACATGGTAACCTCATCGACCTTACGCTCCTCATTATCACCAGCCGTTTTGGTTAGATCAATTATGGTGGCCAACGCACTCTGCAACAGCTGTCGCCAATCTTCCATGGTGCTTGTTTGCTGTGCCCAACGATGGACACAGACTGTACGTAGGCACTGTAGCGACGCCTGCACTGCACACGTGTTGGCCAGAATGCTGCTGTCGATCGATGATTTGTTGGCTATTTCCCGAATGATGCTCGTCGTCATGTACAGAATGGTGGGCAGAATGGTCAATGCACCGCTGGGCGTGCACAATTCCAGCAACTGTTCCACACACTGCAAACCACTGGCAACGAGGCCACCATTCTCATCACCCAGAACCGAAAAGAAGGAGGCATTTTTGGCATATGCATAGTCCATCTGCAGACTGGTTTGCTTGCTCGGATTGAGACTGGGTATTTGGCGCACAAAGAGGCACAGGCAGACCTCCAGCACAGCATACACATGTGAGCTGCCCGGCTGCATAACGCTGCCCTCGCCCAGTTCCACACTCTCCGCATCCGCCGTCGTCGACACATCCACATCCACATCATTCTCATTGGCATTATCCACTGGTGGCTTTGCCTTCACATTCGCCTCTCGTTGACGCTGTAGATCCTCTCGTGCTGCTTGTATGGTCTGCTTGAGTATCTCCACACACAGCAGCTGCACGAGCAGCTCATCCCGCGTGAGTATCTGGCGATGGAGCACATGACACAGTTCAATCGTCAGTGCGCGATCCTTGATCAACTGACGACGTGCCCAATCCGAGTCGAAGATGCTGTGCAAGGCACGCAGGCAGCTGACAATATTCTTAGGCTTATCTGAGCTACGCATGCTGCACAACGCCTCCATGCAGATGCCGAAGATCATATGAAACCGGTCCGCTGAGAGGGAACCGTGCGTTATGTGATTGTTGTTGGATTCAGGTTCCGTTGCTCCGTCAGCCACCGATTGCGATTGCGTCTCCTGATGCCGTGCGAAACCCTCGTCGCGTAGCCACAAAGCGGAGGCATACAGTATGGGCGGCCAGCTGCTCATGTAGTGCGGCTTGGATGAGTTGATGGTGTCGGTGGTGTAGAAGGAGCCACCATCGCGTGGCAATTGTGACTGGAACTCGGCGGGCAGCAGCAACAGCGCATGATCCTTCATGGCGGCCAGCCAATGATTGGATAAATTGTGCAATTCCGGCTGCACCAGTCCCAGCAAACTCTCGCCACGATTATCGTTGTCCAGCTCAAGGCCCGTCACCAGTTCTGCTGTTTGCGATGATGCACCCATGCCAGTTCCTGACGCCGTTATCGATAGCAGCGAAGCAGGTGCCTTGCCATTGCCCAGCATGGCCACAATGTACACCTCAGCCCAGGCCTTCAATATGCTGAGCTTCTCCAACGTTGCCATCGATTCGTTGTACAGCTGTGTGCTGTTTGTCTTCGTGTACAACTTGTTCAGCGAGCTCACCAGCAATTGATGCACACGCCGCAAGTCGCTAATGTCTCGTGCAACACCAGACCCAATCCAGGCGGAGCACACCTCACAGGCAGCAGCCGTGACATGGGAGGGAGTATCGGCGGCAAACGCAGGTCGCAAGGCAGCACCGACCTGTGCCTGATACTGTTCAAGCAGTAAATGTCCTGGAAACTCCGGTTCGGGCACATTGGCAAAACGATCGATGATCTCTTGCAGCGTACGCAGACCCTCCAGTCGTAACTGATCCGAGTCTGAGGTGGCAGCCATAAAGGACATGCGTATAAGCTCCGCAAGATGAAGTATCAGAAAATCGCCGCTGCGTGACTTGATTAGCTGCTGTTCCTTAGCCTGCAACAGATCAAAGTGCAGTGCATTTGCTGCCTCGCAGCTGGCGATGATGCGACGCACGCACTGAGCGGCAAAGACGCGTGTGGGCCAACGTGGCTGCACTGCCGGATGCGTTGATGTGTTCTCCTCGGCACGATATTCTGTGACATCGTCAGCATATTCCTCATCCTCGTCATCATCGTCGTCATTGTGCTGTGCATCACCCGAGGCGGATTTGCCACCAGCATCACCACCGGCACCATTGCCCGCTTGATCCTCATTAGGACCACTGCTCTCCACTGCCACGGTGAGCACCTTCTTGCACAGGCTCAGCCAAGTGCTAAGGTTATCCGCGGCCAGCATCTGCAGCATTGAGGTGAGTGTATCGTGAATGTTCTTCAACATCTCCGCGTCTGTTTCCGTGTCCAGCATGGAGAAAAGCAGCCCCGGGCAAACCATATTCGGTGATAACCAGATCCGGACACTGCTCCGGCGTGATGGTCAATGCCAGATCGCATACCTCACGTGCCTCACGATGCGCCAATTGACGCAAACAGGCAACGGCAGCCTTGCGCAATATGAAATAATTGCTGGCCAGCATCTTGACCAGCGTCGGCACCAGCGTATCCAGTTGCAGTGACTTACAGGCAAACAGATGCAGCTGCTGCAGGCAACCAATTGCCTCGGACTGCACCAGAGGATCAGCATGTGCTTGCAGCAAGGCGGCGGCGCAAAGGAACGAGCTGCGCATTGCACTCACTGCGGCATTGTTGCCCTGCAGTTCTGGGCCAACGGTGGTGATCAGCGCATTCACAACGCGTCCCACACACTGATGCACATCCACATGGGCGTGAGGTACACTCAGCAGAAGTTTCAGCGAGAGTGTCAAGGTGGCTTCCACATAACCCCTGAACATGGGTCCACCGGAGTCGGCAATTTGTGCCGAAGCGTAAAGGGACCACACTTGCACCACTGGCGATGCACTGTCCTGTCCCAGGGCCAATAGGATGGACACACTTGTATTCAGATGCTGTGATGAACCCATGCCGCCAACATAGCGATGCAGACAGCCCAAAGCATGCGAATGTCCCGTCCTGGTGACCACATCCCGTGCCGACTTCAGTTTATCGAAACTATTCTGTGCCAATTCCGCTGTGAAATGCGAATCGGCCACAACTTGAGCCAAGCGGCCAAGAGATTCACCAGCAGCACAACGAATTGTTGAATTTGAACTGGTCAACGAGGCTACAATCAAATTGGTTGCACTCTTCTTGACATCCTCCTGACCGATGCTCGTCTTGCTGTCTGTCAATTGCTTTAGGGCAAACAATAGCGCAGTGAATATATTCATTTGAACTGCCTCCTGGCGATTGCTCTTGGCCTGTTTAATGCACTCCGCGAAGTGATCGAGCATCTGCAGACGATGCTTGTTGGCTACCTTGGGGAATATAGTGCCATATAGCGTGACAGACATATCAATGACAGCCACTCCCAGTGGCAATGGCCCAGGGCATTGCTGGGCCTTGTTTATCAACTGTATGTTGTTGTTGCTGCTGTTCACATTGCTCTGACTTGAGCTGGCGTAGTTGTATTGAGGCGACCAACTTGGCCGATACAAACAGCATGGATCGTGCTCCAGAGCGCCAGAGCCAGCGGCGCTATTTGGCTGAAGCTAAAGAGAAGAGAGAGAGCAGAGATTAGAATCAGGAACAACAAATATTATGAATAAAGTAAATAGAATAATAAATTACTTATAAACGAGAACAAGGAAGAAAGCTACAGTCAAGTGTTGATGATGATCACAAATATATAAACTTTATACTTGATCTATATATATATAGTTATAATACACTTTTTCCCTGTGAGTAGCGTATATAATCAATGATAAAATACATAACTTAAAACCAGAGAAACAAACAAATACAATGAGCTTAAATATGCTTGATCATTCTATAACAAATTGGAATCAAAAACAAATCAAGCACGCAAACAGAAATCCTTAAAACGCTTTGGATTAAACGGCGGTTTCCAACTTACATGCTCGCCATCAACTTTACGATTGGGTTCCATCTTCAAGGTCGAGAATGCAATTTTACAGAATGGGGAATATAGTTTCAAGAGGTAAATAAGATTCGATTCAAGGTATACATACATAAACTTAAATCTAACCTAACCCAATTACTGTCTGCAATGAAAAACCTACCTGATCCTCAATGGTGCGATGATTGGTCTCCTGCAGCCAAGTGCCCAATATGATGGAATCATCGCCATGACAAAGTGTGCGCAGCAGCGAGTTGGTTGTATTGGCTGCGTTATCCGACAACGTGAACTCCGAGACAAGCATGCGCAGCAGGTGTGTATAGGAAGCCTCCAGCACAGTGGGCGGCAACAAGGTCAATGTTTCAAAGAGACGCAGACGCACCATGGCTGCTGGAGCCTTCAACTGGGTGCCATAGCTCTTGAGAACAGTAGCCAAGCTGGAATAGGAATGGAATGTTTCGTTAATACTCCAAATAAAGTAAACTACAGTTTCATACTCACTTGACCAGCATGGCGAGCGCACTCTCGATGGGTGTGAGTAGTCGACGCGTTATGTCCTCATTAACCAGATCCGGACAGTTGAGCAGGAAGCTATGCATCACCGACAACGCGCCGGAGCGTTGCTCTAATGTCAGTTGCCAGGTGAAGGCATCCCCGCGTGCTTTCTCCGATTCGAGTTCCTTGTTGGAGCGTGGAAACGAGTTGCGCCACAAGAGCAATATGCGTGGCAACAGACCCTTCACCACTGGCGATCCTAGGGTCATTATGGCGCCAATTAGTAGCCAACCCGCCTGGGTGCGATGCAGCGACATGCGGCTATTCTGGGAAGCGGAGCGCAGCAGCTCCTCGGCACAGTTGAACACCACCTTGCCCTTGGTGTGCGGTATGCCCAATGGTGAGTGGCGTGCGCTACCCAAAATGGCCGCCAAGGCGCAGCTGTAGCCAGCAATGGCCTCCGGTGAGGAACGCATCTGTTCGATGGTTTCAATGAAGCGATCGATAAGCGGCGTTATCTGGCTGGGCACAGCAATGCAACAGCTGCGCAGGCACCATGCCGCTGCCAGACGTGCTGCGGCACATGGATGCACCAGCACGGCACAGGTGGCATCGATGGCATTCAATGATTGATCGGTCAATAGATTCTGTGCCGTTGTGCCGAGGCCAATGAAGAGGGAGCTAAGCTCCTGCAGGGCACAGACCAACAGATGCTGACTGAAGAGTGTCTCCTGATTGGAATCCTTAGCATTCTCCGGATTAAAATCAATCGAATTCATTTGCTTGGCCACCAAATGAATGAGCTCCTTGCAGGCAGCGCTTTGCGCCTTCTCTCCAAGCATTTTGCCAATTGTAGAGCGTAAAATGAAGTTGATGCATTTGCGTGAGTAGACCGCATCCACATGCGAACACGCTGCCTTGGGATTGGCCACCAGATCCAGCACATGTGCCAGAAATGTGCCCAATTGTCGTTCCAGCCAGACGCTGCCCATGAACTGCACAAAGACCACATACGCGTGTGTTACACCCACGCGCACTTCACGATTAACGCCCGAGCTGCCTTTGATGATTTCCCCGGTGCCCTTGAGGAACGAGGCGCCTCCACGTAGAAATCCTGACATAAGTATACCGAGTGCCTCGTCTAATGACACCAGGCGAAATGTGCTTCCCTTCTGGGCCTGCAGTGCGGCCAAGGCCTGTGCATGTGGTGACTTTTTGTTTGTGGCCGCCTCCGCCAACTGTTGTGTATACGCAAGCAGCGTTCCCAGTAGCTGAGCAACGGCACAGCGAACCTCATAGTTGCTGCCATCGAAGGCACGAAAGCATAGCGTGCCCAGACTCTCCAGTTCCGCTTGATACAGAAACGGTGCACTATAAATCATCTTATGTATGCAACGTGCGGCAGCAACACGCACAGCCATCACGCGATCGAGTAGACAATGCTTGGCCGCCTTGTAGATATCCTTATGCACATTGGCAATGGCAGTGCCCATGCCAGCGCTCACCTTCTCCAGCGTGTGCATGATCTCAATGCGGGCCTGTGACTCAGCGTTTCTCAGTGTACGAATGAGTATCTGCACAGTGTCCTCATAGGTGCGTCCCATCATACGGCCAAGTTTCTCGTACATGGACCCCAAAACACAAATGGCAGCACTGTGGGGAAATTAGACATTAATAAAATTGATTATCAAATCAAATATTATAGAAATCTTCTCTCTCTATTAATTGGTTTCGATTGTTCAATCAATTTACTTACAGCTTAGTGGGCAAATAGCTTGGTGAATCATCCTTGTTCTTAAGTATATCATTGCATGCATTGACTGTATCGAACAGCATGAAGGTGTCGCCCACAGAGAAGAGTGTGGCTAGTGCGATGGCAATGAGCTTGCGCATCGGCGGCCCTGGTGCACCTTGTATGCGCTCCGAGAGCTGTTGCACAAGTTTCTTTTGTCCCGTTTTAATCTCATGTTTGGGCATGGTAGGCAAGGATTTCTCTAGATAACGTAACCATTCCAGCTCAAAGACAGCACGTTTGTGTTCTGGCAACTGCTTCAGTGCATCCTCATTGAGGATCAATGTATGAGCGAGTTCCATTTCGTTGCGTGGCTCGTTCTCGTCTTCTTCCGCACTGTTTCCTAGTCCCGCTTTGCCAGTAGCAGCGTTGTCGTTACTATATATAAAAGATCTGCAATGCGAATGGAATGTGTTCTTTAATTGAAATACATATACCATATAAGAGTGAGTGTGTGTGTGCACACATATGGCGTGGGAATGATGATGAACAGCCGTTGCTCGCATTTCAACAGACTCGACACTGCCCTTCCCAACCTTATCCCACTCACTCAACACTCTCTGTCTCTTGCCCACACAATGCGCTGAGGGTCGATTGATAACCCAACAAGAACTTACAAATGGGGCAAAGACAACAAATTAAGTTTCTGAAAAAGGTTTGTTAAGGATATGTAAAATATAACAAAATACACAATCCATAAAGTGGAAGATAATTAACTTTTGAATACTACAGCTGAATTTGCCAATGGTCTAACGATAAATGTAAGTTAATTAAAAGAATAACCAAGATAAATTGGCGAACATGAACTATATTTTGCGAAAATCAGAGATAGTTACTTGATTAGATTAGATTGTATTGGTTAAGTCCGTGAAATTTGAGCTAGATTAAACAAAGATAAAGGCAGAAATATCTGTCTATTCGTCACTGGGAAAGATGAAGATTGGGGTCCTGCAACTGAGATAAGTTCACAGAAAAAGACTTGATAAATAAAATAAATCAATTGTTGATTGATGAATTGTGCTCTATAAAGGATCACTTACTTCATAGAGCATAAATCATCCATAGAAAACTCGCCTCAACTCGTATATTGATACCATATACAGCCTGCCATGACTGCCGACCTTGAAGTTGCGCTCATTTGCGAGTAAAATCTTAAGAGAAGGTCAAAAGTTGCGAGTGGTTTTTCAATTGACAAAAAACATGCATCATCGTTTGGAGCAAACTGAATGTGATGACGTTCTACTAACATCTTGCTAAATATTGGTTTACTCACACTCACACACACACACAAATACAAAAGAAACTATCGGGAAGCTATAGTAGACCAACAAGCAAAGCAATATGTGGCACATCCCATTCAATGATAAGTGCGGGCTCTATCGCCTTGGGCACGATAAAAAATAACCATTGACATACATAGCATATATGAATTTATGCACACACACACACTCGCACACATACACATCATAACATACACTGCCTTAGGAAAGACAAGAGGAGCCAAATTACAAGTAGGAGGCGGTGATGGTGGCGGTGGAGGAGGATGAAGCCTTGGGGCCACCGAAACAAAGACATGAAACGAAAATTGGTGCCTGCTATGGGGCAGCAATGGTTATGCGGCAGCGGAGGCGGCTTTCAAGGCACAATGGGGTGAAGGAGGACTCTAAGGATTCTTTTGTGGGCTTTTGTTGTTGGTTTGCGGTCGGCGCCCCAAGTGGCGCGCATGTTGCATATACAAAATCAAAATCGCATATACTATGCTCGAGCTGGTGTGGCATGATGTGTGTGTGTGTGTGTGTGTGTGTGTAGAACAATTGACGTCTGCAGGCTCTGGTTACATAAGTCGCCTGCCTGGCACGTTCTGCATTGGGAAGGGAGTTGGGAGTCAAGTAAAACCTGTAAGGTGCAGCTTAAGGAAAATGCAACCACTAAAAAAGAGAAACCAAACCAGACAAAGACATCGACAACGACAACCACGAACGGCATCTAAAATCTGCATATCCCACCACCTTCACCACCCTTTCACCGGGGTCGTGCTGCAGCACCCCCTTCGTGGTGGTGGTGGTGAGTTGCCTGTGCCTTTTGTTGTTGCTCGTCTCCTCGTCGGCGTTTGCTTTGTTGTTGTCTGTGTGGCTTTTTTTTACCTGCGCGCCTCGTTGATGACTTTGCGCAGAAACTGCGGCGTGCGTGCAAAATTTAAGTTTTCCATTGTTGCAACTTTGATTTAAAAACTTTCTTTATGTTTCCCTCCTTCGCTTATTTTGTCAATTTATTTTTACTTGCAGTGTGCGGCGGCCGGTTGCAACTTTCACACAAATCGATAAGTTTTTTTCATGTCACTTTTTTTGTTGCATCTTTTGCAAACGATTTACTTAGTATTTTTCATGGTATTTTTGTACGTTTGTATATTCGATTGTCACAATTGGTTTGTCCATTTAACTGTTTATTGAAAATAATTGCAAATATTATATATGTACAACACTCCTTTTAGTATAATAGAAACTAATTGTAGCAGTCGCAACAACAAAGAGCAGCGGCACTTGCTGCTCGCACCAAATACAAACGGCAACTGGAAGCACAGTGCAAAAGAGAGCGGCAAAGTCAAAGCAAAGCAAGGCAAGAGCAACGGCTTTGGCAATCGTGGTAAAGCCCGTCACAGTTGAGAGGGTCGTTACGTGCTGTTATCGCACATAAAGTTTGTGACGTCAGAAGTGCATAAAAGTTGTCAAGTCAGAGAGTAAAGTTGTTTCTTGTGCTAAACGGCAGGCATATTTACTGTATTTTAACTATAAACTTTATATAAAGTATTTAGTTTCTTTAATCTGTGGTACTACAGTTTTGTATACTATTTAATTCAAAATAACCTTCTCTTTCGGTTAATCCTGACGTCACTTGTCAACTGTTATGCGTAACCTCTCATCAATTAAACTCTTGTGGCACAGGCGACGCGCTGGCTGTGGGCAAAAATCAAAGAAAAAAAGGGTGAGAACGACAAGAGAGAGAGAGCGCCGCGCGAGAGCGTCTCTCACTCTCTTTCGCTTTGACTGTATGTGTGTGTGACGCATATTATGTTTGTGTATGTAAGCGTTGTTTATGACATTGTCACAGCTGTTAAAAGCCGCCTGCAACAAATTGGCAAAATCGTTATCGATAAATCACAAGCAAAACACACTCAAACACATACATCGTTTATCGAGCTTAATGGGCGGGCTGCCAAACTGTGTCAATGTGTCAAATGGCCGCTTGTGGTGAATATTTTATGAATTAGAATTTATTACGTGTTTGATTGTTTACAAAATACTTAAAATAAAACTAGGGCAAAAACTGCATGCTAGGTATATGCATGAGTGCCTTCGAAGTGGGACTACTCGGATTGCCCAGATCTTTAAGTATACCCTGGACACGAGCAACAACATCGCTGCGCTGTACATCACCGCGGTCCAACATGCGCTGGAAGAGCGTGTACAGTTGCCGTGTAGATGAGGCATTCGACAGTTCATACAATTGTTGCAACAAATCCTCCGAGTATCCCTCATATTTACTGAGATTAGCTGCCTTTGCATCGCGCTTCAACAGATCGTAGACCAACAAGAAATCCACATATGGTTTAGTTGGTGGCACTCGCTTCTTGCCCGCCGTCGAGGAGCTGCTCCACCTATCCATTGCAGACTCAAAGTCAAAAGCAGCTCTCCCGTAGTTATCATCATAGAGACGCAAAAAGTTATCCAATGATTCCACATCATTTGTGAAATCATCGTGCAACGCCTCCGTCTGAATATCGCGTATCAACGATAGTGGCAACCTATCAAACTCCGAATCGTTGTTGATCTCACTGAACAGGGCTTGACCCTCAAGTGGAGCTCGTGCCACTTCAGCTGCAGCAGCTTCATTGCTGCCCGGAGCAAAGACTGCTGGTCCATGTGCTGGCGTGGGTGCCGCTGTGGGTCTCTCTGTGGTTGAGGTGCGTTGTGGTGTCTCCCACCAACTGGGTGGCTGCCACCAGCCCGTTGTGCTGCTGCCCACAGGACGTCGCGTTGTACTCATCGTCGTTGGCCGCTTCGTTATGCTGGTGCTGCTCATGGAGGCGGGAGGCTTAGCTGGCAACGGTGTCGTGTTGCTATCATCGTGTTGCTGTTGCCCATCTTCCGCCTGTGCATCGAATGGCGGCTCCGCAGTGGTACTGGACAGTGGTTCATATTGCAGCAGATCGATGTAGTAAGCCAGCGCCTGCATCGAGGCGGGCAGATAACTGTCCAGAAGATTGGCCGATCGACAAGGCGAAAGCAGCCCGAACAGCAGCAAAAGGAATCTCAATTTCGAAATGCGCATTTCACAGAAATCTTTTACAATTTTATCGACGGTTAGCGCGGTAGAGAGACAGTTTGGTAACTGAAAGTTGGCAGCCAGCAAGAATCTTCAGCGACTGAAGCTGGTTTTACGATTGGATGCTCAAGCTTAAGTTTCTTTATACCCTGCATAGTCTGTAGCAGGCATAGAAAGTATGGAGTGGGTAAGATTGCACTTGAAATTTTATGCTCAAAATTGAACCAAATCAATATATCGAAATTATTTCAAGTTAACTCTAAAAAGAGTCTTTAAATTTGATGCAGAAATACTTAATGAAAGATATCGAACACCAACTGCAAGCCTTATAATTAATTCCTACAGGGTACATGCAAGTCAAACACTATTTGCCAGCTTGACCGGCTTTGGCTTTTTTTTTTTTGTTTTTGGCAAACTTGTTAAACAGAGGCCAGCGACCGCTTTTGTGTGTTGGACACTGCGCGTTGCGTCAAAAATTTTCGGTAAGCGACGTTGTTCCAAGTATTGTTCTTGGAATTGGAAAGAGTGAAAGAGATGAGTGTACGGCAAACCAGTTTGGGGAGGGACGATGGTGTCTCTTGAATATTTATAAGCCACATTTATATAAACCTGAATTTGTATTTCGATATGAATAAGAAATGGTCAACAAAACCCAGGAAAACATTACATCAAAATGCAGTTTAGGGTGAACTGCATGCAGTTTGACAGTCACTGCAAAATGCACTCGGATGCGTTATCGATCAATAATATAATCGAGCAAAGCAGCAGCAGCAGCAAGAGAACGAAAGAGCGAGAGAGACAGAGAGAGAACAAACCTGTTGTACCTGGCACACGTCACAGTTGTAGCTGTTGTTATTGTTGGTGTTGTTGTTTTGGCTAGACTATGTTTTCGTTTTTTGGGACATGCCAAAAAAAAATGGCACAAGGTAAACAGGCCACACCGTTTCAATCAATATAACGGGAGAGGTAACAAAATTGTATTTGATTGCTATGTTTGCTGTTAACCGATATGTATGGATATTTGCTAATAGTTTCACATTTCTCTTTTTCACAACAAATACAAACAAAGGCAAAGCGACACTGACGATTAACACTTATGTATGCACACAATCTCGGGTACTGTAATTATTAGTGTCGTGTCGTGTTGAAGCACCCACACCCACTAACCGACGTACACGATACCCCACTAACATACACACACACACGCACGCACACCAGATGCACGTACTGACAAATGTTTGCGTTGCACTCAATTTGTTGGCGTTTAGAGTGTTGAACTCACCGTTTCACAGTTTTTGCATTCACTTTTTAGCATAAAGAGACGCTTTCACATGTTTAATGCTTTAAATTTTAATGAACAATTGCAATTTTCACTCAATTTAGTTTCACTACGCGTTGATATGTGTTGTGTATGCGTCAAATCGATAACTGTATAGCTAATCGTTGCTAGGCATAGCGATAGTGGAACGATGTATCGTGAAAACAGCTGTTTCAAGAAAACACCTCGATTGACTGATTTATTTACGTTTTCTATTAAATCGATAACTTGTTTTGGGACAAACAGCTGCTTGTTATCGATAACATTAGATTACACGTGCTGCAATGTTTGGTATTGTTTGATTTCAAGTTCTATAATTTTGTACATTGAAAATCAATTTTAAATAAACAACATGGCCAGAAGACCAGAGCACTCTGCACCGCCAGAGATTGTAAGTAAAGGGCATGGAAATATACAATTGTTGTTACATTTGATTTACTTTTGCAGTTCTACAACGACGATGAAGCCAAGAAATATTCCACAAAGTAAGTGATTTGAAAATCATATACCAAGCACTTTGATTATCTCCATATTGTTGTTTTTAGCACACGCATTATAGAAATTCAGGTGGAAATGGCAGAACGCGCATTGGAGCTACTAGCGCTGCCTGATGATGATGAATCGTGTCTTATTTTGGATGTTGGCTGTGGCTCTGGACTCTCGGGCAGCGTACTCGAGGATAGCGATCACATATGGGTTGGCATCGATATATCAAAATCTATGCTGGACATTGCGGTAGACCGTGAAGTTGACGGTGATGTTATATTAGGAGATATGGGCGAGGGCATGCCGTTCAAGCCTGGCACCTTCGATGGCGCCATTTCTATATCGGCCCTTCAATGGCTGTGCAATGCCGACAAATCCTATCACAATCCACACAAACGTCTCTTAAAGTTCTTCACCACATTGTTCTCCTGCCTGACGCGTACAGCACGCGCAGTTTTTCAATTTTATCCCGAGAATGCAGAACAGATTGAAATGATCACATCGCAAGCCATGAAAGCTGGCTTCTATGGTGGCCTAGTCGTCGATTATCCCAACTCGGCAAAGGCCAAGAAGTACTATCTGGTGCTTATGACAGGCGGAGCAGCTGAACTGCCCAAGGCTTTGGGTAAGTCAATCTCGGTGCAAGATTCTCTCGAGTATAACTGACGTTTTTTAATTTTCAGGTTCACCAGAGGAGGAACGTCGCGTCAACTACATAAAGAAGCGTGATGCGTGCCGGGAGGCTCGTGGTAAAGCGCCCAAGAAATCGCGTGATTGGATTCTGGCCAAGAAAGAGCGCCGTCGTCGCCAGGGGCTCGACACGCGCCCTGACACCAAGTACACGGCAAGAAAACGTAGCGGGCGCTTCTGATTAATACCAAATAAAAGAATTAATCATAAATCTCTGAATTTATTTAAACATTTAAGCTTAACCCTATGTTATAATTGATCTAGATAGACTCTTTAGCTTTATACTTTGTCGTTCGTTCTATTAGTAGAAGTTGTCGCTGCTGCTGCCTGTTCCTGATCCCTTTTGTGTTTAATTTGGGCTTTCTGTTTGGGCGTATCGTAGGAAGGTTCAACCAGAAAGAACAAGTAGACAGCACAAGCACAGAAGAGAATGGAGAGCATTACAATATCTGTCTGTCCTGAAATTCGGTTCTGTTCCTTCTGCTCACGCATTCGATCGTATTTCGCTTGCGCCGCCTGACGTCGATCAAAGTTCTTGCCATAGTGCGCCTTGCTCCACTCATCGAAATTGTAGATGGGCGTGCGTCCTTCGGCGTCGGCGACTTTTGATTTCTGAAATCGTGACTTGTAGAACTTGGTCTGTGCATCGTCCTCCACGATCTCCGCTTCCTCTTGTACATCTCGTATGTCTTGTGCGTACTGCGATCCTCCCGTTTGTACAATACCCTTGTCATAGAGCCGCCGCAGTCGATAGTTGCCCAGTACCTCGTAGGCTTGAGTAATTTCACGAAATTTCTTAGCGGCACTTTCGCTACCTTTATTGCGGTCCGGATGATAGAGCATTGACAATTTGTAGTATGCTGCCTTTATTTCTGCCTGTGTGGAACCCTTAATAATGCCCAAGGAATCATAGAAGTTAACCTGCTGCCGCTGGGCGGGTGTTGTGTGCAGATTGCGTGCAAGTTGGCACCACAGTAGCTGGGCATGTTTCAGCATATCTTGGTAAATGTTTTCTCAGCTTTTAATTATTGTTATATCACATTATTTTCGTAGCCAAACAACGCACAATTATCAGCTGTTTGCACCTGAATTTGAACTGTTCAAGATTTGTTGCCTATCGGGCTTTTTGTTTATCGATAATCCAGCTGATTGTCGAAGTTGTCAAGTGAATGGCAAATTGAAAACTGTTGCTGCCGCAACTTTTTTTGGTTTTCCTTTTGGACGTTATTTATATATAGAACGTCAAAACGATTACTTGAAATTTTCAACGCAGCGTGCTTGTTTTTCACACTAGTTTTCCCCACACCGTGTGTTTGTGTGAGTCTGTGTGTGTGTGATCGAGAAGTTTCTGCATCCAATAAATTTGGGCCAAACGGTATAAGAAAAGCGCATTATTGATCAAAACAGTGAGTCATTCGGATCGCAAGTGAAACATCTCGATCTTTTTCAATAAAAATAATTGTTTTTCATTTAGAAAATTGTATAATCATGACTATCGACGACAAAGCAGCCGATGTCGCTATTGGCCATAAAGACAAAGGCAACGAAGCTTTCAAGGCTTCCAAATGGACGGAGGCAGTGCAGCAATATAGCGCGGCTATCAAGTTGGGTGGCAAGCACAAGGAATTGCCGGTGTTTTATAAGAATCGTGCTGCCGCATACCTCAAATTGGAACAATATACGGAAGCTGTTGAGGACTGCAGCGAATCATTGTGCCTTGCGCCCAATGATCCCAAGGCTTTGTTTCGACGCGCCCAGGCCTATGAAGGATTGAACAAACCAGAGGAGGCATACAAGGATGCCACAGCACTGTTCAAGGCAGATCCGGGCAACAAATCAGTGCAGCCCATGTTGGAGCGTTTGCATCTGATTGTGCAGGAGAAAATGGCACAGAATGCCAAAACATCGACCAAAGTGATGCAAATGATGGAGCTTGCTTTCGATTACGCAGCGCCCATTGAGAAGCGACGCTCTGCAGCGAATAATCTAGTTGTGCTGGCCAAGGAGTCAGCCGGAGCAGAGTTGCTGTACAATGCAAAATGCGTGCAGAAGATTGCTTCGTTAGCCAAGGTGGAGAAAGATCAGGATATCTATCTGAATATGGTGCGTGTGGTGGCCTCCCTCTGCGAGAACAACGTGGAACGCACCAAGGGTGTGCTCAATGTACTGGGCATTCCCTGGTTTATGCGTGTGCTCGACCAGAAGCACGAGGATTGCGTTAACACTGCCCAGTTCTGTCTGCAGACCATTATAAATGCCTTGACCGGGCTCAAGAATAACCCGGACTCCAAGCCCAATAAGGAGCTGTGCCAGCGACACAACAAAGACATTGATACTCTCCTCACGTGCCTCGTCTACAGCATTACGGATCGCACAATATCAGGCAAGGCACGTGATGCCGTGATTGAATTGCTTACGCGTAACGTGCACTACACGGCACTGGAGTGGGCAGAACGTCTCGTGGAGATTCGTGGTCTGTGTCGCTTGTTGGAAGTGTGCTCCGAGCTGGAGGACTACAAGTATGAGAGCGCTATGGAAATAACGTCATCGTCGAGCACAATTGCCTCCGTGTGCCTGGCACGCATATATGAGAACATGTACTACGACGAGGCCAAGCAACGCTTTACAGATCAGATCGATGAATTTGTCAAGGACAAGCTGCTAGCGCCCGACATGGAGTCCAAGGTGCGTGTCACTGTGGCTATCACAGCGCTACTCAACGGTCCCCTCGACGTGGGCAATCAAGTTGTGGCCAGAGAAGGTAAATAATGATCTAATGATTGCTCTAAGATTGCTCTATTAAATCCTTGATTAATCTCCAGGTATTCTTCAAATGATTCTGGCCATGGCCACAACGGATGACGTGCTGCAACAGCGTGTGGCCTGTGAGTGCCTTATCGCTGCCTCATCGAAGAAGGACAAGGCGAAGGCGCTGTGCGAACAGGGCGTGGATATACTCAAGGCCCTGTATCACTCTAAGGATGATGGAATACGCGTGCGTGCGTTGGTCGGTCTCTGCAAGCTGGGCAGCTATGGTGGCCAGGATGCAGCCATAAGACCATTCGGCGATGGTGCCGCTCTCAAATTGGCCGAGGCGTGTCGCCGCTTCCTCATTAAACCCGGCAAGTATAAAGACATTCGTCACTGGGCTGCAGATGGCCTGGCTTATTTGACATTGGATGCGGAGTGCAAGATGAAACTGATTGAGGATAACGCATGGATACATGCCCTAATGGATTTGGCACGCGCTGGTGATCAATCGTGCTTGTATGGCGTCGTTACCACCTTTGTGAATCTGTGCAATGCGTACGAGAAGCAAGAGCTAGTCCCAGAAATGGTAGAGCTGGCCAAGTTTGCCAAGCATCACATACCCGAGGAACATGAGTTGGACGATGTGGACTTTGTGAACAAACGCATAACAGTGTTGGCCAATGAGGGCATTACCACCGCTCTTTGTGCGCTGTCCAAGACCGAAAGCCACAACTCGCAGGAGCTCATTTCACGCGTGCTGAATGCTGTCTGTGGCCTGCAGGAGTTGCGCGGCAAAGTGGTGCAGGATGGTGGCGTCAAGACGTTGCTGCGCCTGGCATTGGAGGGCACCGACAAGGGCAAACGACATGCCAGTCAAGCGCTGGCACGCATTGGCATCACCATCAATCCCGAGGTGTCATTCAGTGGCCAACGATCGCTGGATGTGATTCGTCCACTGTTGAATCTACTGCTGCAAGATTGCACAGCGCTGGAGAACTTTGAGTCGCTGATGGCGCTCACCAATTTGGCCAGCATGAACGAGAGTGTGCGTCAGCGCATTATCAAGGAACAGGGCGTATCGAAAATAGAATTCTATCTCATGGAGGACCATTTGTATCTGACACGCGCGGCAGCACAGTGTATCTGCAATCTGGTGCTGTCGGATGATGTGGTGAAAATGTTTGAGGGCGAGAACGATCGTGTCAAGTTTTTGGCACTGCTCTGTGAGGATGAGGACGAGGAAACAGCCATGGCATGTGCCGGTGCACTGGCCATGCTCACGTCCGTGTCGACTAAGTGTTGTGCCAAGGTCTTGGCTATTGAGAGTTGGTTGACCATTCTACACACACTCATTGCCAATCCCAGTCCGTCAGTGCAACATCGTGGCGTGGTCGTTATTCTAAACATGATCAATGCGGGCCCTGACATTGCCAAGAAACTCTTTGAAACGGACATTATGGAACTGCTCAGTGGACTGAGCCAATTGCCCGACAACGATCGTGCCAAGGCCCGCGAGGTTGCCATACAATGTCTGTCGGCGGCGGAAAAGCATCATATCATTGAGAAATCGGACGATGCTGAAATACCCGATGTCTTTGCCGAAAGTGCCAAAATCACCGAAATTGTCGACGATGTCTAAGTCGACGCTTCTTTTCATTTTCTTCCTCTCTCATTAGACTCATCAGCAATTTTAAAACGTGTCATCATGCAATTTTATTTATTTCTGCAACTTGTACTTGAGCAAAAGTGTTTTATATTTTAACTATTGGATGGTACTCATCCAATATTTACGAATTTATAATAAATTCAGCAAAGTGTTTCGTTTGAATAATGATTTTTTATTTGCATTCGAAAGGAAATCTTAAATTTTGATTGCGGGGTATTAAAATATCTAATTATAATGGGTCAAGTACCAAATCCCTTAGGGAATAGGTACTTTCGGGAGTTCTCTATAGAGACTAGAAATAAATTTTTTATTAAATTTTCCTCCAATTTTTAATAAAAAATATTTTGTGTTTTTTTTTTTTTTTTTTTTCTTCCTCCTTTTTTTTTTTTTTTTTTTTTTTTTTTTTTTTTTTTTTAAAATTTTTTTTTTTTTTTAAAAATTTTTTTTTTTTTTTTTTTTTTTTTTTTTTAAAAAAAAAAAAAAAAATTTGACTGTTCTTGAGAATTTAAAGATATGTTCAAATAAATGTTTAGAAAAATCTGAAGTTCACTTAAACTAAAACTTGCTGTCAATCGAATCTGTCTTGTAAATTATATGTAATAGGCTTATAATCATATTTCCTTATAAAAAACCTCCATAAATTTCATTCATTTTCCAAAAACAAGCAGCAATTGATTATTAAGCATTATTATGTTATTATTATGGTATCTTTGGCGAGCACTTCATAAATTCTGTAAATTTGTTTTCCCAATTCGCGCACAGTGGTCGTTTTTGGTCTTCTTTGGCAACTGCGTTGCGTGGGCTGCCATTTTTGGGGGCAGGCCGAAGTTTATAATTTGATTTCGTTTTGCCAGAGGGGGAAGGGTGTGAAGCCCCTTCTTGGATATGAGCACATACATATATTATATGCATTTAAGGACCTGGTGCGCATATCATGCATTGTTAATGGGAAGTATTATTGTATTATACCATAGCATGTGACTTGTTCGCCTGGCTACGATGGTATTTTCCCACATTGTCAGAGCGGGGCCGAGGCAGCAGCTGAGCCGAGCCGAGCTGGGTTGAGTGTTCATTCCAACACTTAAACTGACATTAGCCAAGAGCTTCGCCGCGTTGGAACTTCTAATGCAGAAATAATTGCAGTAGCTGCTGCCGCCGTCGGTAGCTGCTGTTGCATCTTCAGCATGCGTCATTCTTCAGTCCCATTCCCGAGTTTTAGCTTTGGGTTCTTTGAGTTCTTTTCAAATTGCTCAATTTCAATGAAATATTATTAAATAAATTAATGTAGCGTTAATTCATTTTGCTTTTCTATAGAAAATAGCTGTAGATCTTGCGCCCTGCTGAGCGTCTCTGCTGCGCTGCCAGCTGCAGTATCTTCTCCAATTCCCGATTTTAATCCGAAGCTTAGCTTGGGCTTAACGGCATTTTTAAGAGACTTAAGTATGTGTGTGTGTGTGTGTGACGAGGTACTCCTCCCATATGACAGCGTATGCCAGCGGAATGAACTGAAATCCCTGCACATTGCTCTGTGAGTGAAGTGAGAAAGGGAGATTGTAGTGAGGGGAAATGGTGTAGGGACAATATCAACGCAATTAGGTCGCATTAGGCTTTTGTGAGCGCCCTGACAATTGATAGACTTGATATGCTCCTATAAGCAAGGTTTACAATGCGAGTAAGCCATGTAGCGACAATTTGAAGCAAGAAAGCGCACTTAGTTGACAAGATGAATACAAACCTATAACAACTATATAACTGGGCTAATTTGTTCATGGCACCTTATTCAGCTGTTTCTTTACAAAAGTTGACAAGGGACAAACATTAAATTGAGTCGAAGTACAGGCAGTTATTGTATATGCAGAGCAGGAGGCATCTTAAGGCTTGCAAGTTATATGCATATCTTTTCTTGTTCAGCATCGAAAGCTGAGATTATCTAGCTATGATACTCTGACTAACTGTCTCTCTTTTTATAAGACAGCTGTGTTTTTTTTGCAAGGTATACGAATATATCCTATATTTAGAAGTTTTTATTTTACCATACTATATTTGACAGCATCCATATCTCATCCTAAAGATTTTAAATCGATATCTTAGAACCAACACAACTTACTGAAAAAAACTTGAAAATACCTTTTAAATTCTGTTTAAAATGCATCTAATTGTATAATAATACTATAATAAATAATGAAGTACTTCATAACATCCATTTTGATAATTAAATTTCACTCTAAATTGCATATTCAATTCCTAACTTTATAAAATACTCCCCTCGCTGATCTTTAGCAATTTCAAAACAGTTTTCCCATCAGGCCATCACATTTCTTGATAATCGACAGTTTATCAATTCGCCTTCTTACCAAGGCAAAAGCAATTGACACTACACGAATATAATTTCAAAACATTCGCTGGGTTCCATAACGATCTTACATCAATTGAGCGATTGATCGCCGGGCAACCACTTGCACTTTCAACAAGCGCGTTCTACTCGAACAGCGAGCGACGAACAACTTTCATCTGGTTGCGGCAAGTTGCGGACTTTCGGTCCAATCGGTCAAGTTGCTGCAGTCGTTCGCCTCAGGGGCGGCATGGGATGCACAGTGAGGGGAGAGGGGGTTGCGAGGGGTGCTTTGTAATTTGCATATTTTCCGCATGCGCAGACGAAGCGGCGTTTTTGTTGTTTCATTTCATGTTTGTTTTTTCTCTTTCGTTTTATTGAACAAAATATTGACATGAAAATCGGCTTTCGATTTTCATGCGATCGTGCGACAAATTGTGCGTCGCAGCGCAGTCGCAGCTTCAGTTGCAGTTGCTCCACAAAACGAGATTAAATGGAAAGTGAAGTTGTGCATGCGTCGCCAATCAAACGCAGCGCAGAGACCAGCTAAGAGTGTCTCTCCTCTCTCTCTCTCTCTCTTTCTCTATCTTTGCCTCTCTTTCTCGGGGCTGTCTCAGTTTGTCTGCGTAATTAGGTTAAAATGTCTAATGTTGACCAAGCCAAAAAGCAAATACTCGTCTGCACTCGTCTGGTTTCGTTTTTGGCTTACGCACCTGATGACCAAAGCCAAATGCAACTGGTTGCAGTTGTTGTTGTTGTTGTTGCACGCAACTTTTACTCGGTTGGAAAGTTCTTCTGTCAACGCTTTGATTTGATTAGCCAAGCAAACACAGATGGGGGAAGGGCAAGGGGGAGGCCTCAGCTTCATCTTCTACTTTGGGAAAGTGACTGAAACTGAAAGTTGAGGCCGGAACATCTGCTTAGGCTTATGATCGGACTCAATCAGAAAAGTTTGACAATTTTTTGGAGGGAAAACAAAAGCAACCAGAAATCTAAGTGGAACGTGGAAGCTGTTGGGGCTCTTGCTTATAATAGATTGATGAATGCGTTGGATGATAATCTGATTGAATGGGTTTATTGTTTGGCTTCGATTTAACTTTAAATTCTTAAAAGAAGCTCAACGAATTTCACTATTCACAGTAGTTCCCACCCAAGACAGGCAGCAGCTGCTTGCTGTGGTATTCAATGTTCTGCTTTTACTTTCGATATTCGATGGATTTCACATGGATTTCGATTTACAGCGATACCAATTAATTGCATCGATAATTGCCAATGTCTTTACTATTTGAAATGCAATTCAAATTGTAGTTTATTACACCTGATATTTTTAATTTTAAAATAAACAAACAAGTACTATAAAAATACTATAAAAGTTTGTGGTATTATAGATATATGCTACCTGCGCTATAAAACTGACAGTGAAAGCTAAAACGAAGAATAAGTAAACGCAACTAGTAATAAACAAATAAAAAAAAGGGATTTCCATGTTCATTTCTATGTTGGGAAAACAATTATCAAACGTTTTTCACAAACATTTTCCCTGTGAAAATTGTGCACGCCAAAGAAAGTTGCGCCAGCACTAGAGAGTGGAAAACGATGAAAACAATTAAGGCAAAAACTGCAAGCTCAGCAGCAGCTCAATGAAAGCTGAGCAAACTCGGCTGAATGCTGAATATATTGTTTCCTTAGCCTTAATGAGCGCACTTGGGATGAGTTTACAGTTTGCACAGTTTTGAGAGGATTGAATTGGCAACTTTACTGAATATGGGCACTTGATATAGCAGTGGCGACAGTTGGCGTTTGTTTAGTGGGTAACTACACCCACCCAAAGAATAGCAGTCCCTGCAGGATATGATAATCTAAATATGTCTGCAAAAACTGTTAAGTTATGGCTGTTAACTTTAAATATTGATAATGTTCATTTACAGAGAGGACTCGTCTCTGTTAAAATATGATCTATCGATAACTGAAGTTTGAGAGTAACTGATGTGCCACGAATTGACACTAAAATGTAATCATAATCAAATTTAAGAACAGTTGCACGAGCATTGAGATGAGTAGGATAGTTCTACAGTCATCTAGGGCTGCGAGCACATTCGCGGCACAGTTTGACAGCCACTGGATTTGGAATCTGATGCTGTGTGGCCAAACAGTGTGTGCATCAATGACTTAAATCGCTTGACAAATGCCCGGCAATTGGCATAAACTTAGCCAGCCCTGAGTGCTCAAGCCTAATTATAGCTGTGCACGGCTGATCGGTTGTTTCCTTTCACACAGACACACACACACGAGCACACACATAGAAAATGTGATCTTGGCTTGCGATCCATTTGCTGGATTTGCTGCATTTGGCGCGATTCAAATGCCCGGCAATCTTTTCAATTATTGCTTATCATTTCGATGGGCAGACAAATGTCATTAGTTGAGGGCACACACAATACAAAGGCAGCCAACACGCTGTTGTTGCATGCAACATTGTTGTGAGCTTGTCTGGCGCGACTGGCCGCGTTGCAAGTGGTAATGGTCGCATTGCCACATGTTGCACCTTCAGCGCGTGCTTAGCATATTTTTGCAACCATAGCCGGGATCGAGACTCCTCTTATCGCTGCACCCGAAGCGACGATATAAATTCCAAATTTTAACCTATCGCATTGTATGCTACAATTTTCAACGATATGTTGCAGTTTCTTTCGTTCCCCGGCTTTGACTTTGTTTGCCGTGCAGTTTGCTGTGCAGTTTGCCGCCATGTGCTGCATGTTCCGGCTCGCTTTCAATGGCTTTTCGTTTTCGCCAGTTGCTTGATTAATTGCCTTGCCAAGGCAAAACGGTTAACGTTTTTCCAACAACAACAAAAAAGGCAACTATTGACCAAGTTCCGGTCCGAAAAGCTGTTGACAAATGCCCGCAATTATTGGCCGAGACTCGCCATAAGGCTGATTCCAGTGGAAAGCGAAAGTAAGAAACGTACAGGGTATATTTATGCTGGTAATAGGTTTCTAACGAAAAAAGGGGGTACTATATTTGTCAACAATTAATCATACCAAGAGAATAAGGCATGGCATATCCTGACTTTGATCATCATCAACAGTTGGAACTTTTTTTCGGTATTTCTGTTCGTATGAATGCGCCGATCTTAAATACTATAAGTTTTAAGATGACAAAATTTAGCATCAGGGTTGCTGTACCTCTTATCATGCTAAAGTACATATCAAATCTTTGATGCCAAGTCTTACCAACGAAAAAAACATATTTTCTCTTTTAATATAAAGAGCAAAGAACTATCACATAGCATACAGTTATATGTGACTAACAAGTGTATTCTCTATAAACGAGATATAACCCTTACTCCTATAATTATCTCACAACACATTTGCACTAAATTCCGGCTACATTTATCCCTTTGATCTTAATTGTTTGCCGTCTATTTTAATATGCAGCCTCATCCGCTTGTTAGGTCCTAAACATATTCTCCATTTTCCACATGCTTTTTATTATACAATACATACATACGCATACGTATGTATGTAGGTTCCTGGGTCTCCACATATTACGATAGGCACCTTCATAGGAAAAAAGCAATGTCGCATTCCTGCACAGCGTGTGCTAATGTCAAGGGCAAATGTTATGCTGCCCAGTTTTCTCTTTAATTATGCACTTAGATGGGGCAACCTTTCTAGGATGAGTACGTATGTGTGTGTGAGTGTGTGTGTTTGGGTGTGTTTGTGTAAGCATGTGCAAACTTTGGCGCATTTTATGGGCTACTCATTAGATGCGACCGCCCGAATGGGATACCAACTTTAGTTGGTTCTTTATGACGTCGACGTTGACTGCGACGCAGGCGTCGCTGTCGCAGTTGGAATAATATCAACAGACGTTAACAACGCGCACGGCTCATTATAATGGGCGGCACTTTATTTAAATGCGCGCACGGCACATCATTAACAAGGCAAGCGGCCAACTTGCCCCACCATCCATGCAGGGGTGCAGTGCAGCTAGCGGGGGAACGGTGTTCTGCCAGGATGGAGGATGCGTCTCTATTAGCCGACGACCGCACGCACCGACGGCGACCAAAACGATTTCATAATATCTCAATTGAGGCCTGCATCGCGCTGCATCGGCCTGTTGCGCCATTGGACATCGCCCATCACAGTGTTGTTTACTGCACAGTGGGTTGAAAGCAATCATTATAACACAACAAAATGTTAATGGCAAGGAATGCATTAAATTCTTAAATTTTTGTATGTATGCTCAAAATCATTTAAAATTCTGTTTGTGTGTTCGTATGAACGTGGCAATCTCAGGCAGTAGCAGAGCTAAGGACACCAAATTTTGGCATAAAGATTCAGGTACACTATATGCAGGTAAATATACTTTCAAATTTCAGATGCCACACGTATTACTACCGCAAATCGATAATTTGAAAAATATTAATTATAATTATATTACTAAGAAGAATAATAAACAGAGTTGTTTAGTGTATAGGGGAAAATATAACGACAGTTTAATTCCTAAAGTAAGGACACATATGTATATGGCATATATCCTAAGTATAATAATTAAACTATGTTAGTAAACCCCGAGTAGTACTGCACAAGGGCCCCTAAGACCTTCGCTAAGGTCCTGTATAAAGATATGTCACAACATTTTGTTTTGGCAGACACATTTGATAATATAATATGAAACAATCTTATAAATTTCATCTTATTTCTGCATTTGCATTTCTTCTAGTTCCAGTGTGCAGCAGCGGCCGGCGCCTTAATTGGTTTCTCAGAACTAGCAGCTCGCCCTTCCTCAGGCTCTGCAGTACCGTTCTGGTACTGGTTCTGGCACTGTATTCTGGTTCTGGCTGTGCTGCCCCCTGTTCCCCGGCTTCTATGTATGTGTGCAAATGTGCGTTTGCCTATTACGCGTCGCTTTCTGCTTTCTGCTGGTTCTGCTTCTGCTGCTGCTTTGCCCGCTAATTAAGGTCGTCAGCGGCCTGCGCTTTTTGTGCGTTTGCAAATTACCCCGCAATTGGCAGAAAGGCAGCCTCAAGGGGTGTTGGGTGCGGCATGGTGTGTGTTTGCCTACTGCTGCAAGCTGCAAGCTCCACTTGGTAATTGCATGCAATGCCTGCAGGGCATCGCAGTGGCTGTCAAACTGTGAGTGCAGCATGTTCATTTACAATTCGCAATGTTTATTGATTCTGCTTAAATTTGACGTGATTTTGTTGGCTCTAAACTAGCTAATCTATTTAGCTTCCTCATTCAAAATAATCAAAATAACAATTTCGTATGAATTTTATGGCTTCATTGTTAGCTGCTGCCGTTGTGTGGTAATTATACGCCCATTAAGACATCATTGGAGCAATCAATCGATCACTCAAAGCGTGCATCTGCTTGACTACTGTGGCCGGCATTTCCGCTTTTCCTTGACACAAATCGGAAGAAATATAATGTATTAATGCGTCATTAGTTCACACAGCAAGTGGACATCAAAGTCGAAAGTCAATATAAACATTAAAGTTATCAGAGAGAGAGAGGAGTGGGAACTGCCCACAACCGTTTTGCTATTGTTTCTTGTATATCTGCAATGTGATTGATATTTTGTTTGCCAGCCGTCGCCCACAACACAATCTCACGCATCCACACGGCTGTAGATACATTTGTAGCTGGCAAAGTAGTTAATTACACGTGCGTATCTGACAGATAGATATACTACATATCATGCGATACAAAGTGGCCTGCGGCCAAGATGCCACAGACAAAGCTAATCAACTGGCCAACAAATTGCGCCAGCCTCAACTTGTGGCATTTGTGTAGACCCAATACAAAATTTAATCCATAAAAATCAAGAAACCAAAAATAAAAAGAAAAATTACAAAAAATAATAATATAATAAATAAAAATGCAAATCGCATGAAGCAAAACCTTAAAGAGTTTTTTTTTTTTGGTTTGTTTTGTAATTTGACCTGAGCCGATGATGGTGATGCCGCTGCGGCAATGTGGATAGCTCCCAGGGCCATAATGTTGCGCCGAAATTATTAGCACTTTATTATTTTAGTTGCCACGCCTCTTTCTTGTACGCATTTGCACTAAATTCCAACACACACGCACACACTGACACTAACATTTATAGAGCTTCAGCTGAACATGTTGAAGGTTGCAAAAGAAGAAGCGATGAAGATGTGCTTAGACTGATAACTGTAAGTGCACCTCGTAACCTATTGTATAATAATCATATTTCGTATTTAGTGGCACAAACTATATAGTAACGGTACAGAAACAGTAACAGACTAACCTGCCGAAAGTTGTATACAGCTATTGGCTTAAGTTTTCACCTATTGTTTCTAATTTAGTATATAAATAGTGTATTAGATATGTTAAAAACCTTCAAGCATTCATTAAAGGCTATAAAATTTGTAATTGATGGGAACAGAACATAGGAATTATGGATGACAAACTTCTTTTTCAACAGTTTGAGCTTCTATTGAAAAAATATAACTTATTTTTTGGAATTTTCAATTTATATATGTTAGTTTAAAACTTTATCATAAGTTTTCGTTTCTTTGCAAGATATATTTTGTATACTCTTACTATCCTACATACTTTACTATAGTGACTTTATAAACATAGTAAGGGTTAATTATAGTGAATAATATTTTATCAGTATACCACTGTACATATACAATATATTGAATTTAATATTGTTAATATTATGAATAATATCAGCCATATTACATTGCTTCTTTCCTTGCTTTCAATCCTTATAAGTTTATATCTTTAACTACTTCATCTTTTTACCCTCTTAACCGCATCATAGTTTTTAATGAAACCCACTAAGCTGCCTGCATGGAGACATTCACTTTCTTATCCTGTAGATTGATAGAGTTGCCAACCTGTTATCGGTTTGGTTCATCTTTATTGGCAACGCAATTTCCTTAGTTAGGATTGAGGAAGTTTCGACGCGACAGACGCATCAAATGTTGCGCAATTTGTCGCTGTCTCACCCGTTGCCACACTTCATCAATCTATCTTTCTCTTTCTCTGTCTCCCTGTCGCTCTCAGCTTCAGCTCGTTTTCATGTGTTTGACCTAAGCTGACAACCGCTGACCGCTGTGAACCGCACTCTTTGACCGCAGCTGCCTGGCGCAGCATCTGCTGGGCTGAGCTGATCTGAGCTGCGCCTGGCATCTTCACCTTTTGCCGACTTTCCACGCTGCGCTTTTCACTTTCTTTGCACGACGAAACTTTGCCACATGACAGGCGAATTTTGTCGTGAGAGCGAGAGCGAGAGTGGGACAGGGACAGCGCATAGGAAAAGGTGGGCAATAGGTAAATGCAAATTGCCAGCGTGTGTCGCGTTGTCGACTTCCTTGCGGCAGCGTCAGCGTCAGTGGCAGCATCGCGTAATTAACATTAAAGCCGTCTTTTGTTGCAGTTGCCGTTGTTGTTGTTGGTGAAACTGTGCGCTTCGCTTTCGTAATAAGGAAATAAATGTGACTAAATGCGTCGGCGTCGACGTAGCTGACAAACCACCCTCCTTCCCTCCGTGTGGCTGATAAGCCGCCTGGGATAGGAGCACGATGTCATTGCACCCTGTACTCGGGATGCGGTTTCGCAGCGGTTTACTCTTATCCGACTTATCGCCGCAGTTGATAAACTGTCGGTTCGTGTCTTAAGTCTTTTGTTTCGACCCACAATGTGAAAAGAGTTTTCGAATCGTCATGTGGCATGCACAGCACAGCACAGCATAACATAACTGTAATATGCTAGAGAGCGTATAATATCAGAGTCCTAAATGCAGTGCATACAGTTCTATTATAATTTGCACTCAGAGAAATAGTCGAGTTAAATATCGATTAATACAGAATATCATGAGTTTACTATAACTTTATTTAGTTATTTATATGATTAGTACAAAATATCGAGATTTAACTCAAGAATTTTGTGATGATTGGCCTCCTATCGATAAATACAAATTATTGAGAGTTTACTCTCGCATTTTAGGTTTATTTAATCTATAAGTACAATATATAAAGCTTTTACTATCGAGTTGTATAGTTATTTTATCGATTAGTACCATCTATAAAGACTGTACTATCTATTTGTATAGTTCTTTTTCGATTAGTACAAATTAAAGAGATTTTACTATATCATTTTAGGTCTTAACTTTATTAATATTTGATGCATTTTGGAATCACTATGATTTCAACTCTTAGCTCACTTGTTTTCTTTCTGTGTACTGTTCATGATCTAGCGCATGATCATGCACCGCCCATTGCTCCGCAGCAGCTCCCCACAGCTCATTGCGAATGTCAATTGGCCAGCTCATCCGACTAAATAGACGCGACGTGCTGCAATTTCAATGCTCGACTTTGCCGACAGATGAGACAGAAAGTCAAGGCCCCCGCTGCACTGCACTGCATTCACGGTTCCCATGTGAGCCTATATCAGAGGGGCGTCCATTTTTCCCACAGTATTTCGCGACAGAGTGTGTCGATAAGAAACTGAAACGCAGTATAATTAAAAATCTAAATGCGACGATCGTTATCAGTTTGTTCTGATAAGCAAAGCAGATGAAGAGATGACAAAGTTATATATTTATGATATGAGTTAAACTTTTACTGCAACGTGTTTGATGAAATGATTTCTCCCAAGTTGGAAGCGGAAAACACAATGCAAAATACAATGGAAAACAACAACAACATCAACTGAGGGAAATGGGGAACACATAAAGGCAAAAGAAAAATCGTTCCCTTTATTATGACCGTGTGTGCATGTGAGTTGGGTTAGACTTCGAGTCTGTTGGCTAATTTGTTGGTTTCTTGGAAGCGCTAATCAAAAGTTTAAAGCAAGGGGGAGGAGTTGGAAAAGAGGGGAAGTGGGGGAGGGAGGGTAAATTGAGTGCAAGTGCAATGAAATAAAGTGCAACAAGGCAAACAAAAAATCGACAGCAGACAGCAAAGTGCAGCCACAAAATGCCAGTCGCAATCTCAGTTCCGACTACCTTCCACCTCCATGCCGAAGTATCTCGAAGCTTCGACAACCGGAGTAGCAGAGTACCGTGGAGTAGCCCGTGAGTGGCGAACAATTATGCAGCAAAATCCACTCGAGGCGTTGCCCGAACCGGCGCTGCCAAGTGATTCTAATGATGCTTCTAATGATATAGTCAAAAGCAAAGCATGTGCTGCCGTCCCAAGTCAGAGGAGTCGCCGCTTAGACAGGCGACGGTAGCAATTGCAATTGTATGCGAACGAAGAGAGAGAGAGAGAGGAAGGGGAGATGGAGAGAAGAGATGAAGCTGCCAGCTTGCATGTGCTTAGAGTTAACCCTTATGTGGAAAGTAGCAGTTGAGTAGGTTGTGCACGTTAACTTAGTTGAAGTTATAGCAAAGATTATTGAATAATGTATTCAATATTCTATATAGAGTTAGAGTTAAATTGGAAAACATTTGATTGATTAAAAGAGGATTTTGTTTAAAAAAGATATCCGACTTTTGTTATACTTTGCATTAACAGTTTTAATTCTTTTATTTATTAATTTTTTGCACACTTTTTTGTAAATACTAGTAAGTATTCTTGATATAATTTTATTAATAAATAATATTGCACAATTGTAGAAGAGTTATGATGATAATATGGCATTTTTTATTCATTCTTCATAGTTCGAAAAAGGAAAATCAACTAAATTATTGCCAAAAAAAAAAAAGAGCTTCCAAAAATTAATTTAATAAGTTTTAATACTATTAAACTGCACCCCAATGCTTAAGAGTTGATTGAGTATAACTTTAAAGATATTTACTATTTTGTTATATATTAAAACAATTTATAAGAAGATACCAGCGAAAAGAGTGTCCGACTAAGGGTTAATCAAAGTGTTCTAGCCGAGAGAAGTCTGCTGCAATTGTGCAGCCCCTGGTGCCACATGCCTGGCAACGTCAGTTTTCAGTTTTTCCGCTTTGATTTTGCGTTAATCTTGGCTTGTACCTGTTGCCTGTTGCTCTCTGCTTCTGCTTCTCCTGCTGCTTGCTGCTCTGCTGCTCTCTGGCTATGAGTGCGACTGCATCTGCAACTGCGTCTAGAGGTTCCTTCTGGTTTGCCGTCGATGCCGTTGTTCAATTTTGCGTGCCGTTGCCGCCTCTGTTATTTTAACAATCTGCCATTTAAGCGTAAAAAATGTTGCCTCGTTTCGTGCCGCAGCGTTTTGGGCTATTTGATTTGGCAATCATGGCGCTGACGATGGCGACGTCGACTGCAACGGCGACTGCGACGGCAACGGCAACGGCAACGGCGACGGTGATGGTGATGGCGCTTTGCCCACTTGGCGGATTCTGCGTTCTGCGCGTTTCGCTTTGATTTCGTTCCGTTGCAGCAACTTTGCTTTGATTTGGCTGCAACGTGTGGCATGGAGGGGCCTCGGGGGCAACGCTCATTTTGCCTGGGCGGTGGCCGAATTGGCGGCATTTGTGCGTTTGTCTTTTGGGTGCCCCTTTTTGGGCAACCATTAAAGTTTCAGTTTGGATCACATTCGCTTGGGCAACTTGTGCCATAGAACCGATCAGCAGCAATGCCGCCGCTTGGTTTGGAGTTTGTTGCAGACCAAAAATAGTTTAAGCTAGTGAAATATTTCATATTTTTTTATTGAGAAATGTAACTTTAACGTAATTTACCAAGTCTATTAGTCTACACAACCCATTGTTAAATTTACATATTTACAGGGTATTATTAATTGAGAACTGCATTCTAACTGGGCGTTAAGCGTCCATTACCGAAGCCATTACTCTTGCTGCCAACTCCTGACTAATGTCTCTGGCCAGTGGCAAGGTTGTTTGAGACTGCACAGCCCATTGATCATTCTCGCCTCCCCTTCTACTCTTTGCTCTTCCTCTACACCTTCTGCTCCCGTCGCTTCTGCACATTTACATTCGCAACTCTTGAGTCAATTTGATAAGTGCTTTGGTTTTTCTTTTATCGCTCCATCGTTAGTCGATATCAATTTATAAACGGCGGCAGGCAAAGCAGCGAAAACTTCAAACAATCAGCTACCAGATTACAGCAGCAGCAACAACAACAAAAACACAACAGCAACAACAACTACAAACTGTGGCAATTGCGTAAATGATGTTCTAATACAACATCAATTACAATGGCAAGCGGCCCATGGCCAAACGGTAATGATGCTGCAGCCTCCAAAGATGCGTTTCGCACAGTGGTTCGAGTATGGCAAAAGTTTTATTTGAACTGTGCGTTGACACATTTGAAATGTTTGAGAGAGCACACAATAGGACTGATCAATATGATATTTAACTCAGGCAAATTTTCTAGAAGGCAGAGCTAATTTAATCGAGATGGATATTTAAATTTATTTGTACTTAATCTTCAAATAAATACAAAATTAATACAGTTCTTTGAAATTATTTTACACATTTCCTAGCCAACTTTTCTTTCCATTTATATATGGTATATATGGTATATATTTTATGATTTAATGATTCTCTTTCATCATTTGAAGAAATTAGTAAAATTTGAAGTTTGTTTCATTTTTAATTTTTAGAAATATATATATTATTTATTTGCAATAATAATATGATAAAAGTAAATGCTGATTATTTATTTTAATTTTCTAGGGACACTGTTGCAGTCGCAGGAACAGCCTGCACTCATATTATACAATAGTTGCATAGCCCATAATTATAATCTGTTAGCTAAGAATTCCTGTTGTATTATACTAAAGTGTCGCTTTACTTTTCGCCTTAAGCAATTGCTTAACAACACATTATTGATCCTTGGGCGAAATTGCACTTTTCCTTTTTAGCACCATGCGACGCACTGTGCGTATGCGTGTGCGTCTGGGCCTGCACTCGTGGTTCTGGCTACGCTCTGGCATCGCTCTGGCTTGCGGCTTACGGCATTCACGCCTTGTTGCCGGTTTGGTCGTGTAGCTGTTATCGTTGTCGCTGTGCTGCTGCTGCTGTTGTTGTTGGTAACTGCCTTAGTAACTGGCAGAACATGTCCCCGGCTCTGTTTGAGGCACAACAATTTCATGCATGTTGCTGCCGTTGCAACAGCAGCAGCAACAACAACAACTAACAACCGTTTTACGCATGCGTGTGCCACAGACTTTGGCTCAGCCTGTTCCACCTGTTGCCAAAGCGTGCTGTCACCCTGCCCCTCCTGCCTGCTGCAGCAGCTGCCGATGCAGTGCTTCAGTTTATGCTTTAATTGTGGAAATTATGTGACATTGGTTGTTGTTGTTGTAGATACTGCTGCTGTTGTTGTTGCATTGCCATCGTCTGTCATAACTAGTAGAGCTGTAATTAAACTGGTGCTGCCAGCTTCCCTCACTTCGCAATATCCACCCAAACTCCTGGCGTTGTTGCTGTTGTTATTGTTGCCGCCCATGTCTGTGGATTGTGGAGACAGTTTTGTGGATTTAACGCTCACTGCAAGCATTTTACGGTTCTTTATGGCTGCCAATTGATGCTTGGCTGCTATGTATGATGAATAGGTAATGATTTTGTTAGATACAGCTACAGATGCAGATAAAGATACAGATATATATGCAGATACATATAATGTACACTTACAGATACATTTACAGATATATATGCAAATATATATACAGATATATAAGTAGATATATATATATATATAAATATACACTCACAGATACAGATACAAATAGAACAGCAGATACAATTCATGCTGTCTATCTTTATTTACACTGAAGTCTAATTTAAATCAAACTTGGGTAATAATTAAATCCTGCTTTGGTACAATCGATTCAAGAACAATCGCACTTAAGATACACCTTGAAAATGATCTCTAACTGCACTTTGATTGATTTATTGCCTCTGCTGTTGGGGCTCATTAAGTGAGAAGTTTGTGGCTGCGCTTGGCTCTTGAACTCCGTTGAACTTGGGCCGCCAACCGCAAACAAACAGCAGCAACAATAACAATAACAATAAAGCACCCACAGCGTTATAAAGGCTGTAACTTCTCTCTGCTACTCTTAACTCTCTGCTGTAACTCGCCCACTCTTTCTCTCTCTGTCTGTCTCTCTTTTTGTGAGCCGTGTAACTTTTTTGGCCTGCATTACGCGTCAGCTGTACTTTATGGGGTGTTTAAATTTGCCATTATTGCCTAACTGCACACAGATACAGATACGTATACATACAACTCTAACGATCCGGGTCCAAGTCCAGCTAGTTACAGATCTAATTCCAATCTAACTTCGCGCGCAGGTCATCACATTTAGTGGAGCTCTGGCACTCGTTAAAATCAAAATACCGGCACGTAATGCTATAACAAGCAACAGCTACGAAACACAATTAAGATCTACATTTTTATGGTGTTCAAACTATAAAATTTATATTATTAAATTGCTGTTATAACCACGGCAATGATAGCCGTCCAAAAAAAGTGGGAAGAGAGAGAGAGAGAGAGAAAATGCAGAAACACAAAATAAAATGGCAGCTTTGTTATAATTCACTTATAAATGAGAGCATAAAAGAAAAGCGAAAATCGAAGCAGCAGCAATAGTTATGATTATCGTTATCGGAAGCCGAAGCTCTAAACCGGACCAATAGCAACACCAACAACAACAAAGACAGGTCTGTTGTCGATGAATTTACTAACTGTATACTTGTTTGAATACCCTACCCTATATAACGGTAATTTATGGGGTAATCAATTTTTAAATCGATAACATTTGTGGTATTTTTCTATGCCTTGCAATTTGCTTGACATAATTGGTACTTAAATTAAATAAATTTTGTATATTTGTATCCATAGCTTATTGGATATTTTTCTTTGCAACCTGTTTGATATAATCGTGATACCCTGTCAGGGACAATAACAACAAAAACAGCAAAAACAACAACAGCGAAAATAGCCACTTTTATTGCCAATTGCAATTTCTCCATTGTCTCGGTCACTTTTTCTTTTTCGCAGGCGAAAAATGAAACCGCTGTCGACGTCAACGTCAACGTCGCTGCACCCGGAAATCAATCAAAGTAAGGGCATTCCACTGCAACATCGATTGTTCGATGGCATCAAATTGCATTGCCTTTTGCTCTTGTTGTTGTTGCTGTACGCCACAAGCGCAGCGGCTACTTACGAGCATAAAAAGGAAGAAAAAACACGCACACACACACTCACACACTGTCAGAAAGAGCAGCAGCAACAACAACAATAATAAGTTCGAGCGCCAAATTTGGACACTCTCTTCTACTCTTCTTCCCCTCTTCTTCCCCTCCTCTTCTTTTATTCTCTCTCTCATCAATTTACTAGCACTGCAGCCATGCAGCAGGTGCCGAAAGCTCACTGAGTGTTGCTGGCTGAGCTTTGAGTTGTTTGTTTGTTTTTAGCATGCTTGCGGCTTTTATGCCGGCTGTTGTTGTTGTTTTACCGTCTGTTTTCATTGATGAAAATGTTATGCTATAGCATGAGCGGGCACTGAGAGCGGGAGAGCGATCGAGAGAAAATTGTGCTCTGAGAGTGGAGAGTGACTTGATTACACAGCTGGCCAGAAAAGTTGGCATGCTCTTATAATATTCAGTACAGATGATTTAATTGTGTGTGAAATGTTAAAAAACGAAATGAATTTAGATAAAACATAAAATGGGACATGCTATAATTATATATTAAAAATAAACATAAAATTCTTTTTTGGTAAATATTCTTATTGTTATTTAACTTATGCTAATTCTTATTTAAAAGCAAAAAATTTTAAAAATTTCAATATAACAGTATTTTCCAATGTTTTTATGGCATCAAAATGTGGAAAATAGCTCACTTATTATAATATAGTCCTTTTAACCCTCCATAAACTAAAATGTGTAGGCAATAATATGTATTTTTAATTTTTATTGATTATTAAAGATTACGTGCCTTAGATTTTCTCAAAACATAAAATGTCGCGTGAATAACTTTTCCAGAAAGTCAAGGCTTAGACATTGCTCTCTTCCTCGACCTGTTAACTGCTCTCACACCCATTCCCGTTGCCTGCCCACATGTTACTCCCTTGCTCACCTCCCCTCTACCATCCACGGGGTACTCAGAAATTTTCCGAATGCAACAACAACAATAGCAATGGCCCAACAGCTGTTTACTACACGCGCGCATTCGCTCTCTGTCCTCTCTTTCTTGCCCTTCCGCTCTCCCGCTCTCAGACAGCAGCAGGTGTCTGTAGCAACAACAAATAACAACAACCACAACAAAAACAGCGCAGTTGGCGCAAACAAGTCGAAACAAGTGCCGAACGAAGCTTTCGTCTGGCTCGACGATGCTTGGACTTGCCGTCGTTGAACAGTTTGAAAACGACTTTCGTGCGAGACAGACGTGCAAAGACGTGCTTAAGCTTGAGTGCGAAAAGAAAGAAAAAGATAAATTCATTTATTCGCAGGCAACAATCGAAGTGAAAAAAACGCAAAGAAACCCAAACCCAAATTGAAAAGTGCATGGCAAATTAAAAGAAAAAGTGGCGTGTGAAGCAACTGTGCAACTGCAACTGTGCAACTGCGCAACAAGTGCGGCAGGAGAAAAGCTTATTGTGTTTCTGTTTCTTACATTTACCGTTGAAAAGTTTCGCGACTTTTCGGCTGGAAAATAAAATAATAACACAACAAAAAAAAAAAGAAAAATACATTGCAGTGTTGCCAAGTGTAACACACACTGCGAATTAAAAGCGAACGAAATACATTAAGATTTGTTGCCAGCAAGCTCAGTGAACGGACATGTCGGCGTCTAAACTGGAGCAGCACTCGAAGCCCATACTGAGTCCAACTCGATCCCTTGACGAAGGTTTCGAAAGTGATCCGGATCGGGTTTCAACTGATTCAGAGCATCAAACAAGTGCAACTGCCAGCAGCGGCAGTGCCACCAGCAACAGCAACAACAACAACAGCAATAACAATAACAATGCCAGCAAGTTGGCGCAGCTCAGCTCGGCGGCAACGGGCGGTGCCAGCAGCAGCAGCAGCAGCAGCCACAGCAACAACAATAGCCTGACAGAGAAGTCAACAACGCGAGTCGTTACAGGCGGCGCACTCAGTCTGGCTGCACCGCAGCTCCAACGACGCGAATACTACAAGGAGCAACTGCATCATCAACAACAACAACAACAGACGCAGCAGGTTAAGCAACAACAGCAGCAACACCAACAGCAGCAGCGCTTGCAGTATCAGAAACAACGTCAACCGATGGTGGCCAGTGCTGCCTCGAGCATTCAGAATCATCGTATGACCAACGGTATCACAGTCTCTGCCGGCGCTGCAGCAGCCAATGCGGCAGCCAGTTACAGACGTGGACGGCGTTTGCATATGACACCGCCGGCACGCAACGCACTGCGTTCGCATTCCGTCGATGCCATCGGACGCCAGCGCCATGGATACGATCCGAGCAGCCTTATACTCAAACATGATGGCAACGGCAACGTGAGCAGCAGCAGCAGCAGCAACGGCGGCGTCGGTGTCGGTGTTGGTGTTGGTGGTGGCCTTGTCGGTGCCAATAGTCGTATGCTGAACTACAAGAGCGCAACGACAGGAGTCGGTGCCGTGGGTGCAGCATCAGCTGCTGGCGGACATGCAGCGCTGCTCGTGCAGCCCATATCGAGTGCAACACTGTCGCCACTGGTGGCAGTCGGTGTCGATGGTGTTGGTGTGGTGGATGCTGCAGGTTCGTCGCCCGTCATTGCCTCGGCCACGCACAGTCTGTACACATTCTATCCGGCCGAGGGCAATCTGCAGGTGTGGCAAACGGAGTGTGGAGATCTGACATACAAATCATCAAGGAATATGCATCAGCTGCACAAGGCGCCAGTGTGCTGGACACAGTCCATACCCAGACAGGCAAGAAGGTGAGTTCACAAAGTACTTTATATTTATATAATATTAAGATGTATTATCTAATATAAAAAAGTGATTGGGACATGAGTTGGTCTCGAAGGAATTCATGTATTTTGAAGTATAGATAGAACTGTGAAAGGACTAACTCTTACAGGGTTATAATATATAAAATTAAAAGCTAATATGTGTTTTATAACAGATTCACACGGTGAAATATCACCTAGTCAAAATGCGTCTATCTTCAGAAGCAGAGTGTAGACTCATAAGGAAATCAGAATATATGTGTGTTAAGTAATTGGGAATCGTAGAACCAGGGCCGTATCCACGTTCTCAGGGGTACTTGTGCAAAACTTCTCGGGGGCCCCTAGTTTAATTACTTTAAATAAAAGTACGAAGTTTTAAAATGAACATACATATTTGTATATTTTCTAAAGGAATTGTACAAATTGTACAAATTAATGCACCCATCCCTTTCTTTGGTTGCTAGACCGAGGCAGTTGACCGCACACCCTGCACATACTCGTACCTAGCTACGGGCCTGCGCAGGACCTTAATGAAATAGAAATTAATGAATAGACAACATAAACAACACACACACATGTGTTATTTCAGCCCTAAGTAGTTCACAATTCTCTAGCTGCTTTTTGGAAATTGCTATGCTCTGTAAGCGTACGCTAATGGGTTAATTGGTTCACTTTATTTTTTGCCAAAAAAGAGTCAATAGCCATTTCGCTGAAGTGAAAGTCTTTGGCATGAGCCACAGAGCCACAGTGCCACAAAGAGTTTGACCAACTGGCCAGAGTATGCGAGGTTCAAGCGCATGTGTCATTTAATTTGGCCGCAGGTGATGCATTAAAATGTCTTTAAAACTGTAACATCGCAAGGGTCCAAACTGAAATTTGCTCAACAAGCTTTGCGAATTTGTTCACCAACTTTGCTTGTTATGCAAACAGCAGTTGTTGAGCTCAGCCTGACCCCAAATTAAACACAATAATTGCAATTTTTCGCCAAACAAATTTAAGGCACATAAAATTTGGCAATTTTTCTTGGTTTTGTTTTTTTGGGGTTTAAACCATTTTGTTAGTGTTGTAGGTTGTTGTGGCTAATCGTAATTCGTTAAGCCAATCAAAAAGGGCTGCCGAAATGCGTTTGACATTTTAAATTTAATTCACATTTTGTTTAGTTTTTATGTCGTTTCTGCGCATATTTTGTGCAATCTTCAGTGTGTTGCAAGTCTAGGGAAGGTGGGCCTAAAGGTAATACTGTGCAAAAACAAAATATTTAATCCTTGTAGAAATATTGCAGATATATATTTCCATATATTTCCTTGTGCATCCTTTGGCAACTACTAGAAACAAATCAAATGAATATATTTATAAGTGAAGCCTCAACAATTTGATTGATTTTCAGTGCATGCAACAGCACAATGAGAAAGGGAATACCTCTTATATTTTTTGTACTCTGCCGCGAATTCCATTTGCAACTGACCGAATTCAAATTCCCCGCACTTGTGTAATAAAAATTCAAATAAAATTACTTTCAATTTGCGCGACTCCTTATTGCCTGCACAGATAGCAACAGGTACCAGATATGTATATTGGCCAAGTAGGTAGGCGTAGTTGAACAAAAAGTATTGCATAAGCTACAGTGCATGTTCAAAATTGTTATTTAAAAGCCTTTTACTTTGCACAGCCACCCACAAAAGTATGCGCATACCCCACATGCTTTGCCGTTTTCAATTCACTTTTCAATCAACTGCAGAAAATGAAGTCAGAAAAGTGCAATTTCGCGGTGATGAGCAGAGAAAATCAATCAAAAGACTTTGGCAACAAACTCGATTAGTTCAATACACTTTCTGTAGTGTTGTTGTTGTTGCTGCTTTTGTTGTTGTTGTTGTTGCTGTTACTGAAACGCACTCAAAAACACATCAAACAAGTGTTACAGCTCGCTTGCAAATCAAATCGCATGATGTGCAAATATTTTCGTACGCCTGAAAAAGTAAAAGTTTTTTATATTTTGCCAACTTATTTACACGAATATTGTTTGCGTATTTTATGTATTTTATTTTTATTTTGTTGTTCATGTTTTTTTTATTAAATCTTTTCTCCGTTTGTGACTCCTCGCTTATGTGTCATATTTGTACACACTCTTGCTTTCATTGGGTCGGCTTTTTTTCAGCCTGACACTAATTTGTTTGTATATGGTCATGTCGAAGGCTGAAGGCGCGAGGTGTGGGCGGCCATGTCGGCCTGTCAGTCTGTCTATACAGCTGTTTTGAAGCCCCCGACTCTAAACGTTTGAAAGTGTTTGGTTTTTTTCATTCGGGGAGGCTTTTGTACACGAAGTGTTGATGATGCGGCTGCACATATCGTTTTGTCGGCTCCTCTCATGCGAAAGTTACTTGCCAGATGCGAATTGTTGTCGGTGGAGACTTTGTGGTTTTTTTCATTTTGCATCTTTCTTTTTTGATATTCCGCGCATCCGCCTGAAGCTGGAGAGCGGATATTATAAAGGTACGGCTAAGTGCGTCTTTGCCATGGATATTTGAATTCGCAATTAAAGAAATTTTTGGTAATGGATGTCATGTATGATCTTTTTGTTATGTAAGGATGATGTAAGAAACTTGGGGAGGGTGGGAGAGTCACAGATGAATTATATAAGATGATTTACAGTACTTTTATAAATATTCTGCTGTGTACGAAACTGTCCCAAACTGGTTTCAGAGAGGGTTCCTGTGGGTTCCTCTGTGTGCCTTTAAATATAATTATATTTTTCTGTTCTTACCACACATTCCCATACTACTGTCCAAGCACCCTGTAGGATATGAAACATGCAAATTGCAAGGTACACACACATACTCACATTCACACTCATGCACTCACCCGTGTGTTGGCGGATATGAATGAATAATTACCATGACATGCAGACGCACAAAAGCCGCGAACATAAAACGAAATTTCATTACATTTGCTTGGGTTTTTGGTTCACGACTCCGCTGGGCAGGCGGCCAACTACCTCGTCAACTGTGCTGCCCTGCTGCTGTCCCTTCTCACCCCACTTCCTCACATATGAGTTCACATTTTTGGCCCGTGACCCAACCGGGTGCACAGGTGTCGACATTCGAGCCCAACTGAAGCGATACCAACTGACGCTGAGTCATAGCGACCAACAGAGCCGATGGGGGTCTCTGGCATTGTGTGTTTGTTTTCATTTTCGCATAATTACGAAAAACGGTACGAAAAAACCCAACGACAAAATGTTAAAAATGTAACAACAGTTGTGTGACAGACCGACGCGACGCACGATGGAAACCCTAAACGTTGTGCAGCAAGGGTGCAGCAAGGTACGAAAGGTATGTAAGGTACAAGGGGTATTTAGTACTGGCCTGAGAGAGTTTGTTGGTGTTACCATTGTGCAGCATTTCCGGCGGGTTCTTTGTTTCGTATCGCACTTTTGAGTCTCTCATGTCATTGACAACTCAATTACGATGCGGTAGTCCGCGCGGAGCCTCAAGCTGCCACAATTGAATCATTTAGAATGCTACAAACATTCGTACATAGTCCGCATAATTCTTTTGTTTCATGACTTGCCAAAAAATGTGTTAACACAGACGTCAGCAGAGTCAAACAAACAAGAGTGGAGCAATGCAAAGAACGACTAACGAATGCTCTCAATGGATGACATCGATTATGGCGTAACGTTGCTTTGCATACAATTTGATATACCTATCTATAGTGTGGCTGGGTATTCAAACCTACGATTCACACACTAACAGGAACTCGTTGCGGCGATTCTCTTAATTACTTTCAAGTGGCAAATCTCAGAAAACACTAGACAAGTATATCAAAATAAAGTCTGAATGTTCTGACTCGTTTAAGCTGATTTATAAACGTTGTGGGTGAATGCGAAAAAATACTTGGAAATCATTCAAAATTCAGTTATTTTTGTTTGTAGAGGCAATTACAACTTTGACATTGAAAATATTTCGAAAATAAGCGGCGACTTTTGTTTTGTTTGTTACACATGTCTGCGTCATAATACAATGCACAAACAAATGAGATAGTTGAATGATTCATTTCGTTTTGTTTTCCGTTTTTTCTGGGTACATATTGCATAAAGCGCAAAAATGGTAGACAAGTCGCCAGTTTGTCGCTTAAGTCATTTGCGTGCGCGTGTGACAACAACAGTCAAAGCAACTGTAATGTCAACAGCGATTCAGACAGACAGACAGTCAGACAGACCGACTGGCAGGCAGAAGGCAGCAGTGAGCAGGCGTACGGACTATTTACACTCGTGCACTCGTGGGGCATTATGTAAAAGAAGTTTGTTGCCTCAGTCATTTGAGTTGAGTTGAGCGCCTCAGCACTTCCTCTCATATGTGCGGTCTATTTTGGCCGACAGACCAAATATTGACAGTACATTGTGAGGCAACCATAATGAATAAAGTTTATGTTTTTTTCTCAAAAAGATTTGCCAAATATGAAAGCAAATTATCAACAGCAAATTTGATTTGAAAGCAAATGCGGAAGATTCAACTTTTTTTGTATTCTTACGGATTCTATTGCTGGTCTTCGTTGTGCTTGGCTTTGGCTTTTAAATTAGGCACCTTATTTGCAGCAAGAATCACCACCACCACCAACAACAACAACAACTGAAACTTTCGGTTGATGAGCAATCAGTGGCCAAAAAGTCCGAAACATGTTCATCAACCTTTACTGCTCTACGAGTCTGTGGATTATTTTTTTCATGAACTCGCAAGTGATTGGCAAATAGATGCGGCAGCAATCAGAGATCTTTGCAGCATCTTTGATTCTATTTATTTTTTCTTTTGATTTTTGAATACATTTTCTTGACTTATTAATAGTCAACAATTATGACGGAGGCACTGGAAAAGGGTAGAGCCAAGCGACGCAGCAATTAGCGGCTTTGTTTGGCGATTTTGCTTAAGTGACAATTTTATGAGGGGATTCTTAATGGTAATCGTAATGTTGTGCCACTTGTGATGGCCTTGGGACACTCTGATTGATTCGAATGGCTGAAGACAAGCGATCTCTTTGAACAAACAGAGTATATGTACTCAAATGGTAAATGAAGATTGACTGTGAAAAATAAATATATAAATATGTTTGTAGTTAGTTTTTAAGATTAAAATATAGTATCGTGTACCTATATTATTTTATATATATTTCTATTTATATCACTTATATTTTTAAATCGTTGTAGCTGAGGTCTTTAGCTATTGATTTATGCAGCACAGTTTCTGCCTTTTTCTAAAACTATACTTCCGATGCCGGCTTAACCCAAAACTTACCCGAAACGTTCATTAACCTACCAAATCTTATTTAAAATTCTCATTTCTACGCTTTTACTTTTGCTACCCACATATGAAAGACGCTTCTTCTGTTTCGAAGATCGTCGCGTATCTAAGTTGTACAATTTCCTTTTGGACTTAGCACATAAATTGACGTGTGTCTGGCTAATTAACATATCTCATATATTGTATTTCGCATTTCGTGAATCTCTGTAATTAAAAAACTCGCATATCTTTTTGCATTTTAGCCAAAGAATTTCGTGTCGTATATCAAAAAGAGCCCGAGTAGTGAAAGTTTTCACACAAACTTACAAAATACATATATAGAGATTATATGTAATTAGTTTCTTTTAGTTTATGATCCAAAATTAAAGCTGAAGAAATATCGATTTGTGCTGAGGCTTTTCATATGAAACATCAATGTTTATCGATGTAACAGCAATGTTTCTTCAGCTCTATTCCAAGTGTTATTACTGATTGCGTAAGAACTTATAATCTCTGCATAATCTTTATAAGTTTTATTGCAATTTGCAATTCATTTCCTTTTCATTTCGGCAATATAAAGTATAAAACCTGTCTATAAGACAGCACGTGGCACTTTTCAGCTTATATTGAAAGCGAAAATTTTGTAAGAAATATTCCTGTTTATAATTTGTTTCTATATACAATTTATGAATTCGTCTTGTGCCTTTGTCATGCAAATTATGAAATTTGAAATGCAAATCAATCGATGTTGAAGATTCTCAAAAAAGAAGAGTAAAACCGGATCTGGGCATCAGTGTGGGGGCTTCACAACAAATACAAATTTGTAAACACGCTGCGGGTTTTTGCCAATTACTGAACAAACAAAAATTTTCTCTAATTTGCTGACACGGACACGTAAGCCGGGCACAGTTTTTCGGTCCAGCCAAGCGGCTCGCATGTCATGGCCAAGTTCTAGTCAAAAGCCCAAGCAGCTTCAGCTTCAGCTGCAGGTTGAGCTGGACGTGGTTCATTCGCGTCCATTGATGCACTACCACTGATAGAAGTCAGGCGATGTTGCCTCTTGGAATTCTTCAGTTTTCAACGATGTTTTTTTTTTCTTTCTTTTTTTGGGTGCACAACAAATATTTTTTCTAATTAATAATAATAACAATTGAAGCTCAGCTTGCAGCGCAGATCAGCTAACGGCACTTCAATTTCCAACGGAATGTGGAGCAAAAGGTGTTAAAAAGTCTATTTCAGTTTTCATCGTTGTGGTTTTTCTTCTGCTTCATCCGAAATCTAAGCGGTTCATCAAAATTGCTCACAAACTTAGCTAAATTGCATTTATTTTAATTAAAAAGAAGACTTGTTGCGGTTGGCAATGAACCGATATAATGAGTTGGTGTAGGTCGAGTAAAAGATATAAAGCGTTAGTCCTTTAAATTAGGTTTAACAAATACAATTGGGTAGTAAAATGTACGTGAAAATGAACTATGAAATGGGTTCTTCAGGGTAAGACTAGAGGGCTACCATAAAAAAGGGACTTTTCAATAGGTTTCGACTCCAGTATCAGTAAATTCGAGTATCGATTTGTTCCGCCACCGGGCAACGCATTAAAGTTTAACCATCTTGAAGGTGTTTAATCGCTTGAATAGAAAACCTTAAAATTCAATTGATGAGCACATGAGTAGAGTTGAGTCTGGCGTTTTGTTTTTTACGCTCGAAGCCATTCAAAAGCGATTCGAAATAATTACAGAGTCGAGAAGATCGAAACGGCGTAATTAGAATACCGATGAAAGACAATGTGAATTAAGTAAAATTGCTATACAAATTCCCCTTTTATTGACTTGTGTGTGCGTGTGAGATGGAGAATGAGATAGAGAGACAAAAGTAGAAGATCGTAAAGTTTAAACATTTCGAGCGTGGTATCAAAACAAATTTGCGCTTAAATGGCAACACGAAAGAGCTGAAAAAAGGCAGAACTACAAAGCAGGTGAATGTTAAAATCAACATCAACATCAACATCGAGATCCAGAGGCAAGATGACATTTATAGCTCTGATTACGCAATGGTCAGCGCGACGGACACAGAACGAAAGGGTCGACTTGGATTTCCAACTAATTTATTAAAACGGAAATGGTATAAGAACAATGACGAGAAGAACAAAAAAAAAAAACAAAACAGGCTTTTTAATTTGAAAGTAACCGAAAGTTCTTTGACTTTGACTCCACGGGAATACACATATCCAGAAAAGATAGACGCACTTATCCCAAACTCATCTCATCTCTCATGCCATGACCTCTTCCCATTCTATTCCCCACATTCGGTTAATTGTTTACACGCCAAATAACTTAAATTTGTTTTTCACACGCTTTCAACAAAATAAGAAAGAAACAAAAAAAAGACAAAAACAAAAACGAATGTTAGCTCACGCCAAGCCACAGTCAAAATTATATCCGAATCTAAGAATCTCAAAAAGTGAACTTCTCCACGCGCTTCACTATAAAGTTGTTTGTATTTCTTTTACTTAGCTGATTAATTTTAATGTTTTTGTCCGCCTGCCCGTGCTTGATAGATCCATTTTGGCTCTTGCTCTGGCAGTAAGTAGCAATTTAACACAGCAGATTGTCTCGTTTCTGATTCTCTGAGTGGGTGGGCGTCTCCCTGTCTCTCCCTGTCTCAACGTCTCGCCAACCAACTTCAACTTCACTCGACTCGATTCGATGCAAATGAGGCGCTGACGCTGAACGTCAAAGTGACAGGCAAATCGTATAAATTGCGTAGGCGGGAAGAATTTGAGAGCTGCTCAGTCAGTGAGCATTTAATAGTTGTGTTAATTTGCCAAGAAAAACGCTTTGAAGTTGCTCTTCAGGTCTTAGTTGGAAAGAGAATGAAGAGTAATGTTTAAAAATAGCTTCACATTATTTGGATTAGTTGGTTTCTATATATGTTTGATGTTTGATATACGGTTGAGGGTATACGATATTCATTTTGCAGTTTTAAGTTTTTAAATTCAGCAATTCTTTGTTTCAAGATATGTATTTAAATATGAAACAAAACGATCTTTATTTATTTATTTTATGTATTTTAACTATATTTATTTCTATTATAAAACATTTTAGAATCGTTTTAATTCCTCTTTCATCTATGTATAAACAATTGTACCTTATCTAGTATATTTAAGTTACCCCTAAGTAATGTTTCAACTCAAAATATTTTCTGCATAGAATAAACTCACGATAGCCTAGTAACCCAAAAGCCCCATTGCCACAGCAGTTGCAGTTGTAGCCACTGCTGATGTTGTTGTTGTTGTTGCTATCGCTGCGACTGTTGCACTTTGGCTGCTGCTGCTGGAACGGCGACAGCTTCTAACAAATTTTTGCTGACGGCGGCATATTTTCAACACCTGCCCGACTGTCTCCACGGCAGGCAGGCAGGCAAGCAGCAGCGGGTAAGCTCGCAGGCAGACAGACAGAGAGACAGGCAACCTTTGTGCCACTTTGCCAGTTCCCAAAACTCACTTTTGTGTCATTCATAGCGAGACACACTGAGAGAGAGAGAGAGCGAGAAAGAGAGACAGAGATAAGACAGCAAATTGTTGTCGTTGTCTCAGCTGCAGCTGGCACAGCGAAAAGGGAGTGGAGGCGGACAGGGTGCCGATGGCAGGTTGCCGTTGTTGCATGCATTAGAGCAAGTTCGAGGCAGGCAGCAAATTAACTTCACAGAGAAGCAGCAGAGACGAAGCCAGTAACTGCTACAGCAGCAGCAGCAGACGCATCTGAGTCTTGGTCTCTGCATCTCGCGACGTTGCGAACTGCGCATCTTATTAAGAAAGAAAGTACTTTCAGTCAGCCAACTGTTGCCGCTGCTGCTGTTGCTGCTGCTGCATTTCTTAGCTATTTTCCACCCATACTACATTTTATATATATTTCTTCTCTTTTTTCGCTATTTTTTTTTGCATTTTACAAGTGCCGTGCGAACTTCAACTTGAGATGTTGAAGCCGCGCCACACAAGATGACTCCACTTCAGCGCCGTGGAGTGTGCTGCCTCTATTATCATCATATATATACACATGCCTATATGCACACACAAACACACACACACACACACACATTTGTGTGTATATGCCCTCACACAACTTCTTACAACAGGCATTGCAACTGGTTCCACTTGTTTCAGCTTTTCAATTTCGATTTTTGTTTCTTTTTTTTTTGTTTGCAATCATTTCGAATGCGTTTCAATTGCCAGCAAATTGGCTGAAAACACATACAAAAAACCAGACAGAGAAAAAGGCTAACAAGCTTAGTACACTTTGGCTTGGTCAAGTTGGTTTTTATATTTCTTAATTGCTGCCCATAATGCAATTAAGCTCGCATATTTCAGGCCCCGTATTCATTCGCAATTTGTGTGCAAATATCTTTGTGTTGTTTCGTTGTTGTTGTTGTTCGCGTTTCTTTCCTAAGTCTTTTGTTTTCGGCAGCAACAGCAGTGACAAATGTAATTACAATAATTGCCAAAGTATTGCAAAAATGTAAATGTAATTAGCAAGCAAAACATAATAAAAAATACCTCGTAATTGTAACGAAATTGATTAGAAACTTTTTTGTTAATATAAGCATGAATTTACTTTGATTTAATTGGACATTTTTCAACTTGTTTTGATCGTATTATAGACGCCTTTCCGGCTTGAAGACGCCTGGCGATTCACCAAGAATCACTAAGACTTCCCTTGCTTGGCATTTCCGCATTTTTTTCGATAGCTAATTAAGTTATATAAGCATAAAGCCAGCCAGGCAGCACATTTTAGTGGCCCAACGGGCGTGTCAACGTTCTCTGCACAGCAGAGGGAACGAGTAGAGAGAGAGATAGTTGATCTTATGGCAGCGCTACTTTCCTATGATGTAATATCGTTTTTAATTAAGTCACGCAAAATTTGCGCTAATTGACTGTAATTCTATTTTCCATTTGTGCTTCTAAAAACGGGAGACGGGACACGGGAGCCAGCGCCAGCACCAGAGATTACCCAAGGGCCATATAATTATGTAAACAAGGAAGCAAGAAACTCGAACTTGAAGTGGAAAATGAAGTTTTATATTTGGGCTGGAGGTGCCTAACTGGTCGACGATAGTGCCAGAGTGAGAGAGAGAGAGAGAGGGAAAGGAAGAGAGAACGCTTATATACTTTTACTTCTTCGAGCGTTGCCAACAACAGTAACAACTGCGGAAATTGTAAAGAAAACTTAACCGACTGCAGCCAAGTGGTGGCAGGAGTTGCAGGTCTGCAGACTGGCAGACAGTTTGCAGGCAAATGTCAGCCTTAACATTCAAAACAGGCGAGTGCAGCTGGCAGCAAGTTTGTTGCCTAAGTCTTTTGTTTTTTTCGTTAGTTGTGTTAATTGAAAATGAAAGTGCAAACAAGCGGCACAAGCGGTGGCCGCCGATGCTGCCACAGCAGCCAGTCTAGCGGCAAGCCGCGTATCGACACCCGACTCTCGACTGGATGGAGGGGGAAATGGAAAAATGCATCAATGAAAATGTTTGGACAGTCAACAACAACGACGACGACGACGATCGATAATTAAATGTCAAATACACCTTGAAAACTTTCTTTGCTCTCTTTTCGATTTCCCTTTGTGCAGGTTGCCTTTGCTGCTGTTTAGCCTGCCACACTTCCAGTTTCCGCATCGTCGCATCGCAGTGTGTGCACTGAAGCGTTTGCAAGTGGCAAATAAAGCCGGGTGACTGGTCTAGTCTGGTCCGGTCCGGTCCGGTCCGATCCATTTCCATGCCGGCCACGGAAGCGAGTGCAAATGAAAATGAAAAGTGTAAAGAAAAGTGGCAAAGAGAATTGCTAAAGGGACATTTTTGTTTGATGCTGAGATATCAAATCATATATAGCAGCTCGAACTCCAGCTTTTTCACTTGTCAATTCACTTTCAAAGTTTCTGCTTTCTCACTCTCCATTTTGCCCTCTCTATCGCTCTCTCTCACGCACTCTTTCTTTCGCAATCTCTATCAATCTATTGAGTAAATGGAAATGCGTCGAGCAGAGGTAAAAATCGCTTTGATTTCTGCTACGTTTGCCCCGTTCGCCTTGGCAATAACAATAATTTCCTGCTAAAGAAAAATTGCAAGTTGGCTAATTTGCCACAAATAAACGACGCGCAAATAATATACAATTAATTGCTCGACGCCGTTGGAAATCGGCGTCATCGTCGTCGTTTGCAGACCAAAGTCGCTTGACGGTCAAATCTGCAACAAATGCAGCATGCGAAACATGAAATCGTCTGCGATTTTACTCTTGTTTTTATTTGTGTCTCGGCATCTCTTTGCTATCTTTGTATCTTGTATCTGTATCTGCGAGTGTCTCACTGCAGCGACCTGCTGCTTCAACTGGGCGATGGGCAACGCCTACACGCAGTCGCTGTTGTTGCCTCTGCTGCTGCTGCTGCCTCTGCTGCTGGGCAAATTGCAATTTGGCGCTGTGATCGGCAAATTATGAAGTGCCAGGAACGCCATTTAAACGATTTAATGGTACGCTGCAGAGTTCCAAATGCCGGCGAGCTCGTAAATAAACAGAGCACAGTTGCAGGGCTGACATACACACGCAAACTCACACACACACAGACACATAGCAAACATACACGCACACCAGGCGCTGTTCTTGTGGCATCTACAAAGCGTGTGCCCCCTGGTGGTCCAATATTATGATAGAAGTAAATAATTTGTACACTGGTTACATAACTTGGTTGAAGAACAATTGTAGAACAACGTTTTGAAAGGAAAGTTATAGTAGTAAATAGAATATTGTTATACATATATTTTGGCATATAGATAATACATTTATCACTTTAGAAGTAATCTATGAGAAATTGTAAACAATATAGTACATTATCTTAAAAGAATGAGGGAGAGAGCACATTCTAAGTAAACCAAAAAAATACGAAGAAAGAAGAAAGAGAAAACAGTTTTTTATAATAATATTTCATAATAGGAATTAAATTGAATTTATATTTAACAAATATAATAAAATATAGTATGATTATTATCACAATAAACATAATTTATAATATTCATATATTCATATATTATAAATTATGTTTATTGTGAAATTAATCATACTATACTTTATAATATTTGCTAAATATTATACAATTCAATTGAATTCCTTAAATCTTCAATTTACATAAAGCAAAGTTAACATATCTCCCGATATATTAAGCTCTAGTTTCTTTAACTATTCATCCAATTTGTACAAAAACACATGTGAAGTTACTCCACCTAGTTTGTCGCTTTGATTCCATATGGTTGGCACCAGTGTGCAATGCGGAAAATAAATATTACCTGCACCTTGGATCACAGATTTGCAACAATGTTGCTCGCAGCTTGTTTTGTTTGTTGTAGCGGAAGTTGTTCGCTTCGTTGTAGTATTGTTGTTAGCCGCTTCTGCTGCTGCTGTTGCTGCTGCTGTTTATAGTGTTTTTGCTGTAATTGGCGGCAACCGCCAGAGCTGAGTGATGAACTTGAAGATCAGCTAAGAGCAGCGCTAGGTCGTCATCATCGTCGTCATCATCGTCATCATCTTCGTCGTCGTTGTCGTTGCTTCTTCGTCATCATTTGATTAATTTTTGTGTTGGAAAGTTTCGTTGCAAAGTGAAATCAGTTGGGTTTTGTTTCTCTCCAACTGTGTCTGCGTCTGCCTCTGTGTCTCGTGCCTGCCTTGTGTCTCGTGGACTGGGCAATTCCAATTTCATTTTCCACGTCGCGTTCGCATTCTATTATTATACGATCTGTGTGGGTAATAGTAATGCAAAAGGTCTTTTTGGCGCCCCGACTGCATGCCAAATAAATTGTCTGCATCTCTCGCTCTCCCTCTCTTGCTCTCTCATTCTCTCTTGCGGTCTCTTTGGGTCTCTCCTTCTCTGCCTTCTGCCTGATAATAACAATATTTCTTTAGTAATTTTCTATTTCTGTATTTCTTTGCTTTTCCTATGATGCCGCCGTGTTTGTCAAGTGTTTCGAATGGCATCACGTATGAAAACATTTGGACTGCTTTCTTTCCAGCCTCGCATCGCATCGCATCGAATTGAGGTTGAGTCGATTCGAGTTGAGTGTTTAAAATCAGCCTCAGTCCAGACTGACCCACACTGTTTGGCCGCCCCTTTTTGCTACATTTTTTCTTTATGTGCCCCACGGGCGCTAATTACGCAAGCATACTCATATATGGTATATAGTTGGGAGCTGCTCTGGAAATGAAAGCCTCCAACTGGCAGCCAAAGCCTAACCCAATGTCGATGCCGAGACGAGCCCGAATCTGAATTCAGTTTTCATTTAGCGCTTCATATTGTTTTCCTATGCAAATTACTTGCTAAACTCAACTTAATTGAATTAACACGATTTGTGAATTACTTGGACTTCAAAGATACTCTGTATCTAGTGTCTTCAGTATCAGTTTGTGCCACGGGTCGTCATCTCTATGCTTGTCTAGCTGACGCACGAGCGAGTTTCAAAGTGCTAAATAGGTTTGCGAAAAGACGAACCAGAAAGAACTTTGATAACGTGTGCTAAAAGGTTACTTTGGCTTAGAATGGAAGAGAATCTAGGAGAGTGAGCGAGACAACAGCTATCAGAAGAACGGAGTGGGAAAGAGGACGATGGAGAAACAGAGGAAGAAGAGAGGGAGAGACAGAGGGAGGGACTAAGCATTTCTAAGCTATTTGTAGAGCAAACTGCTAAACCTATTGTGATAATTGTATGTGAACGCAAGACTGTAGTTACTCTCTGGAATCTGTACAATAGCTGTACTCTCAAAATATATCTAAATGTCTATTTATACATAAGTAATGTATGCATACATATTTACTGCCTCTCTGTCTGTCTGTTCTTGTTATTTATATGCAAAGAAGTTAATAATAAATAAATAATAAACGGATTAGAAGAGTCCAATGAAACTGACTAAATGATTTGGACTCATTGAATTACATATTCAAACATCTGCTTAACAATTTAAAGTGAATCTTTTAGAATTTTTATACTATAAAGTAAATAGATGAATAACTAAGTTATTAAACATTATTATCATTATATATAATACATTAACAAATTAATATAGTAATAATTGGAGATTATTGTGTATGATATCTTATCATTGTTTCTGAATTACCACCAAAGCATCGCTTTAACTACCTCTCTCCCATTATTATGCTGTCAAATTGCCGATAGTTTTCTTTCAACTGTCACCCTCTGCTGCTCACTGTCTCCTTCTTCCCCCCATACCCCCTTACAATGGGTTTCATTATTGAGACATCAGTGGCGCTGTTTATAATATAATGCAATAGATTCCACATCAAATATGCTTCACATACGTGTGGGACTTCACTTGGCTGCACAACTTGAGGCGCCACACACGCAACACACTCGCGCACACTAACTGAATGATTACTCATAGGCCACGTTGATGTTGCTGTTGCTGTTGTTGTTGCATGACAGCAACGATGCCGCCGCATTTCAATTACAGTTTCAATTTTGTTGCTCATTAAAACGCCTGCTTAGCCTCAAATGTTGATAAACATTTTACGGCTCAAGTTGTTGCTGCTGTTGTTGTTGCTGTTGTTGCTGTTGTTGCTGTTGTTGTTGTTGCTGCCGTTGCTGTTGTGTCTTACGGGTTATGTAAGCGGCACGCGCTACAGTCCAAAAAGAGCGTTCGCATAGTTGGCTGCGTCAGTCATTAAGCTTGAAATATTTCAGTTTTCTGTTTTGAGTTTTCCGTTTTGTTTTACTTGGCATTTTCTCGCACTCAGCGCATTGTTTTAAGCGTTTTGTCAGCTCTTGTTGCATTGCATTTCCTCATGCTGTGCACACTACACTAGACACTACCCCAACCCCCTCTTCACCCTCTCTTTTCAATGGCCTGTTATGATGCACCTTCTGTGTGCCCTTTTTCTTTCCATAATGTTGTATAATAGGGTAAAAGTTGCCCACGCGGCTCTTCCCGACTGCAGCAGCATCCTCCGTTTTCCGTTGTGTTTCTCACGCACTTTAACACCATTTAGTTGATAACAATCGCCAATGTGGTTATTTTTTTCATATTGTCGGAAACGGATTCGGGTTCGCGTTCGGGGTCTTTTTGGGTTCGTGCAACGCCACTTGCCACACAGCTTTTGCTGTGCTTGAAGGAGGCAGAGACTGAGGCTGTATCGCTTTCCCAATGCTGCTGCTGCAGATAAGCAGAGTCCAAAATGAGCGGTGAAGGTGGCAGCGCACTGCACTGCACAGCACAGCACAGCACTGGACCTGCACCCAAGCAACCAGTTGGCGTCGTGTAATAAAAATGCAGGAAAAAGTACACAGCAGAAGGAGAAAGTAAACGTTAACGTTAACGTTTTGGCGCGTTGCTGCAATGTTGAAATGTTGCAAAGAAAGCAGCGAGCCGGAAAAGGCAAAAAAGGCAACAAAGCAACAAAATATTCACTGTCAAGAGGAAAGTAAAGAAGGAGGTGGAGATGGAGGAGCAGCAGGAGGGCGGGGCAGCCATACAGCAGCCTGGCAAGTGAATGCGTGAGGCATAAAATGAAGTGTATTTGCCTTTGTATCTGTATTTATTTTTATAGTATATATGCTATATAGTCATCGCGCTGAGAACATTAAATTTGCATATAAAACAAAATGGGAACTTGAAATGAATTAATTATTTACAAATTTGCTATAATAATTGAGGGCATATAAAGAATGTTAAAAGAATAAATAAAATTATTTTTTGTGGCTGTAATTTGCTCATCACATGCTTATAAACTAGTTACTTTTCAATTGGAATCAGTAGCATAATAAAATCAATATTTTATGACTGCTATAAATGCTCATCATTAACAGTGTTTAATAGATAACATTAAACTGTTATTAACAGCACGGCTTTTCACACACTACACATACATAGACATGCACATATGTATGTGTGTACAGGGACCTATACACATGCATAGACTTGGCGTGTTTTCAAGTGAAACTGCATTCAACAAAAACAAAGATACACTCTCCAGTTGAACCTTTTGGGGGTGTAGGTCATTGAACTTGCCACAATTTCAGTGCGAAGCAATGCGATACGGTACGGTTCACTTGGACTGAGGCATTCCACACAAATGTGGTATGAAATCAATAAAAGTATTGCAAGCAGGTGCTTCCAGCATTTCGCATTTCCATGTGCACTTCGCCACTTTGCCTGCCACTTGTTGCACCTTTCTCCGGTGCGGCAATTCGTTGCACACTCACACACACACACACACACATACTTGATGATAAATTTGTGCTGCCATAACGGCCGCCACATGTGCCGTTGCCCATTGCACTACACCCTCTCTACAGTTGCTCTACCCTCCACTCCCCTTCCCCTCCTTCGGTTGCTGCTGTTTGCCTGCTTGCCTCAACTTATGCGCATAATTTTGCCTTGATTTCATTTTTCTCGCATGCGATTTGTTTGCTGCGCGTATTTTTCAATTTCAAATGAATGCGGCAAATGCACCTGAAAGCGAGAGAGATAGCGAAAGAGAGAGGGGTAGATGAGAGCGAGCGAGAGAGCGCACACACCTGAGAGTGGACGATCGATGGCCTCAGCCAGCTGGCTATTTATTACCTCACCGCGAATGCAAATGCGCGCTTTTCTTAAGTTTTAGATCTATCTCTCTGCTTTGCATGATTATGCACTGCTCTAGGAGGGGGGGGAGATGCAGGGGTAAGCCGATTGGCAATTGAAAGTTATTCGCGAATGCAAAAACAAAATTATGAAAATCCTCAACGAGTTCAATGCACCCACACATGCTGCATGAACACCGATGAAACCGTTAAATGAGCCATGAGAGCAAGTGCGAGGGAGAGCACGTGCCGGCAAACCACTTGAGAGCAGTTGCCAATCCAGGGACAAGGTCATTTCCGTCACAGTCGCGCTGTGGGTGTCAGTCACCTGCCTAATTGCCTGCCAAGGCACTCACCTGTCACAATTTGCAAGCGGAAAAAAAACAAACCCAACAGCAACAACGGCAGCAAGAAAACTGGGTCAACTTGTTTGTTCTGCGGCAGCCTAATGGGCCGACGACGACGATGACGGCAGCGACGCTCCACTATGGTCTGACCCAAACGACGGCGGCGGCAACTTTTTAAGTTTGGCCGAGTGCAGAAATTGTGTTCGCTTTGCCTTGGGCCATTTACCAGGCATTGACAGACACCTTGAGCGAGTCGCGAATCGCGAATCGACTCCATTGGAGTCCAATGGAGACGTCGCATCGGGGGCAAACGCTGAAGATGACACTGGCAATGGAATTGGCTTTGCTTTAGGATCTTGGCGACATGCCATACACAATACCAACGAGCGAGTGAACATACACTCACTCTCGTATGTGGTCTTATTTTAATGAGGCATGCCACAGTGGCAGCCTGCGGCGAAATACTTAACCGTACTAACTGTAAGCGTAGCGGATAAGTGAATTGTCGGGATGAAGATGGGGACAAGCATGAAGATGATTATGCTGAAACTGTTAACGAGCGTAAACAAAATGGAATACTGTGGCAGGCAGGCAGTATATGGTTGCTAGAATTGTATTTTATACAAGTATATATTATATTCTATATTGTATTATATGCTGTATGTATAAGTTTCCATCTTGTGAACATTGGACTTTATTGTTTTATTTAAATTTATAAATGTTTTCGCACAATTTCAATCTATTTACCTGGCTATCTGAAACGATCTGTGCCGCTTTTACAGCATTATTCAACACTCATTCTATCGATTGGGATATCGATAGGATTATCGTTAACTAAATCAACTTACGACAGTGTATTGTCTAGGGACAAACTTAATTACATAAGACAACTTAATTACATAAGACAACTGCTTAGAGATTAATTTATATGTGACTTAACAATATATGTTAGATATTTTCTTCTTAAGTAACATATTCATTTAAAATCTCTTTATAATTCTAAATGTAATGTTGACTAATCTCTTGCTCTTCTTCTCTTTCAGGTATGTATTGAAATTTGACCTAGGGTAAACTATCCTATGGTATGCAATATCATTTGAAATTCAATTGGGTAAGTTGTCTAAGGTTTCCAGAGTTTCATTTGAAATCAATCATGTCGTTAGATACGAGTATACTCCCAAGATACATTCGAGAGATACGTAATTTGGATAGGCGAATCTATTTCCATTGTTTTACTGTGGGCACTCTCACTGTTCTAAGAGGCACATTTCTCGTATCGACCAAGCGGCATCTCTTGTAATCGTCAAGACCGTTTACGAATGGGTCGTAAAAACGACGATGACAGAGAACCTGCGAACAACAAAGGACAGTTTAATTATGCGCAATTAAAGGCAAAGCGCTAAAGATACTATTGTATCTGTATCTGCATCGGTATCTGTTTCTGTGAGTTGCGGTCTGGGCGGGTTCATGACTTCATTTCTAAACGAAAGCGAAAACGCAAAAAAATGAAAATATTTCCATTGGAAGTTTTCTAAAAAGAAACAAAAAATTACCTTCACTTTTTTTACATTTCTCATTTCTTTCTTTTGTTTTTTTGGGTGTGCGAAAAGTTTTGACTTTTACTTGTGGATTCTTTGAATGCAAAAGAAATGCCATGTTGAGACTTCAAGAGTGATAAATAAAAACTAATTATAAATAGCAAATCTTTGGTTAGTGTAGAGAAATTATAGCTCCCGTAATTTCTTAAAAAAACAAACAAAGTACAAAGCTAGGCTGAGTCACACTGGTTTTTATTAATTACCTATTACTTCACTTAAATTTCCATAATGATCTTTCATATTGTCTTCAGTAAAATCGAATTTATTATTTGTCCATGGTCCAGTAGTAATTAAACTTGGCAAATGATAATTGCAAATGTGGTCAGTGTGGTATGTTTTTCAGTATTTACTTTACCTAGCCCCAAGTGCCATTGAAATCGGTTTTAAACGGATGTATAAACTTGAAGCATTTTATCAATTACTAAACAATCGAGTGAAAAAAAGAGCTCAACCGTTGAGTAGAGTATGGAGTATGGAGTATCTTGGGTCGAGAGAGACTTTCTCAAGTGTTTGGCACTCGATCAATCGAAACGATTTGAACAATAGATATGCTGAAATAATTACAAAGCGGCCATAAGATCATGAAACACAAATCTGTATATGAGAGTATGAAAGTGTGTTACTACTGCTCCATACGTATGGTACGTAACCCTCTTCGATGCCAAGTTCCTTTTCCCCTAGATAAATATAACAAACAATAATTGTCAAGCAATTTCAGTTTGGAAAGTAAAAGTCAGAAGTGTGTATGGGTGTGTGTGTGTGTGTAGTGTCTCTGTGTGTTTGTGCGTCCATTCGACTATCAACTGCTGGGCCAACCTCCTCCTTGGTATCGAGTTGACTTTGGCATCCACATATGCTTATTAAGTTTTTGTCGAGACTTGTTTGTCATGTAATCAAAATCGCTCGCATGCATCAATTGTTCAATTAGTCAGTTCAATCATGCAATCATGTGAGACGTAACAACAACAACAGCAACAACAACGAAAAGCCAAGCTCGCTATTGGAAATGGAGCAGTTCGTGGTGCACTGAGTTTTATAGCTGTTAGTTACAGTACATGGTCTTCTCTAATGATAGAGTATACGAGACGCTACTATAAGATATTCTGGTAGTGTTGGTAAATGCACCAAAAGTGTATTAGTAGCAAACACGTAGTGCGTTGAATCATAGTGGAACCTATAGAAAATAATTATTGTAATTAAATTGATGTTTATTGGTCTCTTTATCAGCTGTAATTAATTTCGTATTTATGCATTTGAATTAGTTAATTAACTAAACGCATTATTCACATGTATTTTATGTATTTGGGTGCCAATTAAGTCTATTATCAAATTTGCAATTTGAATTCGCATTTGAATAATTGCAATTTCATTCATATTGATTGAGTCGTTTTTGGAATTACACTTAATTTTTTCAATATCATAATAATTCATGTATTTATTTAATGATTGTGCATACAAACAATACTAATGATGCATAGGGTATTTGTTAATTGTCTAATTAAGGCTCAAATTAAATACTTTAATTATAATTCTATTAAAGTTTAACTCAATTAAATTGTACTTAAGTTTAGTGAAGAGTTTGTATATATAACTCGTCTATTACTCCAGGTTTAAAAAGGATTTTCTTATCGTATGCTTCAGTCATTTGATATTTCCCCAATTTCATTTTTATCAGTTAATAAATCTAAATTAGACACAAATTACCAGATAATTCACCCTCTCCTACAGACAGTATACATTGCATAAATATCCCGTTATGTGTTTCCCAATTAAATGTAGCTCTTTTGGCCAAATGCCGCCGTCTCAATCAACTCATCTCAGTGTGGGACCTGTTTCATCGATATTTCCACTTATTTCCATCTCAAATTGTCGAATTTGCCCGCCAACATTTCCTGGCTGTGGCTCATTAGGCCTCTGGCTGCACCCGCACCATGTGCACAAACTTTGCAAAAGGAAAATTCGAAAAAAAAATCGAAATGGAAATGGAAATGAAAATGAAAATGTCCAACGACTGGTGAAATATGCAACGGGTTAGACATCCAACAACGTCCAAACTGCCACTACATAGAAGAGTATGCCATAATTTTAGTTGAGGCTGTGGCGAAAAAGAAAAAAATACTGACGAGTATTTTGTTTTATTTTTTGTATTTTTGGTATTTCGTATTTTTATGAAAGTGAAATTTCTCGTCTCTGGTTATAGCCGCGGGGCCTGGGCCAGTTAACCAACCCAGTCGGAGTAGATCCGAGTTACCAACAAGCAACTATGCAAGCAACTGGATGCTGTGCTTGACGCTGATGATGACGTTGATGAATAAACAAACAAAGCAAACAGCTTCAGCAACATGTGAGTCTACCCCCTGCCTGCCTTGCCCCTCTCCTTACACCCACCAGCAACACTGCTCCATCTGCTTCGTCTCCATCTCCATCTCCATCTCGATCTCCATCTCGGTCTCGGTCTGTGTGTCTGCTGTCTCTCTTGGCCACTTGACGACGATGTCTGTCAACGGGCAAATGAAAGTGTTTGGTGTTGGGGCGATGAAAAGGGGCGCGATGTGGTGCGGTGATTGCGGGTGCCACTCATAAGTTTTATTACCACACACAAAAGCTCATGATTTTTCATATTTTATATTTTGAAAAGAAGAAAGTACATAACAACTGCCCGTTAACACGGACTTCACTCGCTGTCTACCTCTCCTCTCTCTCTCTCTCTGTATGTGTCTGTCTCTTTTGCTTTATCTTGAGTAGCTTTCTTGGCGTATGCTCGAATCCCACGCTCCGATATGGAATGGTCAGCAAATTAATTGCCAATTAAACGGCTTGATAATCACATTGGATTTGCTTTTCGCCCTGCATTGTGAATACTCAGGGACAGCGTATAAATTTATATATTAATATGAAAGTAAGATATAATCAAAATAACTGCAATATTCAGAAGAAAATTTAAATAACACATTAAGAAGGGAAATGGGCTAGAACACTTGTATAGAGCGCAAATGCAATGCTTGGGATATACTTAACCTTTTCAGTACCGTAGGGACATTCTCTTTGCTTTAAACTATAGAATGTATATAGTTTATAAAACATCTTACAAAATAGAAATACCTAATACAAATAATAGATCAGCAACTACTACTGATATCACACAACACCTATCTGGCAACCCTTGATAATTAAATCTTAATTTGTTCCTTAATTTGTATTGACAAATCCTCAGTAGTTTAAGATAAATCTTTAATTTGGGCTCTCTTATTCTGGATAGCACACCATGCATACGCCTGAGATACAGCCCTGCTATTCATATTTTACCTTAATCTATTGATCTTTTCACTGGCACTTCAGCCAACTTATTCACTTTACCACAACAGCTGTCAATCGTCGGCTAAAACTGCTGTTTCTTTTTCGTTTAATGTTTTTACAACTTTTGATTTCTTGACCTGGAGAGAGTCTGAGGAATGTGCATTATATAAGAGTAGAAAGAAGGAAAGGTTAATTTCAAAGTGTCTAGTTAGTTACTGTGATAACTCTATGATACCCAACAATGAGTATCTTAGACTAGTGTAATCCCTATACAAAATAGATTAACTTGAAAAAACTCTTTCTTACTCTAATATACCCTTTGCCAAAGCCTAAAAATGAGAAGAAAATCCACCAAAGCCAATCCGCATGAATGACAGCGACAGACAAAGGCTGCAACACGACAACAGTCAGCTGTGGAGAAGGGGCACACGGGGAGGGCGCAGGGTAAATTACACGTCGTCGTATTCAAGTGAAACAAATAGAACAAAACTTTTGCTTTCACCTCGGCCGTTTTCAAGGCGGTGTCTATGCTGTGGGGGCGGCCAACATAGGCAGATGCCAAGAGCCACTCAACGACAGTTCCGGGCAAACGTTTTGCATGGTGCCTCTTTATTTTTTGTTGTTGTTGTTTTTGTGTGTTTCGGATTTGCCATACTATGCTGCCCTACCACAACAATAGATGATGCCAAGCTTTTACGCGCAGAAAGCGAAGTTGTTGCTGTTGTTGCCCGTTGTTCTTGCTGTTGTTGTTGTTGCCTTGGCGTCTGGCGCACAATTTGCATGCCAAAAGCGGCGAAGCGAGGTGAACTGTGCCTGCTGCTGCTGCTGGTGCTGCTTCTGTTGTTGCTGTTGTTACTATTGTTGCTATCGCTGTAGTTGCTGTTGTCGGTCTAGGCAATTTGTTACTTGCCTTTTGCGGCGCACGCGCTGCCTTTTCAATTTGCGGTCGACCGGGGCCCTACACGAACTGCAGCAGAACATGAGAAGAATGAGGAGAGGAGAAGGGGAGGAGTAGGAGACTGTGTGGAGAAGCGCAACTCTTCGCGAGCTGCGACTGGAACTTGTCCCAGTGACCAAATGAACCACATTTTACCAGCCTGTCTCTCTGTCTGTCCCTCTGTCTGTCTGTTTGTTACACATTGTAACGCGGCGTGTAGATTTTACTATTTAGATATTCTAAACATGATGCTCGAGGCTGAGGGTGAGCTACGCACACACACACACACATAAAATTTGCGCATCCACAAAGATAAGAGCGAATGCTTAACGCATGCAAATGCGCTTCAGTTCAGTTTCAGAAAGTTTTGCTTGTCAACTTTCTTTGCCAACATTGCTAGATAAGTTAACAATTTCTTCTGTTTCTGTTTTGCTGGAATTTACGAGCGACAGCAGTTGGAAAGTTGCAAAGTTAAAGACAGTGCCACAAAGGGGGCGTAACTTCAGTACTTTGTTGCCAAAATACATTTCAATGTCTCTCACATGTTGAGTGACGCAAAAGACTTAAACGACAAACTTGGCAACTTCTAAAAAATGCCAGAAACTAACTTTCCAGAACTTAAGCAAGAAATTAGGCAAACAATTCCTTATAACTTTCTCAGACTTCTAACTTTTCGAAGACTTCTTACTTTTCTAAGACTAATCAAATCGAAAGACTTAGGCAACAAACTTGGCAAACTTATTAATGAGTACCTTCCGATAACACATATGATTAAAATAACCAGCTTGACACGCGCATGCCTCAACTTTCCAGAATTCCTCGTTCCCGCAAATGCCAAGGCCTCAACAAAAAGCAAAACCTATCGAAATTAATGCGATATCAGTGCGATAGATTAGCCCACTTCATTAATAAACTCAACTCCCATTTGTGTGCAGGCTATACATATAATTTCATTGTCTTGATCCAATCTTTTCGATATTATCTTCATGGCAAATAATTTGGTACCCCATTCATGCCGACAATCCGCAATTTGGCCACATTTCAGCAATCGGTCTCTGTGCAAATGCGAAGGTTGAGCTGAGCCGTTTTGACTAATTATACCCTTCGACCATTGAAAATGGTCAAAAAGGGTATACTAACTTTGTGCAAAATGCAAATGTATGTAACAGGCAGAAGGAGGCGTCGGAGACCCCATAAAGTATATATATTCTTGCTCAGGATCACAAGCCGAGTCGATTGAGCCATGTCTGTCTGTCTGTCCGTCTGTCCGTCTGTCCGTCTGTCCGTCTGTCCGTCTGTATGAACGCACAGATCTCAGCTATTATAAAAGCTAGAGTTACCAAATTTGGCAGGAAGACTCCTGTGTGGATCAAGCAGATCAAGTTTATTTCAAATGTTAGGTGCCACGCCCACCGCCCCCACAAATCAATAATTTAATTTTTTGAACTCAATTTTTTAAGCGCTGTTTAAAAGATAGAACTTTCTGACTTAACATATACTAAGCTTAATGAAATATCTACGTAGTCTCCAAATTTCAAATTGTCCGATCGGACAATAAACACAAAAGTTATTTAAGAAAGTATGAGCATAAAACCAAGTGCGTCAGCTAACAAGGGAGGCGGGCGAGCGCGTAGCACGAGCGCCATCTGTCGGGATTAATTTCAAAGCATGTGCATATGCATATGTGTATGAATTTAAGAAATTAAACTACACGGGAACATACTAGGTCGAAGGGTATCCCACTGTCGCGTGTTGCGCGACTGTTGCTTTTTCTTATTTTTAATTTACGTATTTATATCAAGAGTTTTAATTTACATCATTTATTTTTTTTTCAGCTTTGCCTACTATAAAACACTCAATTCTTCTTGTTGTTGTTTGTGTTTTCGTTTTTTTGTTAATACAAACACGTTTTTATGCTAGTTCGATGCGATCGAAAACTAGTTTCATATTTGATTTGTACACATTTTGGTGTAAGCACTTTGTGCTTGTTATTGTTGTTCTTGTTGTTGTTGCTGCTGCGTTCGCAGATCCCCTGGTAATTTACAGCCTGATAAGTTTCAGCCGGTTTTTTATTTGTTTTCATTTTATTTTTATTAGCTACTTTTGGCCAGTTTTTGACAGCGTCTTTCGAGCCAGACGCAACGACGACACCGTCGATGATTTGTAAATATTTATGAAACAATTTTTATGGCTGTAGTTTTTTTATTTTTAAATAAATTTTGAAGACATTTATGTGTTAATCAAATCGCAGATAAACAATTAAATTTTGTCTTCTATTGGTTATTCTTAGTTCGTTGAAGGAAGGCAGAAGGAAACAACAGCAGGAAATGAAATAAATCAGTCAAGCAATAAGATTTATTTGCTTGCCTAAGATGTTCTTTCCATAAACATAATATATAACATATGATATCATCTTGAGTATCATGTTTAATTCCCTTAGATATATGCAATTTGTGCAGCTAATAAACTGTCAAGTTTATATAAGTGAAGAATGAGTTGCAGTTGGCGTCGTAAGTGTTCAGTTGTTTAGAGAGTTGTCACGTAATCGCGTACGTAGAGCTCAGCTTGGAGCTCAATCTTGGAAGCTGCACTAATGATAAATACGAAACAGTTAACATTAGCCTCAACTATGTGAAAATATAATAATTTATTGTTATATTGGGGAAGCGTTACGAATCAGAGCTTAAGTTTTGAGGGTTTTTTTTTTTGGTAGTTTCAGTTTTGCAATCGCCCGAGCGAGACTTCAATTTTAATGAGCGTGTCAGTTCAACACTCTCACTTTTTTCTTCGTTTTTTTTTTGCTCATCTGCAGGCAATGTAATTAAAAGCTCTGCGTTTATTTATAGTAGTCACTGTAGTCTTAATTTTATATGCCATACCATATAGTTATGAGCATACATAATGCAAGTGATTGCTTAATTGAATCGTAGCGTATCGGCTTATATAAGATTCGGCGGAGAGTATTCGACATTGCTTGACTTTTCTTTGACCCAAATAGTAAATTTAATTAAAGTGCACGCCTCGCTGCAGAACTTGCAACAACACATACATACAGTGTACACACACAGAGTGTGCACACCCACATTTCACTAACTAAACCAATTGGTCAGGCTTCGGTTTTGGGTTGGTCCCTGACCGCAAACGAGAACGCCTCACAGTTATAATAATATTGCGCATACGCCACCTACAACGTTGGCGCAACTCCTCTTTACCATGGAAAGAATAAAAATAATAATAACAATATTTTTGCAAACAACAAAAGAAATCAACTAGAAGCGCCCCGAGCAAAGCAGCAGCTTCGGCTCCAGCTTTAGCTTCAGCTTTAGCTCCAGCCTCGACTTTGGCTGCAGCTCCAACCGAAAAACCAAACCCATTTTAACCGTTAAGCACATTTGACTAAATCTGCTACACATGGCAGCCCAAAGTCCGCAGGTCCGCTTCTGGTGAATGCAATTGCACGGCGCACAGCACAGCACGGCACGGCAACGCCGAGAGAGGGGCAGCCGGCGGGGTAGGTGGTGGCAGGTGCAGACTGATGAACTGGGCTGCATTTGCTGCAGGAAATGCGCACAACATGCGCGAGCTTCAACTGGAATGGTTTAACTATTTCTTTTCAATTTTTTGCAGTTTTCTTTTCTTTTTTGTTTTATTTTTTTCGGCTAGATAGCAGATCGCTATACAACAACAATAGATAACAAGAATTAGTGAAGATGCCGACGCAAGAGTCGAAGCTAAGATTCACTTACCTTTACAGTGTGTGGGTAGGAATGTGAGAGAACTCAAAGGAGATTGAAATTGAATAAAATATACATTTGCTTATTAACATTTTAAATGTTATTATATATACTTAATTGTAGAAAAATGGTAGATGAGTGTAAAGTATTAAATGATTGACTAAATAATAGGAGAATAATCAAGTTTATTTTTTAATTACATAGAATTAACTGTATACATTTTTTTATATTTGTAAAATATTATATTAAGACTTTTAATAATATCAAAATAATTTTGAGTTATTTATTTTGTATTACGATTTATTGCATTGATTTGTATTGACTGTTTTATTTAGAATGAACTATTTCCATTAGAATTAAAACAACATCGATATTACATCGATCAGCATCAATGTTTTATATGAAAACCCTCAACCAACTTCGATGTCCAGCTCTAATTTCCATAGTTAATATTTAATATTGAATAAAAATAATATATAATTAATATATAACCCTACACAACATGGCAGCATAGTTAATATACCCCGTGCAGCAAGTGCATGCAAAAGGTAGCACGAACGCAGGTCACTTGTTGCTGCAGGAAGCCAATAGCAGCAGCAGCAGCAGCAGCAACTGACAAGAGGAATAGTAACAGAAACAGCCCACATGCTGCACACACACGAGGCGAGTGAAAACAGTTAAGACAACAACAACAACAGCAACAACAACAGCAACTGCAGAACTGCAAACTGCCAACTGGCAACAGGAAGACCTTAAACTTGGCCTCAACGGCAGCAGCAGCAGCAGCAACAGCGGCGGCAGCGACAACGCCAGCAACATCGTGAAACCAGCAAGAGCAACAACAGCAACAGCAGCACAGCACAACAACAACAACAACAACGAGCATATCAAAGAAACCAACAACTTCTGCACAGTCAAACACACAATTCAATTTTATTTCATTTACGTTGCAGTTGTTGTTGCTGCTGTTGCCGTAGCTGTTGTTGTTGCTGTAGCTGCTGCTGTTGTTGTTATTGCTGCTGCTGTTGTTGTTGTTGTTGTTATTGTTGCCATTCGCTGGCTCGTTTGGCTGCCTTGCTGGCAGTTTGTGTGTGGGCTGCTGCTCCTCGACTGCTCTGCTGCTGCTCGACTCGCCGAATCGTTTGTATCGTTTGGATTGCAGCAGCTCCTCGAGCGCCAGCTCATGAATGGGAGCCGCAGATTGCCGCTGCTTCTAACTCATTTCTCGTTGCTGTTGTTGCTGTTGTTGTTGCTTTTGCTGTTGCTGCTGCTGCTGTTGTTGTTGTTGTTGTCTTCGTTTGCTTTTTTGTGAATTGGCGTAAAAATGTTGTGAGAACAAATGGTTGTTAACTTTTGCACATTTTTTTGCACCCCCTTATTCCCCTCTCCACCTCTTCGCTTGTAGCTTGCTTTTTATATTAGTTTTTCCTGTTGATTTTGTCTTTGCGGCGCAGTTGTTGTTGTTGTTGCTGTTATTGTTGGCGCGTTAGATTGCGTTTAACTGTTAGTTGAATGCGCCGGCAAGTTCCTTGCCTAAATGTTTCGTTTCTTTTGCGCGTGATATTATTGCCTAAGTCAAAGTTGCTGTTTTTGTTGTTGTTGTTGTAATAATAATAATCATAGTAAATATGTGCACGCCAGACCACTGATTGAAGTGACTGCAACTGCAACTGCGACTGCGACTGCAACTGCAACTCCGACTGCGCCTGCGCCGTTAGGGTTTCTTAATTTTGTTTTTGCCTCGTTTAGTTTTGTTTGAGCATTTTATTTTTGGGTAGGGCATCGCATGAGTCGAAGGAGATTATGGATTAGTGGGACACAGGTGGGCATTATCTCAAAAATTGAAACCATCAAGTGTGGGTGGTTATGTAGTTACGGGGGTAAGAAGATAGATGAACAGATAGACAGTTTGCTTTCCTTGGGGTAGGTAGGTAGGTAGGTGCACCACAAACCCAAGCGACTATCAGCTAGGACTATCTATCATACTATTAAACAAGATTTTGCGCACATTCTATACACTTGCACAGGGTATACTTGTTTTCAACAGAAGCTTGTAACCTTATCAAGTAGAAACGTTCTTGATAAGTAAAGCTGATAGAGAAGTTCTTCTAGATTTGTGATCAATACTTCGTATAGTTTCTGTGATATTTAATGCCTCTATATAGTATATATAAGTCGTATTCTTTCTTTTACCTTAGCTTGTTTCTTACTATTTAGCATCAATGATTTCTTTTAGAAAGCGCAACTAATTAGTAAATGATGGTGAATTTCTAAAGCTACTGTATTCAAAAAGCTCTCAGAATCCCCAGTTGACCAAAAGCGAAACTAGCTTGCGATCATGCGACAACCTTGAAAATGCAATACGAAATTCATCATTGATGAGTTAAGAAAGAGGCAAAAAAGATTAGCATACAAGTATTATGACATCAAAGATTTCTTATTGTGCAGAACAATACATAGAAAAGAGACTATAAAAACGTGTTGATTGTAGAATGGAGAATCGTAAAACACTCGTCTGTAAACCATAGGAGACTGACTATTGTAGATAAACAAACTGTGTAAACTAGCCGAAAAAAAACTAGCCTTTTTATATGCAAAAGCTGGAAGCGAATAAAAACCTATAAACAGAAATTCATTTAGTCTTTTGATGGCGTTGACAAAAATAAAAAAACAAAAACCCGCCTAAGTGACGGGGGCCAACTTGGGTAGTCTGTTTGTTTATCATTTTTGGGCTCTGGCTAAACCAGATCTGTGAAGGTCAGCGAGCGTTTGGTCAGCTTCCTATGGCAGTGAAGATTTTTTGGTTGTTTGGGATTTGGAAACTGCAGCTGACACCGTTCAGTCTTATGGTAATTGCGTGTCAAGTGCTCATTTTGGTTAATAAATCAAGCGGTCATGCTTTGAATGCGAAATAGTTGGGTCAACTTTTACGATGAACACCTTCTCCCTGTCTCTCCTTCTCTCTGTCCCTATCTCTCTTTCTCTCTCTCGCTGGCAATTAGCGCAGCTCATGAGCAGCACTGAATTTATATTATTAGATACGTTTACAGTTATGCCAACTGATTTGTGGCTCTAACTCTGACTCTGAATGTGGTTTGTGGCTGTGGCTGCCTTTCCTTTCCTGCCTCTTGAAGCATTTAGTCAAAGTCACACCAAAAAGTGGCCACAGAAAACGCGACACAGTCACCCAGTCGTAGTCGACACTGTCCTAGCTTCAGAGAGTCAGTCTCTCCGTCTCCGTCATCGTCATCGTCATCATTCTCATCTCGTGGTGTTGCAGAGTAGGTTAATAGTGCCAAAACGTTGCGACGAGTCATTGCAGCAGCAGCATCGACAGCATCGGCAGCGGCAGCATTTATAGCAATGACTATAAGAACAAACGTTGCGCCATTTCTTTTTGTGGCACAACAGTTGCACCCTTTCATTCGCTCAGACTGAGGTTTTTTTTGCTTCCCAGTAAACTTCCCTATAGCTGGCCAAATATCATTATTATGCGCGCCCCAGTGCTGAACCCAAACGCGAAACGAAGAATTGCCAAAGCGAGTGTAGAATATTTATGCAGCATTATTATTTATTTTATTGACAGCTTTTCTCTTGCCACAATACACTATAGAGGGATTTAGTGGGTCTCTTGAATATGGAAGGCAGTTGGAATTAATGTAGAAGTAAACATAGTAAATGTATTTTTATATATTAAGAGTTAAACTGCAACTGTTGCACCAGTGAATATTAAGCTTTCTTTCAATATGTTGCCAATAATAAAAAAGTTTAGGTATCGTTTTAAATTCTTCATAATGTATTAAATTCTTAATAAAATAATATGAAATATTAAAAGTGAATTCATGAAGAATATATAAAATAAATTAAATATAAATCAAATATAATATGCATACGGAACTTAAGTCATATTTAAATGCAACTTGACATATTTCTCTGTATTTAAATTCCCCCACTGTCTTCTTTCTCTTGCCTTCCCTGAGAGAGTAGAGCACTCAAGTGTCGCCAGCTTTGCTTTTCTCTTTCTGATCCCTGTTGCCCTGTTGTCTCACTTAATGCCCTGTGATCGGTTCATAGCCCCATCGACTTTAACATGAAGTTGCCAGTTGCCAGTTGCTCAGTTGCTCAGTCGCTGCTGCTGTGGCTGCTGCTGCTGCTGCTGCAATAGTCCAAGTGCCAATAATTTCCAACTGTCCAGAACGAACCTTTTACTTTGCGCTAATAAATTGCCGCTAAACGACTTCGGGCTCAGGTAAGGATTTTGCGACTTCGAGCCAGAGAGTTTGTTGCGGCTGCGGATGGTGGCATGCGCTACAATTGTTGCACCATAATTTCCCATCAAATTTTTCACACTCGCTGCAGCCGGTTGCGATAATCAAATATTTGACCTCTGCAGCAAATAAATTTCAATGCAATCACAACAACAAGCAACAAGAGGAACCGCAAAATAAATGCCCGGGAACGTGAAAGCGCAATGTCTGCGCCGACGTCGCCGTCGTTGCAGTCGCTGTCGCTGTCGACGTTGCGTGTTAAACACAATTCAAAGTCTATAATTATTGTAGAATTGCCAGCAGAAGCAACACGCGCGGGGTAGAGGGAGCGGACAACGGGCAACGGGCACGTTTCCAGATACCAGGCAGGAGAGGCTGGCAGCTGCTCGCGACTACACATGGAACATGAAAATTGTAGCGTGTAGCTGCTGCTGCTGCCACTGCTGCTGTTGCTGCCACTGCTGCAGCAAAAAATTCCAAACACACATTCTAATTCCACATTCGCTCGACGACGCTCGATGCTCGACGCTTTGACACACTGCTGGCAGGGAGGCTGAGAGAGACTGCGAGCCGCGTATCGAGCCAAGCTGCAACTGCAACTGCAACTGTGGCAGCATTGTGGCATTGGCAGCGGCTCCAGCTGCTTTAGCTGGGATTGCTATCTTTTGCCTGGTTGTGATTCAGTTGGGGCGCCTGTGTGAGAATCGCCGGCTTAACTGTTCACAGATCTACGAGGCTGCTGTGCGTCTGTCTGTCTCTGTTCTAGCTGTGTCTGTGTGTATGTGTATGTGTGTGCAATTAATGCCCAACACTGCCAGTTGCATGTCTCTCTGTGTGTGTGTGTGTATTGCCTTTTTCGGGGAAGCGGAAGCATTGTACACGCCCACTTGTCGCTGGCTAACTGGCACTGCAAATGTTCTTGTTGTTGTCGTGCTGCTGCCGTTGTCGAGCATGGGACGTGCCATACCCGCTGCACGTCCAGGCAACCTGCCAACCTGGCAGTCAGCAGGACCTGGGCCACATCATCTGGCACGCCTACACGCTGCAGTCTCTCTTCCTCTCTCTCTCTCTCTCTCTCTGTGTGTGAGTGCCGGCAATAGTTGAAAGTTCTGTGTGCCGACCAAACTAATTGTAAACTGTTGTTCGCAGTTGCTTAACTGTTGCTTGTTAGCCGCTTGTTTATTAACAATTTAACGCTGCAACACACACAAACAAACACCAAACACACCACACAAACACACATATACACATGATCACATGAACATCCATAGCAGACAGACGCGCTGCTCTCACTTAACTCAACTCACAGTCCACACTCGACGTTCGAGCAAGTGAAGTGGAGGACAGGGGTGGGGTAAGGCGTTTAGGGGGCGTTACTTATCAACTACATAGACCACTAACAAATTTATGCACTGTAAACTGCTTTGGCAGCACATAAAAAGCGCCGTTTTATACGCTGACCGTTTGACCTTTTGCATGTGTTAAGTTCTTCACGCCTGTGCTCCAAGTGTTCTCTTTGTTGCTGTTGTTGCGGTGCCTGTTGCTGCTGCTGCTGCAGCTGCTGCTGCTGGCTGTGTTCATAACTGTCACAGGCCGGCAAATTGGGCGTGCTGGGTGGCTTTGGTGGGCGTTGATGCTGTTACAGTTAAGCTTTGGGGCGCTTTCGAAATTGTGCTTTAACTGCAGTTCTTTGCATAAAATCAAAAGACTTAGGCAACGAACTTGATGCTTGCAACTGATAGCCTGGGAAAAAGTCTTGCACTGATAAAAACGATATGGGTGAAGGCTATCTGGGCTGCACAAATGGGTACAACTTAAAAATATATAGATATTAAAACAAAAAAAAAAATAAAAATTCAAAAAATTGCTTAAAAATAATTATAATGTTAATGATTAATAATTTAAAGTAATTAATTACCTATTTTATTTCAATTTATCGTATTTTAAATAACATTTTGGTTAATTAATTTTACAAATAGAATGAAATTAAATAATTCACAAATAATTAATTAATTTAAAAATTCAATTTAACAAAAATATAACTAAAAAACTATATATATTTAATCGATAAATTAATTTAAATAAACTAGTAATAAATTCTTGCTAATGCAGCATTGCGTTTCTGTAATTAATAGGTTTCTATCATAATTGTAAATATACATATATTATCTCTCTCTTTCTCTCTCTCTCCCTTTATACATATGATCTCCCTGCTATCATGATCTCTTTGCGAGTCACTTATTTATTGACCTAAGCTCATGACAAGCCGTTTTTTGTAGCCCTTTAAAACTAACCATTGTTTTATTTCTCTTGTATTTTTAGGTAAGTTGATCATTGGCAACAAGCCCATAAAACAAACTTATGTAAGTTGCCAACAAATAATGCAAATAATTGGCCAGTTAGTCGAGTGGCAATATGGGAGAGTTGGTGAGAGACCAACGCCCAACAATGTGTTAACCAAACTAAAGCGAAATTGTTGCAAAGCTGAAAACTATTTTAATTTACAATTTTAACAATTTGTGTGTGTTGAACTTTAGCAGGTGTGTGTGTGTATGTTCTGTGTGCAAGTAAGTGTACGTGTGTATGCTCTGTGTGTATGTATGTGTGTTCTGTGTATGTGTGTATTGTTTTTTGTTGTGTCTCAATTGAAACACAAGTGAGATGCAGTGAAATAATAAAGTGTCTACTGCAGCTAATGATGCGCAATGTTAGCTGCAGCAAGGAGTAGGCACTACAGGAGTGAGAAAGGCATTAGGAGGGCGGAGCAGGGGCAAGTTTGATGCAAAAATGCGACACGCTTACCGTTAGAGCACGCACAACGCAGCATGTGCATGTGTGTGCTCCCCCATGGGAGCCGCAGAGCATCACAAAAGTTCAATGCGCACTAGCTTCCGTGTCTGTGCCCCTGCTCCCCTTTCTACACTCCCTTTCCCCCTCCCCTCCTCTCTCGCTGATCTTTCCCCGTCGCTGCCCAGCATGTGGCGCGCTCCCTTTTTGGCAAATTTGGTGCAGCATCGCAGCAGTAGGCGATGGAGCGATGGGGCAGGCGCAGCCGCCTTTCACAAAATCTAATCAGCAAACGGGGCGGCCGGGCGGACAATTGGACAGCTTGGCTTGGCCACTGGGATTCGGATTGGGATTGGATCGTAGCAATTTAGCCAAGCGCAAAATTAGCAACTAACTTGGCGCACAGTTTGAAGCTGCGCCACTTGATTTACTGACAACACACACACAGACAGATGTAGAGAGCAAGAGATAGAAAGAGAGAGAGAGAGGGAGAGAGATAGCAGGGGAGATGGGTGGCTCAAATAGTTGACTTTTACTCGCATGTACGATGCGATACTATGCGGCAGCGCGCTATCCTACGCTGCAGATACGAGTACGTGCAAATCTCAACATGGAAATCTTGTTAGGTTCCGCCAACGGGGCAGACATCCTGTGGGGCATTCTAATTGAAATTCCAGGCGATGCCACCGGCTGGCGGGATGGGTACGGGATGCAAATTTGATTCCATCTGTGGACAATTTGTTGTCAATATTGCGCATATTGCGCAAACGACAAAAACGCAGCGCAAGAGCAAAGCAAACAAAAAGCAAATGACTGAGTCATTTGCCAACGTTTTGCAACACGCAACCGAAATCAACACACGCAACTGACCAGAGAGCACAGTGGGGCACGAGGCAGGCAAAGTAAACACCAAGAAGAAGCAGCAACGCAAAAAAAGCTAACAAATTTTAAACTTTAGCCATACTTAGAAGTTGCTAATCTCTTAGCGTGGCATTTCTTTTCTTTAATTTGCAACAATTTTCATTGCATTTGTTCCACTGTGAGTGGCGTCTAGCCGCCAGCTGTCAGTGACTGGCATCGACACCTCTATCGACCAAGCACTCAGCTGTGGCTTAGCACACACATGCATAGAGTGTGTGTGTCTCTGTATTTGGCTCTGTGTCTGTCTCTGTGTATGTCTCTGTTTATGCCTCTGTGTCTGTCTCTCTGTGTGTGTATTTAAGTCTGCACACACAGTGCCCATTAAAAAGCAGCTGCCATTTGCATAAAGACGCCAAACCCACTACTAAAATCTGCCACAACCAAAAACCCGCCCCCTTTTCATAGGCGCAGCAGCCGGACAAAGTTAGTTAGCGTACGGTCTGATCTCAATTTCGTGCGTCGTTGGGCAATGTTTTTTTAGGAGTCATTGATAAAGACCCGAATGCAGCAATGCAATTTCCCAGTGTGACACATATTTTGTTAGTCTTTTTTGTATTTTTTGAGAACGGCAACAGGTGAAACATGGCTGCAGGCCATGGAGCGCGTGAATGACTCAGACTGCGACTAGTTTAAGTTTGAGTGAGGTTCTGTGTTCGTGTGTGTGTCTGTGTGTGTGAGGCAATCAACGACAGGGCGTTCCGTTAGGTTGCCACCAAATTGCTCAGTTCCCCCCGAAAAAGAGTTTATGTTGTATTTATGCCACGGCACGCTTCGGGCCACAGTTTCAGTCTCTGTCCCCCAAGGAACTGAGAACTGGAGAGTTAAATGTAACATACTTGTACCCAATGTGAGCTGTAACTAGTCTCCCCCCCACCTAACTGGACTAGTTGTTTTATATATTGAAATGCATATTGCCTGGGCCAGAAGTAGGGAAGTAGGAGCAGGCATACATCTAATAACAATTAACTCTCAATTCTTTGAGAATTATGTACAATTGTTATGGAGTACTTTAATAATACTCGTGCATTATTCGAGTATTTTATGGTATTTAGCCATTAAGCAATTCGGGTTTACTGCAATTATGGCAATCATAATCGTTGAGCTCATTTCCAGACATTCTTTTGGCACTATAAATCAAAACGTTTCCATTCTCTACCCGAAATTCTTTTGTGGCTTTACAGTTTAATGGGCTAAGAACTTTGCCGTGGGTGGTCCCCATAAGTACACAGAGAGCGCGCACATAAGCGATCATAACTCAATAGCAGAGGCTCATTAGCAGCACACGCAGACCCCGAAAAAACAAAAACACAGGCCGACAAATACCACAGGCACTTACAAAGGGGAGGGGGAAGGGAGGCCAACATTGTGTGTACTACAGTAGCCTCAATTTGTACAAGTTCTGCTCTATGTAGAAGCATTCTAACTAATAGCCAGAGAGGCAAAAAAGGGGGGTAGAGGGAAGCAGGGGAAAGAGCACCTACGAAGTGGGAATATACCATAAAAGTGGAGCTCAATTTCCTTGCTGCCCACGAAGACATCGTCATCGTCATCGTCATCGGCGTCGACATAGTTGCGCTCTTCATCGTCGTCGTCGTCGTCGTCATCGTCTTCATCGACAGTCACGTCAAACCGTGCGCGTAATGAGCGTTAAATTTGTGGCCCGCTTTGTTGTTGCTGTTGCTGCTGCTGTTGCCATTGCTTTTTTTGGGCAAGTTCTAATCACCGTAGAACACGCTTCGTTATTAGTTAAATTAGTCACAAAACGGTTTCCAAAAACATTTTCAAGCCAACTTTAATTATTGCAAATTTTTCAGCTGTTGCTGTTGTTGTTGCTGCTGCTGCTGCTGTGTGGGCGTGTTGTTGTTGTTGATGTTGTTGTTATTTCATTCTAATGAAAAGTCATTAAACGCTTTGGCAACTAAGTTGCTTTTATAGCCTTTTATACTGCTTCCATCTCTTGCTCTCTAGTTTGGTTGTCTCCCTCTCTCTTCGCTGGGCTAATCGCGAATGTGGGTCAGCATAAATTATGAAAGAAATAAATGATGTTCCTGGTACTTGGAGTACTTTGCCATCCAAGCAATTCACCCAGGCCTGTCCGCCTGCCTTTCACTGCTATCAATAAATTTTTGCTCTGCTCCGCTGCTGCTGCTGCCCGTGCGATGCCTGCGATAAAGACAAACGGCCTGCCAATATGAATTAGCTAAGCGAATTGGCCATTTGGCCAGTTTTGGTAAACAACAACTGCAACAGAGCAACAGCAACAGAGCAACAGCAATAACAACAGCAACAGGCTCTCATTGCTGGCCTGGCAACGTGCTAGCTCAATATCATCATTATCATTAGCACAGGCTTGCACCCAGTGCAGAGAGAGAGAGAGAGAGAGAGAGAGAGAGCGAAACTGTAACAGTTGATAAATGTTAATGTTGATAGCCAGTCTTGCAGTTGAACAAGAAGAAGTAGAGGGCGGGAAGAACTTACGACAGTTACAAAGATTGAAATTTGAATGCCCTTTTGAGAGAAGAGAACGATGCTGATATGATGTGATACATTTTAAATAAAATCAATATATATTTATATGTTTGATATATTTATATGTATGATAAATCTTAATTATCTTATGATACGATATCTATGTTTATGACTGTACAACAATAGAAGAAATTCTAACGATTGAAAGAGTTGGTTCATAAAGAATTGATAACAGCTCGTCGCTAATTTTGAATCCGGAGTTGAACTTTCGCCAGCACGTCTGAACTTCGACTTAACCTTAAACAACGGAAAACCTTTTGAATACCCTCTTCGACTTAACCTCAAAAAGCTAAAAACCTCTGAATAACCCCCCAAAACATATATAATCCTGATCAAGGCAGGCTTTATATGTGTTAATATGTATTTTGATATACTAAGTCCGAGTTTAATCTGCTCGTCTGAGCTCCGACTTAACCTCAAAAACCTCGTAGCAATTTCAGAAGCCCAAAAAACTAATAGGGGGTCATAACCGTATCATTTAATATGTCTTTCTTCATGTTTTCTGACATTCTTAATTCGAATTCAAAGTCAAAGCTCGCCCATCACGTTTATTTTTGACCTAACCTAAGATATTTATAAGTAATTCCAAATTGTTGACCTTTAATTGGATAACTGTAAAGTTAATTAGGTTTACCTTATGGTTTAATGTCATAAGAGCTCATTAATGAGATTTTCTCTAAACAATATCAGGTGAGAATAGTACTATACCCCTTCCTGTATAGGGTATACAGTGTACATTAGCTTCCTGCTAACAGAAGGTTAACCGAGTTCAGCTGTGAATTCCATTCATTGCCTGCAACTGGAGCTTGCACTCATTGACGACGTCGTCGCCAGTTCTTGTTGTTGTTGTTGTTATTGTTGTTGCTTTCAACACGCTCTGCCAATAAATTTGCAGCACTTGTTGCTCTCTTAACGGTCCACGGGCCGCTTACCAAACATTCCTTTGGCAATGGCCAGCGAGATCTATTTCTGCTGAACAACAAATATTTTCTTGTACTTTTCTGTTCTTTTTTTTTTTCGGGGAGTTCTTTCTTTTGTTACTTTAGTTGAGTTTTTGGAAGGTTTTTGGCATTGGCCATGCAGGAAACCGAAATCGCGCTCCATTAATGCGCTGCGCAGAGACTTGTTGAAATTTTGCAGGCCAGACAAAGCGACAACAACAACAGCAATAAGATGCTGCCCATTCGATTACAGGCGATTTGGCAAAAGGTTAAGCAGCCGCCCAATAGAGCTGGAACTGAAGCTAAGCTAAAGTTTTTCCATGGAATTTCCGTTCGTGATGTTTCCGCTTTGATTTTTTGTGGCCACTGCTGCTTCTGTTGTTTTCTTTTCTTCTATTTGAGGAGCATTCATTTGATTGCATCGCTATGTCATGGCCTGATATATGGGCAGGGCTACTGTGTGTGTGTGTGAGTGTGTGTGTGAAATTCGAATCATCTCAAAATGATTTGCATAAATCAGCTGGGCAAAATATGTTGTTAAATACAAGAAACATACGCGCACATAGAAACATATGTTGCCCGCGGGCAACTTGTGCTATTAGCCTAGAAAACATCGAGCTACGAAAAAAAAAACAACACACACACACACGTCTTAACTTTATATACATATCCCCAACTAGCGCCAAGTGCTCGATAATGATAATGATAATGATGATAATCTTTTTGGCAGCTTTTTGTTAGTATAATTGCCCAGCTTCTTCAGTTCTGCAGAGTTTGTTGTTTCTTTATCTTTCGTTCCGTCGTCGTTTTGTGCTAATCACTTTAACATTTAGCTGCCGCTTTTTGACCCCCTTTTTCATGCAGAGCTCGTGCTTAGGTATTCTTGTTATTGTTGCTGCTGCTGTAGCTGTAATTATATTGGCTAGTAACCATTTACAGTTTGAGAGGCATTGCGTGTCACTAATGATGGGTGATCTATGCAAATTCCGAACTGGCCGCCAAAGATGTCTTCGATTGGGCAACACTCACAGTCACGTCACGTCATTTCTAGAATGCAAAGAGTGAACGATGGCAGCGTTGTTATTATTATTATTTTGATTGGCTGCAGTCGTATGTAATTTGCATATAAAGAAAGTTAAGACATAACTAAGAAGTCGAAATCTGTTATTCTATTAACTATTCTGTTTGCCATAGATTAGGGGTGGACAGAGATTGATGAAGAAATCAGAAAAGAATGGAGAATGAAAGAAAGAACTTAAGAACTTTAGTCAGTTGAAGTTAACATGCCAATCTGAATCATAATGATATAGTGAACTGATCAAATCATAAATTGAAGTATATATTGCACTGCAAACACATGAAGCCATGAAAAAGAAATACCACCGCACGCAGTTAGCTGATATATATAATTATATTATCCGATTTGAGCACAAAGTACAGACCTCACTTTAATATTTTTCAATTCTCCTAGCCTTACCCTTTTCACCCCTTTGGCAAGGGCATTATGACTAGATCATATTACAACAGATCTCTCAGATTTCTCAAATAGTTCAAACATTTTCAATTGTTCGACGCGCTTTATGCAATGTTCACAGTCGCCTTATCTAATTTAATACACACACTTACTTTTATATTATTTCAACTTTCCGCCTTTATTTATACACGATAGGAGGAGGGGGGGGAGTGGAGGGGATTGGAGTGTGGGAGGCCGCCAACAAACATTCGTTTTGGCGAGATCACGACACTATCAATTAGAGGCAGGCCGCAAGACAATTGCTTAGGACACTCGGGAGAGTTCGCCGCTGACTTGGCGCGACTCGTTAGCGGGGCGTGTCTGTCGCGTTTATCATTTTTGGGGCCCGTTTCGTAATGGAAACATACAAAACACTGAACACTAAACGAGACTAAACAATAAAGAAAAAAACACATTTCGTGAGTCTTTCTGAGTCTCTCACTGAGTCCCCCAATTTCCATTTGTTTTCGCTAAATATTACAACAATTGCTCTGCATTTATTTTGGGAACTTTCGTGGCGCACTTAATTATGCAAGTGGTGGCCAACACCCACCACATCAAATATATAGTAGAAGTAGTCCAAGTCACAACAACAACATTTCTTTTTCTTAAAGTAATTTGCATGAAATTAACTTCGAGCTGAAAGTTATTTTTTCTTTTTTTGAGTTGATATTACAATGAGTAATCTGCGTCTGAAGGTTGCCCCCGACTTTGCATTATATTCAAATGTTGAAACTGCATTTTATGGGTCAAAGTCCAAAGGCTTTTGATGCGTTTTGCTAATGAATGCAGCTCAGGCCTGTATACACATTTGTATACTTACTTATAGTACTTGTATGTGTGTGTGTGTGTATGCTCGAGTTGTATGTAGGCTTTTATAGGGTTTCAGTTTCGCCCGCTTGAAGGCCCTTAAAAGGAAATGTTGTTTGTCACACTAACTTATTTTTCTGCCACTTGACCAACTGAGACGACAGCGACAGCGACAGACCTAGCACAACTTGTGGTCAGAGTCTGCGTTGTCATCTTCGACGCGGCTTGATGCCCTCAAAACGTAGCAACTGAGCGTCTGAAGTGAAGTGAGTGCGCCCAGTTGGTGGCAGGGCAGCTGCAGGTGGCTCTGCGCCTCTCTGCGCCGCTTATAGATTAAAATGTTAGTAGGTGCAACCGGGCAGACATATAAACAAATAGATAGACAGACAGAGGGACTGGTAGAGGAAGAGACAGGCAGACAGAGGGACTGGCAGGCAGACAGAGGGACAGACAGGCAGACAGATAGTCGACACTTGGCTGACACGTTGCCGTTGCTTGGCTTCCTGCTCAGCAAGTCTAAACATGTCGCTGGCTCTGCCTTTCTGTCTCCTCGTTCTTTTCTGCCTTTCCCAAAGAGTTTACGGTTTCTGTTTGTTCGTAAAGACGGAAAGTGTTTTTGGTATTTTAATTATAAATGAACAAGAAATCTTCCAATTGGGAACGATGCTAGAACTTAAGAATACCTTGGGTTTCTTCTTTTAAATGTATAGAAAATTATTCCAAATTTGAGTCAATTCCTAAATTAAATGTATATTTACCTTAATTTCGAGGATATCCTTAGGTGCAGCAACTCCTACTCTCGTGTTCAACTTGTTGCTGCTGTTTCTTTTGACATGCAACTGCAACTGGCAAACAACGACAAAAACTACAAGAGCGACGACATCGAAACATGTCAGGGCGACACTTTGACCATGTTGCAATTGCCGCTTGCCGCTTCAGCAACATCAAGAAGCAACAACAACAGCAACATACAACGGCAACGACAACAACTCAATGTCAAAAGTGCATTGAAGACTAAAGTCAGGGTTAGCAGGTAGTCAGCTCTGCCAGGAGCCACTAACCACTGCCACCACTCGGACAGTGGGACAAACAGACAAACCCACCAAGAAACTCAAAAGACTAACTGACGCTTGCACAGTTTTACAGCTTGCTGCTTGTTTTTGTTGGGCTTGCGATGTTGTTGTTGTTGTTGTTGTTTATGTTTGCTGTGATATTGTGAGCAAAAGTTCAAGTTGACTGGCTCAGGCAGGCAAACAGTGGGCGTGAAAGCAACTAAGTCAATAGCAAAAATGCCTTAACGGATGTTTTGCCAAACGGTTAAAGAAAATCGATTGCTAAGTACAGGGAAATTTAATTAAAGTAATGCGATTTGTGTGTACAAATATCTTACATTGTATTTCCTATATACTGTACTATACTTAAGTAAATAAATCATAATATTCTCGTACTCTATCGAATTAAATTTCTTTTAAAATTTAAATCAGCAAAAAAAATAGTGCAAATTTTAATTGATGCACAAAATATACAAATATTATTCTATTGTATTTGTACATATTCAAATATCTTATAAACCTTATATATTTATATGATCACACTTTTATAAACAAATTCAGTGTCATTACTTCTCATTTGCATCACAAAACATTTCCTTATACTACGCCGCATCTTTCTAGTTGGAGTCTAAAATATGAGGCACCGAAAGTGAAAACCACTTTCTGAGTCATAGCCATCGGGTATGCATAATATCAAGTGGACCTTATAAAAAAGTAATTATCGATGCATAGCTGAGATCATTGATGAGTTCAGCCACACACAACATTCACTTCGTAATACGAGACATTTATCTTGACATTCACGATAGAATTATGAGCAATGTACTGAGGTAAACAGTCTCAATGAACTTAGCTATATATCAAGCCAGGTTTTTATTGCCTATGTTACTCTATCTAATACTTTATAGCATACATAGCATACAAGATCATATATCTGCATTCTGCTGTTGCAACATAAAACAAATACCAGAGAGAGGAAATGCAGAAAACGACAAGTTGTTGCAAGTTATTGTGCATTAAAGATGTCATATTTATTTGCCATATGCCATACGCATTGACAGAGAAGGAGAGAGGAGAGACGAGAGACTCAGGTGAGGCTTCGTCAGGCTTCTCCCCACTCATAAACTATGGAAATTGTCATGAATGCGTTGTGAAACTGTTGCCGTGCATAAATGTTAATTGTGCTTTATAGACTTTTGATTTTTCATCACGATGGAAAACATTAAAAGAAAAGACTGATATCGCTTCCTTATGCCACATACGATCGCTTCCGCTTGGCCATATATAAAAAACTATGTGAAAAGACATTCGACAGCTCCAATCGAAGCGTATAGATCATTTGGCTTGTTTCAATGTTGACTGACGGCCGATTGGCGGGTCATGCCTTGGCTCCATAATTGTGTTTACTTTCAGTTTCACTGCACACACCACACATACACACACACACATACGCGCAGAGTGCAATTGTCAGCACTTTTTATTTATAATTATGGCAAATGTTTAAAAACTTTTACTTCTTCCGCTTGTGTGCCTCTTCTTCGTAAGCAAGTGCGGACTGTGCCCAGAATAAACTCTCCAGAGTTGTAAGTGCAACCTGTAGTTGTTGTTCTTGCTGTTGTTGTTGCTGCGTAGAGTGGACAGTGTGTGTAATTTGAAAGTGCTAAACGATGTCTGGTGAGGCATAAACACGCGCCAAGTGCGGAAGTTGTTTTCGATTTAGGTTTTCTGATAGCAGCTGCAACTAAATGGGAAACAGCCTAAAAATAATATAAAGTTTACGAGGTGGTTAAGGTATTTAACAAGAAGTTTATACGTATTTCAGAGAACCTAAGCATATAAAAACACTTAGGTTAAGTAACGAAATAAATCAGTATACAACTTTGTCATTAATTGGATTATTTACTTTATTTTCGTTTAAACAAAACAATATTTGTGAACTACATATAGAATTCAAGTCTATACTTAGCAGGTTACAGTACACAGCTAATTTAAAGTGTAAATATAAAGCTAAATTTAGCCGACAAACAGTCAATTACCATGATTTAAATAAAGGTCATACAAGTATAAAGAAAAGATCTTTCAGTTATGATGCTGCTTTCATTGCTTACATCATCATGATGAGTTCCCACGTCACCTTCTCATTTGGCAGAGCTTCGGGGCAGACAACAACAACAACATTGTCCATGTTGCACTCGATGGATTATCTATCTGCATCTTCAGCACGGTAGCTGCAAGTGCAACCAAATTGCTGTGTTTAACGGCAACTGGCAGCTTGGCAACATTTGCAGCACAGAGCAGAGGAGCGTGCAGCGCTTTGGGTCAGTAATTAATTCACATCATTTTGAGGCAAGTGCTTTGGGGTCTGCCACTTTTGGCTTAGCGCACAATTGGCCAATTCATGCGCTTTAATTACTTTATAAAAGCCAAGACATGCCGTGGCCCTTAGCCAGCAGCGCGTTGGCCTAACTGTTTTGCCGATTTTTGCGCGTTTTTTTGTTACGTTTTTTACTTGGGGTTTTGCTTTGTTGTTTTGTTTTAGAACAGCTTACTCTCCTTCTCTCTCTCTCTCTCTCTCTCTTTCTCTCTGTCTTTATTAAGACTCTTTATGCTCATCAATTGTTTGATCATTTTCAAGGTTCGATCAACTTTCAGAACTTGAGCAAAGATAATTTTTAGACTTTCATTGATAGTAACTGGAGTGTAAAGCTGGCTTATTATGCTCTACACTCACATATACATAATAGTTTTTGTTGTGGTTGTAGTTGGCACGCTTCAACGGCTTTTCTGGGCGGCAATTTCACACTATTAAATGCCTGCATCTGTTTAGGCCAGCTGGGCAAATTAGCGTGGAGTGTTAACAACAAGCTAAAACTGCTACCACTTGGCCAAAGATTTCTCTATATTTTTCTCACTTTTTCTGTAGCAGTTTTAATAATTAAAAGTATAAACTTTATTAGTGCAACAGACTTAGCCAACAAATCAAAAGACTCAGGCAACAAACTTGTAGTCCTAGTAGTGCTGGAGAAGCACTTTCAATGTAGTTTACTAACAGTCGCTGGCCAAGTAAAGTATAGCACCAAATGCGGCGCAATGAAAAGTAAAAATCAAAGCAATAACAAGAAGAAGATGAAGAAAAAGTTAGAGAAGAAGAAGCAGTAAAAGGAGAAAAAGAAGTAAAAGAAGAAAAGCGAAAAAAAGGGGGAGACTCTCAATAGAAATTGCGCAGAAAGCTAGCTGAAACATATAAAGCATGAAACGCCGCCTGTCTAGAAAAACAATTTGTAAATTGCTTCCGACAGCAAATTCAATAATAACAACGGCAGCAGCCAAAGCAACAACTGCAACAACAGAGCGAACAACAGCAACAGCAACAACAACAACGTCAGCAACTAATAGTTACTTTCAATCATTCATCATCGATTTCAATAAACAATTTCAATGGGCAGGCAGACAGCAGGAGGCAGGCAGGCAGACAGTACGAAAGGCAGACGACGCACAATGGCTACGGCACTTGCTACATGTTGATCCCCTCCCTTCTCCTGCCAGCTCCTTTCCTTTCTCCGTACATCACACTGACTGTCTCTCTGTCTGTCTGTCTGTCCCTCTGTCTGTAGCTATCACCTGGTTGCCCCTGTGAACGTGTGAAAGATTTGTTTCATTTGCCACCTTTGTTGTTATTGTTGCTGTTCTTCTTCAACGGTGTGTCTGTGTGTGTGCCTACATGTGTGTCTGCATGTGTGTGTGTGTGTGGGGCAGTTGAACTTTCGGTCAATCTCTGAATGACTAGTCGAACAATCGAACAGACAAGACGCAGCCGTCAGTTATTTGGCTCTGGGCTCATTTTCGAGTATAATTAGAAAATTCTTCGTACTGTTGCTGCAAATTACGTTGGCTAATGGGGCACTTGGTTGTATGTTACGTTAGGGTTACCATTGCCGGAACCTTGACATTTTACGACATCGTGTCGCATTTATAACTCTGAGAATCGAACAAAAAAAAAGAACGCCCATGTTTTATAACGCAATTTTGAATATGTATTTGGTTAAATCGCAAACCCGTTTACGGAACTCATCGCTTCATTCAACACATCGCATGGCAAATGCCAAGAGTTAAGCACGTCTAATGATAATAAGTATGTATTTTATATGACGATGACAACAATAAGCCGCGCTGAGAGCCCAACAAGCCCAAACAAAAAAGAAACATCAACAGGCTGAACAAGTTTTGTGGCTAAAAAAATAAACTAATTTAAAAGTTAAAACAGATTAGCACGCTTCTCGACTGGTTTCGGTATGAACTCGGATCGGATTTATATTAGACACACTATATGGCTATAAATGAATTGGTAATTATTCAGTAAGTACAACCAAATTGGGGGTATGCTGTGCGGAATTCCTATACTTATAACGGCAGACTGCACTGGCCGAGTTGGTAATTCTATTGTATGCAGTGCTTGTCAAACTTGGACCCGACTGGACTCGTGTTCGGTGCAATCTTTGACACTTGCTGCCAACATTTTTGTCATATGCAAAACAAAAGACTGAGGCAACAAACTTACTACTGCTGCTGCTGCAGCACAAAAGCGCGCGTCTGGCACACATAATTGCTGCATCAAAATTGCTTTTCATTTGCCTCAAAATGAAGCAATTGTTGGCCGGCAGTGGCATGCAACAGGTAGCCTCTCCGCTCTGCTCTGCTCTGCTCTACTCTGCAGTCATCGTCGTTGCGATGCGGATGTGAAACTGCGCGCATGTGCGGCGCTTCTTTTGTTTCGCCTGCCTTTTTGCCACTTTCTGGGCCAAAGGCACAGCAGCCGCAGCTGCTTAACATGCTACACAGCGACAGAGAGTGCGCACACACACACAAACACACACACACCACACATGCTAAGCAAAATATGTAATTACGTTAGAAGCAAGTGCAGCCAACGGCTCTGTCTCTGTCTCTGTCTCTGTCTCTGTCTCTGGCACTAGAACTGGCAGCTCTCCTAGTTCGCAATGCTCCCCCTGATCTGCTGCCATGTTCGCGTCCCAATGCGTTAACTGACTTCTTTGGCCCGCTTGCTGTTGCCTGCTTGCCTGCTGGCCAGTGGTTGCCACTTGGTTTATTGTAATGTTTTGCTTTTCATTTGAATTTATTATGCTAGTGTTTGTTGTTTTTGCTGAGATATTGATTTTGTCGCTGATCGCTTTGATGGATTTATGTCAGTCGTATTGACAAATTGCAAAGCTCGTCTGCCTGACTGTCTCCCTGACTGTCTGCCTGTCTGCCGGACAGTCTGTCATTTGCTTATGGCCATTGCTTTTTAGCATCTGCAATTGCCAATGGACAAACAAAAGACTTGGGCAACAAACTGACTTAGCTCAGGCACTTGCAAGGCAATTTGTCAAATTTGTTGACGACTTAATAAGCCCAACACAACACGGCTACAAAAATAACATCGTGACACAATATATTCAGTGTTTCGACACTCTGCAAACACACAAACACACATACACACAGGCAACACAAATATATATTGTTATATTAGCTTTATTAATTTTGTTGTCGTATCAACAACAATAACAACAACAATCGGTGGGGATCGTATTTAAATAAGTCAATTTTGCGCAGTCAACTTCTGCTTCATGGGGTCAATTTCATATTTATGAACTTGAAAAGCGATACGGACAGCCACAGCAACAACAACAACGCTGACGACCGCCTACAGTGAACTGGGCCAGCAAACAAGAGACTGAGACAACAAACGCGACTATGATTTATAACCGAAAAGCAAACAAGACGTTTAGGAAAACGCTGAGAATGAGGTCGAAATTAGCAAAAGAGATTAAAATGAGTCCGAAGATGATTTGCTATAAAATGAAAATGTTGCTTGCCAAAATTGGAATGCTGTAAACTTCACAAAGGCTTAATGAGAAAAACTTTTAATCCAGTAGAAAGACAATCCTCAGCAGAGATATAAAGATGTCTCTATAATGAAATGACGATTGCACTAGTTACTTTCGCTGGCATTGCTGCAAAATAAATGATCTAGATAAATTCAAAAAATGTGTGTGAAAAATAGCCAACGATTTTCTCACAAACAAGCATGAAAATGCCCATAATATTATAATTAATTATGATTTCTTGAACACTTCAAATCGAAGACTGCAGAAGACTCAAAGTCAAAGCAAAGTTCAATGCCAAAACCAAGAAGAAAAACCAAAAACAAAAACACCATAGAAAAAATAAAAGGCATTTGTTTTGTATGCATGCGAAGTTATGCTCCCATCGCTCATCTGTTTTCCATTCGCTGCTGATAAAGCTTAATTATATATACATAAGCCGCAGCAAAACAATGCAACAATACAGCAACAACAGCAACAACAAAGAAACGCACAAATCGCTGAAATACTCGGCTCGTCTCGGCTCCAACTCGTCTGATAATCAAATACAAAAATTCACACGTAAAACTTAAATTAAAACGAACATTGAAGGTACTCGCACATAGACATGCAAAGACCTATGGGCAGCTTAACGATTAAGTGGCCGAGTATTTCGATTAAATGAGGTAAACGCGCTGTGCAAGATGCGCAATCAGAGGGTTTTGACTATGACCCACAAAAATCTCAAGCCTCCAAAACGATCTCCGTCTCCGATCTCAACTTAACCCCCAGTTAATTAATGCCTTGGCATATGCATTGTGCGATAAATTAAATCAAAACTCACAATCAAGTGCCACAATTTGAAGTTCACAAAAGCAACATCAAATCCAAAATACAAAAAATAAAGGAAAAAAAAAAAATACAAAAGCCATTTAACACGGTTTATTTTTAATTTATTTATGCATTAAGCGCCTGTCGCTCAGCTGCGACGACGCACAGTGAATGCCAATTGAGTGTCCACGACACAACAGGAACAACAACAACGACAGCTAAATGAATGAATTGACATTAAATTGTTGACATCATGAGGAAGTACATAAAGCACGCGGCAACTTATGCTAATTATGTTTCCAGGCAATGCTGCCAAAAATTGCAACTCCAACTGCAATCGGAAAAGAGATAAACAATGCAAATGATATAAGGATCTCTCCAAAGCTCACTTGCGGTTGCAATGCATGATTATAATATAAATTTATATTTAATTTGTAAATTTGTATTACAGTGTCATCTGAAGGTTTAAAATTTGAACAGCATAAACTAAAAATTAATAAAGAAGAAAGAATTATTCCAATTTGTCAACATTTAAAAATATCAGATGATCTTCGGAGTTTTTATCAAAGAAAGCCCAAATCCAACACGCTTATCACACCGTTTTTCTAACAATGTTATTTGGCAAACAATCAATCTGTGTTACCAACACACAATTAACTTTTCAAGCTGTTTTTGCCCAGCGCCTCAACTTGAACTCATTTGCATATTTCATTGATGTATTGCGTGAGTTAAAGAGTATAAAAATAAGTAAATAAAAGCAAAAAACTTTTAATATAAATACACAAACACAAATGAATACACACACGCGCTTGGCAAACTTTAAAGGTGGTCCAAAAGTAGCGCAGCTGCAGAAACGATAGACAGACGAGAGCGTCTTGTCCGTATCGCATAAACAAATTAATTAGCGTCTATGAGGTAGATACAACATTGAAAATTGCAGCCAAAGCAGTACGAAAATAAACAGCACGCTTAGTGGATGCTGTATAAATTAGTTGCAAATAAAATAGCCAATATCATCGATAAGAAATAAGAAATAGCAAACGAGGCCCATCTTTTGGCAGATGCTACGAATCGGGTGGCCTGTTGCTGGGCGCAATTTCGATGCCAGGGTAATCCGATGACGATTGGCAGGCAAAGTGTTGCCACATGCCCGTTGGCAGTTCACAGTTGAGTGCGATATAATCGACGCGATTGGAGTGATTACACACACTCACCCACAGAAATGTTAGTCGTATTTGTGATCGGTGTTCACACCCCAAGATTTTGGCAAATAAAAAATAAATCAATTAGCGCCAAGCACAAACCAGAGTGTGACTAATCCCCTGATTTCTTACCGTGTACTTTTCCTTTGCAGATATATCACGCCAGCGGCTGCAGCAACAACAACAACAACAACAGTTGGGGGAACACACACAAATGGCACCAACGTGGGTGGTGCCACTAGTCTGGCCGTGTACCCAACGGCCACGGCACAGGTTTATCGCTCCAACAATGGCATCGATGTCCTCGACTGCGCTGGATTGGAGCATCACAGTGGGGCAGGAACAGCAGCGGCATCAACAACAACAGCGACAAGCAGCGGTTTCTCTCAGCGTCTGCGCGAATTGGCCGCCTCCGCTGGACTCCTGTCACTGAAGCCACGACAACCGTTGAAGCCCGTCATCAAGACACGGGGCTCACCAGGTCCGGAATTTCCCAAGAAGGTCACATTTAGCGCCTTTGCCACGGTGCAGGTGGTGTGATCAGTCGATTGGGTGTGCCAGCCTTGTGTTAGGCGCAAACACATACCAAGGTAAATGAAGTTCACACCAAGTTTTCCATTTCATATCCGTATTTAACTAACTTATTCTTATTCTCTCTCTCTTGGCTCATTTCAGTTACCCGCGGGACTTGATTTGTTAACCGTTATTGTTGTTTTGTTGCTGTTGTTTAATATTAAGCATAACTATGGATCGGCATCTGGCAGACTTGGAAACATTTTCTTAAGTTATAATTAAATCTGTGCCATGTCTTTGGCTTGAATCTGTTATGATATATGTACCAATATATGTATGCTCCATAGCTGAAATACCTCAAAGACCTTTCATCGCTCCTCTCAAGCATAAACCTGAACTATCATCACCCTTGTATTCTATTGTTTTTCATAATCTTCACAATCCCTTACAAAAATTTGCACTCCATCTTAATGTTCTCCCGGAAGACTGACTTTTTCAATAGCACAGTTCCTTTCTTCACTATGTATTCACTATCTACAATTAATTTCTAAATCCCCGAACAGTATTTACACCACTTCACACATTTCTATCAAGTTTCCTTTCAGTCATAATCCAAAATTGAAGACTACACACAAAAATTATAATATTTTCTATTGAATTGTAAATATGTATGAATTTTTGCATAGTCATAAATATATATCTGGCGTATATATGTTTAACGTTTAAGTCTGTTTGAGTGTATATGTGTGTATATACAAAACTTTACATACCAGAGCTTACATTTGCATTGTAAACCTATAGGCGTTAAATGAGAAATAAATATGTATGTGTATGTAATGCCTTCTATACAAACTGAAAATTCAAACGCAATTGCTGTATATTATATTTAAAACATATTTTTAATTGTAACATATAAGTTTACTTTAACGAATGATCAATAAAATACATATAAAAGTCATACGAGAAGACAACAAATCGAGGTGTTTTTAATTTGTGGAAAACTGCATATCTGACGGGAATAAGCAGTGCTACCAATTGGGATATTTTCACTAGATACATGAAAAGTGCAGGGTAGATTGCTAAAAAGTAGCTAGCGGAAACTATAGCTATTTTTCAAGAAAAGTAGCGTACAGTTCTTTTCCGCAGTTACTTCAGATTTTCAACTTAAACTTGCTGAAAAACGTATGGTCGGCAGAGCGACATCTAGCGTGAATAATATTTTTTAGCCAGTTAACAGCTGTAAAGCAGACAACATTAAAAGATAAATATAAACAAATACAGCAAGAGGCACCTAAGCGGTTAGATGTGAACAATATCGCTTTCATTTTAATATTATAAATTCCTTGTTTTGCCAAAACAAAAAAGTGCTGAAAAAAAAATCAACGATTGAAAATACAGTTAACAGAGTGATTCGAATTAACAGAGTCACGCGGTGGAGCAATGCCAGAGAGGAGTGATTCTGTTAGCTCTGGAATTGCAGCAGTGTGGCAACACTGAGTTTATTTTTACGGGTGCTTTGTTGTGTACACATTGACAATTTCCCGCCATTTCGGAGGCAACACTTAAGTTGCGCTATTTGCGTTTAATTGTTTTAAATTATCGAATTACAAATGGCAGATTCACCTTGTAAGTAGCGTACTTGTAGTATGCGACATATTTACAATAAAGTGTTTTACAGCTGGCCCTCGAGCAAAACGTCAGTGCATTGATAAAAATGGAAGGTTTGCAGCGTTAGAGCGCCTTAGAGGCTTGAAAGGTACGAAAAACAAGTGCGAGGTGGAAGAAAAAGTCAACGATGTTTACGAAGTTGTTGATGAGCGCGAATATGCCAAGCACGCAAATGAAAAATACGGTGGCGATTGGATTGTGGATGGTAAGTTAATTCCCTGATGAAATCATGCACAAGAATTGTCGATGGCAGGCATAATAAACTGTGATTAATATAGATGGAACTGGATACGCGGAAGATGGCCGTGACCTCTTCGAGGACGAAGATGACTACTCCGATGATGCAGCTGAACAAGACGATGGCAAGAAAAAGAAAGCTGTCAATGCAAAGAAACGACCACGCGACGCTGATAAGCCCGCCAAGGGTAAGGCATCAATTCGCAATCTGTTCAGCAATGCGGTGCCAAAGAAGGTAGACGTTAAGAACAGTGTAAAGGATGATGACATATTAGCTGATATACTGGGCGAAATTAAGGAGGAGCCAAGTGGCGAGAAAGCTGCGTCCCAGCAGCAAAAAGTAATTGCACCAGCCAAGATTGTGAATGCCACACGAAAGTCCGAAGCCAGCGCTGCAAAGGAGTACATGAACAACTTCCTAAACAATATAAAAATTCAAGAGCAAGAGCGCCGAAAGAGCGAGGTTGGCAGCGACGATGAGATGCTGGAGCGCATACTGCAACCAAAAGCTGCAATAATGCCCAACAAGAAGGTTGCTGCATCCACAACAGTTGCAGCACCCAAAATCAAACAAGCGAAACCTGACAGAAAAGAAGAGAGCACTAAAGAACATGTGGAACAGGAGAAGGCAAATGAGCCAGAGATCTGTGACAATGATTTGGATTTCAGTTGCCTGGATGACGATGAAAATCAGTTTGAGGTGGCAACAGCAAATGCGAAACCAGCGAGCAGCAAACCAGTGCCGCAAGTGACAAAAGCTACAGTGGAGGTTGAAGTAGCACAGCCAGAGGACATGAGCAAGCTGCTCAACAACTGGGAATCCATATGCCAAATGGATGATGATTTCGAGAAGTCTGTGCTGACCAGCGACATCGAGTCAGTCACTTGCGCCGATCCCACAGACGTCGAGCATCTCCGCTTCTGGTATTGGGAGGCCTGGGAGGATGCACAGAAACTGCCTGGCGAGGTGTTTCTCTTTGGGCGCACAGCCGATGGCAAGTCCATATGTGTACGCGTACAGAACATCAATCGGGTGCTATATCTGTTGCCAAGACAATATGTAAGTATGAAAGGTTTTCTGAATTCTTCGACATTCTTTTTATATCAACCTTACCTTCCCTTAGCTGCTGGATCCCATCACAAAGGAGCCCACCAAGCAGAAGGTGACTGTTGCCGACATGTACAAGGAGTTCGACACTCAAATTGCCTCTGAGCTAAAGCTGGAAACGTTCCGATCGCGTAAGGTGACCAAGAACTTTGCCAATCACGCCATCGGCATTGATGTACCGCACACCTGTGACTACCTGGAGGTTCATTACGATGGCAAGAAGCCAGCTCCGATGGTGGCCAACAAGAAATACGATTCCATAGCGCATATTTTCGGTGCTAGCACCAATGCGTTGGAACGTTTCCTCTTGGAGCGCAAGATTAAAGGTCCCGGTTGGCTGCAGATCAGCGGATTCAATGTGAATCCGGCACCCATAAGCTGGTGCAAGATGGACTTGACTGTCAGCGAGCCAAAGAACGTAGAGGTTCTTGTGGAACAGGGCAAACCCACACCGCCACCGGCAATCACGTTGCTGACGCTCAACGTGCGCACCTCCATGAACCCAAAGACCCTAAAGAACGAGATCTGCATGATATCAATGCTAACCCACAATCGATTCCACATCGACAAGCCGGCACCACAGCCCGCCTTTAATCGCCACATGTGCGCACTCACGCGGCCCGCCGTATCCAGTTGGCCCTTTGATTTAAACTTGCAGCTGGGCAAATATAAGTCCACAAAGATCTACAAACATGACTCGGAGCGGGCGCTGCTCAGCTGGTTTCTAGCGCAATATCAGCAAATTGATGCCGATCTCATTGTCACATTTGATGCGATGGACTGTCAGCTGAATGTCATCACAGATCAAATTGTGGCCCTGAAGATTCCACAATGGTCTCGCATGGGTCGCTTGCGTTTCACACAATCGTTTGGCAAGCGTCTGCTTGATCATTTCGTTGGGCGCATGGTGTGCGATGTTAAGCGATCTGCTGAAGAGTGCATACGCGCCAGATCGTATGATCTGCAAACACTCTGCCAACAGGTGCTCAAGCTGCAGGAAACAGAGCGTATGGATGTCAATGCAGATGATCTGCTCGAGATGTACGAGAAGGGTGAGCTTGGAATATATCTCAGTTATATAAATACTTATACTTTCTGCTATCTATTGCAGGCGAGAACATCACCAAACTCATTTCGCTGACCATGCAGGATGCCTCCTACATGTTGCGTCTTATGTGCGAGCTGAACATAATGCCACTGGCACTTCAGATCACAAACATCTGTGGCAACACAGTGACGCGAACACTACAAGGTGGACGCTCCGAACGTAACGAGTTTCTACTACTGCACGCGTTCCACGAGAAGAACTACATTGTTCCGGATAAGCTGCCACAGCGACGTGGGGCTGCAGCTGTTGCAAGCGATCCAGATGCCACTGTTGGCAATGATACAACGACAGCACCGGCACGCAAGAAAGCTGCCTATGCTGGAGGTTTGGTGCTGGAACCAATGCGAGGCTTGTATGAAAAATACGTACTGCTAATGGACTTCAATTCGCTATACCCAAGTATAATCCAGGAGTACAACATTTGTTTCACCACGGTACTGCAGCCAATCGATGCCGAGCAGTTGCCCGTGCTGCCAGATTCAAGTGCTGAGCCAGGCATCTTGCCGCTGCAGCTGCGCCGTCTTGTGGAATCACGTCGCCAGGTGAAAAAGCTAATGGCAATGCCGGATTTATCCCCAGAGCTACACATGCAGTATCACATACGACAGATGGCTCTTAAGCTGACGGCGAACTCCATGTACGGCTGTCTAGGATTTGCACATTCCCGTTTCTTTGCACAGCACCTGGCGGCATTGGTGACCCACAAGGGTCGTGAGATTCTCGTCAACACACAGCAACTGGTGCAGAAGCTGAACTACGATGTTGTCTATGGTGACACAGACTCCCTGATGATTAACACGAATATAACAGACTACGATCAGGTTTACAAGATTGGCCACGCCATCAAGCAGAGTGTCAACAAGCTGTACAAGCAGCTCGAGTTGGACATAGATGGAGTCTTCGCCTGCTTACTGCTGTTGAAGAAGAAGAAATACGCTGCCGTCAAGCTGAGCAAGAACGCCAAGGGCGTGTTGCAACGAGAACAGGAACACAAGGGATTGGATATTGTGCGTCGCGATTGGTCGCAACTGGCTGTCATGGTGGGCAAGGCGGTGCTTGATGAAGTGCTCGCTGAAAAGCCACTGGAGGATAAACTGGATGCTGTGCATGCGCAGCTGGGACGTATTAAGGATCAGATAGCAGAATCGGCCGTGCCACTTCCCCTCTATGTTATCACCAAGCAACTGACCCGTGCGCCGCAGGAGTACGCGAACAGCTCATCGTTGCCACATGTGCAAGTCGCATTGCGCATGAATCGTGAACGCAATCGACGCTACAAAAAGGGCGACATGGTGAACTATGTGATTTGCCTGGATGGCAGCACTAATGCAGCCATGCAGCGGGCTTATCATCTGGATGAGCTGAAGGGCAGCGAGACACTCAAGCTGGATACTAATTACTATCTGAGTAATCAAATACATCCCGTGGTCACGCGTATGGTCGAGGTATTGGAGGGCACCGATGCCAGTCGCATTGCCGAGTGCCTGGGCATGGATGCCAGCAAATTCAGGCAGAATGCACAACGGTAAGTGAAACATTAATCTTGGTAATGTTCCTCCTATTTAACTGTCCCATCATAATTGCAGTGCACAGCAGGAGCGCTCTGAGGAAGCCGATGGCGAATCATTACAGAAAACCAAGCTGCAACTGTATCGCCTTTGCGAGCCATTCCGCTTTAAGTGTGTTGCCTGCAAGACAGAGCAGCTGATGGCGAGTGCGTATCGGCCTGGTGCCAATAGTAGCCATGTTCCTGTGCTGCAGCAGTGCGTCAATTCGGAGTGCCAGACTGCGCCGTTGCAGTATCTGGTCAGCATACGCAATCAGCTGCAATTGTGTATACGCAGCTATGTGCAGCGCTTCTACCGCAATTGGTTGGTCTGCGATCATCCAGATTGCAGCTACAACACGAGGAGCTATTCGATACGCCTGGAGTTGCGTCGGCCGCGCTGTCTCAAGTGCAACAGCGGTTCTATGCTAAGACAATACACGGAGCGGGATCTCTACAATCAGCTGTGCTATCTGCGGTTCATATTTGACCTGAACAAGCAACAGCTGAGTCAAAAACGTAGGTTATAATGTTTCTCACTTTGATTCTTTTTAATTGTGACTTCTCATTTCTGTAGCTACTCTCACACCTGAACTGGAGCAGGCGTATCAATTGCTATTCGAGACTGTGGAACAGCAATTTCAGAGCTCCGGCTACGTTGTCATCTCACTTGGCAATATCTTCGCACGCAGCCTGGCGCTGTCGTCGCTGCAACAGCCAAAGAAGGAAGTACGGGATGATTATTTGGTGGCCAGTAGTTTGGCCGATGTCTAGATTACACACACACAACCTGCTCTATGTTTTATTAGACACTCTAAAATCGTATAGTTTTATATATATATATACATGTATGCACATTAAGTCTTTGATTAACTAGCTCCGGGGTTTATACTAGAAAGTTTTCCAGCGGAAAATGTCGAAAGGATTCGTTGAAAATGTCCGTAAATGCGGTGCTCACCAGCTCGTTGATCATGGGCCGGACAAACGGCAATCCCAGCTGCCACATGCTGTTGATGACACCGTCGGCCAGTTGATTCAACGGCTGACCCAGCAGCTCCCCAATGTGCAACTCCATGCCGCCGATGCGATCCACCTCAACATGCACCTTGAGCAGCGAACCTGGTGCGCCCACGCGTCGCACACTTGTTGTTTGACTAGAGCAGAGACAGAGAGTTAGTAATGGTCGAAATCGGTCTTGATTTGATTGTGCGACTCATTAGCACCTGTAATCGTAGAGGGTCAGATTCCAATGGCACTGACGACGCAGCTCTTTGCCCAACACTTTGGCCGCAAACTCGTACTGCCCCTCGAGGCTCTTCTCGGGAAAGTATTGCGCGTAGACGATGCGCTGATCTTCGGCATCGCTGTGAAACTTGGTCACCTCGGAGCGAGACCAGCCGTACTCGGAGACGTTGCGTAAAATTAGTTTAAAACTGCCCGGGCCATGTGGATCACCGCGACGCAGTTCAACAAATGCCGCCCGATGCGGATCAAAGGGTTTAATGTTGTAGTCGGGTACACCTGTAAAGAGCGCATTTAGTGCATATAAGGTCGACTGAGACGCAGACCTTGCTCACCGGTAGTAAAAAATGCTCTCAAATCGTTAAACACCTGTTTCATGCAATCATTGTAGTCATCCTCGGCACGCGCTGCATCTCTGTGGCAGCGAGCCAGCAAGTGCTTCAGATCCTCATCGACGTCAATTTGGCTCGAGGCATGTGCGGGGCCGGCAATAACAACGACAACTGCAGCAACAACAACAAAGACGGCAGCGAAACGGCCGTAGCAGTTTTGCGACATCTTGAGCTGTTTGTTAAATACAATTTGTTGTAGAGTGTTAAATACTTTTTCAATTGTTCGCAGGTGCGAAAAGCAAAGAGAAATGGCATTCAAAAACAGTTTCAGAGCCCTGGATTGCAACTGTGCACTGTTTGTCGCTCTGAGTTACAGTTGTGATGCGACTGGAGCGCAATTTCAAATGCCATTAAGACCCTATGAAGGTTTGTCTAATAACAAAAAAGCATTATTCATGTTTAGATTCGCAAAAACTTGATTTTTAAAGCACACGTAATTTCCGCCTTCCGATTGACGATGACACGGCGCAGCTGCGTTTGCACTAAACTCGTTTCAGTTGCACTTATGGTACAGATAATATATTGACTGTCGTTTATCTACCGACTCAATCAATACGCCAGATTGACAGACCCATCGTGGGCTTCATGGACAAACCCTAAGTGATTGTAATGAACAGCTGTTGTAATCTCCGATGGGATGCCTGCACTTGACCTCTTTTGGGTAAACTCAGTTTTAGTTGCTCTCTGGCACTGCGTGCTATTGTTATTGTCATTGTCCGCACAGAGACATTAACGAGCGCTCGAGCGTATTACACGGCACGGTAATAAGTGTAAACAAAAGACTTGTACAAGACACAAACTACTTGCTTTTGCCGCATATATCGCTGTTGGAAAAGCTCTTTGGGCATGAGCACACTCGCCACAGACCTGCATGCAACACCAGCGACAATAACAATAACAACTGCAGCTTTAAGCCGGCACTGACCAAACTAAAAATTGACCAAACCAACAGTAAGTTAGTCAGTCACTGAGTAGTTATTGTTGTTGTTGTAGTTGCTTGCAAATTGTGTAATTTCTCTTTCGATTTGAAGTAGCGCAACAACGCCATCTCTGTGTGCCTGCCTAGCTACGATTTGGGGCTCAGCACCCACATTGGACACTAGCTACACATTTAAATATTTTTATTTACACTATAGATTCTGCTTTGTTTGTCTTCTTTTCAATCCAAAAATGTCTTCCTGAATATTTTCGGGCGTCTCCTGCACTTCGTATGCAGCACGAGCAGTCAGATTCACAGTTAGCTGTGCCGAATACGCGACGCGGGTTTGTTTTCTGCGTGTGAATCATGCGAGGGGCAACTGGCAACTGGCTTCAAATTTCCGTCGGGCTAAAGAAGTGAGCGGTAATTTCGGAGACTGGGCGACCGACCCGACTCTGTCGGGGCATGAATGAAGTCTGCATTTCTCAGGTTTATTTTTTTTTGTTTCTTAATTGCTGTCGAATTTCCTTGTCTGCGACAAACCTAAGAAACAATCAAACATCACAATTGACGAATTGCGCACTCGATTCAGAAAATGAGCTGAATTTAATAAGGCAATATCGTGCCGACAGATATTTTCGTTTATTGCCCATGTACCTGAGCGAGCCAGTCAAGTTCATGGTATTATTAATATCAAAAGCGTGCTTGGAAACCCAAACGGTAGCAGCACCCAGCACCACACACTCATTGTCGCGAGTCGCAGCAAATGATATTGGGCTAGCATCATAAGTAATCTCAACGAGCTCGTCAGGTAATCACAGAGGAAGGCCAACTCGCAGCCACCCATTTGTTATTTGCACGTGAATTGAAGCAAGGTCAATATCGAATCGAACTAAAAAAAGCTGTGCGTGGGTTGGCGCTTCAACGGTTCCGTAGTATGATCTTTTTTCAAAGAAACTCAAATTTTAAATTTGTTTTTCAAATTTGAACGTAAATGTGGTTTATGAGGCACTGGAGTATGTCAGGTTTTATAAGCACTGTATGCCGAGTTGATACAAGATGGGTTCGTGTCGTGGGTGGAATGCACTGTTTGTTGTTTTTTGCTAACAGAGTTCGTGTCCCATGACACAATCCCATTTGAGTCCCGGATGATAGCATTAGGTAAGCAGTACACTGCTTACATGCTTTCTTTTCAGTGCAATTCTAAGACACGATCCCTTGGTGTGTGTCTCGGAGAATTTTACTGAACTGCGTTTCATTTTAATTTATAAAAACCACAATTACTATAAAAAAAATATTTTATATTTCGCAGAAATTGAGTTCAACGGAATTATGCCAAAAAAATGTGGAACGCTTCACGATTTTGCGTATCATCCTTGCGCAGGGGCCGCTTTCTATTTAGTGCAATCCTAAGACACGATCCCATGAACTGCGTTTCATTTTAATTAAAAAAACACCACAATTACTATAAAAAATAATTTATATTTTGCAGAAACTGAGTTCAACGGAATTATGGCAAAAAAATGTGGAACGCTTCACGATTTTGCGTGTCATCCTTGCGCAGGGGCCATGCTAATCTTCTCTGTATCGTTCCAATTTTAGTATATGTTCTGCCGAAGCAAGAACGAAGTGTGTTTGACAAATGAGCTATTTATACTGAATCACTGTGGAACAACAACTTGGGAATTATAAGAATGTCGTAGGTAAACACAACATGATACGCACGGGGGTTGCATTTTATCTGCTAACATATGAGTACACAATATGCAATTACATACATATGTATGTATAATATATATTATATATTTTTTTTTTTAAATTCTTTTTATCTATGTATCTCATAGCTTGCTAGGTATTTTAAATTCGAGTCATACTAAATAAGTTATGAATATATCGAATATATATCACCTCGTTGATACAGTGCCGGCTTTAGTGAGTGTCTAATCTTTATACTCGGGTTCCACATACTTCTGTGACAATTTCTGCCATCTTATCCGCGGAAACCATGATGGAAAGCGGCTCGGAAAGCGCTTATGTTCCTCCAACCTTTGCTTAACAATTTCGGAACATATTGTCCCAACAAATTCGCATTTATTATCGCAGCGACAATCTAATCCAGGCCCGCATTGCTCCGAGTGTGTGCATTCCTGGCCAAATCTCCTTTTGCAATGGTACGTGTCACAGCCGTCCTCCCTCTCCGTATATTCGCCGCTCTGGCACCATAGTTTCTCCGGCTTTGGACACTCGTAACGGCCGAAATCACTGCAAGGCGAAGACAAAGGTCTTAGCTCAATTAGAATGCTGCACGAGTGATGCTCATTTCTACTCACACTTGTGCCCGACATTGATGCCAAATCACCAGGAGAAATAGAAAGCCGAATATGACGCGGAGGCTGCCAAGTCCAGCATGGTCCACTTGTTGTTGGTTGCGCATCATCTTCGTATGCGTAGCCTGTGCCAGGACAACTTCTTCTGGCTGTTTTTGGCGTATTGGATTGCTTTTATACTCACTTAGAAAGTGGGACATACTTACGAATCTTAATGCGATACAAATCTATGTAAATTTATCGTTGATTAATTAATCAAATTAAGTGCTCAACCGATGGACAGTAAAATTGTGCAGCGAAGCATAGGAGTTTTGCGTAGTCGGTCAGTTCAAGGATAATGGTTTTCAATGCCAATGCCAGAAGGCTGACATTTGAACTGTTCAGTGGTTTTCAGAATGACACACGAAGTAATTGCAACCGCAGACGGGATTGTAGTCCCAGTTGGGGCCGATCGAAAAGCCAAAAGATTGGCTCTGAAGAACGATTAAAATGGAAAAGCAGAAAGTACTGCAAATCAGATATAATAAAATAAAATACTTTATTCAATAAACTTAAATCTTTAAATAATATTATACTAGTAGTGGGAAAACACTTGAATTTTTCTGCAATTCACGTTGAAGTTCTGAAACACAACTTGAATAAACAAAAATCAGAATACAAAGAATTCTACAAGGTGTGCAGAATTGGTACAAGGTTTTTTAAACAAAAATCAGAATACAAAGAATTCTGTAAGTACCGAAGTTCATGATCTCTTATGGTCCTGCCCTTGTTATCGTCGAAGTTAATAAAATCCTGAATCAAGGCGTGATGGTACAAGGTTTGGTTATATTTGGTGTATCTAGAATAGCGGAATAGAGAATTTAATCGATGTATGCTTGTTGCAGTTGACGGCCTGCCATACATACCTTGCCGGCATTTTAGATGTTAGGCTAGAACGTTTTATCATTATCCCCAAATAGGTACAAACTGCGTATTTTTTAAAATCGAACGATGAATAAAATTTGAAAAAAGCATTCAACATTCGCTGTGTTTGTATTCTATCAACTTTGATTTTTTCCATTGAAAACATTGAAAGCTCGTGTTTTTTAAATGATTCGACCCATGCTGAAAGAAATTATAATTAAATTAAGTATTTAAATATGATAAAAGTATTATAACTAACGTCCCACTGTTGGTATTAAGTTTTCTTGCAGCTTGTCGATACCGGGTAGGTAATTATATATTTGCAACATGAAAATAACCATTAGGATAAGTATATGACTACGAAATCCTTTACTGATATTTTTTGACTGTATCCATTTTCGCAAATAGATCACCATGTAACGAGCTACGGGTTGTAGTTCAAACAGATATAGAACCAACTCGTTCTGTTTGACTGTCATGACATTAGAGAAACTTATATCGATGTTTAAATTTCGTGGTCTATAGTTTAAACACACAATTGGACAAAATCCCCCCTGTGGATGGCCCGCACAATCCATCTCGGTTGATTGTAAAATGCAGATGCAATATCATTCTGCAGTGCCAAGTTTGAGACACTTCCGGTATAATCGCAAAAGTTATCTAAAATTATAAAAATGGTTACATTAGTTCCTTTGACCTGAAGCGAACTGAACAAGTTACCAATTTTCACATTAATATCCAAATCTGAATCTTTTTCAGCAACTCCCATTATACGTGAGCCAAACTTATAAACGCATATAGTACTTGTTGGAAATTTTTTCTTTAAGACTTCCATTATCTCATCTTCAAGATCCTTTGGGTTATTCATTTTTATATCATCGGCAATTTTAACATTTGCCAACAGATTTAACCAAGAATTTTTAGAATCTTTATGGAATTGAACAATCAAAAATGAAAGTAATTAAAAATATAAAAAAGAAAAACAAGTATATATGAAAAATCCAATATTCTTAACTTAACTTACACAATACCGTCTTGGCCAAACTTTGTGTGAAATTGTATGTTCCGTGAACTGGACTCTTGTGATGATTCCCCAAAATCAGTTTGAGCCAGTGTGACCAGCTTAATGGATATGCAGAAAGTATTAATGTCTTGCATAGTCTTATATCGATTATTTCCACGCGTGACGACGTGACTTATTTTGTTATATTCCATATTTTTTGGATTTGATTAAAATTTGCGCAAACAGCTGTTTTCAGCTGTTATCGCGTGCGTCGATAGACGGTAATCGGTTAGCACAGCTGTTCTTATAGTGGCGACATCTACCGGGAAAGTAGGGGCAAGATAACCACTGTCGTAAACAGCCAGATCATTGCAAATGATCGGCGGAGACAGATTTTACTTGCGCGCGCAACACAATTTTAAAAATCTGAGGACTATTGAGCAGAGTTAGCTAAGGAATATCACTCTCTATGAGTTCGGGCCACCTGGGGAACCACCACTCCCTAAATAGGTGTGTATATGTTCATTTATTGCAAGTTCTCGTAGCTTGCACTAATCACTTTTTGTTTTGCAACAGCTTTACTGTTCTTATCAGGCTAGTCAGCGTCTGCCCGGTATCAGTCGAGATGTTATAGAGAGGTAAGTGAGGAGTGAGGGATTGATTGCACTCTCCATGCTTGTTCAGCTGATTAGCCCCGCTGATAATAGCGATAAAGTAAGGCTCATTGGGAATCTGCTCTCAGTGCTGGAACTAACAGTGAGCAGTGAAGACTTGGTATTATTGAAATGGTTGCGGATAAGGTTGTGTTGGCTTACTCAGGTGGCCTGGACACAAGCTGCATACTAAAGTGGCTGCTGGAAAAGGGGTACGAGGTCATATGCGTGCTGGCCGATGTGGGGCAGCAGGAGAACTTTGTGGCGGCGCGTCAAAAGGCGCTCAGCATCGGAGCCAAAGAGGTGAGCGCAGGTTTGCAGCATTGTGCAAGCGCACTCCAGCCTAATCGCACGATTCGTCTCTGTCTTCCGTCAGGTAATTGTTGCTGATGTCAAGCAGAATTTCATAGAGCACTACATTTGGCCCGCGATCCAAATGGGGCTTATCTACGAGGAGCGTTATCTGCTCGGCACCTCTCTGGCGCGACCCTGCATCAGTGTGGCTCTCATTGAGGCCGCTAAGCAGCATGGCGCCAAGTACTTGGCCCATGGTGCCACGGGCAAAGGCAACGATCAGGTGCGCTTCGAGCTTTGCGCCTATGCACTGCAGCCGGACCTAAAGGTGAGTAAAGTGTATAGTATATCATTATCATTATCTAAAATGTACATATCTTAACCTTTTTCCTTTGCTCAGATCATTGCCCCTTGGCGTGATGTGGATTTCTGTCGCCGTTTCCAAGGCCGTCAGGATCTGATCGCCTATGCCAAGGAACATGGCATTGAGGTGACAGCCAAGCCGGCGACACCTTGGAGCACCGACGCGAATATGCTGCACATTAGCTACGAGTCGGGGGTGCTTGAGGATCCCAATGTTGTGGCACCTAGCAATCTGTACGAATTGACGCTTGATCCAGTGACCAATTCGTCGCTGCCGCCCACTCGTGTGGTCATTCACTTTGTAAAAGGACTACCCACACGCGTCGAGGGTCTGGCCAGCAAACAAGTCTACAGCACTCCCATGGAAATGCTTAGATTCCTAAACGAACTGGGTGGAAAATATGGTATTGGACGCATCGATATTGTGGAGAATCGTTATGTGGGACTCAAATCGCGCGGTGTCTACGAGACACCTGGCGGCACCATACTCTATGCAGCGCACCAGGATATGGAGGTGTTTGCTTTAGATCGAGAGGTACTGCGCACCAAGCAACTCCTGCGAGATCGCATGTCTGACTATGTGTACAATGGCTTCTGGTTCAGTCCGGAGGCTCTGTATGTGCGAGAATGCATACAGTTGGCACAAGAGCGCGTTACCGGCCAAGTGACTGTGGAGTTGTCGCCGGGCTATTGTCGTGCCATCGCACGCAAGGCAGGCGAGCATGTGGGCGCACTCTACAATAAGCAACTGGTCTCAATGGACGAGCATGGCGGCTATGTGCCTCAGGATGCAGGAGGCTTCATTGCCATCAATGCGGTGCGCATACGTGAGCACGTGCGTGCCTTTGGTCCCTATCAAGTTGAGGAGCAGCAGAAATAAGTGCCGAAGATACGTTCTTAGTATACGGAAAAACGGTTGATTAACTTATTGGTTTACAAGAGCATAAATAAATAGTAAATCGTCTGGCAACGTGTAGAGCTAGTTCTATATATAGAAATCTAGTTTTTTTTCCAATACCCACTAAATATCAAATATTCTTTAGCTACATTGTATATCCATTTCTTATTTTCTATGTCTGGTTTAATTTCAGTTTCAGAAGCTGAAGTTAGTTAGTCACATAAGGACAGTTCCCTTGAGCTAATTACGGAACATATGTAAACAAAAAGTACGCAGTGCGTATAGTGTTTGTCTGTGTATGTATGTAATTGTATAGATGTATTTCCAATACGTAGTCAATTTCTAGCGCCTGTATTAATTCTGTTTCTGCATACACTTCGAGACTTTGCTATGGGACTTTTTCGCTTATTTGCACGAGCAAATAATACGAACACTAATATTATTATAACAAATAAGACTAAAGGAAGCGCAAGCATTACATTCAGCTCTGTGTATGTGTGTGCGTACTAAATATAGTCGAGATATCTGTGAGAATTTTGTGCATTTACTAAACAACAATTGCTCGTCGGACATGCATATTGTGAGCCAGATGAATGAGATTATAAGCCGAAGTAACAACAAGAAATCGTCAACTGAAGTTTCGCATCACCACGAAGTCTTAATACACTTTGGGATAATTAATTAGAACCACTGCTAATTCGTTAGAACAATATTTAGATTGCTAATAATAACAAGAATTAAATATTATATTGTCAGAATCTGACGGACTCTTCGTCATTCGTAGCTGGTAACAACGTATTTTCTATATCCAGAATCAATTTCAATACTTTAGATTCCACTACATACAAGAAAGAGTATTATAAGGCTACGCTACAAAGCAAAGGCTAATTGTACTGTAAACCGTAGACCTGTACATTCTACATATACATAATATGGTATATAGTATATGTTCATACATATTTACGTATGTGTGTGTGCATGTCTGGCATATCAATGGGGTTGCTATGTCACTGGCCAAATTTAGAGCTGACCGTTTTGTTTCAAAGTGTTTCAATGTTGGCAGTGTGCATATCGTTTCGTGTGTTTGTACACAAAGTTTCTGGCAAAAGGACAACCTCAGCGACCATTTTAGTTTGGCAACTACGGACCCTACTGGGCCGCCATTGGACATCTATCCATCAGTTTCGTGACAGCGCCTATTTGGAGTTATTGTTGCTGTTTTGCACTTGTTGTTGGCTTCGGTTCAGGCCATGACCGACGGTGAGACACGATCGGACATCGTTGACATTTTAACTTTGTGTTTGAACGGCAAAACATTGTAAAACAACAACAGCAACATGAGTAAAGTATACGTATAGTACAAGTATATAAATGGATTCCGATATAAACAGGACCAGGGCAAGAGAGCGCAAAAAGCAAACGCAACTGCCGCCATCGCCCCGGCATAAATGTTGAAAAAGTTAAGCGCTCGGTTTTGCGGGATTATTTGTGAGTTTCAAAGGATGTTGCCAGCCTTTGGCTAAAGCTCACACTATCTCTCTCTCTCTTTGCCTGTCTATATCTCGGTTTGCGATAGCAAGTGCAACTTTTGCAGCTCTCTAGAGATTTTCCTCTTTCGCTTTTTCGACTTCTTTTCTATGCGCTTAACTTTTATTGAATTTGGTAAATTGAATCAAAGGTTAACTTTATCAAAGTGTGAATTATAATTACAGCCAAGTTGAGTTTCGCAGATAGATGACTAGATATGATAGAGAGTGTACTGTTTATAAAGTGTGAAGTATTTATTTTAATTAACCAATTTATATCTCTAAAATGGTATATAAATATAAACTGTTTTTTATATGAAACTGAGAAAACTTTGCCAGACGTCAAAGAAGCTAATAAGCTTTGTCCCAGTAAGTATATCTTACTTATATATAAGTACATCTTATATATATGTTAATATGTTAATGTGTATTATATATTCTCGATTAACACCAGCCACAGATTCGTGCTTTATTAGTCTTTCAATCCGATTTAACCTTCAAAATTGATCAAACTTGGTTTATGAGAAGGGAAACACGCTGATCTTCAGTATTTTTCTTGAAGTCTGCATAAATATTAATCAAATGTATCATTATTATCATCTTACATATGTATGTCATAATGTAATACTTCCTTTTAAAAGAGCTCTTCTATTTTGGTACCTATATAAACCGAAAGTGCTGAAGAAACCATGCAAAGAGGTTCTACGAGTAATAAGCATAAAGTGTAATTATGATAAAAAAACACTGCATGTGAAGTGCTCGTACATACATTCATATACACATACATACGCACATACATACACACATTCATATATACATACATATGTACAAACATACATACATATGTATATACATACATTCATACTTTTATGGAGATACGTGTACATACGTAGGCGCAGCTTGATGAAATCAGAATTACGCGTAATTGCCCAAAGTGCGCTTTTTGCCGGACTCTCTGCGAGCTTGGCCAACGTTGTCAGGACGAACCAGACGAGCAACGAGCAACACTTTATGCCCAGCGGGAGCTGGTCCGAGGTGCAGGCACGCCCAATACTTCAGCAAACATAAATATATTTATGAGCATGTGGCGTGGTAGTCTCTGCTCGTGCCCACGCCCACGCCCTGCTGGAGACTCAAGCGTTGGCCATTTGTTTTGGGAGGAACGACTGCAGGACGGGGCGAAGGAGATGGAGTTGCTCGTAGTACCCGCAGTCACAGTTGCCATCGTCTCGCAGCTACTTCCGCCGCGCTTACAAATTGTTTGAGGGCGAATTTTAATTATTCTTCATTGTTTTGATAGCAACGCGTGCTGCTCTCTTGCGGGGTGAGTAAGAAGAGAGAGAAGGGAAGAGAGTGAGAGGCGTGAAGGGAAAGCAGCTGCGACTGGGTTGCCGCAGTGTGCACAACTCTGCAGCTGGTAACCAAAGCTTGCTGCGTTGACAGCAACAATAACTACCGCAGTGTGCGCCCTTCCCTCCCCCTGCTGCTCATCCATTTGGATTTGGCTTTTGGGATTCGGGTTTGCCTATTATACCCTTTGACCAAGGCAAATGGTCAACAAGGGGTATACTCTGGACAATGGTACATATAAGACATGCAGACAGATGCCTCCAACACAGTAGGGTATCTAACAGTCGTTACTTGTTTCCCTTGTTCGCACAAATAATTATTCTTTTGTTATCCTCTTCAGCAGTTTTGCAGCTGCAACTGCTTATTTGATTTTTGGCAAACGTGGAAAATAATATAAGACTAGCTAAGATTTGCCCAGGAGTTCTCGGACTTGGGAGGTATTAGGAGTGTGTGTGTGTATCTCTGCGGGTGTATGTGAGTGGCTGAGTGCTCTGGCTCAATCTGAGGGTCGCCTTTGTGTGCATTGAGCGCTGCAAGTGCTCAAGTATTCGCAATTATACGATATAGAAGGGGCCACAATTACTGCTGCTGGCACTGAGTTCTGTCATAGTTGCGTTGACATTCCCTCTCTCTTCTCTGCTCTCTTTTCTCTGGCTCTTTCTTGTGCTTTCGCCAAAGGACAGCGCCTTCGAATTGTGCACAATGGTGCAGAAGGTTGTCAGAAGGAGAAGGGTTTCGGGTGTCGGGTGTCGGGCATGGGTTTTATTATTGAAATTTGTTTGCGTTGACTTTGTAGTTGTCTGCCCCTTTGGCATCGCTTCCCTTTCTGTAATTAAATGCAGACAAACTGAAAATCAGGTCACTCATACGCCCCGTTGAACAGTCCTCAGCACTCTCCCCGTGGATGTCGCAGAGCCCGACTTTCAAATTATTTCTTATAAATAGCTTTTAAAATTATTACACTCGCCCCTCTGCCACTTGGTCGCAGCTGCAACTAACGCAAGTTGCCAACTGCTTCAGCTGCTGCTGCTGCTGCTGTTGGCACTGATTGGTCCAGGGACGCTGTCCGCTTTTTCATTTTTCTTTTTTGGCCAGCGATTGTAATTAATTTGTCAGCCCAAAACTAAAGAGAGTACCACCTGAACTCATGCTGCCTAAGTAGTTGTATTATTCCCTATCTGCCACTGGCTTTAAAACTTAGGCAAATCGGTTTCGCTTCTAATCCTTTAAGAAATGCAAATATCCACTCAAGTTCTGAACAGTGGAGGGACAAAGTTTTCTTTGCAAGTCGTTAAAAGTCGAGAAAAAAGTTGCAGTCCGACAGACTGGACATGCGAGGTGTAGTCGGGGGCCGGGGCTAATCCAACTCTATGCATAATGTATGGTAAAGACAGTGGCTGCTTAAGGAACCATTGCAAGAAAGTAACGGAATGAAGCATAGTTTAAGTTTAATTTGGCTTACACAGTTGGCGTGTTTTTACTGAACTTAACTTTAACTGATTTGCAATAGATTTGCCTGTTTTAATACAAATCATATCGCGCATTGCCAACAGCTGCTGCAGCTCAATATAAATAATAAAAATAGCTAAATAAATTCCCGCACAATTTTGCCCGATGCCCAGGGGCAGTTTCTAACGTTGTTATTTGTTGTTGTTGTTGTTGTTGCTGCTGCGGCTGCTGCTGCTATAGAACGTGGCAGATTATGCTGTATTATCACCTGTAATTCTTTATTGGCAATCAAAACTTTGCCGCATGCAGCACGCGCAGCGCGAGACACGACGTGGTGCGACATGGCGCGACGGGGCGCTGTTGCCTTCACAATGTTATCGTATTTTCTACTTTCAATAAAAAGCAAAATCTGCGCATGCAGCCAAACTTTTAATTTTATTGGTAAACTTGGTGAGTGGACACGCAACGCGCCAGCACTACCTCCGCACCCCTCCCTTCAACACGACAAGGATGGGGAAAGAGAAGTGCCGAGGTCAAGGAGGTCCAGTCCCCTTTTTAACGTGCATAGCGGCGTTTGTAAGTAATCGGAAAGTTTGATGTGCAGCTTAGTTACAACAGTCTGAAGACAGAATCGCCAATAAGTTTCAAGCTGAAACAATTACCACTTACAATGTGCTCTATAAAAAAAACAATTGGAGATGAATTATATATACAAATAAAGGAAGGATTTACACTCTTGACACATGTATGATATTAAAATCATCATCGATTGTTACTATTTTAACTTCATATAATTATCTGTTGAGCTGGCAGTTTTCTCCCTAAAAGTATAAATGTTAACAATTTAATACTTAATTTATATAATTTTTGTCTATTCCTTTCGATTTTCAATATTTGTGTTGAGAAATTTCAGCTGATTGGGAACAATTAAAGAAAGCTGAGAAAGCAGCTTTTTAAAATACTGTGTACTAATAAAAGTGGTTTAGAGGGTATACTACAATAATATAATAACTAAGTTAGTCAATTGTATTTTCGACAAGGTGTTCTTTAAAACATCTATCTTATAATAATTCTAATCCCAGTCTAGCGTAGAATAAAATGACATCTCGGACATACTTAGCAGAACTTAAAAAGTGCCCTCAACATAACCTCAAAATAGGCGCAATTTATTTAAAATATATGTCATTAGTCCAGCCTTCTAGCTGTGTACAGGGTATGTTGTAGACAAACCAATGAACCCTCCCTACTTACACTGCACTCTGCTAATAATCTCTCACGTTTACTATGAAATGCTTGCAACTCGTTGTGCCGCTATCCCCTAATCAAGTAAAAACAATAAGGGAAATAAAAACACAGAATCAAAAAAATAAAAGAAAGAAACCAAAAGATGAAATAGAAATGGAAACTTGAGCAAATGACTCAACAATACTGCAGTGGCAACTGGGCTCCTTTTGCTCTGCTCCTGCTCCTTGGGCTCCTTGTGCCTCGTGCATTGTGCTTGCTTTGTTTTGTGCAACTGGAATTAAAACTAAGCACTTCAGAGCACACAACTCGCATAAATAGAGTACAGGGGCAAGGGGGATGTGGGAGGGGGGGTTCGGCCAGCCCAGAAATGTGCTTCAAAAATCGTAAAATTGAAATTATAATTGCAACTGCAACTAATTCGAAAAGGTCTTTGTTTTCCACCATTGTTACAGACGAAAAGGAGTTCTCTATATATAACATTATATACATATATAAACGAAGTAGCTATATATATATCGCTTGCTTTCAGGCGGGCAGAAATCGACGCTTGTCGTTTCGTTGTTCCTCCAGTCTGTCTGCGGTCTGAATGGCTACGAAAGTTGCTCTAATTACGGTCTTAACTTGCTGAATACTTAAAATGCTTGTCAAATAATAATTAGTGGCAGAGTATTTTCGGTTCCCAAATGAAATACGAGCGCGCTGCTTGCTATTTCCTTCTTTTAATTGCTGTTGTACCACCCCCACTGCCCCTGTACCCCTTCCATGTACACTCCTTATATGTAAGTGCTGGCAGATGTATCTAGTTCTCTGGTCGCATTCCTATTCTCATTCATGTTTATTTCATGTTCCGATTAACAACCAATGCAGGGCAGGGGCGGGAGCAGCGACAGGAGTCAGTTGGCATTCGCGACTTTTAGTCCGGCATTTGCCTGCTAGGGCTGTGTGCGTAAGCCCGAATCCTTGCCAAGTGCATGTGGCATGCCGGATGTTGTGACATTTGGGAAAGTGCACAACAATTTCTAGCGCATTTCAACACAAAGCGCGACATCGAGAATGTGCGCCGATAGCACTTTGTGTAGTTCGCATTTTTTGACTGCACTCAGTGCGATATGCCAGCGTTACTACTACTCCCCTTCCCCGTTTTGTCTTTTTGTTGACATTTTTGCAAAATATTTAAAAAGTTTGCCCGCTCTTTTATGTCATTGAATTTGACATTCTATATCCATCCGTTTGTCGGAGCTCGAGAGCTCACAAGCTCATGGGCGAATCATTGATGGCTTTTGCTCGGGGGATATGCACAAAATACTCGTAGTGCTAGAATATAGTTCTGATTGAGGTCCTGACTCTGTTTTTTTGTCATTTCTCTTAATTTTACTATCGATATGCTGAATTTTAGTTTACTGATACTGAAACTTAAATGAATGGCTTATAGAAGAGTCAATGCAATGGACTGTACCAGGAGATATGTATTCAACAAATATATGTAGAGGTAAGTTAAAATACTCTTGTATTTGGCTGCTTTCTAAAGTTTTGAAGTTAAATTTGTGGTCAACAAACATTTTTGATACCTGGGTTCTTTTGAGTAGAGATCTTTGAGTTGAAAAGAACCATATCGATGTTGTGAATGGAGTTTTATGTTTAATAAAACATGGTAGCCGTTTTTTGTTAGTTTTAATACATTTTTATGGATGATATCTATCTATTTATAATATATATGTATCTAATAAGTATTTATATAATTTATATATCCTTGCAGAAGTTAATGTATATATGTATAATAGAGGACTCCCACTGGCCAACAATAACAATAAGAATATTAGGGAACTGAAGAACTTTAAAACTAAATTTGGTGCATTGCACAGAAGTGAAAACACAGGAGCGTATCGACATCTAAGGAGGCTCTAATGCTAGTGTACCTTCGTATACATGTGTTACCATGCCTTATTACTTTATTACTGCGAAAGGTAATCAAAAAACACATAAACATATTAAGTGGATTCATTTTTTGCTTGGTTTTAAGACCTCTTTGCATCAATGCTCCCTATAAAACGCCGCGCCTGCATTTACCCCGCTACGGTCCTGAGAAAATAGTTTCGATGTTTGCTTCTCTCTTATGTATTTTCCATTTAGTCGTTTTTCAACAACTTTGCCTCCCTCGTCACACATGTCTATTCCCGTTCCTCTCAGTAGTTTTGGCTGCACTCGAAACTTGAAATTATTTTTAAGCACGAGGTAACTGTAAATTGCACGAAAGCCAATTGCGGGAATGTGCTAGGAAATTGTTTTGTGCAAGAGCATTTGAGTCTTGCATTTGGGATGGTCATGGAACAGGAGACAGTATTGTATACAGATGGGCAGACTGGGAAGGGGGGATGACCGAGGGAGGACAGTAAAATATACTTAGATGTTGCCTTTTCGCTGGTGCAAGTTACCACTTATTGAAGCTCGATTTGGATTGTCTGCAACGAGAGACTGTGCATGCCATGCTAAGTGCGCGTGAGTGTGTGTGCGAAAGGTCTCCTGCGCTGTGTGTGTGTGGATAGAGAGGAGAGGAAGCTGCAGCAAAAGTGCTTGTTGTATGCAGCTGATTGCAAAGGATTTTATGGTTTGTCGTTGGGGCTGGCCCCGTCTTTGTTGTTTTTGTTGTTTACGCTGTATCTGCTGCTGTTGCTGCTCTGCCATTGCTGTAGTTGCTGGCGACAATGCGAGAGTACACAGAGGCACAAGCGACCGCCACCTAGCAACGGCAGCTGATGCAACACGCTTAAGTCCAGTCGGTCGCCAGCCAAAGAGCAGGGATTGCTTGTTGCCACGTAAGGTGTCGTTGCAGTGGCACAACATGAGCCCATGACAGCAGCAGCAGCAGCAGCAGCAACAGCAACAACAGCTGCAGCTGCAGTCGAAGTAGCAGTAAAATGCCAACATCAGCATTACATGCGGCAATTGCTGCTGCGGATTTGCAGTTTAATGTCGATGCTAACGAAATGAAAACGCAACCGGAAATACGAGCACATGTGTGTGCCTGTTTGTTTGTGAGTGTGTGTGTGTGTGAGTGTGCATGTCGTGGTGCGGTCTGTTCTATTGCCACAGCAACTGCGCCACAGTCCTGATTAGCTTGCCAATAGCCAAGGCGTTTGCAGTTCGTTTGATTGGCGCTCGTTCCCCCTATGCCCGATTTAAGCTTCAAATCGTATCTGAAATATGGCCTATAAATGCCAGTATTCGATTTACTGTTATTGTTTTTGATACGCACTTCATTAAGGCATTTTAAATGGAAATTAACAGCTCGTAATTTTCAATTCAATATGCAATTCAATTCTGTACTAATTTTATCGTGTTATCTCGAAAACATCGATTCATGATCATGTTTAAAGTACTATTATTGCGCAGAGGCACCGCGCAAACAGAGTCATATATTTATAGTAACTACAAAATATGATAAACACTTGATCTGCATGTGATATATCAATATTAAAAACTGAATACTCAATTCTTAAAAATGTTTAAGTAAACAATTTCCTTGAAATAATTTGGTAGTTCTACCTTTTAGAATTAGAGCTATTTATATTCAGTTTTGGGTTTGGAGCAACTGTGTATTTAGGTTTTATAATTTCTAAGATCATTGTATATAGTACATCAGATAAACAGACTAACATGAGTTATTCCACTCGGTTATTAATGCCGAACAACTTTACCTTTTTTTAAAGCACTTCTTCATCAAGGTCGCATACCCTTTTTTGTGTATTCCCAATGTTTGTAATTACCTAGCTGCTTTTTTAAAGCAACTTTTGTTAAATAGCGGAAAATCAGCAGACTGCACGTGCCCGAAATGGATTCCGTTGCCGAAATCTCGGCTATTGTTGCAGACTCCATCTCCGCTCTCTCACTCTGCCCACTCTCTCTCTCTCCATGTCGCTTCCCTTTACCTGGCACAATACAAAATACTTTTATGTTGTTTCTTTATCAAACGCATTGATTTGATTCCGAAGCTTGCAAGGCATTTACATTTGCCCGCACATCGCTTAGCCTGTGTGTGCTCGTTAACAAAAGATACTTATGTCTTCGAATGTATCTTCCCGATACTCTCTGGCATTTGCCAGTGTGCGGGCGTGTGCGCGTGAGGGTATTCGCCACGATTCTCGCTCCCTTTTGCTTGGTTAGATTTAAATGCTGAAATTTCAATGCTGCACACATCACGTTTCCATTCTGTTGCCGGGCGGCCCCTCCTAAAGGACATATGGTATGCGCAGCACTGAATGCCGAATATCTCTAGCTTCTACGGTGTGAGATATTTGGGGTATCTCTGAGGTGGTGTATATGTTGGTGTGTGTCTGAGCAGGCAGAACACGTGAAAGTGTAATCACTTGTACTTAATATGCAGATGATGACAATGTGACAATCAAAATGATTCCAGGTCGGCTGATACTTCGTCTGGTCGGCACTCGACTTGTGCGACGTTATGGCAATCTGATTATTATTATCATCGTTAGAAGTAATGCCTTCCCCCTTCGCATGCAAATCGGATATTCCTGTGCAGATTTTCTTCAGGCAGCGAAACGCATTAGGCTGCCTGCTGAGAGCCACTTTGAATTCTAAAAAGGCAATTTGTTTTTATTTTGATCACTCGCATATTTTGTATTGTCAAATCAGTTGCTATAGTTAGTCGCGAATTGAATTGTGTTAGAATTTTCACTAATGTGTTGACTAATCGGTTAAAGTAATGGTAGATAGAGATGGAAATAAACAGCTACTTAGCGGCATAATTGGAGTGGGGTACGACTTTTATACAGTTGGAAATATTGATTGCAGAAAGATTCCTATTGGAGGGAAGTTTATATTCATTTCATTTACGAAATACTCAAATACTGAAGAATAGGTTTTTATATTTATCTTATTATACATTAGATATTACTTATATCTTATTTTATTATAATTTTTTTCACTTCTCACTTTCACTTCTCTGCATATTTGTGCTTATTTCTGCTCTTTGAAACTTCATTAAATAATTTACTGAAGCCGCAGCAAATAAAAAAAACAACGATCCAAAGTTGGTCATGAAATATGAAGTGGCTCCTACGTGTAAGTATGTTTGTATGTCAGTGTGTGTGTGTGCTAAGAATACGAATGTGGAAATAAATTGTGCTTTTGTGAAGGCGCACAAAAGCGAAAAAACAGTTGATGAAACGGCTGAAACACGCGCAACGGGTGCCTCGACTTTTCCAAACTGACCGAATGCAACAGGGGCAAGTGAAACAACAAGTAAGTGGGTTCAGCATAGCAGAGCAGCAACCCGCGACAGCAAGGGACGGCCATGACGAACTGACGAACAGGACGAACACGGTCAGCTGGGGGTGAGCACGTTAAGATTTTGCAGTCTGCCACATGTTGCGCGTGAAGTTGATTTCGTTAAGAGAAGGACAGAGGGGGGGACAACTGGGGGATTACATTTCGTGTTTTCCTTTTAGCTTTTGCCAGCCATTTATTTTTTTACGCCAGCCATTGCCCTAATGAGACGTGTCGTTGACTGACCCGTGGCCTTCTCTTCGTAGCCCTCTCGACAAGGCAGCAGAACAGCTGATTGTCCATCCGACTGCCATCTGCATCAAAGTAAGTGTCGAGCTGTATGCCAAATTGCATTTAGAGGCAGATAGTTTTTTGAGTTTACCTCTTACGTTTGGTGCTCATACGACATGATGACCGTTAACGAAATTACGTATACGAACCGGAGAGCTGTGACAAGAAAGTACAGACAAAAAAAAACCGCATTGCAAATTTGTCATGTGAATATTTTGCGAACTACACTCCACTCCCATCGTACTCCTCTGCTGAATACCCATTCGCTTTTGTAGGTAACTTATTTCACTTTAGTTATTCAAGTTTAAAGCTGTTTTAATATCGATTTTTTTCTCTCACTTGAATAGTATTTTTATTCTCAGTTTTGCCTTGCAGATATTGAAAATATAATTCGTATAATTTAATTAAAAATTCGCATGTTCGCATGGTTGAAGAATGCGTCGGCTTTTTCGCCAATGTAGAACGCAGCGTGAATGTTTCTCCACATGCCGCCCGCATATGTTGTCGAGTTTAATTGCTTTATAAAGCCGCAAAACAAATGCTGTCTTCAACGACGCCGACAGGCAAACATAGACAAAGAAATACGTCCACGCCCGGCATTGTCTTGCGAAGGAGTTAAAACATGTAGGCGGCAAAACAAGAAGACAGAAACGATTATACAGCACTAGGAGCAGAATGAGGCAAAGAAGGGGGAAAGAGACTTTTAACAACAGCTCGAAAGGCAATTTTAACTTTTCTGTATACCTCATAGAAAAGTACTTTGCATTGTAATGTTGAGACGCCTCAAGCGCCCATTTTGCACACTTGTGTCCTTTATGTAGTACGTAAAGGTCCTGAATAGACTACGCATATGTTGCGCCCATTGTCTTGTGGTTTTCTCTCTGTAACAGAAGGAACGACAGGCCTATTGCAGCAGCAAATTGCATTAATGATGATATGCCGTTTCGTTTTTCTTGATACTTTTATTTGTTTATTTTCATTTTTTGCTTTTGAATTTGTTAAATATCAAAATTTTTCAAATATCAAAATTATTACTAATAATTTTCATTGCTCTTCAAATTCGAATATCAATTGAATTCTAAGTCAAATTTCTGTTCTTAGAATTTCTCAATTTAACATAAATTGTGGGCAGTGAAATTAATAATAGAAAAGTTTGGAGAGTCATGGCGAAAGGATTTGATTGCAGCTTATTTGATAGCTTGGCATTAATGTTCTCAGCTAAACAGCGCATAACATGCTTCCAATATCCTTGCTCGGTTAATATTATTTCCAGGTAATATTATTTCCCATAATATGTAAAAACACCCTTACGCGCGTGTTTAAGCAGGAAACAATGATGATATGTTTGAGCAATAAGCGATGACCGTGATATCTGATTCGCTGGGAAACACTTGTCCCAGGAACTCGAGTAACTTGGGTTGCTTGGTGACAATCTCCTCATACTCTTCAAACGATATAGTGCCATCTTTGTCCAAATCGAATTTAGCGAATAAATATTCGCACATGTCCTGCAAATATTTCCGGTATTTAACTCTCCGATCTTTTATCATATATATATATATCCTTGCAGTTGATTTATACATAAGCAAACATCGATATTCGGAACACTCAAACATCGATATATTGTCAAGAATCAACAACTAAACTCAACTAAATTAAGTTGTATGATAATCAATATACTATCGTATATGCTAAGGACTTCAACTTTCTTAAACATTCGTTGTGCCGAACATACTTTCAAATTTGACTTAAACTTACTGCTTGTAATTCCTTGACTTCATCGTCATCGTCTCCATAAAAAAAATTTGCTATAGCCAATCCGACAGATTCCCGATTGAGAACTCCAGTTGTAGATGTTGTATAGACCTAGAAAGCGTGATTTCAGAAAAGGCGATATTTAAATAAAGTCTGATTAACACGAGAGTAAAGCTTATTACGTGTATTCTTGTTTTTACCTTATATGCGAATTGTATACGTTCATTCAGGTTTTTGGTCGTAAATATTGAGAATAAATGCATCCACGCTTCCGGACTGATATATGTAACATCCAATGTTAGGTTTAATAAAATACGTTCTATAATTTGAATATCAAAAATGCGAAACATAACCAGAAACAGATTGTACATCTGCTTTTTATACATCTGCTTGGCCGACGGGCCATTCATGCGCACAAATTTATAGTATACAATCAGCAAGCACACAACTTCAGTTTGGGTAAACTCTGTGTTTTGGGTATAATACTTAATTAGAGCACTGTACGTAGTCAGAAATTTGTTGTTGGCCATATCGTCCATAGTAAGATCTATGCGATTCATCTTAGCTTCTTGGGTTGAGTTCACAAACTGTTTAATTAGTTAACTCTGTCTTTGGTATTATTATGTGTTGCCAGTATTATTAGGTTTTTCTAGTATTATTATGTGTTGTGCTTGTTAGTGTGTTCAATACTTGAATGAATTATGATTTAGATAGATAGATAAAATAGTACGAGAAAGGGCCTACTTTTTATCATAATTGAAGTATGAGTGTATTGTCATTCCTATTTGATATAATAAACTAACGGGTACCGAGGGACTATTGTTTGCGTGTATTAAGTAGTCAGTCCATTATCTGGAGGTTTCTTAAATTCTTAAATTCTTAAAGCTCGGCAATTTGTCATACTTAGGAGTTTGTGATTTAGGTCCTTCAAAATACCCAATGCAAAATGTATCAATCAAAACTCCATACCGAGCACAATAAAAATCTTTTGGCTTTAGTGTGTTTGGGTATGTTGTGGCTTTTGTGTGCCTGTGTGTGCAAGTGGGGGTGTGTGTGTGGGAGTGTGTGTGTTGTGCTCCTCTGCAAATCCGCTAACACTCCGCGTTGTCAACTTGCCGACATTAAGGCGCGTGAATCTTTTTTTATTGTTATGTCGCCGTGTTGAGGGGTTGAGCTCGGCATTTGCATTGAGCATGGGTGGGAACAGAGGACGGGCAGAGGCTGGTGGAGGGTAAGGGGTGGTGTTGTGCGCATTGTAAAGCCGCATGTATGACAGCATGTGTGGCATACAATTACAAGAGCCGCGGAAAGAAAGGCAACATTTGTTACCCAAAACAAAATGGCTGTACGACTATTCTTGCTGATTTCCAGTTGAGGGCATTCGTCCGCTTCTCCTTCCCCGCGCATCCCGCTTGGCGCCTTCGCATGGATTATTATATTCGCGTTTCTCATGCGCTCACAACAGAGCTTTAAGCATTTCAACATTGAAATATTTATTTCAAAAGCCAAAATGGGAACGAAGCGCACATGTCCCGTACAAAAGGCGATGGCACCATGTTAGGACTCTGATGTATTTTTTATGTCTTTGCTTCCCGTTTTTATTGCCTTTAAATTGCGCTCGTTACATTTTTCGAGGCTCCACCCTTAGCGAAATACTTGTAAGCCGACAGAAGTCTAGAGGAATGTGAATAATTTCACATCATTCATAGGGTCGGGAATTTGTGGCCTCGGCATGTAAATAAATTGTACATGGACCGAGCAGCCAGTTCATTGTGTTCTTCATATTTAAAGTATCTTTTACATTATATTTAATTAATTGAAATTTCTATGAATAGAAAACGGAATATCAATATTAGAGTTTATTAATACACCCAGTAGTCTAGCTGGAAGTTCTAAATGATCTAGTCAAGTATAAAGGTGTTTAGAATGAAAGTATATAATATGAAAGACTCTTCAGTCTACCCACTTCTCTCTACTCTAGCAAAAGTACAATATTATCTCCCTTCTTATCATTTTCCCGCCAGATCACCTGGACGAAGGTGTGCGGCATTAAATTGTGTATGAAAGATAAGCGCTGCATACATAATATGTACAAAACTGTTGACTTACCTCAGAGTTAAACAAATCTGGCGTACCTTTAATTATTCCGTTTGTCTCCACTCCACGTACCGCACTGTACTCAACCTAATTATGGCAACAGCTTGCGAACGCTGAGATATACAACATATACAATATACTCATATCATTCATTCACTCATTCATTCATTATAGTACAGTTGCGCACACATACACATGTAAATGCTTATAAGCCTGGCAGCCGCAAGGATTGCGGGCAAGTCGGTTAAGTGGCTCATTAGGTTCAATGCGTGTATTACATTTCATTTGAGTAAAACGCATTCCGAACAATACAGCGCAACTCAGTCCCATATAACTACTATGTTTTCATAGACATCAGTCGACATTGTGTGATGGAGTACATTATATACAGGCATATCCACGGATTCCTCACACACACACACACACACACACATGTGCCCAGATTAAGTGTGTAGTCAAGTGTAGTCGAGAATCAGTTGCGCATTTCCAGAGTGTGCTTTGTAATTAGAATTTATTCAACGTTAAGTTTTGAATTGAGTAAATTCACTTAAGTCCAATCACTCATGTTATTGTATACTTTAATAAAAAGAGAAGGGAACATATTTAAATTAGTAGAAGACAAGTGTTTAGTATTTGTTTATGTACTATGTATATGTTACTTAAATACATCTTATTATGTAGTTAGTGGATCGATAATTGCACCTTCGACTACTATACATAGCAGTTCCCACGCATAAAACCGTGCGTACATTACCCTGGTATGGTATTAAATTAATTGTCGGCGACAATAATTGAGACATTCTTAGGTGCATCAGCTGTGTGTGCAGTTCCTGCTCTTGTCATTGATCCTGAGACCCTCTCAGTCGACTTTATTGTGGTATTTGCAGCTGTGGCCTTCACGCGGCCGCCTCACGTCATGAAGCTCATTATAACCCTTTGGCCTGCCGCCTATGATCAGATGCAGACGTTGCCACGGCTTCCTAACCAGCTCTACTGCATTCCTGGCTGGTACCAAGCAACTATGGTCGCACAATAGACGTTTGATGAATTGCATTAGAACAAGGCTCTAATTAGATGAAATTAATTAATGACGCAATGAGGCAGTGTGCGTGTAGCAAACTGCACTAATAATTTTAGTGCAAAGAAAACAGATTAATAAAGCTTACTTTAAAAGGCAAATTATTTAGAGTTGTAGGATATTTTAAGGCAAACAGAAGGAGAGAGCAGGCCGTGGAAAGGTCAGTGAGGAGGGTTTCCGATGGAGAGGATGATGAGAAAAGGAAAATAGTGCAAAGGTCCTATAGAGGGGCAGAAAAATGCAGAAAGTCTTGTAAAAACTGAACACAGTTAATAAAGCAGTGGGAGTTGGCTTAATCGCACCCATTCGAAGATGTTGATTGAAACTTGAATTACTGTGTGGGGTATGAAGTTAGAGACTAGAGTACTTATTAATCTCTGCAGCTAATTAGGAGCAGTATTTTACTGCTGCTTTGCATTACAATTTGCTCTTGTCGTTTGTCGAGCACAGCAAGTGGACAATGTATAATTATCCCCTAGACAATGAGGAGAGCTCGTCTTAGTTGCACTTAAAATTTAAAGAGCACTATCGATGGCCACTTGAGTTTGGCAAGCAAACAATCAATTTGGCTCAAGATACAATGCAAACTGTGCGGAAAGTCAAACTAAACTTGCGCAGCTGCAATTTTCGATTAAAATTCCAGTTGGCGATTCAATTAAACACTAATTAAAAGACATTTTTCCGTGGAGCATTCACAGCTGGCAGCCCTTTGACAGAACCTCCTTTGACACTCCTTAGTAGTAGTCCGCCTCAGCTCAGTTTACACAGACAGCCCGTCTACCAGCTGGGCAGCGGCACAAAGGACTCTGGCGAGTGGGAGGAGTTGGCGACAGGATAAGGCAAGTCGACAAATGCACCGCGCTCTGGATGTGATAAATAAACGTGGTTGCTACGAATGAAGTGGAAGAGTACGGAAAACTGAAATTGTGCCACGCCCAGTGGGGTGCAATAAATGTCATAAAGGAAAAAAGGGAATCAAAGGTAAAGTTTTTGCTGCGTTCTAGCTTCTACTAATAGAATTTGTATGAAATCTACTTTTCCCTGTTGAATTAGATGTATTACCTGCGGCGTGGGTTGCTAGGGCACTCTGTTAGTGCAAAGCGACTAACCTGAGCATCCTCAAGAGTTAATAAGTTTAATTTATCCTAGGTTTCTAACAAACTGTTGAGTTATTTAAGTGCTTAAACTGCTTGTTCCAACTCCAGCATAGAGTTCATATTTATACCCATAATAATTCGTGATATTGTGATAACCAGTTTCCTCAAGTTTCTGCCAATCACTTACAGTTGCCGTACGCGAAGCATGTCAAAAGCATTTCCTAATTATAAATGTTCCATAAGCAGATTATCCAAGCGCACACAGTTTCCGCTGATCCGCTGCTGGCCAAAGTCGAAGACTGAGCACAATTTTCCGGTTGTTTGGATGCGTCAAAGCGTCGCTCAGTGACAGGGCTGTCATGGCCAGCCACCAAGAGTGGCTGGCATTCAGCCACCAAGCTAGGATACAAAATATCGAATTACCATCACGATGAGTAAAAGAAGTATCTGTGCCGTGCTGGGGCTGTGTCGTAAACTACTTAATTGCATGTCTGTCTAATTAGGAAAGTTTTCACGACGCGAAAATGCCTTTGAGTAAATTGTGTTGCAACTTTGTGGTCGCGTTGTGGAACGGCTAGTTGCAGCCAGAGTTGCCAGACTTTGCCACACTTTGCTTTGCATATCATTAAGAAACGATTGACATTAACAAATTATTTGCTGACCAATTTGGGGATTGCAACTCAGCAAATGTTATTGTATCGTAATCCGATTTGTGCATTTTCAAAATTCATAAAATTAATTTTTAATAAAAACGAGAGAAGGAATTCGAAAACGAAGGCACAAATAATAATGGGCAAAGTGTGGACGTGATCGACGTTGGAAACAAAGGCGGAAGCCGGTCCAAGCGGTTGCCCATTCGCATAAATTTCAACTAATTACAATTTCAGTGTCCGGCACACACACACACACACCCGTATGCCCACACTCGCACACTGATTCGATGGGAAAACCATAACAATTACAAGTACACATACAAATGCGGTGCAAAAAATGGAAAACGGAAAAGCGAGCCACATACAAAGGCAGAGCACAGAGAACAGATGACGGTTATGGCTGGCGCGTTTAATGGTCGAACGTGCGGGAGAGGCAGACTCCCTCTGACTGAGTAGTAGAGAAGGGAGGGAGAGAGGATAGGGATCGAGGGAAGGGCCATTTTGTGGTCATGGTCGGGGCAACAATTGCGAGGATGCATTGCTGTGTGTTCTCTTGTTCTTGGCCAGCCTTTCGTCTATTTGTGTTTGCATTTGCGTTTGTGTTTGTGCTTGTGCTTTTGGCTTTGTGCTGTTAAGCCCAACTCGGCGGCGCGACCACAGTGAAAACTCATTAATTTATTCTTCTTTCCGTTTGTTGAACTTAAAATAACAGCGTTAATCCGCTTAGCGTCGCCATTGACTAAAAACAACGCCAACATCAGCAGCAGCAGCAGCAGCAGCACCTCAATTGTCGCCAGGCTTCACTCGTTGGCGGAGAGAGCATCGGGTCGGGGGGAAAGGAGGGAAAAGAGCTGCGGTTTACTGCCCAACTGAATCCGCCTGCTGACAATGACTATGACGACGCGCGGCAAACAAAATGAATTAAGGAAACCGCAATGACATAGTTACAGTGGCAGACAAAGTACTCGCCCGCCCCCCCTGCCAAACAGACGTAGACAGAGTGCGTGAGAGAGAGAGAGAGGGGGGGGGTATACATTCATGTGTATATCCGTTTAAGGCAGCACTTGCACTTGGTCATAAAGTTCGACTACCGAGGGCGACAGTTCTATGCAAGAATTCAATTTCAGATGCACACATAAACATACAGTGGGGCAACGATATGCACATGTATGTGTGGATGAAAAGTTTTTAACTTGCTGTCAACTTGTGGCAACGTCAACTCGCTTTAACTGCCACCCTAGTAGGGTGACCATGCAACGCAGTTGCAGTTTTATTTCCTCAGATTCTTTTATTGACTTTTAAATTGCGATATAAAAACTCAACAACATAATCAATAATCGATATTATATTTAACACTTTCGATAAACGATAAGCTGCAGTATGCACTGCCTGCACGAGTTGGCAGTATTTGCTGAAAGCTCTCGCAGTAGAATTGTGTCTGAATCGTGCGTATCTTGAATATTCTGAACAATGTCGAGTAAGAGAAAACATTACTATAATCGAATTGGAGTCTCTCAGTTTTCTCATGCTAATTACAATTTGATAATCGACAGTTTGCTCGACGTCTTCCGACTTATTGTTTACGGGATCAAGCGCCTCGGCGATTCAGGTTCCGCCATTGAATCAATCAAGTTCCTCTGAGACAGCGACTGCGCAGCCGACATTCCTCAAGTTCTGCGCCACGCTGCGCATCTGCCTGAGATATGTGCACAGTAGTGCGAATATCTTCAATCGGCTCATGAAGATGATGGAGACAACCGACCTGAGCTTGGTCATAGCTAGTCTGCCGGAACAGGAGCTACAGCGCTTTCTGCCCATTATCGCAGAGCGTCTGACTCGCCTGCGATTGGATATGGGCGAGTTGAACAATATACTGGAGAACTTTAAGAGAATGGGCGTGACCAATTTGCCATTGATTCGCAGCTGCGTATTGATGCAGAATGCCAAACCGAAGCCACAGGAAGATAATTCAGAGCAAATACTATTTCTGGGGGATCTGCTGCCATGTCTGGATTTGCTGCATATTGTGCCCGCCCTTGGCAACAGCTTCCCCAGCAACTTACGGCAGCTTCGGCTGCTGCATCTGCAGCATAGCATCTCGCAGACAGTGTTCGATCAGATCTGCGATCATTGTCCCCAGCTGCAGCATCTGTATCTGCGCAACGAGCTCGAGCCGCACACCTCGCTGGACATATCGAGCATTGCCAAGTGCCTTCTCTTGCAAGAGCTGCAGCTGCCACTGATGCTGCGCCCGCCGCATGCCCTGTGCCAGCTTCGGCATTTGCGGCACTTGTCCCTGCAGCGCCAACAGCTCTGGCCGGGCATGGACTGGTTGCCCTTCGTGCGGGACATTATCTGCCTGAAGCGTTGCGAGTTGCAGACACTCTGCATCGACGGCAGTTGGATGGCTGCACCCCTGGATCTGGCATTGTTGAAGTTGCAGCAGTGCTGGGCCTTGAGGGAAATTTTTCTGAGCAATTGCAAGTTGGCCAATCCGCAGAGCAATCAGGTGGAGCTGCCGCTGAGCTGTCTGCGGTTTAGCCTGCAGAACTGCAGGCTCAGCCGGCAGGCTCTGCTCAAGGCACATCCGGCACAATTGCGCTTGCTGGAGCTCTATAAGTGCCAACTACTTGCGGATGGCGGTCAATTGCTGCTGAATCTTGTCAAGCTGCGGCGGCATCTGCCCACACTGTACGCGCTGCAGCTGCTCTTCAAAGACGCCACTCCTTTGCGGACGGAGCTTACCAGCTGGACGCATGCCAAGCGTCGTTACTGGGAGGAGTGGCTAAAGGTGCGAGAGGTGTACGACGATGAGGGCAACTGGACGCAACAATTGGCAACCATAACCATGACCTTTGGTCCATCCGTTAATTTCACGCCTGACTTGGCGAAGCTGCAGAACTGTGCAGAGCCAACGGTAGCAGAACTGCTACAAGAGCTTGACTTGACAAATCTTTAGTTTATTGAAATGGTAGATATGATTATATTGAATATATATACATATTAAAATATACATATTTATCAAATAAAAAGACTTCTTCGTTCGAGTGTTAAGAAACTATTAAGGTCTGGCAACACTGAATTTGCCAATCACAGCTTGATTTGCATAATTATTAATCTATTTGATTTATCGATATCTTTTAGATTCTATCATCAATAATCAGTCACTATAGCTACGTAGCTTTTTAAAATTACAAAACAAATTCGACTTTATCTCGGAACTCGTCAGTCATAAATTATTTATAGTTTAATAGAAACTTGATCTAAACTTGTGTTCCTTATATAACCATATAACTATTTCCGTTTGATTGGTGTTTATAGTAGGAGATTCGAATTTAAGCTATTCATGAAGCACTCCAAAGACGGGCACGACTTATACAAGCAGATCAAAATACAGTCTAAATTGATTTTGCATAAGTTTTTTTAAGTAATATGATAAAAAAATTATTATTCTAATGATCTGAATACATTTTGTTTAGTGTATTTTTTAGCAGTCCCGAAATACTCTCAATGTACTGCTTTATAATCGATAACAGCTCCGAGCTTTGCTGTACAAATACTGAGTTCCGCAATCAATTTATAATGACATACAAATACAATTTTATATGTATGTATTATGGCTACCCCTGACCCAGCCCGGCCTAATTCGGTTTGTTGTTTAGTGGCCTAGGCTTAGGCGTGAGTTGCCACACCCATTTTCAACACACCGACACCCACACCCACTCGTGGGCAAAATAAAATAATCGAAATTCGATAATATTCACACAAAGGCAGCTACAATCCCTGCCAGAGGCGAAGATTGGGTCAGCAAGGACCGCGTTGTCTGTCGCCAAAAGGAGCGGAAACCGGTCCAAATCAACTGAAGCTTCAGCTTTGAAATCCGATGACAGACTAGAAAAATACGGGTAAGTGCCACAAACACACACACACACATAAAGGCGAGGGAAGTGAGCAAAAGAAAAAAGATGGAGAAAATTGCAAAAAAGAAAATAAAAAACAATGAAAATGCCCCGAATGCATGCTAAATAGAGGATTTAGGTAAATGGATTTCTAGGCATTTTCGCATTTACCCTGGAAATTGAATATAAAGTGCGTGCATGTGTGTGTGCGTCTGTGTGTGTGAATGAGAGTCCTCGTGTGAGTGTCCCTTTTGTTTCAGCTTGATGAGTGTGTGCGAGATTTTATTGAGCTTTGTGGGTTACTGTGTGTGTTGGGGCGAATGTGTGTGTGTCTGTTTGTTTGTCTGTATGTGTATGTGTTTGTTTGTTTGTCTGTATGTGTGTGCGTGTGTGTTAGTCTGATAGCTGCGACCAATGTTAATAGGCAAAGTTTAGGCAAAGATTTAATTTTATTATGTGGAAATTTATTAAAGCCTTTGGGCTTGAACGAGGCATTTTAATCGTTTTATGTTTTACGTATTCCTCTCTTCTTTCGCTTCTCTTACTTCCTTTTTGTATTTGTGTTGTTGTTGTTGCTGCTGCGTCGGTATCATTTCCTTGCGTCCTTGAGCGCTGGAAATGGAATAATTGGATATTCTTGTTACTTACTCGTAGTTTTGTTAGTACTGGCGGAGACCTGCAGCATCAGCAGCCGTGGCCTTTAGCTGTAACTGAGACTGCGGCTCCAACTGTAGTTGCTGCTCTTGGACCCTTCTCGGAAACTGTGACAGCTCCGGCTGCTGTGGGTCCAGCTGCTGAAGATGACGTTGATGTTGTTAGCTTTCTCGAAATGCTTTAAGTAAGTTTAATGGCTTCCTAAGCTGATGCAAAAAGGCTACAAAGTGTCTTCACAAAGGGGAACTACTTATATCGGGCAACGAGCGTATGAGTGAGGGAGAGCGATAAGAGACGGCAAGAGGGGGAGAGAGAGAGAGAGAGAGATAGAGAGAGAAGAGAGAGAGGAGAGAGAGAATGAGACATATAAAAGAGTATAACCAAAAGTCAGTTATGTTAGAAAATGCACTTTAATTCAACCCGTAAAGAATATACAAAATGCAAACGAAATGAATTCATATTTTTACTAAACTCATATATCATATGCTTTATATCAAAATAAAGATATGTCGGTCCTTAAATGTAAAATTAATTATTAAAATAATTAATTTATTTTCTATTTCAAACATATTCACTTCAAACTTCTAAATAACATTACATAATACTTACTTAAGTTCTTGCAATAAATTATGTTTAATTATCGTTAAAAGCCTGGGCTAACCCGACTAACTTCTCAACTATTCGATCAATTCCAATTGCTCGTAATGGGTTTTATTGAGGGTATCCATCGCACAGCAAAGTACTTTGAAAGTTCCTGATTGTTGTGTTTGTCTACACTCTCCATCTCTCTCTATCTCTCTCTCGCTCTGTTTGCTCTCCTTCTCTCTTTGGTGTGCCCGCTCGCTGATGATGGCTTCAGATTCCCAGTTGCTGTGCACAAAGCCCAACAGTTGACACAGTTGAGGACAGCAACAACAATTTTAGATATTTTTCTTTTACTCACTTTACTTTTTACTTCCTTGTTTAGCTGTTTTTAGCTTCCGTTTTTTGCTGCCGGCGCTTCCTAGTCGCATTTTTCATTGCAGGTCTCCCCGTTTTCTTTTTTCCGTGTTTGGTCTTTTCTTTTGCATGCGCTTTCTTTTTTTCGTAGTAGTGCTGCAGTCCCTCAGCGACCACGCCCCCGAAAGAATGTCAACCGACAGTTACCATTGGGGAGCGTTGGGAATTAGCGCGCGGTCTGTAATAAGGATCGTCATCGCCCCCATAATGATTGGCCTGTGTAAACCTGCACTTAGCGTGGTCATTTCGCCGGACTGTAGCAGAGCAGCCTGGTCCATGTCCTCCACTGACGCTGACGTGTCCTGCCACTAACTGAAACACTTGGGCGCAAATGGTGGCGCGCTTTGTGCGGCTTCCGCCTCGTCAGCTAATACCCAAATGGATGTTTAGTGTAAGTCGCGCCATCCCATTGTTTTGTCTAGCTGCCGTTGCCGTCGCCCTGTATTGTCATTTCCTCGTATCCCTTTTCCTTTAGCCGGCTTTGTTGGCCCGGTTCCGGGTACTCTGCGTGTCCATGTCCGTGTCTGTGTCGGACCCTTACTCCGCGTCGACATTCGCCAAAGCAATTACGTAGCTTGTTATTGTTGACGGAGCCAAAGTCGCCGCCGGAGTTCGGCATCGGCGACGGCAATGGCAACGGCGACGGCGACGGCGACGGCAACGGCGACGGAGTCGAGTTCTCGTTTATTTCTGCTTAAGACTTAATGACACTTTCAGTTAATTATCGCGGTGGATTTGCAAAATTAAGCGATTTGGGTATGCTCGTAATTACGAGGGATTATGTGGCATTCCTTTTCCTTTAGCTTCGCCTTTGCGTATATTTTATTTTTTTGTAACTTCATCCCCTTCCTCCTCCCCCTCCTTCTTCCTTTGACCGCGACAGCGTGACTGCCTCAGCGGTTGCCCGCCTGTGGTTAACAAATCAGATTTTACAGTCATACAACCCTTTGAAAACGGGATCTAATCACAGTTTCAAAGATGTGTCCCTTTATTGAAGTGTTTACCTAATGAAATTCTCGAGGCTGGCCAGTCATCAGTCGCTCTGTCAAATTATTTATGCATTTGTTTTCATTTAGTCGACCTTTCTTTATGCTAATTGGAAACCTCTTAAGCAGTTTAAACTTTAAAGTTATCCCATTTTTCGTTTATTTACAAAGTTGCTGACTCGGATTTAACAAAATAACAAAAATTGCAAATGTCAAATGTTGAATAAATTAAAAATAAATCAAGTTCAATGCCTAAATGTGGAATAGATAAAACAAATCAAAATATTAAATGCAATAAATAAAATTTGTATCCTTCAACATTTTACATATGTACTTCACTAAAGTTTTAAAACTCATTACTTCCGTTTTGGAAAAAAACAAAATGGGAGAAAACTAATGAAATACAAGAACTGGTATTAATATTTATGCCGACTTCAGGCGCAGCTGACTTTAATGTGTATTCCAGCCAAGAATCCTTCGCAGGATCCTCAGACAAACGTGAGCAAATAATTTGTGCGTTGAGCTAAGCGCAAAACCCAAACGCAACCGCACAAAAAAGTTTTTAGACAACAGTTTTCAAACTTTTACAAGTGGTGCGGAGAAACAGCGTATAAATCGGGAAGGGGCGAGGGGGCATCGGAAGCGCTGCAGGGCGCGCACAACTAACGGTAGACGACGTCGATGGTGCTGAGATGCTGCTGCAGCAGCGCCAACTTGTATTTGCCCACTTAGACAACGAACGAGTTAAAATTTATAGGTATTTCGGCTAAAATCTCGCAAAGTATAAACCACTTAGATGTCGGTTTCGGATAGGGGAGGGGAGTGTGTGCATATGTGTGTGTAGGGGGAAGGGAGAGGCACGAACAACGGCGCAAACACTTTGAAAATTTCTCGTGAAGCCTGGTAGAGCATTTTTTTTTCTCGTGTTGTTGCACTTTGAACGCATAAATCAGCCATGAGAAGGGCCAAGTGGCAAGCCACGCCCCTCTGCGTACCGTCCTGGCACAACCGTTAAGAATCCGTGTGTTTGTTTCGTTATAAAATCGGGAGCAGCAGCAGCAGCAGCAGCAGACCAGGTAAAAGCCAACAACAACACGCATATTACTTGCAGCAACATTGCAAGTGTTCGAAATCCCCAAAAAAGAAGTTGAGGGGAAAAAACATGCACAGAATATTCTACCTAGTTTGCAGTCAGTGTACATAAAGTTTTATTCTCGCCAAAGTTTGTATATATTTTATTATATTTTTCACACGGCATTGGCTTTTAAACGGTTTCACAAAAGCACGCAAAATGTTCTTAAATCGGAGGAAAAATACCCTGTTTAGGCAAAGATGAGAGATTTGTTAATAAAATATTCTTTTACTCTTGATACCCTGTAAGTCCTTTAGAATTTAGTAAAGTTTTCTCAAATGTGTAAAAGTAGTTTAGATGTATTGTAGACAGTACTCTATTTGAACCAATTGTAAAGGCAGGGTGTGCTGTAGTCTAGTGAAGGCTTGCCTGTGACTTTATTGGCTCGAGAGCTCTTTACCTTTGGTTCGGTAAAAAATATTTCATTTAATTTCCGTGCTTGTCCATGTAAAGTGGTCTGGCTTGCATTTCGAGATCCCAAGAGGTGAAAGGCTGCCGAGGAGAGTGTGGGGCGGAAGGTGAGAAGAAGCATTGAGAGTGCGCCCGGCGAGTGGCAGCCTATTAATAAGTGACTTTAACAATGTTCTTGGCATCTGCATACAAAGAAAGCTCTTATTTTGAGCTGCTCTTCTCATTCTTTTTGTTTTTCTCTCTCTCTTTCTCTCTCTCTCTGTCTCTCTCTCTGTTAGTGTGATTTTCGTATAACATGTGTACTCACTTGCAGCAACAATAGAAAATATTTCGCATTGAAATGAGATTTAAGTTGTAAAAAGGAAACAAACTGCGTAATCTTCGTCTTCTCTCTTCTCTTTCTTTAAGGCTGTTGGATTTGTGTTGCAACTTTCAGAATATAATAGACAAAAGACATAGATACAACTGTCGTTTTATCAGCTTGAAAGTATCTTACAGGTACAGAGAATATTCAATTAAAGTGCAACTTAAGAATCGAAAAGGAAATAGACTCTTACCATAAACATACTGTATACTACTCTCGCCCCCTTTGCCAATAGACTCGCATTGGAACTTTCCAAATTAGCTGGGCAGATGCACTCAGGGAATAGCTATGCTCTCTGTGAAGCCAAGTGCTTAAATTGAACTCCCCACTGATTCCACTCCCACGCTACTCATAAGGCTTAGAAGGTTGATTTAATTTTCAGGTCAGGTGCTAAGTTCTTTTCATAAATTAGCATTTTAATTAATTCGATTGCTAACATCAATTCTACAGGGAACCGCATCATGTTGCAGGCTCTGCACGTGGTCAAACCGGAAATTACTTTGAACCTTGCATTTTTTCTGTTATGACATCTCCCTCCCTCACTCTTTCTCTCTTTCGCTCTGTCTCTTTCACAATTTTGCCGGGCAGTGTAGCACTTTACACTGTGCCCAGCGACATATTCCTTGGAGCCTAAGGCAGCTTCCTTTACTCAATGGACATCCGGTGATGTTTTAATAATTTATTTTTTTTGCAAAGCAGGAACCCCAGCCCGAGATCGAGTCCAGGCTGTGGCTTGGCTTATCGGACCCGGCATCGCTCTCAAGCTAAAAACCTTAGCCTGAGGTTTGGTCAACTGCACGCGCTTGGGCCTGTGCGTCCTCTCCGTTCTGGTGTGTGTCAGCATTGAAATCCAACGAAGCAGAAACTTGGCAAGCCAGCCGGATACGTGGGAGCAGAGATGAGAGTCACAAAGGGAGAACAAAGAAGGGGAGGCTGCATAGATACACTCGCTGTGTTGATATCTTCAGGTTTAAGTTGGCGGAAATTGTCTGTTGTTGCGATATCCTGCTGCGTTTTATATTCGCGTTATGAACTGTGTGTCTCTGCGGCACTCTTTCTCTTTCACTCACTCACTCTCCTCAGCCGTGCATAGTGCAGCCCGCAGTTAAGTCTGCGCTGCCAGTTGATGTGGATGGATTAATGGTGGCTACGTCTGGCGCACACTTCGTGCCGCCCACACCACGTCCCCATCTCTATGGCAACTGTCTTAATTCACCTTTGGCGCTTCCTTTGCCGCCATCATCAACGTCATTTTTTTTTGTGTCCCTGTCTCTGTCCGGCTTTGTTTTCATCTTTGCGTTCTTCACAAAACTTTTAATTAATTTTCATATTTTATGCTAGAGTTCACCTGGTCGAGACTGCTTTGAATCCAAATGATGCTCTGCCCTGGCCAGCAACAGCAGTTGCCCTTCACAGTTACAGTGCATGAAAAACAGCCCTGCAATCTGTGGCTTATTTTTCCTTAATTTGCCAGCACTGTTTCTGATTGATATCAATTATCTTGTTAGCACACAACATATACAAACATATATGTTGTGTGTAAGTTTATGGTGCTCTATTTTTTTTTATCTGCTATAGTTTTTTATGCACTCAGATCACATTTATACTACTGTACAATGCGCTATATTTGCAATATAATTAGCTCAAAAGCGCTTTAATAATTTATATTTTACTCTAGTGCTCTTTGATTTGTGTTGAACAATTATTAAAGTTGATATTAACGAAGTAATTTCATACTGTAAATGTTTGTCTTTCATTTAGGATATCTAGAGTACTTAGTAAAAGGAGCCCAGTTTAATGAATAGTACTAAGAACATGACATCATTTCAAGGAATACTTAAATTTTCAATTCTTAAAAGGCTGGCTCATCAATTTGCGCATTGTGTGAAAGAAATCGGGCATATGCATCTGCTTAACCCACACAATTCTGAATTGTCGAGCTATAAAATATGTATTTAGTGAGTAACTCCATATCGTACCCTTCATAAGAAGGCATTTCCAGGAACACAGAAAGAGAGGGACCCAGTTCATTTTTTCTGTGTAGGGAGTGCAACTGTTGCACTAATGAATATTTATAATGTACCCTGAGAATACATACGTTACTATAAAAACATTCCTAGCCCGAACCCGCTTGACTCTCCCCCCTGCAAGTCAAAGAAAGACATTTTAATTTATTCGTTCGCACGACTTTCATTTGTTTCACTTTCGACACGGAATTCCTAAGCAAGGCAAACTCTCACAAAGTAGATCCCCCATCCAGGACAGGGCTGGGTACCAAGTGACGTTAGTACATGGATCGTGATCCCCATGGAATACAACGAATGCAAAAATGAAGTAACGACAAGGAAACAGAGTGAAAAACAACACGAGTTTACTATGGAAATCATTTTTAGACAGGCTGAGACAGCAAAGACAGACAGCGAAAGAAGTTGGTAGAGCTTAGTCAAGATTCGCCTAGAGATTTTCGTTGCTTTTGTTCTTATTTCAATTTTGCCTTCTGCTTTTGCATTTCAAGTTCGACACTTAAAGTGATTGTTGTGCGTTAGTTGTCATGAGTTTTCATGTGTGTGTTTGCTTGTTTGTGTGTGTGTGCGCAGGTGTGAGTGAGTGCAGTGAACAGGCGTGCAATCAAAACATTTGAATTGAAATCATTTAGATGATTTAGAAAATCAGTTACTCTGCTTTGTGCAACACTCGTGTTTATTCATGATGCACAATGTGACGACTCTGACAAGATTGAATTCAATTAAATACAAATCAATTTATCGTCTCCTATTTCCCAATTGCACGTTTTTAATTGAACCGAAGAAATTGACTTTTGAAGTGTGTGTGTGTTTGTGTTTGAGTATTTCGATATCAATTTTCGACCAGTTTTCAATTTTCATTGAATGCAATTATGTGGGATTTACACCTAAAATATATTGTGTGCTCTTTGGCCATTGTTGTACAACTCATCCTTGCTGCTGTTTTCTATTTGATATCCCTATTTTTTCCACATCCCATCCCCCCTAGTCCCTAACCAAGAAGAAATACGTGTCAATTTGTTGCATTGAAATTATCAATTGAAAACATAATTGAAATTTAATCTCTACAAAGGCAAAGCACATTTCATATTTGTTTTAATTGAATGAAAATAATAATAATTATTATAACTAATAAACAGACGACGGTGTTGTATAGTATCTCTGGAAATTGAATTAAGCCAATGTCAAATTGAAATTCACAAGAAACTTAATTGGGTGAATTCAATTGGAAATTGCTTTGTGCGTTTCACACTTCTCAAATCTCGTACATTGGGCTACAACTGAAATGAGCCACTACGCAAAGTGTCAGGTTAGGTTAGGTTAAGTTAGGTTAGGTTAGGTTAAGTAAGGTTAGGTTTGGTTAGGTTATGTAAGGTTAGGTTTGGTAAGGTAAGCGTAAGTTAAGTTATGTTAGGTTAGGTTGGGTTAGGTTACTTAAGAATAGGTAAGGTTAGGTTAGGTCAGTTTAAGTTAGATTAGGTAAGGTTAGGTTTGGTTCAGTAAGGTTAGGTTAAGTCAGGTTTGGTTCAGTAAGGTTAGTTTAGGTTAGGTTAGGTTAGGTTAAGATAGGTTAAGTTTGGTTAAGTTAGGTTAGGTAAAGTTAGCTGTGGTAAGGTAAGCGTAAGTTAAGTTGGGTTATGTTGAGTTAGAATAGGGCAGGTTACTTTAGAATAGGTTGGGCTAGGTTAGGTTAAGTGAGTTTGTTAAGAGCTGACATATATAGTTTGTTTTAACTTAACTTCAACTGATTCCTTTTCATATATCGATCCCTACTCTGCATTTCTTCTTTATCTATAATGAGTGATTCCATTACTCGCTCTCTTTATATTTGTTGTTGTCGTTGTGATATGTGACTCAGTTTTTGTAAAGTGTTGAATAAATAAATGCAAACTCTTCAAGTTTATAAGTTGCGTGCAATTGCAAACAGTTTCAGGACATGTCACTGGAGCAAAGGGAGGAGAAGATGAGGGAAAGGATGAGGGGGACCACTCCCCCAGTGTTGTGATGTGCCACAGTTGCATAAAATTGCATACGGAAAACTGTGCACCACAATTTCTGGGGCAGCGTCGTTGTCGATGCCGATGCCTTTGCCGTTGCTTATGCGTTGCGAGCGGTTTTCCTCGGTTTCCTACTGTGGCCGGGGCATGCATCCTTCGAGGACATTTGGGTTGCGAGGCACGTTTTAAAGGCTTGATTTATGCGCACTAACTTGGATTTTACAGCGCGCTCCGCACTCGTTTCATCCGGGTGCAACTACGCTCCGCTCCTGCCCTTCTCTTGTCTCCATCCCCATTTCTCCTTCGCGCACAACTCCTCCAGTTACTGTATGCCATTCTTTCAGCTGGGCTCCGGCGTTGGCTTCGCTCTGCTCTGCGCGCTGCCACTGGAGCTGTCAGTGTCGCATGGAAAGGATTATTTAGAGTCAGCAGCGGCTTGCAAGCATCTCAGCGATAAGAGGCCACACACAGCCGCTGCCGATGGAGACGCGTCGCCGACCCATCGGAAGGCCGTCGCAGGGACGTCGGAGACCGCCGATGACGACGAAAAGTGCTCCGATCAACGATGCTGCGAATCTCGGCATGCCAACCAGACAGTTAGGGATGCTGTTATGGTAGAGAAAAAAGGGATTGGGAAGGGGGGAGTTGGTTGTTGAAAGTTGTGGCATGTTTGGGGTGGTCCAACTAAAGCCCAAACACAATGCGAGCCACAGGGGCAGAAACGGAAGCTTTGTGTCAGCTGTGCAGCTTCCACCCAAAATATCAGCTACTTTTAGCCACAGATAAAGCTGTCTTCCTTTGTTGTCTCTTTCTCTCTCTCTCCCTCGTTCTCTTTTTCTCTTTCTCTCCCATAAAGTGCGCCTCGTTTCATCCAAATGCAACGAAATTTGAAAGTCGCGTACCGTTTTTGCTTTATTTAATGTGCATCCAAATATATTTGTGCTTACACTGTGAATCCGGTTCCGATTGTGTCTGCAATACGCGTGCTCTGGTCGCATATCTAAGCCAATCACGGCGTCCATATGAAATTGTATATTGAACTGTGTATATTTAGTGAATAAGTTAATGCATATCTGGAAAAGAAATGGTAGCTCGTTTGTGAACTAGTTTTAAAGGCAAGGGACGTGGTTAAGATATAGTTCTGCTGACTTTGATTTCTATATAGTAAAATCAACAGATATGAGACATCAAAACGTTTCAGTTTAACAATTTTTATACCCTTCGACCATTGAAAATGGTCAAAAAAGGGTATACTAACTTTGTGCAAAATGCAAATGTATGTAACAGGCAGAAGGAGGCGTGGCAGACCCCACAAAGTATATATATTCTTGCTCAGGATCACTAGCCGAGCCGATTGAGCCATGTCTGTCTGTCTGTCCGGATGTCCGGATGTCCGGATGTCCGGATGTCCGTCTGACCAGATGAACACACAGATCTCAGCTATTATAAATGCTAGAGACACCAAATTTGGAATGAAGGTTCCTATGTACTCGGCGCAGATCAAGTTTATTTCAAATGTTAAGTGCCACGCCCACCGCCCCCGCAAATCATTAAATTAATTTTTGAACTCAATTTGTAAGCGCTGTATAAAAGATACAACTTTCTGACTTCAACATATACTAAGCTGAATGAAATATCTACGTAGTCTCCAAATTACAATCCGATCGGACAATAAACACAGAAATTATTTAAGAAAGTATGAACATAAAACCCAGTGCTTCTGTCAGCTAACAAGGGAGGAGAGCGAGCGCGAAGCGCGAGCGCCATCTGTCGGGATTAATTTCAAAGCATGTGCATATGCATATGTGTATGAATTTAACAAATTAAACTACACGGGAAAATAGGTCGAAGGGTATCCCACTGTCGCGTGCTGCGCGACTGTTGCTTTTCTTACTGGTTTTCTCCCGCCGTCGTTTCTTTTAGCACCCAGTACAGGATATTTTTAAAGCGGCTTTCATAGTAGCACATAACATAGTTGAGAGTGAAAGCATTTCCTTATGAAGACACAAAGCTAAGTGTCCAAACAAATCATTTGCACTTGAGTAAGTTAAACAAGTGCGAGTAAATCGAATGAAGTGAATTGACTTAGACAATTTGAAGAGACTCGCAATTGAATTGATTATCTAAATTAACTCAGTAACCCTCGCCCTGTCGTGTTCTCTCTTTTTCTGAGTTAATCTCTTTCTATTTTCTCAATTTACTTTACTAGCATCAATCAAATCCAAACTATAGGATATCTGGCCATCGTATACACTTAGCCCACTCATGTCTATCAATTTTCCTTCACTGTTACCTTCATTGTTGTTGCTTTTCTACTTCTTAGTCTTATTGCCTTTGTCACTATTGCCGTGAATTATTTTGCATTCATTGCGTTTTTATTATGATAGACGGGGAAGAATCTCAGCCCCATCTTCAACTACCCCAACCCAAGGTGTCACAACTTGCTGAGCAAATTGTCTCAATATTCTCAAGTTATTGACAATTGGAAACAACTTTGCGCCGAGATAAGAGACAAACTTGGAAGGGGAAGTAGCAGTAGAAAAGCTAGCAGTAAAAATTATACAACTTGTCCAATTAGCTTGCTAGACTAATCATTATAATGACTCAAACCAAAACAAATTTGAAAACAATAGTCGAGTTTGCTTCATTGTTTTCTACCCGCTACCCAAACCAGATGGACTATATCGGCTGCTGATACATCAACTAATTTTAGTTATCATTCAATTTATTATCTACTTAAATTTCGTGAATTTCTTCAGGCTAAACACGCATTAAATTTCATTCTTTTCTCAATCTTAACGAGGTTGTTTCTTTGGACTTTTGGATTCTTTTTTATCACTAGGCTTCCGGGATCCCGATCTTTGTTTCGGTTTTGATGTGTCATTTTCCGAAGGTCCGCTGATGTCTGAAATGAACATATTGCGGTTGGAAGGCCCAGACGGCCCACTTTGTTCTATACTCTCGATCATCGGCGTAAGGAGGTCGTCAATATTTTGGGTATTATTTTTTTGATTAGACTTTTTTATACGCCGTAGCCCCATTTGTTTTACCTTTACCTTTCTTCAGTGATGTATTCGACACCGAAATCATAACTTTTCCTTTTCCCGTACTTGGGATCTTAGGATTAGTGGGTGGTTTTGCATTTTTTTTCACTGCGCAAGTTTTTGGGGACGATGTAGATCCAGTACTTGTAGTTCCGGGTCTACTACCATTTCCGGATTTATTTACTTTATCAAGTTTGCACAACTTTGCGCCACCACTTTGTAAATTTGTAGATTGATCGTTATTACTTCTCTCAAATTTTGATTGAAATGGACTATCAGGAAACATTAATGGCGTAATCACTCGACCGGTATTTTGTGAATCGGGATAGCTATAATTAACTCCTTGTGTAGAAGGTTCTGAAATGTCGCAAATCTGCTGCGGATTAGAAAGACTAGGGAAACTATGAACCGTGCGTAACTTAGAGGATTCGTTTTGCATTGAAAGCATCGTCTCGTTCGTTTGGTACTCGCTGGGCATTGCTTCTGGGCATTGAATTGATTGTCGGTGATAACTTGCCAATGTGTTAAAGTTAGGCGTACTCACGTCGCTGCGAAACTCGTCGACATTAAAGTGTGTGCGACGCATACTGATTTTCTGTCCACTCCCGGACATTTGTTGACGTTGACTTAAGCTCTGGGGAATAGAATTGCCGAAAATGGGTGCACTTACATTATCCACATACTGGCCGGGCATGGTTTGATCGTAACTATAGTTTGGAATACCTGACGCTATAGATACGTTAGCAAGGCACTCGCAAGGCATGTTTATTCTACGAGTGTCAGAAGAATTTTGTTGATGCCTTGGATTGGCTCCCTGCGATAGGCTTCTGACGTTCTCCATTCTTCTACATGATTCACTGACATCAGAGGTTGGCGGCATTGTCATTTGATCGTCAGTCATAGCCCCTTTTTTCATAACTATCAAAGGTAGGCGCGAAAATGTCGCTGATATTCTCAAATTGAGTCGTTTGGTGACGTCTACTCCGAGTTCTGCCCCGGGAAATACGGGATCCTTGACTACCAACAGAGGAAGCCGATATGGTGTTGATATTTTGCGATGGCATTGTTGGTTGCTGCTTTTCTTCTCTCTTTCTCGCTCTATAAGCGTCTGAACCTTCTCCAAAAGAGGGCATACTAAGATCGGTAAGATATTGGGTGGGTATCGATTTTTGATTTTTACTTTGAGACGTGCTTGGCTCATTTTTTTGTCTTCTTGACGCACTAGAAATTACTCCAAAAGACGGAAATGCAATATTGTTCAGATCTTTTATTGTTATCAGTGCAGATGTCGGTTGTGTGACATTTTTCAAGCACTCCGAGGGCAAAAATTGTTGTCTTCTCGAGGATCCAGATACTCCTCCAAAAGAAGGCATGGAAATGTCATTTAGACACTCCGAAGGCATAGTTTGTTGCCTTCCTGACGGCCCTGATATTCCTCCGAATGAGGGCATGGACATGTCATTAAGACACTCCGAAGGCATAGTTTGTTGCCTTCCTGACGGCCCTGATACTCTTCCAAATGAAGGCATAGACATATCATCAAGGCACACACAAGTCATAGTTTTTTGCCTTCCTAATGATCCAGATACTCCACCAAATGAAGGCATGGACATGTCATTCAGACGCTCCCAAGGTATAGGTTGTCGCCTTCCTGACGGCCCTGATACTCCTCCGTATGAAGGCATGGACATATCATTCAGGCACTCAGAAGGCATATTTTGTTGCCTTCCTGACGGTCCTACTGATCCAGTGAATGAAGGCATGGACATGTCATTCAGACACTCCGAAGGCATAGTTTGCTGCCTTCCTGATGGTCTAGATACTCCTCCGTATGAAGGCATAGACATGTCAATCAGACACTCTGAAGGCATAGTTTGTTGCCTTCCTGAAGGCCCTGATACTCCTCCGGATGAAGGCATAGACTTATCATTAAGGCACACACAAGTCATAGTTTGTTGCTTTCTTGAGGATCCAGATACTCCTCCGAATCCGTTGATAGTTTGTTGCCTTCCTGATGATCCAGATACTCCTCCGTATGTGGCCATAGTTTGCTGCCTTCCTGACGATCCAGATACTCCACCAAATGAAGGCATGGACATGTCATTCAGACACTCCGAAGGCATAGTTTGTTGCCTTCCTGATGGTCTAGATAATCCTCCGAATGAAGGCATGGACATGTCATTCAGACACTCCGAAGGCATAGTTTGTTGCCTTCGCGAGGATCCAGATACTCCAGCATTTGTAAACATAGTTTGTTGCCTTCCTGGCGGTCCTGATGATCCACAGAATGAAGGCATGGACATGTCATTCAGACACTCCGAAGGCATAGTTTGTTGCCTTGCTGATGGTCCAGATACTCCTCCAAATGAGGGCATGGACATATCATTTAGGCACTCAGAAGGCATAGTTTGTTGCCTTCGCGAGGATCCAGATACTCCACCAAATGTGGACATACTTTGTTGCCTTCCTGACGGTCCTGATACTCCTCCAAATGAGGGCATGGACATGTCGTTCAGACACTCCGAAGGCATAGTTTGTTGCCTTCGCGAGGATCCAGATACTCCAGCATTTGTAAACATAGTTTGTTGCCTTCCTGGCGGTCCTGATGATCCACAGAATGAAGGCATGGACATGTCATTCAGACACTCCGAAGGCATAGTTTGTTGCCTTGCTGATGGTCCAGATACTCCTCCAAATGAGGGCATGGACATATCATTTAGGCACTCAGAAGGCATAGTTTGTTGCCTTCGCGAGGATCCAGATACTCCTCCAAATCCGTTGATAGTTTGTTGCCTTCCTGATGATCCAGATACTCCTCCGTATGTGGGCATAGTTTGCTGCCTTCCTGACGATCCAGATACTCCACCAAATGAAGGCATGGACATGTCATTCAGACACTCCGAAGGCATAGTTTGTTGCCTTCCTGATGGTCTAGATAATCCTCCGAATGAAGGCATGGACATGTCATTCAGACACTCCGAAGGCATAGTTTGTTGCCTTGCCGATGGTTCAGATACTCCTCCAAATGAGGGCATGGACATATCATTTAGGCACTCAGAAGGCATAGTTTGTTGCCTTCGCGAGGATCCAGATACTCCACCAAATGTGGACATACTTTGTTGCCTTCCTGACGGTCCTGATACTCCTCCAAATGAAGGCATCGACATGTCATTCAGGCATTCATAGGGCATATTTTGTTGCCTTTGCGAGGATCCAGATACTCCACCAAATGTGTACATAGTTTGTTGCCTTCCCGATGGTCCTGATACTCCTCCGAATGAAGGCATGGACATGTTATTTAGACACTCAGGAGGCACAGATTGTTGCCTTCGTGAGGATACTCCACCAAATGTGGACATAGTTTGTGGCCTTCCTGACTGTCCTGATACTCCTCCAAATGATGGCATAGACATGTCATTCAGACACTCCGAAGGCATAGTTTGTTGCCTTGCTGACGGTCCTGATACTCCACCGAATGAGGGCATGGACATATCATTTAGACACTCAGAAGGCATAGTTTGCTGTCTGGTTGGAGCTTTTGTAGTTGTTGCTCTTGAAGCATTCCTCAAAGGCCATTTTTGAGTTGTGTTAAGCGACATGCTGCGTCCATAAGAAGGAGCTCTTTCATCCGGTAGACATCCGCAAGGCAAAAAGTTTGTTGTCCACTTACAGCATTAGAAACTTCTCCATAGGATGGCATAGTCATATTTTCTAATCGTTCATTGGTTCCGTATGAAGGAGCTGATATATCGCAAATATTTTGCCCTCGACTAGTTCCATAAGACACCCTTCGATTATAAGATGGTTGCGTAATATTATTCAAGAATTCTGATGACATTGTTGGCTGTCCTCCCGAAGCCCCTGACACATTTGCAAAAGGATGGCATGGACATATCTTGCAAATATGGTCCAGACACTGCTTCGAATCTATTACCAAAAGAAGGTGCTGACTCATCACAGATATTCTGTGATTGCATCGATTGCTGCTGCCGCATAGGTGGTCCTGATCCAGGTGCACCACCTACTTCTTCACATGTCATCATCCTACTGTTTTCATAAAAAGGAGCAGATGTTTCGAAAATGTTCAAAGTGGCCGTAGAAAAATCAGGTCTCTGTTGGCTTTGCGCCTGCGACATGGTGTTTCCATACGATGGCTGAGTGATGTTATCTAGACACTCCGACGGCATGGTATGTTGTTGTTGCGACACCATATAAGATGGCATGGGTATATCCTCCAGATAATAACCACACTGATCATCTTCCAAGCTCTGATATGCGGGCTGAAAAGCTGATGACATTTCATGGCCAACGGCATACGAGGGCATCGACACATTGTCCAAGTACTCACAGGGCATATCAGACCCATAAGTAACCTTTTGCGTGTATGGACTACCCGATCCCCTGCGTGAGTCTTGCGCAAACGAAGGCGCAGAAATATCATCCAGGCATATGTTGGTACCAAACGAATTTGGAAAGCTCTGCGGGTTAACACGCGTGCTCATTAAGGGTATGGAGGAATCGTCGTTAAACATGGGCATTGAAATATCTTCTAGATTTTCTGATTTATTTTTAAGGCAACACTTTGCACGGCATGAGCCTGGCGGACCGTCCCCGCTCTTTTGTCGTCCAGTATTAGATACCTTACTGGTCTCCTCCACGTGACTTAACATATTACCGCTCTGGTCCTGATGCCTTACTACCCTGCGTAACGAGTGCTGCGTATGTTGGGAAATTCAAGGTATAAAGAAAAATAACTATTTATACTAATTTTTTCTATATATATTTTTGTTGGAAACTTACCTCAGATCCCATAATAGATAAAATGCCGCTGTGTTCCATGCGTTCGCGCAACCCATCAAATCTATGGATTATCTCCTGATAAAGACTATCCATATATAGGTTTCGTTGTTCACTTCCAGGAGTCACAGTCCTGGTATTTCCGTTCATTTGTGAATTTGAATCATCCACCATTTGTTTGGCCCCTGATTTAACTTCAGATGGTTTACTGATTTTCGAAGGCAGTGGCGGCGAATTTGACGTTCATAACCAACGTTTGTTTGCCCGCGCAGCCTTGCGGATACAGTTTCCGAAACGTTTTGTGGGCTATCTCGTCATTATTAATTTAACGATTGGTAATCGTAGGATACCCAATAAACGAGTGCACTACACACTTTTCGGGTTTTTCAAAAGACTCGAACTTTCGTTTTCCATTTATCCAAACTAATCTTGGGGGGCTATAATAAAACAGATTGTTCACTGCATACGGGCCATTAATCGGGCTCGGGCGTATCTTGGAAATCTTTTGAAAAAGCTCAATACATTTTTAGCCTGAAAAAAATTTTGTACTTTACAGTTCTTAAATCGAATCTAACATTGTGGAATCTAACATTGTTCTCTGTGTTAGCCTGAAAAAAAAACTGTTCTTTATAGTTCTTAAATCGAATCTAACATTGTCGAATCTAACATTGTTCCCTGTGTTGCCTTTCTTCGGATTTGTATACCCTTCGACCATTGAAAATTGTCAAAAAGGGTATACTAACTTTGTGCCAATGTATGTAACAGGCAGAAGGAGGCGTGGCATACCCCATAAAGTATATATATTCTTGCTCAGGATCACAAGCCGAGTCGATTGAGCCATGTCTGTCTGTCTATCTGTCTGTCTGTCTGTCGGTCTGTCTGTGTGAACGCACAGATCTCAGGTATCATAAAAGCTAGAGTTAACAAATTTGGCAGGAAGACTCCTGTGTACTATAAGCTGATCAAGTTTATTTGAAATGTTAGGTGCCACGCCCACCGCCTTCGTAAATCAAAAATTTAATTTTTCAACTCAATTTGTAATCGCTGTATAAAAGCTACAACTTTTTGAATAAATTATCTACGTATTCTCCAAATTTCAATCTGATCGAACAATAATCACAGAAGTTATTTAAGAATGTATTAGCATAAAACCAAATGAGTCTATCAGCTAACAAGAGCGGCGGACGAGCACGAAGCGCGAGCGACATCTGTCGGGATAAATTGTAAAGCATGTGCATATGTATACATATGTATGTGTATGAATTTAACAAATTAAACTACACGGGAACATAGGTCGAAGGGTATCCCACTGTCGCGTGCTGCGCGACTGTTGCTTTTCTTACTGGTTTTTAATATATTATTAATATATTTAGTAAATGTTTGTATGTAAAGGCTCTTTTCTGAAAGTTGCAGTTTTCAATTTGAATTGTGTATTCCTTTTAATACTAAAAATATATATTGAATTGTATTCCAGTATTGATTAAGCAAATGTCAATTAGTATTTACATATAACGATTTCCATCTTATGTCTTAGTTGACATCATTATACAACACTCTATCGTCATAACTGCTTCGTCATTACAGCAACCTGCAACCAGAGATACAAATTATTCTCAATATTTACTTACGTGTAGCTGCCTCTCGACTTAAAGGAGTTGAAAAAGAATGCTCTCTGCAGTGTATGATGCCATGCAATCATTCGATAAGGCTGAATTGTCCTTTGCATTTTCAGTTTCCTTAATCATTCAGAGATTTGTTTGCCATATCCCGGCGATTTCAGACACGACACAGAATTCAATATGCTCGTTCGCCGTGCACACAACGGGATAATTAAAGTGCGCGGCGAAGAACGAACGTGGCACGTGGCGAAACGTCGCCACGCGACTCCCGCCGCGACGCCTCGCCAGTCTCACCTCGATCCGGCACCAGTTGTAGAACCAGAGCCTGGGCAATCCAGGGCCGCGATGTCATTACATTACAATTATCAGTTGCAATAAAAAGCGCCACAACTCAAAATTTAATTCAAGCCTCGCAGCGTGCAATTGTTAAGTTTCATTACGTTTGGTCGGGCAGACGGGCAGGGTGCAGGGCACGGGGGAAAGTTGCATCAGACGGATGGAAAACAGCAGAAGCTGAAAAATTGCAGAAATTGCATCGTTTTCGAGTATAGTGCATATTTGTCTGCTGCTCGCCAATTAAGCGGGCATCCACACACACCCGCACATATATCAATTAATTACTTTTATGATTCCCATAAAGCCCACAAAACTCTTTCGTGCGCCTCGACTCTCGTAATGACAGCTGCAAATATTTGGTTCAATTGCGACCGCAGGTCAAGCATTGTTTTCCCTGCATATTTCCTGCCCGGTAATTCATGCCAACAGCTGCCGATTGCCCTCAATATAAGAACACCCACAGATATACATACATATATATATGGTCCATATAGTGTGGGAAGTCAAGGTCCGAAAGTCAGGTTCCTTTGCTGTATTTTCACATACTTAACTTTTAATGAATTGCGCCCCAGCAACGTGTTAACAAATAACATTTTAATTACAATGTACAGCAGAACTGGTTCTATTTCTTGAAGATTGGAAGAGTGTTTTATGAGATTCAATGTATATTGTTGTAACAAGGTTTCAAATTAATAAAGGTATCGATTATTGTGTCCCATTTCGCTATGTTAGCTATAAATTCGAGGGAGTTAGTTGTGCTACAAGGCTTCTTCATTTTATAAAAGGAAAGATACTTGCTTTCCCTTCTCTATAGAGTCGGAGAAAAACTTCTTCCTTCTCAAAAGACGTTCCCACCAGCAGTAACACTTTTAATTCAATATGAACTAAAAAAAACAATGCTCATCCACAACACTTAATATAGTATATATAATATCGTATCGTGCTGTGAAGTTCGAAATTGTTGCAATAAAAACAAACAAATGCCAGTTCCACTTTAGCGGTTTTTCTTTGTTGTAATGCAGTCGGAGTGCGGAGTGCTTTACATTGTAGATAAACAATAATTAGGCACATTTAAACACACGCAAATTAACTTGAACTCGTGTGTGGGTGCATATGTGTGTGTGTGTGTGTGTGCGTGTTAGCCGTGGCAGCGATAGAATGCTGTATGTGGCCCCCTTTGGGTGTGTGAGAGATGCGAGGTAAGTGGACGGTGCCGCGGGGCAGGGTGCAGGGAAGCGTACGCTGTAAGGGTGCCAGGGGGGGCGGGGGGTGGGGTCATTACAGATTTATCGCAGCGCAATGTAGGTGTGTGCGATTTATGCACAGTTTGCTGAGAGCGACAACAGTAACGATGCCAACAAATCACAGTACCGAACAACAACAACAATAACAACTACAGTGAGGGGCAAAAACAACAATGATGATTATGTGGCATTGGTATCAAGAAGAAGCGCAACAGCAACAGTAGCAATAACAACAACAACAACAACAACAACAACTAATGGCCAACGGCTTTGGGTACAATGGCAACAAACTGGGACTTATCGTGCTGCGTGTGTGTGTGTGTGTGTGTGTGTGTGCTGATTGCCCACACATAATATGCGGCAACCCTACGGCAGCCTCTACTGCGACTGCTACTGTGGCTTCAACTGCGGCTCCAGTTCCTGCTTGCTGCTGCTGCTGTTGCTCCGTGTCCTTGTTTCTTGATGTCCATGTGCGCATTTGGCTGCTGCTTCTGCTGTTGCTGTTGCGTATCACTTAATGTGCGGTCGGTCAGCTTGAAGCGGAAACGGAAACGCCCCACAAATCGTGGCCTAATGATCGGCTCTTATTTAATTAATTGTTGATAACAGTTTCATGCCCAGGCGGAAATGCGTCACAGGCCACGCAGGCTGCTGCTCTGTGCGAGCCAACTCGGCCACAGTCAGAGCCACAGCCACACTCAATCTGCATCCTAATGTGTTGAGGCTGCTTTTGGCCCACTTATCATACTGTGATTATGTTCTCTGCATTCCATATTCGTTCAAAACTACAACTAAGGGTTCTATCATACGTTATAAATAATAATTGATTTACCTTTTAGCTTTATTTAGTTAATACTTGTTGAAAATTGCGGATTTGCACGGCCGACCGTTCCTATATAGATTTACTATATCTTGTATGAATGTAATGCGATATCGGGTGTGTGTGAAACAAGGAACGTTATAATAATTATTATCTGCTTAAGGTTCAACTGATAAATTAGACAAAGTAACTAAACTGGCCTTTGGCGTCTGCTGTGGATCAACAATGAAAACATTATATATATAAAATGCTACGTCAAATTAATATAATTCAAAGAAATGTATTCTATATTTATGCATCAGAGGTAAGGATCAAACAAGTATCAATTGCACGCATATAATCTACATCCCAATGTTGCCATATTTCTACCTAAATTAACTTGTAGTGTAGCTGCAGCTGGCACAGATCAGAATGGGAATTCACTTTTGATAAGTAGCCATACGTTACACTGCTTCTGACAGGCACTGTGTACAGTTGTGCAGAGTAGCATGCACATGCTTCTTGGCAGTTCCTCATTGAGTCAGTTAGCAGTTGTCAAATGGCTGCCTGGGGCGGGTGTTGGTTACAGTGAGGAGATCATTACCAAAGGGTCGTCGGTTCGCACAAATTGCAACAATTTGAGGCGAGCACTCACCCCAGTTCTTCATCAATTGCAACTTTTATAAACTGTTCAACTCAAATTATATTTACGAGCGGCCACAAAATTTTGCGCATCGCACAAAAATTGACAAGGGGCATGCGGAAGAGGAAGTGCAAGCGGAGCCAAAGGGATGCCGAGGTTGAGGATGGAGTTGGAGATGGAACATTTACGAAATGTGCAAAGCAGATACGCCAAGAAGCCAGACGCTGCGGCGTATGTGAGAGACACTTTCTGTGTTGCCAGAGTTGCCACTGTCGTCGAGTACCAAGGCAGAGTACCCAGTGCCGAGCCGAGCCGGGTGTCGAGTATTGGTGCGATTGCATGCGGCATCATTAAGCGCACCATTTTGGGTACTTAAAACTTTTGCATCGCGCACGCTGTTGGTGGCACTTGCAACAGCAACAGTAACAGCAACAACAACAGCAGCAGCATCAGCAACGACAAGCGGAAATGCACAACTCGCGCCCAGTGAAAGAGACGTAATTTTTAATAGTTTCGCAATTAAATCGTAAAATTTAACAACTTTGCGCAGTTCTTAACGAAATTGCGTTGGGCGCTGCGTTGCGACGCGCAAAATCTCTGACACTGATGCATTTCCGTTTCCCTGTCGCCTAACTTTTGCCTGTCAGTGTAACCAGCCAACAGCCAACAGGCACCAGCGGAAACACTTCTCATCGCCGTCATCGCCGTCATCGTCGTCGTCGTCGTAGTCGTCGTTTCTGTTCGGCGCGTAATGAGAACATTTCGAAGTTTGTCGATTCTCTGTAGCTTCGTCGATATGGTTGGGTTTATGCCATGCTCGCTATATTTAAATTAATTGCGTTTAAAAAGTGTTTATGGTATAACAAAATGTTGCCATAAAAATACGTTTATACGATTTATTTTCGGAATAATCATTGAATTTATTTGATGAAGTGATTTCAAAAAACTGTTAAAGCAACTCAATCAAATCTCACGCCTGTATTTAATTGCAAGATTTCTTTAGAATTTGGAGACACTGAAGATGAATGATAAAGAACATATACTAATGATATAGATATGAACAGATACTAAGATACTTAAGATACATGAATCATTCATGTCGTATATCTGTATGAATGGAGTGTACCGCGTACCTTTAAGAGCGAAAGATACTAAATTTGCAGGAAGGTTGCCGTTTATCATACGCACAATATAAATATATTGAGCAATGCATGCCACGCCCACCTTTGTTTGCATACTAAGTCAATGATTGAAGGGTATAATAAATGTTGTACTCTTAATTAAACAACTTGCAATTACATTTTAATTATATTTCAATTAAATTCATACATAAAAAAATGAAAGTTTTCATGAATATTCCGAGTTATGGATCTGAGTTTTGTACAAGGCTCGCACATAAATCCTGCGACCGCAAATGTTTTTGCCAAGAAAAGATTCGAGATGTCAGCGCCGGCGGAATATCTCGATGTTGGCCATAATTTATTTGCACAATGCCAAAGCGCAGAAGAAGTAAGGAACAAAACGATTCGAGTCGCAACGAACCGAGCCGAGTTCAGTTGGAAATTCAAAGTAAGAGCGACTGGCAGCCAGCTCTACTGCTGCATGGAACAGCCTGGACAACAGTGGCATCAGCCTCAGCCTCAACTTCAACTTCAGCAGCAGCAGCCGCAGCAGCAGCAGTAGCAGGAAGGTGCAATTTATAGGAATTCCATCAATTCTAAAAGCGTGCTCTGTTCCAATTTCGAATCAAAGGCATCCAACTGTGCCGTTTGACCCGTAGCACATGGCAAGAGCCATGGCCGGGCTGGGCTGCTGCGCACTGTGCACTGTGCACTCTTTCCTATGCCGTTCTGTGCACTTGGCTGACCTCCACCCGCACTTGGTCCTACTTGGATACGGCACGGACGAGCGGGCTGTACAAGCGACCGCTCATCATAAATACAAAGCAGGCGGGCGCTTTGTCAGTTGCCTCGTTCTGACACTTTTATTGGCTCTCGTGTCGCTGAAAGGTGCTCACCACGGATACGCCAGCCAGGCAGCCCGCCAGTATCGCCAGTGCGCCAACTATGCTTGCCACGCATCCTGGCCCATCGCCTCCATTCCTTCCTTACCGGCACCAGCCGTACTGGACGCAACGCACGTCTTTGTGCAACGCAAATGAAATTGAAAATTTTTATGATGCCATCGCTGCCGGAACAAGTTGCCTGCTAGGGAAAGCGGGTTGATGCGGGATGGTAAAGGGGAAGGGCAAGGGGAAGGGCAGGGGAAGGGGGAATGGGAGTGATGGACATGGGGCAGTAGCTTGCTTGCTTGCTGGAATGCTGGAAATTTAAGCAGCTGTATAAAGTTAGTTAATCTGCTGCTGATTAAGAAGCGTCAAGTTTGCTGGCATTTACGGTATTGAGGGCGTGTGCCCAGTATAATTTTAATAGCATCCACAATGGGCGACACGCGCCACTCCCACACTCCAAGCAGCCATGGGCCTCTCCCATGTTTATGAGTTTTCGCTGCTTAACCAAACTGCAGCTTAAATATTATACGAAAAACCCAAAACTCAAACTGAAACTCAAAGTCGCAGGCAAGTCAAGAGGAGTCGAGACGAGTCGAGGCAGGCGTTGCTTGGCGATGCTATGCGAATTTGCATGCCCCAAAAGTAGCTGGCAAGTAACCAGCTTAACCTCAAAACTTTTAAATAAACTTTGCTTGCTTTACTTTTGCATATTCTTGCTGTTGTTGTTGTTGTTATCATTGTTGTTGCCTTTTGCTGGCAAAATATAGCAGAGTGCGCCCGCGCAAGCGGCATAACTATAACTTCCGATTCCGGGAGATACATGGGGCAGGGGGGGGGGGGGATGGGTGAGTGCAGAGATGAACTAAATATACATATGTATGTATATAACATATATATGTATGCAAATATATAGCATACTATATAGCGCTGGTGCAACTTTTCGCCCCATGTTTTTTTTTTGTCGCTCCCACTTCGCGCTGCGTTTTTGTTGCGCGTGCAATTTGCATGAGCGGCAAACACCCACGAACAACTAACAAGTCCTGCTTGACAACAGCAACAGCAACAGTAGCAGCAGCAGCAACAACAACAACTACAGCAATGGGAGTGGCAAGCAAACTTCCGGCTGATGAATAAGTGTCTGCGTGGCCATGTGGCTGCGCCTTGGCGGACTGCTGTGGCGGTGCGACGGTGGTTGTGGCACAAGGGTAGAGAAGAGAGAGGGGAGGGGTAGGGGGGTAGAGGGAGTGCTGAGCGGGCGTGGCTGTGGGGCGTGACTATTGCAATAGCTTGTTGTGTGTTATGTGTGTGCGTGTTTAGTTTGTTTAACTGTAAAAAATAATAAAAACAACTTCCTAATTGCGAAAATAAAAATCAACAACTGCCGCAACAGCAGCGTCTACAACAACAGCAACAACGGCAACAACAACTACAACAACAATGGGCCACATTGCACTGGACCATTGTGAAATATTTGTCTGTGAGATATAGGAGAGACAACAAGTTCTGGCAGCGAGCAGATGAACTTATCTATGATTACCATTAAAGTTAGCAATGAAAGCTGATGATCGAAGTTGTTCAGTTCGTGAAACATTAAAACCCGCGTTTGTTCGGATTGGCAGAGAAAATCCGGCTAAATAAGCTTTACTGCAAAAAAAAGAACCAACAATTTGAAATATTCTAAGTAGAGAAAAATCTGTCAATAATTATATAGATAAATATTTATAAGTTTTCTAATGATATTGGTTATTGTTAACCTTGTTATTTTTAATTTATTTGTATTATTTTAAATTTATTATTTTATGTACATTGATTAAGGGTCAAACATACATGTAACTATACTTCTGCAGAAGGTATTTTAATTGTGATCATATGTTTGCAATGCAGAGAGGAAGACGTCGCCGTAGTCGTATTGTAAATACATATGAATATGTAATGAATAAACATGGAAAGAAACTATCATACAAATATAATCTTAAAAAGCGTAATTTAAACTGGATATAATTATATATTCTAATATATATACTATATGTATTAATGTATAAATGATTAGCAAAGAAAGAAACGTCCACTTTTAAGCCATAAGCTGCAAGGTTTTCAAATCTTCAGCATGAGGAATGTAATTTTTTTTTGTTTCTTTAACTGACTTTGTGACAAGACTTATTTGTAGTTGTAATTTATGCGCTACGCCCACTGTATCTGCTTGGGCGGCATTGAAGCCATGCCACAGTCTGGCATAAATTTAACGCAGAACGACTCGGACTTCCGCTCTGACCGAGCGCAATGTTGTTATGCAGCCTGTGCGGACGTCTCGCTCTCACTCTCTCGCCCTCTCTCGCTCACCCTCACTCATTATGCATTGGCTCACTGGCTGCGGCTTTCAGTCGCGTCTGTGTATGTAAATGTGTGTGTGTGTGTGCGTGTGTAAAAAATACGGTTTAACAAAAAGTAAGTGGGCCCAGGGCACACAGCAGTTTCAGCAGGCAAACAAACCAAATGAAGTTATACAAACGCTGATAGCGCCAGCAACAGCAGCAGCAACAACAACAACAGTAACAAACAACAACAATAACAAATGTGAACCAATGCAAACGCAGAGAGCGAACGAAGCGCGTCGAGTCTCGAGGCCTGAAAAAAAAGAATGTCGGCTCATATTAATTTCTGGTATCTCAGTGACGTTTTACATGCGTACTGTGTCATGTTGTTGTTGTTGTTGTTGTTCTGCTGTTTGTTACTGTGCTCAGTTATACATATGTATAAACATATATCTATTGTTGTTGTTAGTGCTTGTGTGCTGATGCTGCTGCTGTTCGCTGTAGTGCGTTCGCAGTACTAGCAATAAATTTGATTTGTTTAGCAATTTGTTGCATATCGCATTGCGCATACGCCCCGTGCATTCATCTCCACGCAGTCACGTCTGTCGTCGTCGTCCTTCTCCTTGTCGTCGGCGTGTATGCTGTTGTTGTTGCTGGTGCTGCTCTCGTTATACGCCCCACTCTACGGTCTCTCTCTCTCTATGTGCAGTTGCTTTAACGATGAATAACGTGGTCTGCTTTGTTTTTCCCTTTCGCTGGGAACCCCCAAGTTTATGCGACGTTTTATGCACTACAACTGACAATAATTTATATTGAAATATGTCTGTATATCCGCTGATGTGCATTAGGTGTGTGTCTGTGTGTGTGTGATTTTGCTGTCTGAGCGATTGTTTGCTCCCAGTGCTGCATACCAGGCGCATACGCAATATACAATACAACCCACTTTGTCCATATGCAAATATTGTCTGTATTTCTATTTAGTGTAATAAATTCAATTAAAATTTAAATACATAACTTTTAAATAGATGTAAAAGATATATAGAAACATAAACTATATTATTGCCTCAGTTTGAAGTGGTATGTGTAGAGAATGTAAGAATCTTTGCCATGCTATATATTATATATTATGTTGTTTCTTTGTTGTCATGTAGGTCAGATATTGTATCTCTAATTCTTTTATATTTTATAGCTTCTTCTTTATAGCTCTGTTCCTTAATTCGTCTTTGATTTGTACTGTCATTTTCTGTTTATCCACTTATTCACGTATGTTTCTTAACTTTCTAGTATTAGTTTCCATTTAGTAGTTGCAAACTTCGGTCTCTATCATTGCCTTCCTAATTGCTAATGCAAACGCAATTTTCATTTGCCCCAAAAAGGGCATAAATTGTGGCATCTTGCTAACTGGTTCGCTACTCTGCGGCAATTGGGAACACTTGCAACAAATTGTGAAGCGCGCTCCTCCATCCCCCTGAGGTGAGTCGAGGCTGGGTGGAAAATGCGGCAAAAAATTGCAATTGGCTCTTGGCGCCAGTCCCTTGGCACTTGCCACTTTTCTCTTGGCACTTGGCACTAATAATGTCTTCGGCTCTGTGTGTTCGTGTGTGCATTTGAATAATTAATAATAATTTAGCATACATTTAGTTTAATTTATTACTCAATTAGGTCAACGCTTTTACGATTCAAGTACGCTGCGAATTCTCGTCGCGTAATTAAACAATTTCAGGCCACAGAAGACGCGGAGCCAGAGACGCAACTCTTCTTGGCGTGGACGTCTTTGTTGCCCGACACAGTCGTTGTGGCAGTTGTTGTCCTTGTCTGTGTGCTGTCCTTGTCGCTTTTCGCGCGACGCGTCATTAGGGGACGCTTTGTGTGTAAATTTGATTTCATAACATTTTGTCAGTACTTCGCCTCGCTTTGCAGCCTTTACGATGCACATAAATTTAACGAGCGAGTTGAACTTATAAATAGTTGACAAACTGGCCCCAGAAGAAGTGACGATGACGCTAAACTTAATGTTGAGCTTGCGGTTTAGACAGTGGCATTGATGAGGTAAGGGGAACAGAGAAGGTAGATACTATGCTAATACTTATAAAGCAGTCGCGAATGAAATTAAGTTGATTTGTTGTTTTGTAAAGTTTTGAAGAGAATTAAGTCATTAATATACGATTAATAACAATTGATCTCTTAATGAGATATTAATAATAAAGATTAGCACCACGTAAAGCCATGAATACTACACATATGTTTACATGTATATACATGTACATATGTATGAAAGCATGAAACATCTTTGCATTTTGTCTGGCAAGGCGAGAAAATGTTGAAAAGAAGTTTCATGAAAGAAAACAACAACATTTCGGCTGTGAGCAGAGCTGGCAAAAATATATAAAATTTCGTATCTGATTGAATAATAATGTGTGCTTAAGGTTTTAATGTGCTGCTGGCAGCAGCTGTTCGAAGTCCTGAGTCCTGAAATCCTCTCTTCAATCTCGCAGTCTCTGTGTGGCTCTCAGGCCCATAGGCAAACCCAAAGTCAGCTTGTCTGTCGTATTTGCTTTGTCTTGTGACTTCCGATGGCGCTGTAATACTCACCCACTCCCTCTCTCTCCAAGCACTTGGAATAAAAAATGCAAAATTACAACAACATTACAAAGAAAGAAAAAACGGCAACACTGGGAAGAGTCGCATCATTGGTAGCCAAGACTCTCAAGTTTCTCCCTCCCCATCCGGTTGCCATTCCCAGTGGGGAATTTGTTTGTCTGATGCTGATTGCCAAAAAGTAAGGCAAGGCACGTTGAGCAGAACTACTAACACACGCAGGCACACACACGCAGGCACACTCACATACGTGTGTGTATAGCACAATACATTGACAGGACACATTCACTAGCAGCGCTCAAGCAGCTGAAAAAATTGAATTTTCTTATCGCACGTTTTCAAATTAACCCAAACAGTGCCAGCAAAAGAACCCCACGGGTCCAGCACACTCAACTTCCCATAGGGCCGCGTGTCAAGCTTATTTGAATATCTAATACCGTTCTTGCCATCATCTCACACTTTTTCTTTTGCCGCAACTCTCTGCCTGCTCTGTGCCTTGTTGCCCCTTGGCGTCTGCCGGCTATCATCATTAGCAGCACATTTAGATAGACACCCACATGTGAGATCTTTCTACATTTCCCAAGAAGGGGAAACAAAAAAAGAGAATCACACCAAAACGAAAACAAAAAAACTCGTTATACTGTACTGTACAGCAGATACCCTGTACTTAAACTAGATAACACCAAGTTAGTTATCCATTTGTTCTATACATAAATATGAAGCAACTTCCTTTGCTATCTATGAAGGCCTTGCAGCCACCGATAGTTAGCTAATAAACAAATGAGTTAATTAATAGTATATAAATGATATATGTTAATCGATAGGTTAAATTGTAAGGCTATCCACAAAAGAATAAAAAAAATGGAGAATTGTATTATAGTTGAACTGGCGCAGCGTCAAGTCGCAGAATTTATAATAAAAAGATAACTTTGTGAAGCTTTATCGCATATAAGTATTTAATTTACCTAATTTTAACTTACTGTGGCTTTGCTGCTTCGACCTACATCTACATATAGATATATGATAGTTTACAGGATTCACAAAAGTATCGTGCTTTATATTTCTTACTTTTCAAGAGTCAAGTCGTTTATGCCCCATGTTCATATTGTGTAAAGGGTAAATATAAATGAGAAAAACTATGTCGCATTAGTGCGCAGTTGTGATTTTACTACTATCGAGTTTGTTCAAATGTTGGCATTCAAGATCATTTTCTCAAAGTAGTAGATTTAGTTTTATAAAAAACACACTTGACCAAAGACTGAATAAAATTTTGTATATTTAAAGTGACATATTTATAAATATCTTGAAGAACCACAGATCATTTTGGATTCATACTTTACATTACTCAACTCTGTAGGGTTAAGGTGAATTGTGACACGACAAACAATATAATATTCCAGACCAATATATTTGAAAACTTCCATCTCTTTAACCTTTCTGACCTATATAAAATATAAGCGTTTTAATCCCAGTTTTGCCGATCGTGAAGCAGAGTGCACTAACCTGCAACATATATCAACGACGTTGTCCTGATATTGATCCTTAATGTTACCTTTGGGCTTGTACCTACATATCACGACTTTTACTCCCTTATTACTAAAACATCGAATTGGAGGTTATGTAATATATGCTAGTGTTTGAAGTATGGTAGTTTTCGATGCTCACCCTTTTGCCATTCCACAACCCAAGTTAGTTGAAGCATTCCAGACCAATTGGGTAAAGTGTTTCGTCATTTCAGGGTCGTCTTGCTTTCGTTTCTCATATTGGTAGTACTTTTTTTCGCGGTACCACCTCGCAATGCAGCAAAGAGGATCTCCGAATGTAACACAAACATTCTCACCGGGCTTTTCCTCCGGCTTTTCGCCTGGTTTTTTGGTTGTTTGCTTCTTGTCGTCTTCTTCTTCTTCCTCCTCATCACATTCGCAATTTTTCTTTTTGGCTTGCTCCTGAAGTGCAATTAATATTAAATTGATTGTAATCTTATTTTTGCTTAGAACTTATCATCAGACCCAACCTTAGCATCCTTTTTACATTCTTTGCTCAGTTCCGGGTCCAGCTTCATTTCAACACTGCCGTGTTTATGCCGTTTGTTGTTGTGCTCTTCCAGCGCATCACAGTCGAAGTCGGAACTAGCCAATGCTTGAGGAAACTAAGAAAACAGTTTGTGAATAATGAGAGAATGAAGAGTTGAGTAAGTCGCACAACTTACTATTGTTATCGTTAATAAAATCCAAGGTAAAAGCAATTTAATAAATAACATTTTGAATTTTTTTTTTTTTTTTTTTTGCCGAACGGTCAGTTTTCTGAATTTTGAGTTACACTGATATATTTTATGAAAGTTTGGCATGACTTTACTTTTTGTTGTCAAATTTATCGGTTCTGAAATCTTTCAATGAGGGTAATATTCTATAATGATACTTCAGGCATTTATTGTACTCAAAATTGTCCGTCAAAATGACAAACGATTTTCCCTTATCAGTTTATTTTTTTTAAAGGATAATGCATTTTTGCATTAAGGTTCTTAAATGCTCATCTGGAGCCATGTGGCGTTTGCCAGGCTGACGGATTACCCAAAAAGCAAACCATGTGGTTGCTGTGTGATGTGCTGCAAGGGGGGGGGAGGGGAAATAGAGCGGGTGGTGTACGCAGTGTGCGAGTATGTCTCAATTATTATGGTGCTATGGCGAGAGCCCGAACAGAGGATAATGTGATGCGTTCGTATCGACAACGACAGCAGGATAACTCTATTAGTGCGTCCTGTACTGCTTCCCCAGGCTCTCACAATGGTTCCCACCCACACACACAGTCACACACACATCATTAAATTTTTCGCTCTGGTTGTGTGTGTGTGTGTGGAGTCGCGGCAATAAAAGATGGCTGGCAGCAAGGCTCACACTCATGGGTTCTGCTTATCCACTGAGTGTCCTGCGATTGACAGCTTCAATGTGTGCATGTCTGTGCACGTTTGGGTGGTTTAATGTGTATGTGTGTGTATGTGTGTGTTGGGTGTGAGTGTGGGTGTGTGTGTTGAGAGGGTGCCAAACGATGGATGAGTTGCTGCCGCAACGCATGTGGCTGATGCTTTGGGCCATCATTGTTGACAACAATATCAGCGACAGCAACTGCACCACCAACAACAAGAACAACAATGACAACAACAGCAACAAAAACTAATACAACAACAACGGGAGAAGTTGGCTAAAACGCGGTTGCCAGTTGCCGTTGCCAGCAACGACAGCAGTAACAACGACAACAGCAACAATAACTACAACAACGCGAACGGCAACTGCTGCAACTTACTTTGTCATCCATTCGGTTTGGTTGTAAAATGTCAATTTGGACCCGTGACGAAGATTTATTGTGAGTAGCGCTTCAGTCTGATAGGCGTGTTTAAATATCCCAAACGCCCCCTACCGATAGTTGCCAGTCACATCGTGAACATTGCTGAGCATTAGCATATGCGGAGACGAAGGTTGCGAGTAAAGAATGTGGGAGATTAGCAGGAGAAATAAATAGTAATCTCTTATATAGTTAGAAGAAGGAATACGAAAATGATAAGATTGCAAGTACTACTGATTGTAGCTAATTATTAATATTTATCATAACTTGTTTTTTTAAATAAATTCAGCCACAATGAATTTAACTTTTCTTAATAAATAATACTTATAATTCTTTATTAATATGTTACCGTAATTGGCAATACTAATTTTTTTTAATTGGTATATAATAAAATACTATTAATAACAATATAACATACATTTAATAACTAGTTATTCTTGATCTTAATTAATATATATAAGGTATAAAAAAATACTATTAATAACAATATAACATACATTTATATTAAGAAGTTATTCTTGATCTTAATCGACTGTGATATACCCGCTACCCCCCCTGACCATAAGTTATATTTTATGTCATATTTTGTGTTGCATACTTTACTTCTATATTAATTTTCTGATCGAAACCAAATGATTTATATTAATTTATTAGCTTTACCTTTAGCTTGACTATTTGAATTACTGTCCAGTATATCTCTTAGCAGATGTTTCAGTTTCCCATTCAAAGCTATTTTTTTGTAATTCCTCTCGCAGCTTACGTGTACTTCTGTCGCGCAATGAATTTTTCTGCCGCCCATGACCAATTGATATGCACTGCAAGCTTTTTATGGAATGCGCCAATTCAATATAAGTTTCCAGAACGAAAGCTAGCCAGGGATTTGGCTAAAACTAAACTAATTTCAACGAAACCAAACCCGATACCCTCTGTCCTTGTCAGGCCTGCATTGTATGGGGTTTTTAGCGTACAGTGCGATTCAAAGCGCGAGTTTTGTGTTTGTGTGTTACTAGTGTGCGTGTGTGTTAGGTACTGTTTAGAAATGCCTGAGTGGCTAAAAAGTTTGGCTCTTGCCTGGTGCACTGTGCACCCGTGGACAAAGCCGCAGTCTGCGTTAGAGTTTAGCTAACCAGCTGGCCCTCTGTTCAGGTTGGTCTAGCTCTAGTTCACAGGCAGGGTCACCCCCTGCCCAGCCCTCACTGGGGCGAGACGCGTACAATCCTTGGTGCACACCCAAATGGACACGGGTGGCCCAAGAGGCAGCCGTGACCGACATTCGATGAATTGACCAATGCAACTTGTTATTTTTGTGTGCAACAGCGCGTTTCATTTGCTGCTCAGTTAGCGGGCTGCGGGGGTGGGGGGTGAGGGGGTGAGAGGGCGAAGGCCGGCATCGAGGGAGGTGTGAGAGACCTTTGAAAGTTTTCCGTTTTGCGAGTTTTTCTGCCATTCGACAGGCAACGTCTGTTTCACCTGTTTTCTGCTGTTGTTGTTGTTGTTGCTGTTTGCGTATTATTGCCTCTGGATGGGAAATTGTTTGTTTGTGTCTTGTGCGTGTAGTTGGCTCTGTGAGTGTGCGTGTGTGTGTCCGTTTGTATTTGTGTGCCCAGGTGAGCATGAATTTAACGCTGACAATTGTGATTTTCATGTGATGGCATTGGGAAATGTGGCCCAGCAACGGCAGAGAAGAGATGGAGAGAGGAGAGAAGGGGCAGAAGAATATGGGGAAGTGAGCTGGCATCGGCCAAAGGTTTTAATTAGATTTCACTTCATTTTCAGCTGTCACTTAACGTCCCTCCAAACACTCGCATGAGCGAACTATTGTTCTTCTCCTGCTTTTTATATCACTTCACGTAAAAATTGATTTAAAGCAAAGGAATGAGGGAGATAACATACTAACATGCTCTGTACGATACCCTTGACAATGATTAAACTATACTTAAGCATTAAGCTGGGATAGAAACATATCTATTTATGTTGTTACTATATTTATAAAGTCGAATATATATTACAAATTCATTTCAGCAAAAGGAGTTCAGGTAACTCAGTCTTGAAACAGTTGCAGATGTCAATCAATGCCTTATAATATTGAGTGTATAAATATTTTAACACTTTATATACATAGGCAACTAAGTAATCCATCGTTCAAGACATTTGCAGGGTATTTACACACAGCTGCGGGGTTTCCTGCAAAAAAAAAAACTAATTATTTATACTTGAGTTATTTTACTGGACAGCAACTTTGACTTTGAGTTAATGAGTTTCCCACGAGTTTCAGTTCAAGCAATATTTAAGATTTGAATAGAGTCTACGGTATAAAATAAGTATCCTTATCCGATTAGGTTAAGTACTCCATAGTTTCCTCTCTAACTCTCTTGCTATCCCTTGATTAAAATAAAATCATTAGTTTGGTTTAATCCTCGTCAGTATTTGTTGCTTTGTCCGTGCACTTCTTGCGACTTCTTTCGGTTTAAGGCCTCCGCAACTCGCATTAAGCTCGTTTGTTGTCGGCATTAGGTTCCGTTATGAAGATGAATTGTTGCCGTCGCATCTGAGTCTGCGACAAAGCCCCGTGTATCTGCGTGTGTGTGTGTGTGTATGTGCGCGTAAGTGTGTGGGCATGTGTGTGTACATGCGGGAAGCGTAGAGGCGCTTGGGTTTACCTTTCAAAGTTTGCTGCCTGGGGAACTCAGTCTCAGCCGGCTGTCCTTGCTCACTGGCTCGTCTGTTTGTGTTGGTTAGTTGCGTCCGGGTTAAGTGCTGCTTAAGCGCTTCTGTAAATTTCATCTATACTGCATGACTGTGGACAATTGTGCACCACTGTGCACACTGTACCAGATGCACTGCGGGTGGACAAATCACTCTGTAGACGCTAATGAGGCATGATTCTGGTGTAGGCGTAGTATGTAATAAAAACTAAGCATCTTACTGTGTAGTGATCGAAGGGGATGAGCTGGAAAACATGTTATTCGATAGTGAAGCATCTTAAGTACTTGCTGGCAAAGAGATAAGGCATCTCATATCCAAGATGGGATACGTTTGATTTTGATATTCTAAATAATAACAATTTAATGTCAACAACTTCTTTATCGAGCGTCCTGTTCCAGTTTCTTTTCTACTTATCTCTCTACCAAAGTAAGCTTTTCCTTTTGAAAGTACTAAATAAGTGCTCTCACATTTTCATTATTAATATTAGATCTTCGTCGTTTTCATATAGTTCTGTCCTGAATTACTGAACATACTCAAAAATACACAAGTACAAATATATACAAATTAAATCATGAACGAAAATTGTGATTCTTGTTGTCGGGAATGGGATTGCAAGTGTGAGATCCCTTCTCCGTGCCGTGCTAAGGGTCTGCCCATATGCGAGCCAGAGGTAGTTCTTGAGCCGGAAGAGGAGAATACATACGTGAAAGTTGTACCGCCAGAGCCCACAAAGACGCTGCTCTGCGATTGTGTGTTCCAAACCGAAGAGGACATCGGCGATGATGAGGAGGAAGAGCTGAGCTATAAGGAGCCGCCGACTATTGACAACGAGCTGCAGCTGGAGGATATACAAGAAGAGCTGGAGAAGAGCAAACGGCGTGTGGAACTTATCGATAAGCTGCTCCTGCTGAATACCCCCGAGTGCCCTGCGGACGATCCTTGTGTGGACATAAAGGTTGAGATAAACAAGCACTCAGTGCCTCCTTCGGTGCTGCAGTTGCAACGCAACAATCACAAATTGCAGCAGCAGGTCAAGCAGCTGCAACAGTGTTGCACGGCCGCTGACGTAACGGTGCGCAGTGTGCGCAAGAGCCTTTGCCGTGATCTGGAGGCGGCACAGAAACTGCAGCAGCGGCTCAATTATATGAACTCATTCAAGCTGCAGCTGCAGCATCAGCAGGACCTCTGCGCCCAACGCTATCGTCACTTGATGAACGACAAATACGATTGGGATGATTGCTATAGATTCATCACCAAGCTCGAAAATTATCCTATCCCCAAACCGGGTATAGTCACGCGGGCGAAATACAGCAAGCAGAAGGTCGAGGCCCTAGCCCGACTAGATCAGACTAGGGCGTATGTTAGGCAGGCGTACGACGATATCTCTAATGTGGGCCCCGCTTTCTTTATCGGCCATCTGGAGCTGCCTCGATTACATCTCGGGTTTCTAAGCAATCTGTAAGCTCCACCCACAGGACTGGATGTGAACGCCTTGAAAGCAGTATCAGAGCATTTTTGAAGCGCAATGAGCATCTCTTTCACTAGAATTTAAGTTGCATCTGCTTCAAATTGTTCAATTTGTCAACGGGGGCTGAGAGACTGGGAAGAGGGGTGGGGGGTAAATCAGTAGACGACGCCATAAGGCGACAACGGTCGACCTACTCTTCATTTGCATTTGATGGCAAATGGGCGGAGAGGGGGACGGGGTGAGGTGAGGCAGTCGGGGCAGAATGGGCAACGCCTTGATTATGTTGTAGCTGGGCGTGTGCTTGACCATTTTTGGGTACGAAAGGCGATGCCACGTGACAGCAGCTGCTCGAAATGGCGCCATTTTTTGTCGGCTGCCGCCTCGATGCTGTCGGCCGTCGATGCTGTCGAGGCTCATGTTCTGCGTGTGTTTTTCGGCTGTACAGCAAAACGTATTTAGCATAAAAATTTACGATAATGATGCCAGCAGCAACAGCAGTAGCGGCAGAGGCAGAGGCAACGGCAAACATCGCCATCAACATCGGACACAGCAACCTCAAATCCAACATGCCCCGCACAACAATAAGAGAAATATGGTAGCCCAAGCAGACAGACCAAAATCTAACGAGCTGACTAGCTAAGCTGCGAGTAGAGGGAGGGGAGCAGTTCAAGGGGAGCAGGAGGAACACACTGTAAGCGCTGCGGTTAGAGCAAATGTCATTGCTCTGTTAACGCAAAAAGTTAAATTAATATTTTTCACACTGAAGTAAAAAACTTCTACACTGATTTTTCTTTTTCCATTCTCCTTTCCCCTCCCTCTCTCCGTTCTCCCCTCTCTTCACCCTCCTTCGGCCCTGTGTAAATTGACGAATTTTGCGGTTGAACCGCAGCGTCAAAGTCAACTGTTGTCACTTTTGCCATTTCGGTAGATTTTTGAGAGATTTTCAGAATTTCATATTTCATGTCGGTCGTTGGTTTTGTTTTGACATTTTTAAAGCAGATTAGCAAAGTTTTCCCCGCAGTCATTTATTTAAACTTTTCTTTTGACAAGCACGGAGTACGAGGATGAGTGCGACGACACCGCAAATCTCTACAGGGAAGTGCACCCCACCCCTTTCTGTAAACGAAATTTGATATCGAGATAATCACAGTGGAATATCGAATAGGTCGTTGACTAAACGAGAAAAATATGTTGAGTTTCGTGCAAGAAGCAAGGAGAACTTACTGAATATTTTGTTGCCGGATACAACAAATTAGCTGAGCATAAAAAAAGTCAAGAAATCGTTTAAGTTTGGCATGTCTTGCATGCATAAATTCTGTGTGCCAAACCTTTATTTATTAACAGTTTCGCTTATCATATTTTCAATTTTTTTTCTACATAATTGACGTCAATTTCATATTCTATGGCAGTCGAAGTCAAGGCCGTCTATCTGCAAAGTTGGTTGAAACTTTTGACACACTAAGCATCTAGAATTAAAGTTTAGCTGACTAAAGTATGGAGAGTTTGAAGCTTGTCTCAACTTTTGCTCTGGCCATGGGGTTGCATTATGTATGCGCTGGCAACTAAACTTAACTTTCAGTGCAAAATAATATTTTAAATTTGATAGGTTTTTCTTTGTTCTGTGTGAAGTTTTAAAGTTCAATTCATAAATTGTTGCATAGTTAATAAAGTACAGGATGAATGAGTATTGTGAGACGTGCCATTCTACAAAGATAATATTAGAAATTTATAATACAATATTACTTATAATGAATTGTGTTTACAGTTTATGTTTACTCTAGTTACACTTTCGCACGATAGTTCGTGAGCTCTAATCAGTTGAGCTGTTTAGTTTTAGTTTATTTTATTTAGAAGGACTTTCATACCCTGCACAAGAGGAAGATCTAACTTGTGCTAAGACTAATTTGAATATCGAAGTTTTACTTCGTAATACTCTGCGATGCTCGTTCAGTGCTCTGGCATAGTTGGTTCCTGTTGAGGGAGCAGTTGGTGCAGGTAAATAAAAAAACTGCAAACAAATGCACGGGCAAAGCGAGTATTTTGGTGTTTTATTCTCTTTATTTATACACAATATATACGTATATATATAAGTAGGTGGTGCTGCACATCCTGTAGCAGTTGGCTTAGGTGCTCTCTGCATCCTGCTGCCGGCTGCAGTCGGTTTACACGACATGTGGCAGCGCCTTCCTCTTCGTCAGCTGCGGGCGATGCTCTGCAAATGCTTCTATAAATTATTCATTTATTTCGTTTGAGATGTTTGATGTGGCAATGCCGGCAACTGCTTAAAGGATGCCCCACACACACACACACTCACATTCACACACATTCTGATCTAAGAACAAGTTGTGCGCAATCGGGGGTTGCCTTTGCCCGCATTTCATTGAGTTCATTCATTTTTTAGCAGCTTTACCGTTGACTCGGCGTTACCACTGCCTTCCCCCTCTGCCAAGCAACTACTTATTTTCCACTCCATCCCCCTCTGCATCCCCCTTCGCGTACGTCTGTTGTTTTCCACAGCTTTGCATAAATAAGATAAACACAAGTATGCGCACAGAGCCAATCGCAGAACTAAGATCCCCCTTTCCCCACCATTTGCACGCCTTCTGCCGTTCGCTTGCTGCCTACTTAAGGAAGAAACGGCTTGCCAGTTGGACTCGACTTGACTCGCCTTGACTCGCCTTGCCTCGTCTCGACTGGTGTGATTTATTTTGCACTCACTGTTTGCCAAAGTAAAATTGATTGAAGCGTTTGTTGGCGCTCCAATTGATTTTCACTCTGGCTTTGCCATACCCCTCACAGCACCCCCCCATAATCCCCCAGCTCTACTTCCTCTACTCTTGCGTACCACACTTGTCTTCCGCTCCTTGGCTGACGACGAGGTTCCTCCTCCTGTTTACAGTGGTTAAATTAACTTTGGTCAATTTGCATTTTGTCGAGTGCTCGGACATTGCATGCATTGAGCTGGGCTTGACTTAACTCAACTCAACTCAACTGCGTTCCCCAGCGCAACCACAATGCAGCTTGCACTGCAGCACAGTCTGCACAATGGGATAATAACATGCATAACTCGACAATGAAAGCAACTCGGGAATGCTCGATAGCGAAACAATGGGACAAGTGGTCGCATATCGTATTGTGAAAGGGAGCAACTCAGTCAAGCACACTAGATAGTTTTAAGATCCATTACTAAATGTTAAAACACAAAATTTCTGTGTTTATAATGTGATGAGATTGCAGGATAGGTTTACATTAAGAGTAGATCAGTCTACATATTTCAATAGATAGCATACATTTATAGTTTAATATAATGGATAATTGTAATACAAGTATTTTTGATGAAGGTGTGTTATATAGAGGAGAGCTTGAGCAAAATCCATTTACTTAAGTGCTGAGATCTGCACAAATCGTATTGGCTGTTAATGCTGAGCACGAATATATGTGCGAATGATCTGGCAACGCCGAACCAATTGGCCTAACCTCACTGTCGATGGACTGGCAACGACGTAGAAGAAGCAAAATGAGAGAGAGTTCCTGATACGGCATGAAGAATTAAGTCCTAAAGACGATCAAGTTAAAGATTAAATAAACAACGATTTTTTAAATTAACTAAAAAAGGAACTAATTTTTAGTTACATTCAAATTTTACTAATTAAAACCATTCAATTGTATAAAAATATACGTGTTTTTTTATACCCTTCGACCATTGAAAATGGTCAAAAAAAGGGTATACTAACTTTGTGCAAATGTATGTAACAGGCAGAAGGAGCCGTGGGAGACCCGTTAAAGTATATATATTCTTGCTCAGGATAACAAGCCGAGTCGATTGAGCCATGTCTGTCTGTCTGTCTGTCTGTCTGTCTGTCTATCTGTCTGTCTGTCTGTATGAAAGCACAGATCTCAGTTATTATAAAAGCTAGAGTTACCAAATTTGGCAGGAAGACTCCTGTGTGGATCAAGCAGATCAAGTTTATTTCAGGGCCCACAACATATAATTTTTGATAAATGAGGCTGAAAAGATACAACTTTTGACTTTAAGTTGCTGATGAAATATCTACGTAGTGTCATTACCACGGCAATAATCACAGAAGTTATTTAAGAAAGTATGAGCATAACGTTTGTCAGCAACAGGGGAGGGGAGCGAGCGCCATCTGTCGGGATTAATTTCAAAGCATGTTCATATGCATATGTGTATGAATTTAACAAATTAAACTACACGGGAACATAGGTCGAAGGGTATCCCACTGTCGCGTGTTGCGCGACTGTTGCTTTTCTTACTGGTTACACAATAAGTTTGCCATGATTCTTAAACTAATAATTTAAACCCAAGTCTCACATATATTTAGTTACAATATTTTAATATGAAAAGTTAGTTCATATATACACAGTAGGGATTCTTAATATAAGTGAAGGTATTTTGACTTTCGAATAATTATAATATATATAATATATACATACAATATTATATTGTATTTTATGTATATACAACTCCTTGCTATACGAAATTGTAAACATAAACACACGCTAGATTCCTTTAAGGAGGGATTTGTCAGTCTCAAGGCAATTCACACGCGAGTAAATGTGCCAACCTTGTGCCCTGTTACTTGCTGAATTCGATGGTGTAGAGTGTGTGTTTTCTCAGCTGATTTATTTATTTGGTATTTTTTGTATTCGCTTTTTCTGTTGTTTGTTCTGTCAATTGGTGGGGATAGTTGGAACTTAATTGCTGACCAGCGCTTGTTAAATGTTTTCCACTTAAAAGCGTTGCCTGTCGGAGGCAAAAATGGCAACAATTCATCACATGTCGTGCAGTGATTTTATTAAGTGACGCTGATGGTGATTGAAGCACATCTGGCACATCAACACCTGGCAGAGGCGCTGTTAAGTGGTACAGGACGACAGAGGCAGAGGCAGAGGCAGAGACAGAGGCAGAGGCAGAGGCAAAGACATCCAGGAGAACAACATGAGCTGCAGGCCGCATAAATCTTGGCTGTCAAGTGCACACAACATCTAAAAAGGGAACGACAACAACAACTAAAGAACGTTGGTGAGGAGAAGAAGGGGAGATGAGTAGGAGGTGTAAGAGAAGTGGAATGAGTTAAAAGCTGAAACAAATTGCGAACGCCCTAAAAATTATGCAGAATAATCATATCTCTCGCATATAGAAAGATTTGTACGCAGAGATCGCCGCAAGAGAAATACAAACACGCAACTGCAATGGCATTCGGGTTTATGAATGAGCATTTATCATAATTAAAAATTCTGCCCGACTCTGCCGACTGCCGACTGACTACCGGCAAAGGCGACTGTTCCACTGAGCGACCGTGCGACTCTGTGCCCCGTGTGCTGTTTCTGACCTAAGACATGCCGCAACGAGTGCGTCACACGGCACAGCAAGACCACAACAACAAACAACGACAAGAGCACAAGGACGAGGACGACCGCGAATACGAGTGGCAGTATGAGCACGAGGCATGTCAGCCTGACGTAGCGTATTAACGAGGGGAGCCATTGCTCCATTGGCTTCATTTCGCACTCAACAGCTGTTGCATTGGGACACTTTTGGGACACATGATGGCAAAATGAGCACAGTGCTGGCCTGGTCGCACTGATGCCACTGCTTGCGCTGGCGACTCTCTTAAGCCTCGGCCTGTTGGTGAGCGCACACTCAGTCTGAACTCTCTCCAAACACACCCAAATTGTGAGTGCGCTCTTAAGTAGGCTATGATTTTTGCCATAAACCTCGCTCGCGCTCTTTTGGGCACCCACATTCGTTCGGCCTGCGTTGCTCGTGTTTGCCACAGTCGCTTCGGCTTTGGCTTTGGCCGACATCGTGCACCGTGGCCGTGTGGCTCGTTAGCGAAGTGTCGCCACTTTGAATGCCGTCGTCGTTGGCTTCAGTTCGCAGTGCGCAGTTCTTCACCTCGTTGTCGCTATCCTCGTCGTCGCTTTCGCGTAGAGTTCCCACGTAGCCACTGTCACTGGTAGCGTGGCGTCTGCTCGATTTAATCAGTGATTAGGATGTTGCATTTGCCACTAATCGAATGAGCCAAGTGAGTGCCTCGTGCCGAGTCATCGCCAAAGAAAGCAAACAAAAAATAAACAACAACACCAACAACAACGAATTATTGAGCCAACACACACACGGTTAACGGGCAACACGGTTAACTGTTGAGGAATAACGGGTGACGTGACGTGACGCTTGGCAATCAGAATTTTTGCCGCGCATATTCATCCGCTGTGAATTTCAACAATAACAACAGTGTCTGCAGATTATACGTGTCCGTCGGCGTATGTCCTGTATGCGGGTGTGTCTGTCTGTGTGTGTGTGTGTGTGAGTACGGGCCGGATTGTATGAATATGCGTATGCCTGTGTGTGCGCGCGTGTGTCAGCGTGTGTAATCCAAGAAAATCTGTCACGTGCTTTGGATACCTCTTTGTTCTACTCCACACGCAGCGAATTTATTGAATATAAAAGGTGAGCGCAGCGACAACTCGGCTTACCATACTCACTAGCATATAGTATATGTAGCTGTCTGTGTGGTCTGTATGGATGATAATCATATGGGTTCGCTCTGAAGACGTGACACGTAAGCATAACCGGCTTAACGAGAGAAATTCAATAATTAAATGGTTGCCAAATCGGAATTAAGAACAATCGTATCAGGATAAATCGAGGAATCTTGAAGTACTTTGACATAACAGAACAACAGTTATTGTACTTACTTTATTGCTCATAGGGATAATAAGGAATGGAAATTGAACGGAATCGATTTATATAAGTTTAAATTTTTTCAAGTATAAGAAAAGTGTGACTATTTAAATATTAAATTTTGAATATTGCTAGTCTGAAGACAATAAAGTAAAGAAAATAGTACAGAAATTTATTATAAATAACACAGATATTTTATTTTTAGATTAATCAAAGTGTATGTCAAATCTTTCACCATAACAAATAGGTATTCAAACTTAATTAAACTTTGCCATGCATATAAAGTATTGTTTTGAAACTTTAGAAGGCACTATTGAATATGTAATTGTTGTTGTTAATTTGTTTCATGCATTTCCATTCCCACACTACAGTGCTGTCAACTTCAGCCGCTGATAAAGGTTCGTTTGTCGACGTTAAACTAAACAAGGGATCGGTGTGAGGAACGTTTAACTTTCATGGGCTTAAGTTGGCCCAAATTAAATGACAAAATTTGATTATTCTCATGCACGCAACAAACAAATTTGTCGCCCTCTTTCCTGTAATGGAAACCCCAAGAGCATAAAATAAAGCGGGCGGTTGGAGAGGAATGAGGGAAGCACCAGCAGCAGCAGCAGCAAGTATTGGACCCAAAGCTGGAGCAGATCCCGGGCCAGGAACAGGTGCCTCCAACTTGCAAACTTTTCCCCCCAATTGTTTATTTAACAGCTATGAAAAAATCATTAGGAATTTTTATCATAACTTCAAAGGTGAAATTCCCATGAAAAATGTTGAGAAAACTTTTTAATGCATCGACCAACCTCCCGTTCCCACAAATACACACACACACAAACACACACACCCACACATACCCCAGTCAACGTACCCATGATCCTCGAAAGAAACTAAAACAAAAGCAAATGATTTTGAATGCAAAATGAAAATAAAATGACAAGCAAAAGTGCCGTACGCAATTTGCCCTCGCATTATGCTTTATTCTCACTCGCGCCGTCTACTTTATCATGAATTTCACAAGACCTTCTCCTCTCTCTCTTCTTTGCCCCGTCGAGTCTCTGTCGCTTTGAGCCAAGTTAATGTAATTTACGCTCTCACATTTTTAAATTGGCCATGTTTTCTGGTTTGCCGCGTGTCCCGACTTCACTTCAAGTTCGTTGTGCATTAATAATGTAGTTGTCGTTTTGTTCCACTCGTTGTTTGCGTTGTTCACGTTGTTGTCGTTGTCAGACGCAGGCAGAGTGTGCCTGCCTGTCCGCCCACTCTCCCATTGCACCCAGCTTGCTCTTTTTTTGTAGCATGTAATTTGATTTTGTTTTTTGTTACTCACTTTCGGGCTAGAGAGCCTGAGTCCGACCTGCTCTGCTAACCTGCTGGCCACCAACGGGTGGGAATTGTGGCTGCAACTCTGTCATTTGCATGGCTGCACATTTTATTCACATACCCTGGAAAGGGTTGCCAACGGGATACCATGGTTACTTACATAGAAGGTAAGCTACTTAACAATCGAGTCGATATTATAGTTTAGTTGAACAAATTTGTATTAACGAACAACTGACATACATTTTATCAAGTCATTTTTGAATTTTTCTGACTGAATGAAATACCCTAGTTTTTATTTATATTTACTTACAATATTCAAAAGCTAATCAAAATAACCTTAACATAAAATATACTTAACTTGATGATAAACCATTTGTGGTGTATATCTTTATACAAAGTATCTCACAGTCTGGCAAAGTTAATCTGTTTCTTTTGATGGCATATCGTTTATGAAACAGAATCTGTTAATCGCCGTTGTGTCCAGTTCACGCCTGGCACAGCTGAGCACAGCGCAGAATTTTATTGGTTAAAGCAATTGTCTGGACTTGATTCAATTATTTCTCGGACTGCCGCTTGCCATAGCAAATAAGGTGACAGTGCCAGGATACAGGTAGTTTATTTTAAAGCATATCACCTGTCAACTTCAAATGTTTTAAGTAAATTTTTGGCTAGTCTTAGATTCAATTAGACTATGAATTATGAATGAAATTAGATTTGCAGTTTGCTTAGGCTGATTTCATTAGTAGACGAACTAAGGCGAGGAACAAATCTGGAGCTGAGCAGACATGTATGCCCAGTCATCTCAATCATGGACTGCTTTCTTTGGCGACACTGTCAAGGGAGAAAATAGATTGTCGATTGTGTTGCTGCGCTCCCTCTCTTTCATTCTCTTTGTCGTCCTCTCGACTATCTATAGTTCATCATTTATACACTTGTCCACTTAGAACAAAGGGCTAGCAAATTTCATGAAAAATTATATTAAACCGGATTTGCTGTTGTTGTTCTTGTTGTTGTTTTTGCTTATTCCTCTATTATTTCCCAGTTACTTTTCATTCCTGTCCTGTCAGACGGTCGCCCTCATCCATCTTGTCTGTCAGTCGCTGCGTTTTGTCCTTTCCTCGTGACTTAGAACTGCATCTGCGAAAGTTTACAAAGTAGAAAACTCACCAAGAGCTCCTGTTTCATCATCGTTTACTGCCTTCTTCTTCTTCTGCCGCTGTTGCTGCTGCTGCAGTGTTGCTGGGAAAATTCAGAATAATGAGGAAACTAACGAGCCAAGACTTTTCCATTGTTTACTGGCGCAAAAATTGCGCGATTATTAATTTTCTATGCTATTTTGCAGCCTTTTTTGCCGTCGTCATCGTCGTCGTCTGAACATCCTGCCGCCTCCCGCTTGCTTCCTCTGCCCGTCTGTCTCCTGGCAGTCCAGGCCGTGGGCCTCATTGCCAGACGCTGTCGACACTTCTTCGTCGCCGTTGCTGGGCCGCGTTTTTCTCCTCTGCTGCTTGTTCTGCTGCTGCCTTTGGCAGCAAAATTTTTTAATATTTTGCAATATTTGCCGCGTTTTCTTTTCGACGTTCTTCCTGCGTTTCCTGCTGTGTTTCTTTCTGCTTCTTAGCAAAGGCAGCAGCAGCAAGTGAGCCATGAAGTAGACCAAAAACGCCAGGCAAATGTTGCCAACAGCTCTGGAGTAGTTGGTATTTCTCCCTTTTCTTTTTTTGGGGTAGACTTCATTACTCAGCTATGCAACATGTACGAAATGTTTTAGCAGACACTGTTCCCACGCACACGTCTGCGTTGTTCTACCGTAAGCTGACACAATTTCCGAAGTTTTAAAGATGCGAAAATCTAGACTTAAAAATATATTTAACAATCTTACTTGATGTTGTTTGCATTGTGTTGCAGGTAATGCTCTCTAAGTAATGTTGCTCAACAAATTCTCTCTTATTCAAAAAGCTTCTTATACTGTTTCAATTCTGTACTGGTGTATGCAATTTCCCCTCTTTCTACTCTATAAATATCATCTTTATACAATATTCTTTCTGCAATCCAACACTTGTAAAGCCGATTTATGTTTGTATGTATGTATTCGTCCATTATATTTCTCCAATTATTCGCAATGTCAGTTACAAATGTAATGGATTATTATTTTTGTTTTTGGATTTTTCGCTAAAACCTTTTCATGTTTTTCAAATAATCTCGAAATCCTAAAAAACATAACAATTGGTTGTAAAGCAATTGTACACGGCTTGCAAATGAATTGTTTGGGAAATACATTTCTGAAAAAAAAAGCAGTTATTCAATGTGAAAATTAATTGAACCTTTGGGCTGAATTCGAAATCCCATAACTCGTATAAATTGCCATGTTAGAAGGGGTACTCGGTCCGTGGGGCATAATACAACTTGTGCAGCTGCTGTCAACTGTACAGTACGATATATAACAATCGCCATAAATTGCGCTATATCTATCTCTGTTTCTCACTATCTCTCCCTCTCTCTATTTGCAGGTGAGTTTGGTGTTCTAACTTGTCGCAGCACTTGGACGGCCTTCAGAGATCGTGTTGCCTGCTGTCGCTAGTATGTAAATAAATTTTTAATTCAAAATAAACATGGTTATTAACTTGCACCCTTGTGCGTGTGTGTATGTGTGTGTGTGTGTGCCAAGCAATATCCGCCAAGGCAAAAAATGTTTGGGAAATGGCATCAAATCCAATTAGTTAATATGAATTTTTGATGAAATCACTTCCGCTTCAAATATGAAAAAAACTTTTTTTCAGCAGTGATTATCCTCATCATTCTGCCCAGCCTAGTGACCGTACACACACACACACACACACACACACATAATATGCATGTTATATTTCAGCAGAAAACTTTAGTTCCATTGCTGTTACTTTTTTGTGTGTTGCAAGTCATCGAGTTCTTTTTGCGCTTGGCATAAAATTATTTATTGTTTGGCCACAATAACCGCAATTTGCAACTTTTTGTGGCACTTTGTCGGCGTGTTGTCAAAATGTTTGTGCGCCCGAAATATTTAAATATTTCATTTGTCGCATGCTCACGAGGAGAGCGGGAAGGGAGGCTTGCAGCAAATTAGTTTACCGACGCCTGAGCCGCGTGCGTATACTTGATATGTGTATACGTAATATTTCGTGAATTCACCCACACTACGCACGTACACCCAAGCACACACACCCACTTATACACACACACACACACACTCGCACACCTTCAGCTGTACATTTATTTGTTTGCAGCTGCCGCCGTGGGCGAGTTTTCCCTTTCATTTGCTCGTGTTCCCGTTGTTATTTTTTGTGTGTCTGCATTTTTAATTCGTTTCTCATTTCTCGTTTCTCGTTTTTCGCCTCACATTGTTTGTTCTGTTTAACTTTTTCGAAAATGTTCCATTTGTTTCGCCTTTCTCCTCAGTATACAGTATACAGTATACAGTATGCATACAGAAATTGATATAAAAATTTAACGAGCTGCGGTCGCCTTTTTCATTTTGTTCTATTCTGTTCTGTTTCGGTTCTGTTTTATTTTGTGCTACTCGCTTTGATTCGTTATTTGTGCTTGCTTTTGTGTTTTGCCAAAAGTGTCACGCATTCTTTCGCTTCGCTTTCAGCTGAATTTGCCATAAATTAAAGCCTTAGCAAACGGCTTTTTTATCCCACGAGATCTTTAAGCTCATGGGTGAAATTCGACTAGTTTTGCATAGAATTCTCGATTTATCTATGCAACAAATTTTGTGCACTCTGATCGAAATAAATTAGGAGTGCTGTTGTGGGTGGGACGGGGAGTGTGCTGTGAAACATCAAAGAATAATTAGTTTTCCGCATTATTTTACAATATTTACACATGGACGCAGACTGATGCATAATTTAATTTTCCACATTAATGAGTTTAATTGATGTTGAAGGCTTCCAAATGGTCCAAACTCATTTAAATTTATTGGTTGACGCAGTGGGGAACCAACCAGCCGCACTGTCCACCCACATCAACTCGCACTCCTCACCACGCCCATTTATCACGCCTACTTTACGTATTTTACGGCAAGCAAAATGACAACATGCAACATATTTGGTCTGTCGCATAAAACAGAAATTAGTTAAGCTCATTAAATGTGAAAAACTATTTAACTATTTTAATTAAATAGTGAGAAAACAAAAAAGTTGCCAAACAACGCACAAAAAAGTGAAAACTTTTTACAGAAAATTCGCGCAAAAGTTGAAGAAAAACCCGATGGCCGAAGCGGCAAAGGCGGCACTCAAAGCTAAAAACTATGACCGAAAAAAACAATCGTCCAACATAAAGAATGATGAGCATTTATTTGTCGAACATTTGCTAATTTTTACCATTTGTTCGGCGGCGTCTACAGTGGCTGCAACAATATATCACCATTAAGCAAATTATGTACTCAACTCAACTCGACGATTTTAAATGTTTTCTCTGCTGTCCATTGTTCAGAAAAAAATACAGTATGTATATTATATATATATGCGAGGCAGGAATACAATGCGACAAGCGAGCAAGACGAACATAATGGAACAGCACTGCACAGTGGGGCGAGGTGTTGAAAAAGGTGTTAGGCAATTTACATAGATTTATGAGGTAAATATAAAGTGCTCGGGATATTTACGATATACGTGTGTAGTACAAAATGAATACCCTGTTATGCGATGAAAGGGTATAGAAGAGGACTAGACTGTTTATGCCACAAACATCATATTTCATACATTGTATCTAGATCATTTCTGCTGAACTTAGTTGTCGTATTCAAAAGCTCATTTGTAGTGCAATTGTCAATGGTGTGAGTACATTTCTGTCCCACTGTGCAGGTGTCCATTATGGTTATTACAACGTCGGTTATCAGCGTTACCTGTGCGGCATCATTGACACGTTTTCTGAGGCACTTTCTCCGCTGTTCCTTCAGAGCTGCGCGATGCCTTCGCTGATGGTCTACTGTGGTACACCGGGCAAGGTGTAAACATTTATGAGGGTCTTTTTGTGGCAACGGTGGTGCAGGCGACACAAATTTATTTCTAAACATTTACAGCGGGAACTCAAAGTGAGTTCCCGTCCCCTTTTTTATTCCTGTTGTTCTTCTCTCACTCCTCCCCTTTTCGTAGGTGTTGCGTATGAGTGCGGCCCGCTGCTGCTGCTGCTGCCACATGCCACATTTAGTATCTCACAAATTTGGGCATACCACATAGCAACGGGGGGAGCAGTTTTTTGGGATCCACCTCCTTCTCCTCGAGTCCCTCGCACACACAACAGGCACGGGCACATTCTTCAGCGACCACAAATTTTCGTGTAGTTATTTTTCTTGGCTTTTTTTTGTTTCTGTTTTTGTTGTTGCTGTTACTGTTGTTGTTTTTGCTGTGCCTTGCTTGTGTTTTTTTTTATTTTGTGTTTTTTCGTCGCTTTCCCGCTTAGTTGCAAATGTGTGTTATGTTTTATTTTTACAACTTCCTTTTGCGCAGCGCAGCAAAGCAGCACAGCCCGCCACGCCTCCCCCCCGCCTGTCCGCCCCAACGACGTCGAAAAGTGAAAAAGTGCCAAAAAACAACAAAAGCAGATACAGCAAACGACAACAAGAACAACAACAACAACAACTACTGCTTTGGCTGTTAAAGTGTTTCAATTTTTTGTCTCCTCTCTTCATCTGCATGCGACTGTGTGTGTGTGTGTGAGTGTATCTTTTCCGCTTTGAAATACGAGTGTATCTGTATCTCTGCGTGCTTTTTTTTCGCCTCCCATTTTCGATGTTCGCCACTCGCATTGGCACATCCGGAGGACGAAGTGCGTCGTCTTCCGCTTTTGCTTTGGCGCAAATTACAGCGCATAATATTCACATTACGTCAGCGCATTTGGAGTGTGTCGCGTCGTGTGTCTGTTTGTGTGTATGTATGCGTGTGTACATATCCTATGATTGCCCCATGTTTTCGATGCCTTGCGCCTTTGGCCTCTGGCATTCGTAATATTGCGATATGGAAATCAATATTCCTAATGGTTGCCATGTGACATACATTAACACATTCAGACACACACAAACACACACAAGCACTCTTCTATTCCACCTATGCAGACTTATTAATAACAAGTCACAGCCCGCAGGTAGCCCCATTAAACCTGTAGCTATTTAAATGACTTGAAGCTTTACTTTACTGACCAACTAAGTTGTTAAGAACACAAGCAATGTAGATGGAAGAGCTCTTAGATAACAAACTAATAATATAATATGTTAATTGCATCTAATCACATTGAAAGAAAGAGCAACAGTCGAGCACACTCGACAGAATAATAGAATAGAATATCCTATGTGCGACAGTAACAGATCAAATGAAGCTCGTGCTCGCCTGCCTCCCTAGTTGGTGTTATGCTCGCACTTTCTTAATAAGCTCTGTATTTATTGTCCGATTGAATTAAAATTTGGAAAATATGTATAAATCATAGTTAGATATTGACGTTCAAACAGACAGACAGAGATTTGCACATAGTTAGACCACCCTGTAACAATTTTCAATAGTCGAAGAGTATAATAAAACCACATTTACCTTAGCTAGTTACTAGAAGAACAGATCTTAGACATATCATTCTAAATGCATGCCATGACTGAAGAAACGTTTTATTCATAATCTTTGATTACTAAGACTTCAATAAATCAGAGTCAATGTGTGGTGCACTTAATTTGAAACCATTAAAGAATCCTTTACAGTGCATAGCTAGCTACTGAGCTTAATTTGACAGTGCAAATTCTCGGCTTATCCGTGTGCTCAGCATTGTGTGAAGCTGCAAAGACATGAAGATATCCCAGAGTTCTTTAATATGGAGACATCAGCATTTGTCGGCGACAATTTACGAGCAGCCCATAAACTGTTGCCAAACTTCTTGTGGCAGAGCAGATGTATGACCCACATATCTCTCGCTGTATGCCATAATAAACTCCGGGCAAGCTGTGCAAATATGGCAAGATGGTGGCTCAAGAGAGGGGGAACAGGCTTTCCCAAGCTGCAAGCGACGTATTGAAATTTCGGGGTGCTACATGTCGTAACTCGCTTATCCGTTGATACCTAAGAGCAAACAGACGTCGTGGTGGCGGTTGGGGGCAGGGGGGAGAGCATAACACAGACAAAAAGGAGGCCGGAAAAGCTGAAAAGTAAACTGCGAGCGGGAAACAAAGAAAAAAAACAAGAAGCATCAGGAGAGACAGGCAAAAAAGACGCGGTAATTTCAACCTTTTTCCATTCGAGTGATTTTTACTGTGGCTGCGGGTACCGTGACGGGGCAAAGTAGTGTTGTAGGAGTGGCAAGGGGGACTTACGGGCAGGCAGGCAGGCCGTGTATGCCAGCATAGAAATCAAATATCAAAGCAAAACGTTTGCTCTCGCTATGTGGGAAAATGTGTTGGCCTCTCCATGTGTTTGTGAGTGTGTGTGTAAGTGTTTTTTTTGTTGTTTCGGGTAATCCCGTAGCAACAGGTTACCAAGTTTTCATTTTGACAACCAAAGTGGCCAGTGGGACGAACTGGCCCCGGCAATAACGAAACTAACTAGAAGCCAAAAGGAAGGGGCTCCTTGCGCAGTTGATTTGCCGAATCAAAGTTGCATGAAACAATGCCAAACAATCCGGAAATGGCATAGATAAGGCAGGGCAACGAAGCAGACATACTAAAGAAAAAAAGGGAGAATGAAGAAAGAAAGCAAAGAGCAATCGCATTGACATCGCAATAAACGGCAAACAGGGGAGAAAGTTCGAAGAGCGTTAAAATAAAAGGATTTTCACAATTTAAACAACGCAACTTAACGATTTCGATTGAAATAAGCTACTTTTGGCACGTCTCTCTTACGTCCCTTTTAGTCGCTTCCCTCGACCATCGTCGTCGGTCTATCTGTTGATTTGGGAATTGACTTTTACTTAAGGCGCTCGGGCTGCCCCAAACCCGCGTCGTGCCACGTGCTGCCCGACAGGATGTAATCTTTCATCTTAACTGAGATTTCTTGCCCACGTTCTGTTTTCTTTTCTTTCCGTTTTCACTTCATCTCATCTCTGTTCTTAACGTGTGTCAGTGTGCGTCTCTGTCTGTTCCTTTTCTTCTTATTCTCTTGCTCTCGAATTTCCTTTTCTTTTCTACGTTTTTACCTGTGCGAAGGAGCACAATTTATAGGATTTTATTGTTATTTATCAGAAGATATCAAAGTCTCATCTCGAGTCAGTTACACCGTGGGTGGCATGTGGCACTCTCTGTGTGGGATTTCTCATTTCACCCTCTTACTGATAAAATAATAGACTTCTGTGGGATTTTTAAGTACATATTTTTTATGTTTAAATTGTAATATAGAAATATTATATTACAGTTTATGTTAAAATTTTTTTTAAAATTATTTGTTTATTTAAATGACAATGTATATAATTTATCAAGTATCATATCAATATATCTAAATTATAAACAACTTTCAGAAATCATCGGTTCAATTACAGTTTATCTTTTATTCTCTACTCTTCTTGTGATTTCGAGGGCATTCAAACTGTACGCAAAAACACGCAAAGTAATCAATAAATGCGATAAAACATTTTATTTGTTAATTAATGTTTTCGCAATCAATTTAAAATATATCGGTTTTTCCTTTTTTTTCTTTATTTCTTAATGCGACAATATTTGCTGCAATTTGAATATAAATTTTTCTGCCACGGCTTATTCAATTTTCAATGTGGGTCGAGTGTGTTACAAACAATATAGTGACTGTATAAGCTCGCTCATACATAATTCACACATATATAGCAGTGAGAGTGTGTGTGTGTGTTTATTTTGGCACCCACACATACACACGAAGTGGCCTGAAAATAAACCAAAATCCGCGATGCAATAAACTCAGCAATGAAATTAAATACGTTCCCAGAATAAACGTCAAATAAGAGCGTGAAAAATGAAAAACCCACACTTCCCCCCAAGCTGCCTCCCATCACCCTCTGTCCATTAATGTGCTTGCCCTCATCCCGCAGAACACGCACATACTATAAAGCGTAAACAGGCTAAAACATCCCTTAAATGGGATTACAAACAGGGCTCAGTCGTCCCTACCCTACCGACCCATTTAGGGGCATTCGCATTCGCATTCGCGTTGGCGCTTCCATTTGCATTTGAAACCAAAACCGTCGACATAGAGAAAATGAAATCGACGCCGGGCGAATTCATAAAATAAAATAAAGGATTTCCTAATTGCCAATTTGCATGCAGGCGTTTCTAATTTTTGCCCATTCGCCGGGATAAATAAACTTCATTTTGCGCTGCCTTCGCTCTTTGCAAATATAAATATGTATGTGTGTGCATGTAGATGTGTATTTGCATGTATATGCATGTATTTGAATATGGTACAAGTGTGTTATGAATGGGTAGCTAAGGTTAGTTTCCAGAAACAACACTAAATGTTGATTCATTTGAATTTAAATCGAAATTTTATTCAGTGCTGATTCATTTGAATAGCTTTGTCGCCTCGCAGATCAGCGAATATCCAATTTCTTATCATTGTTCTCTCTACAGGGTATCTCAGCAGTGTGCCAGCACTTGTGTAGCATCTGGTTTTGTTTATAAATTTGTTTATTTAGTGTGTAGGCCTGGCTTGGTTCTCTGGCCATGCTTTAGTTCCTGGACACGCTGCTGCTGCGTTACTCGCAAATCTTATTTACACAAGCCTCTGCCAACCTCATCCTCAACCCCCCTCTGCATAGGGGCAGCCTGGCTGATGGTTTCGGTTTCATGGAATTCCACGGACCTGTACGGCAGCTGTTGTGCATATTTCGCGTAATGCCGACGTTTTTTAATTTGCCCAATTCCGGGGCTGCAGTGGGTCGCTGCCATGATAGGTCTGCCACATACGAGTATGCGATTATACATATTTGCCAGACGAGCCTCGTCTGCCCCGAACTCGGCTTGGCTTGCCAGGCTGCCAGGCTGCCACGCTGCCAGCCTTCACTGCTCTGCTCTGTTCTCGTGTGTTATTTATGCAAATGTCAAATATTTTGAAATGCCGCTGCCATGTGAACGAAAGCAAACGGAAGTACATTATAAAGTTTCCCTTCATCGTCGCCTCCCTCCCTCCCCCTTCCCACACAGGCAAATGTTATTTGGCCAACCAACAAACCGAATTGTGCCCTAATATGACCGGCGTTTTACTCTCTCTCTCTCCTTCTCTCCCTCTCTCTCTCTCCCTCCCTCTCTTTTGGTTTGCCAACAACTACTGTAATTATGGCATTTTTGGAATTCTCAGCTTGTTTTTGTTGTCCATTGGATGGAACAGGTGAAATAAAGCGGCAGCAGCAGGCTACGCTTTGTTACCAACTCAACTGCACATTCTGGACGAGCCTCGTCTGGCGCCATATCGTTTCCCTCTGCTATTTGTTAGTCAAAGCGAGCCGAGTGCCGTGTGTGTGTGAGTGGGAGAGGGAGGAGGGGCAGGTGGGACTCACAAAGTGCATTTTTGAGATTATTGGCACGTTAGGTAAATTACATTCGCGGAAAGAATTTTTAATTTTAAATATAGCATATACGTGTACATATGTGATCGTGGTAACCAGCTGGAAATTGTCTCGACTTCACGATAAATATTTAATCTGACAGACTTGTTGAATTCACACAGAAAACACAGCCAGTATGCAAAGAATCTCTGCCTATGAAAGGGCAATCCTATGGTTTTTATACATATTATATATAAAGAAAAGGTCGATGTATTAAATTTGGTTGTAATATCTTGACAAATAACAAAAATCGGACAATAGTTTGTATAGCAGCTATACATTATATCGATCCGCCCCGGCTTCTTCTTCTCATATACAGAGTGCAGAAATAAGAAGTGTTGTATGTGTATCAGGATATCTTTAATACTGAAAGACAACTTAGTTTCAGACAGACGGAGGGACAGCTGGGGGCGTAGTTTTTTTGCTTATTTTTCAACTTCTGTAGACGTTTTTATTTGTTTGATACCATATTTAACTATACTTGACTACACTCTACTTTCTTTTGTTATATTGTATTTTATATTATTGTAGCATTTAAAGTTTAGTTACACACATTTAATAAAGCCTATTTCAAATATACTCTGCAATCTGAAATGTTTCATCTCTCACTTATCGACTGCACTTCAACACATGATTTAACAGGTTGTTGTTGTTGTTTCTGTTGTTGTTGTTGTGGTGCTTTGTTGTGGCTTTTATTGTTACGCATGGCCGCACATTTGAACCCTTTCGTGGGCAAGCTTCATCAACGGAGAGTGAGAGAGAGAGAGAGAGAGAGTGAGAGAGCGAGAGGTAGCGAGAGATTTACAGCTGATTTAGCCGCTTGAGCCATGGCTAATGCATAATAAACGTTTTTGCCGCAAACTTTCACGCCACTTCCTACGCCTAAAACAGAAGAATAAACACACACGCATACTCGCCAACTACACACACACACACGCACACACTCACGCACACGTGCTTGGGGGCATGCGTGCGTGAGTATTGGCCAATTTTTCTGGCTGTTTTTCCTCGACGGCTTCTGACTCGACTCGTTCCGGCCAGCTTGCCATTCCATTTAAGATAGGCATCGTGTGCAGTCATTAGATTGTTCTCGATTGACGTGACATGATAATGAATGATTCTTGCCTCGTTGCCCACTTTTTTGTTGCCTACTTTACAGGGCAACATTTGCAAGATTGTAGAACATGCACTTTGGCAGCGACAAGTGTCGATTGTGGCTTGTTGTGGGGTAGCTTGATTTGTTTATACTTTGCCATAATGACCCACCAACTGCACGTGGTCATGCTGAGGCCAAGGGGGTATTACGGCACAAGTTCTTGCTTGCCAATTAACATTCGCGCGAACTGCAATTAAAGTGCTGACGATATGCCCAACTGGCCGCTAATTCCAATTGCGAATTCTTCGAAATGGCTATTGCAATTAAGCAGGCACCACATCACATCACTCCAACTGAAAATGGGCTAATAAAGTCAATGTTTTGACACGATTATGTAAATACTTTCCAGTCTGGCCGCAAGGCTAATTAAAGTTTTCAATTGAAAGAGACATTTCCAGGAGTAGGAGGCAGACACAATCAAACCCAGTCAGAAAGCAGTCAAATTAATTGCGGTAAGTAACCAAATTTAGGGGAAAATGTTGACTAAGAACAGTTAAACAGTTGAACAGTTTACGGTAGAAGAGACAACACAAATATTAACAAGAGACAAAGCTGCAAATGCTTAAAAACAAAAAAAATAAACGGGGGAAATTAAGTGTATCACGTGTCACGTATTATTACTCTGGTACATTTCCATTTGTCTGTCCCCATGGCAAGGTACTTTCACATGAGAAGTAGCTGGCAACACGCACTTCTTCTGTTTTGACTCAACTCAACTCGACTCGACTCGATTTGCTTTTGTTTTGGCTTTAATTAATACGCGTTTTCGTGCTGCCACCGCACGCAGACTTGACAGCTGCCTTCTAATGCCTACTTACCCTTTTGCCCTCCTTTCCGACTCCTCTCGTCTACACCCACCGCATATCCCATATCCGTTTCCACTCCGGATGACTGACACGCGAATGCAATTTGTGTGCGTAGATTGCTCTGTATCTACTGTGTGGGCGACTCAAGTATCGCCCCATCAGAGCCTGCAGACTTATGAAATGTTAATTAATGTAAAACCTCATATTAGCTACATATAATTGGAACAGTCGGTCATGAAGAACGCCTCAAATAAATGCGAGTACTCAGGTACTCATTAATTAAGCACAATTCTCTGACCTTGACGAAGTCAATATTATATTATGTTTTTTATCTTCTAATATTTGATAAGTATTTAGTCTAGAGTTTTCAATTGTTTTAAACATTGGTTTGTTTCAAGTTCAAGCGAATTGTAATGAGTATCTCTTAGTCTCATATTACCTTTGTTAATTAAGAACAAAACACGCAGATACATTTCCATTAATAATGGTAGCAAAGCGCATGAAAAAAAAGAATGAGCATGTTTTTAATATCATATTGTTTACGGCCGATGTAGCTGTGCAGGGTTTTTAATGATTGAATCTGCAATTTGTTGTTACATAATTATGAAGAATAATGCTGAAGGGCATTAATATTATACAAGCAGCTCATTAAAACTGTTTATGCTGTTGCGCACGAATGAAAACAGCTCGCAATAAATATTGTAAATGGAAAAGAACAGAACAGAACAAAAAAAAGAACACGCAAATAAAAAGAGAGCCCTAAAAATACAATCGGTTAATAAAAACAACAATAATTAGGCCAATGAAAGGAAAATAATGTGCATTATTATTATCGATTGCAGGAAATTTTGTGGAGCTTCAGTTTCCGCTTAATTACTTCACAATTTGTACTTAAAATAAACAAACTACTAGCATGTTAGTATAATAATCATTATTAAATCATTGTTCGGGACTGACTTTCATACTTCTCGGCTCGAGCAAATGATATTGATATTGAATTAAAATATAATCGCACAAGCGATAAACATTCGATTGATTCGAATCACTGCATTTCCGTTCCGTTGCGCGTTTCTCATTTCCTACAACCAAAAGATACAAATCACAGTCTGTCTCATTATTTACACGTGTGTACGTGTACGAGTCTGTGTCTGTCTGTGTATTTGTGTTTGTCTTTGTGTGTTGAGCTGTTGCTTAGGGTTTCCTTGCCTGTCCGTGGTATCCATCCGCTTGTGAATGTCATTCGTGCTCAGTGAATAAAACATTAATTGATTACCGTACTGTGTGAGCTTTCATTTTCCATCCTCCACTCTGCATATCTCTTGCTCCCTCTCCTGTCCTGCCTTACTCACTCACTCACAGCAGAGTCAATTCGTGCTTAATTTAATTAAAATGTTGATTTATCAGAAGTCAAAACATGTGTGCGTGAATTGGCATTCAGTCTACGAGTGATAATTGAAGCACTTTTATAATAATTATTTTTAAATTCCTGCAAATACGAATGGAACTTGAGAATTTCTTACGAAAACAAGATGGAAATTATTAATTTCAATTCCAAATTAGTTGAATAAACTCTTGAATATAATGAGTAGCGATTTTAAGAATATTTCAACAGCCTTGAAATTAAATTTCACTTGTCCCCTGCTGCTCATTCTTGTGTAATAGGCTTATTATTAGCAGAACAAACAAGTATAATGCAGAATCTGTGTGGGGCAAGAGGGTGAACTGCTAAAAATTCAAAAATGAGCAGCAAAATATACAAAACAACAGCAGTACTTCGTATTATAATAATATTTCATGCATATAAATTAATGAGCACAATTGGCAATATGCAAAGCGGCCTCTACTGCGGCAACGGCTTAAGGACAATGCAAACATTTTGCCTGGATTTATGCAAATTTGTAATATACACATGTCGACTGGCTTTCGTTGCGGGAAGTTTACAATTTTCCGCCAGACTAATGTCTTTAGCGTGTTGTTTCTTTCTTCCTGCAGGAGAATACGGTGCGTATGCGCAATAGTGCATAATAAATTGAAAAGAATCTGTCCAGATTTTCGAGCTTGACTTTTGAACTTTTTTGCTGATAAACCAAGTAGAGCACGAGCCCAATTCACTGGGCATTAGAAACCGAGCAACTGCAGCCAGGTGCTGTGTGTAGTTGTTTTCCTTCAGTTAAAAATGGCTTTTGCAGGGTTTCAATGTTGCGTGTCCGATCAGATTCCAGTTGGGGGTTTTGTGCTGTGTAAGCTGCGTGTAGCGCGTCGATGGAAATAATCGAGACATGCAATCTCTGCATCATTAACGATTAATTAGTGAGCTTGCAACATGTTGGCTGTGACACGATGCACGCTGACGAGCGTGGCTAGAATGTATGAGCTGCTAAATGAAATCAGTGCAGCGAACTGTAAGACAGAGAAATAAAAATGTTGTGGCACGTACATGTGCAACATTAGACACATAATGCAACACGAGCCGCAGCTGCAGCGCATCCTCAGACTGCGACTGCATAATCCTTAGTCTTCGGAGTGCATTAAGTAGTCAAGCAGTTGGAAATTAGCGTGGCATGCAGCGGCGGCGGCAGCGGCGGCACTCGAGTGCAACGTTAAGCCATGAGCCATAAATGGCCCGCGTCTGCCACTGTGCCACAATGCCACAGTGGCACAGTGCAGCATCATGGTTCAACGTGCTGCAGCCCTGGCCAGGGTCGTACGTTGGCCACGAGTGGGAGTCAGAGCCGGGGCCGGAGCCGGAGCCAAAAGGGCACTTAAAGTATTTATGCGGCGCGTGCTGCACGTTAAGTGCAACGCAGGGGCAGCATCAGTTGGCCTTGGGGCAGATGCCAAGAAAGTTGCCTTTTCCCCGCACGACTTATTGCTGTACTAAGCGTTGCTGTTGCTTCTGCTGTCCTACATGGCGTATGCGCAATAAAATGCACTTCAATAGATTATAACGCGGCCATAACTCCAAAGCGTACATCGATTACGGCTCGGACCGACTGTCTTGTGACTGACTGAGGGCCCCGGATGCATATAATCCGCGGAATGCGCAGCACGCGCATTAAGCCGGCAGTAAACAGCACATTTGCGACGTCACAGTGCAAGCGATGCTATGCAGAGACGTTCAAAAGAATGTGTAACTAGTTAGAGAGACGTTATCACTGGAAGTATTGAACATAGTGATAGATAGTGATTTTTTGGTAGGTGATAACTACCTTGGGTAGTTGATAATGTTTGCATAATACGATTATGATCATGATATGATTGTTATTATTATTGCAAGTAAGAGGGAGTCTCCCATGGGGGGAAAAGGTGCAGTACTGCGATCAGAGTCAGTCTTTTGTTAGAGAAAAATTCCTTCTTAGCGTTATAAAAGCTGCACTGCTTCCCTTATGAAATAGTGCAGATTCTTGGTCACTGAGTTAAGGAGGATCTGCGCAGGAGCTGCAGTAACCATCTGCAGATGTTTTCTCTTCACCCAAATCAGGGACAGGGCCATTCGTCGTTTTCTTTGCAGAGTCTACACTACGTATCCGCATGTTAACTAGGTGATAGTTTACTGTCCGATGGTCACTTAGGTTACCAAGAAATAGACGAATATCCTTAGTAGAGAGCAAACTGGTTTTGGCTTTGATCCAGGTGAAGTATGCTCCTTAGCCTGCCGCCTTCGTGGTCTAAATTGCTATGATATATAATATTATAATATAAATTCTACACTTTAACACTTAATAAGTCATTAGACACATTGATTTTTATTTATGTTATGGTTTATTAATTGTTTTAATTTTAATGCCTATCATAATGGCATAATGTATTTAAATCGAAGAGAAAGGGCTTCAATTTTACTTTCTTTTCTATGATTGAATTTTATTCTTGAGTAAAAATTAACAGTGACATTATTTTTGTTCAGTTGGTCAATATAATTAAATATGTAAGATACATTTCTTAAGACAAGATATATATTTATAATTTTATTATATGAATTACAAAAAGATATCCATTTAAATGTCATTCATGCATGCACTTTTCTGCAATCTGGCACCACTGTGCGTGCGCGGCATCTTCGGGACGCTTTCGTGCTGCTCGACACTCTGCGGTTGCCCCAGTGCGTTTATTATGCCATTCACAGTTTAATAATGATAATAATGGCAGGATATTAAGCTTTTCCTGCCTGGTCTGGTGAGCTCGCGCAGACGTCGCCAGCAACGCCACAACGACCTGGTCGAACGTCTGGCTCTGCTGGCGCCGAACAGCGAGTGGAAGGGGGAACGGGGAGTAGCCAGTTGCTGCGGCTCGGCTGTGGCACTAAAACTATAATCAGTTTATGTAATAAAGTAAATTGTGTACGTAATGCGTGGCGATGCTGTCTTTTATTTATTAATTTTCTTGTGCGCTACTTTTTATTATTATGGCACAAGCTTGCTAACCGCATTTAACACCTTGCAGACTGGAGCTTTGTCTATCTCCCTCTCTCGCTCTCACATACTCCCTCTTGGAATCTTCAAAGTTAGGTCAGTCAGACTGTTGTTTGGTTTGCTGGCTGGCTTTTCGCCTTTGGGGTGGCAGCTGGCAGCCCGCAATAATGTTCAATATTAATAAAAGTTTGGGCCAAGTTAATTAAATTTGCTTTTTAATGCGCAGCCATGCATGAGGCAAGCGCCAATGTAGTAAATTGACCGTGTGCTTCGTAATGCCCATATCCGGCATATCCCGGCCAAAGTTTCCATTGAACGAGTGCGACGAGTGCAAGTGCAAAAAAGGAAATGAACTCGTAAACTTGCAATTGCCGGCTGCGACTGACCTACTAAGCTTTAAAGATTTATGTCGAACACTTTTTGATCAAATTATGAAAATTGTTAAAATAAAACTTGCCGAATAAAGAAAAATTCAAACGTTGTGCATAAAATTTAAACAGTGTTTTCTGCATTTGAAGACCTGAAGAAAAAACTTCATTTGATGTCAAGTTTCTCATGTTTTTCTCTCAAATTTATCCCGGCTTGAAGGCAGACAATGCGCTTTAGAAAGAAAAACATTCTTGGGCCAAAGAAAGTTTGCTCTTTCGAGTACATAATTGGACGTTTTAATGCTTCACCTGCCACAAATTCGCGTTTGATGTTCACTCACTCGCCCACTTTCTCTGTGTGCACTCTTCCACTCTCTTCCACTCGTCGCTGGCCTTAATAAAGCACATAAAGCGGCATTAGAGTGGTAAAGCGACGTTGGCAACAAAGTCGCCATTATGAGTTCTTTTGTGGCCTCTAGACCTCTTTGGGCGCGTCAATATTTAATGGAGCCTCGAGCCATGGCCCACGAGTCTTGGCCTCGCTCGGAGCTGGGCTCAGTTCGTCTCAGAGCGGAAACTTTTCTCTTATTTAATAACGCTTCACTTTCATCTGGCATCTTTTCTCTTGGAATTTTAAATATCGATCACAGTTACATGGATCCAATTAAAGTTCGCAATCGTGAACTGCTTTTAAAGTGCTCGCCAAGTGTCAACAGCGAAACGGGGGAAGTGAGAAGTGGGAAGTGGGGGCTGGCACTCCAATTAATATAAATTAGAAACACTTTATCTATAAGGCGCCAGGGCACGCCCTGCCAAATCGTAATCGCCTCGAAAGTTCGCGTGAAGCGAAGCCAACCAAAAGCGCAAAACAATCGAGGCAATCAGCCGAAATCGTTGCCGTTGGGACGCGTGCACGGGATTTCCTGTGAATTAAAGTCTTAGCCAGATGTGGGCTGGGGATGCTTGTCGAGTCGACTGCCTCGACGGGGCGTGACAGCCGACAAAAAAGTTTTTGTTACGCTGGCGAACGTGGCGTATAAACAACTCGCCAAAAACATCTGAGCATTTCAATTTGATTAAATATCTGAAACAGATATAAGCTTGGACTTTTCCATCTAGGCATTAAGTGCATCAAGAGAGAGATAGAAAGAGGGAAAGAAAGATATCTAATGACGATTTTAATTGAAATACAACACAGCAGAAATCACACAAGTCTGGAATGTTATCCGATTTCTGAAGCAACTGCAAACGTTACTTAGGTTGGCTAACCGACTTGATAATGTAATTTACAGCTGCTTGCATTATGCCAGGCCACAAGCAGGGAATGCCCGGAAGTGCTGAGAGTTGCCTGCCGTGTAGATTTTGTCATTTGAATGGTTTTAAGTAAATTACAAGCAGCTCTGGCCACAACATATTCTTCGAATGCCAATAGCACACATACACACACACATACATGTATATAAGATAAATGGGAAGGGCAGGCAAAAGCTGCAAAATTGTCTTGGCCCGGACACAGGCAGCCATGCGGCAAAATTATGTAAAAAGTCAACAGTAAACAGTGTCCAAAACGAGGCAAGCATAGCAAGCGACTGACTGGCTGGGGCAGGCAGACTGGACGTGGGGGGATGGCGATGGGAATGAGGATGTGGTAGGTCACAGAAATTGTCTGTGTACAGCGACAAAGTGAAAGCGAAAACGCAAGAACATGACCTCCAGGGCTTCAGGCGCTGAAGACGAAAGGGAAACGGACGAAATTGTAACAAACTGAAAATGAACATGCGACAGGAAAGAAGAAGACGAAGATGAAGAACAGCAAAACAAGCTCAAGAGTTCACACATTTGCCAGATGTCGGCAGAAAAATATGGGCAGAGCTGGCAGACAGAAAGTATGAGGGAAAATTGGTTGTAAGAGATTAGAGAGGGTCTCTAGATTGTTTCTATGAATTTGAAAAGTGGTAAAAGTCTCGAGGATATGTAACAAATTAAGAAATGGTTCTGAGGTGTTTGGCTGTGAGAATAGCGAAGTATATAAGAATAAAAATCTTAGCCATACACTATACTATTTTCAGATTGTATGTAGTATAAGTATTTATGAACATTTATGGTATATACGATATTGCTCAGGCCCGTAGTGAGGCGTGTGCAGGGTCTCAAGTGCACTAGGGCCCCGCCTGCCTAGGGCCCATCGCTATCGACATAAAATGGAAAAACTAGAGTTAACTATTGAACTATTATATAAAAATAAGGTTTAGTTTAGTTTCTATAAAGCAGAAATCTTGATGTTCAAATGGACGAACTAAATTGACCGCTATTAATACTGAACAAGAATATATATTTCTCATTAATGAATTTGCCAATAAGAAATCGAGAACAGAGTCGATCTTATTTGTGTTAAGTATCTTCATTTTGTAAGTGTTTTTTGAGTTAACCTTTTTACTATATTTTTAAAGTAAGACAAATACAAAAGGTCCCCAAAAAAGATGGTTGCTACTGCCCTGTTATGTTGAAATAGGTCTAACAATTCTAATTAGAGTGTTATTAGAAAGATTAAAGAAGTCTTCAGCAAATTTACCATACTAAGATGATATTGAAGGTGAAAAAACACAGGATAACTTTATTCTTTGCCTTAATTGGATCTATAAATATTAAACTATACCTATAAACATACTTATCTAATGCTTGCAGACTGTATATATGTACAAGTTCCCAAGTTCGATGCTCTAAGTCCGGCAAGACAATCGAACAGCTTATCTGATAAATAAGTAAACAAGACAAAATTGTCATAAAAATGCGAAACAAACCGCAAGCGCATTCAAAATTAATTGTCGCATTATATAGTACGCCTCCGCTATGGAGGTGTTCTGTGCGAACACAGGCGAAAGTGAATTATGTGAAATGCCGCTAAGCGTCGAGTAATCGCGACTTGCTGCTAAATTATTAATACATAAGCCGGCAAACGGCGAACATCTGCGAGAACAACAGGGCTAAGGTGTGGCAAGGAGTGAAAGAGGAAAAGGTAGAGAGGACAAAGATATCTACGAGTCATTTGAGGCACCACGCAAAGGCGGTAGCGGGAACACAGCTCAACCTTGACGCGTAGGTAAGAGAAACCGAAGGAACGCCTTCCGTTACAGAAGCCTTGTGGCGTCGTCCTGGATTGTTAACAAGCGCAACGAATGAATAAACGGCGGCCCGAACGTCAACCCCAAGTCCGACCCCAAATCTCATTCCCCCTCCTCCCCCCATCATGGCTGTCTTGAATAGGCTCAGAATGTATGAGTCAGTTGGGACCTGGTGGGGTGAACGTCTTCTAGAGGTGGAGAATACTAACTTATACTGCATAATCTTCGGTTGAAGTCGCTGTTGAGGTTAAGGTGAAATGTGTAAGCACTTGTTGTGTGTGTGTGGGAAGTTAACTTAAAGTTTGGCTACGCAGTGCTGCCTTTAATTCATTATGTATGCCTAATGTTAACAATTTAGCAGCCATTGGTTTATCTTAATGAAGCTGTCTGCCCCCGTTAACAGTTATCCGGCGAGCAGCCTAAACACACACACACACACACACACACCGACGCACGCACAAACACACACGGACACTTGCACACACTGGCATTGACACAGTTGAGCGACCTTCCGGCCTGTTTGCCTGTCTTTAACTTTTATGACGCTTCCAAATCCGCTTGGCGTCGTCGCCTCGCTACATTAGGCGAGCGCCCCCTTACCACCTTCACTCTGCCCCCCCTCTCTTGCCACACTTAACCCAAGCGTTCCAATCCCTCATCATATTTTACATGGCTTTCACTCTTAACTGGGCCGCGCTTCTGCGTCAGCGTCAGCGTCGGCTTCGACGTCACCTTAGTCCTTTGTCTTTTGTGCGCTGCCATTTTGTGGGCCTTTTTTGTCGTTCGCAATTCGCTTTTGTTTTTTCTGCTTTGCATTTTTAAAGCTGTCTTAAATATTAAAGTGCTCATTGCGGTTAGCGGGCGACGTCACAAGGGATCTGCCGGGCGGGCGGGCGGTTCACAGTTGGCGCTGTGCCCCAGCGGACACACGCTCAGGACGATTGGCGACTGGTGACTGGCGGCCGGCGACCAGTCGAGAGGCGGAGGAAAGTGTTGACACTCGTGGGAAAATATTTTAATAATTTGTGCAAAGAGTTGACAGCGTGGCCCCAAAAAGGCCAACGACGTGTGAAATGCTAAACTTTTATTCTCTATGCCACGCCACACCTTGCCGCAGGGGGGGAGTGGGTGGTCGTGGCAATGAGTTGGTTATTATAAAATATGCAGAAATGAATTTAGAGCCACGCGCATAAACATATTCACACACGCACTCACATGGACGGAGGTAGTAGAAACCCCATCGTGTTGTGCGAGAATATACAGACACAAAGTAGTATGCGATATACCCTGTGATATATATATAACTTGCACATTACTCGATATTAACTATAGATAATTGTACTCTACAAAGTAGTAAATACCCTGTGATATATGTATAACATACTCATTACTCGATATCAACTATAGATAAATATATGTAAAGTACAGAAAGAGACGACTCTACAAAGTTAAACAACTTTCAAATTGTTTTCACTTTAATTTTTATAAATACAAGAGAATAGTAAGCTTTGATTTGTAATGAATTCTCACCAAGTAAAACAGGAATCAAATACATTTCATAAATAACAAATATTTATACATAAAAAGCTATTAAAATACAACGTATTGCAATGCAACCGGAAGATATTTCAGTTGGTAAGGTTCACATTTTGCATAAGGTAAGCATGAGTTGAAGTTACACAAATTAGTTTGCATTGCTACTGATGTACATTAGAAAATAGCAAGAACTACATTGGGAGATGATAAAAAACGTGAGAGAAAAAAGAAAGTTTGGATGCAAAGAAAAGAAAAGATGCAACAGAATCTGAAGTTATTAAAAAAGGAGTTCAAGAGTTAGGGGAAACAGATGAAGAACAATCTGAAGAATCTGAGATAGGTGAACTAACTTATGATCTAGAGGAGGAAACAGAAACCGACCAGTCGGGATCCGAAGACTCAGAAACCGATGAAGATGACATTGAATCTTCGTCAAGTTCAAGCCATATTTTATATCTAGTAAGTTTCATTCAACATATAGAAAACGGAGGATAACTCTTTATAATACTTTAGTGCGAATCGGAAGACGATGAAATTGTTACAGTAATAGAAAAAGAAGTTAAAAAACAAGAAACGCCAGGAGACAAAGAAGTTAAAAAGAAAGAAACACCAGGAGACAAAGAAGTTAAAAAAAAAGAAACACCAGTAGACAAAGTAGAGACTAAAAGTGCAGCTAAGGATACTTTGCAATCTCGTTCAGGAGACAAAGTAGAGACTAAAAATGCTGCTAGGGTTACTTTTAAATTTCGTTCAGTTTTAAATTTTGCCAAGGAAGAATTTGTATGCGAATTGAATATAGAGCCAAGGCTAGAGGATGATAAAAAGATTTTTAGCATTGAATGTCATAAGGGCTCCTCAGCAGGAGATTTAAGCACAATTGATATTCGCGAAGTGGCTAGAGATCTTCTGAATAGTTGTTGCAGTCACTGTACTTCGAAGGTTACAATCGACGAGGAGTTGAGAGAGGACATAGCTACTGATCTAAACGAGGCAATACTGAGGCCCTCGAAGCAGTCTGGCAGTGAGATTGACTTGATTATCTTGCTGTTAGTTCCGGCAGTGGCAATAGATGTGAAATCGGGAGCTATTTTTGGCTACGGCATCGGGCAATTAGTTGCCTATGGCAAGAACTATTCGAAAAGAAGTAAGATTTTCAGAGGATATGCCAAGAATGTGAAGACATTTCATAATATTTTTATGATAATTAACAAGACAATGTAACTTTATATATAACTTATTTGAAATTAGATGTTCAAATTGCTCATTTTGAATAGAATACTTAAAAGGTTTTAACACTTGAAAGCCATTGCCCAGTTGTATTAGAGTTAATGCAATTGAAATAGCAAATGATGATTTTGTAATCAAACTAGATAAAATGTTATTGAATGTTGTTCGTTTGTTTCACAATGGAAATGTATAATGATTAATACATTGTGCTTTGTAATCGAGATGATTGTGGAGACTGTAAGGGGTTGCTGGCAGTGGGTAATCCAGAAAATAAACACATAGACAAACACAAAGTGAAGCTGTTTAGAAATTTATTAGCAAACAAAGGATTTATTAATGTGAAAATTTGCAGCATCAGCATATACAAAATTGTTGCTTCAGCGCGTTTGCGATTGCCAGCCAAATATGCATATGATATTGCCTCACTGTTGTTGTTGTTGTTGTTGGGATGTATCTGTTGTTGTTGGTTTTACTGTTGCTGTTCTTGTTCCTGTGCTAGTTGTTGCTGTTGTTGCTGTTGTAGTTGTGGTTGCGCTAAGCACACAAATAAAGCTTAAGTTGCATCTAGTAAAGCCAACAGTAAAGTTACACTCGACTGCAGATGAGAGTGGGTGTGTGTGCGATTGCAAGTGTGTGTGTGGGTGTCTGCCTGCTAAAAACTGGCTCAAATTTAAAGTAAATTTACATTTGGAAACTCATCTATAGGATATTTGCTGTTGCCCAACTGGCCAGCAGACTGAGATAATGGCCACAACACGCAATGCAATTATGCTGCATTTAAGTAGAGGGAAAACTAGGAAAAGCCTCTCCAAAAATAGGCAACATCTACCTATCTATGTACAGCAAGCACTATGTACTACTGCCATTTTTATCCACAGCCGTTAAGTGGCCTGTCCTCGACACTATCTAGCGGATCAGTAGGACGCAACCCAAGTGGGGCGGGGGGCGGGGGCGGGGGAAGTGTGGCATGGTCTTAATTGCATTTGGGCTTTGGGGAGGCATCACTAAACAAGCGGACCTTCACTTGCCGTTATGCGTTTCGAAACTAACGTAATATTACTCTCTGCCAAGCCGACAGCTCGTATACGTAATTTTTCATGCAAGGAACGGCCAGCAGAAAAGCATGAACTGTGCGTGAGTGTGTGTGCGTGTGTGCAAATCTTATGCCATAAATATAATACTTATTAAGTTTAGGCCAATATTTCTTATGGCTACCGGAGTTGGGTTGTTCAAGTTTTATTCAGATTGCCAAATGAATAAATGCCGCCGTTATTTCCACTCACACATACACGCATAAGAAATACAAATACATATTTAGTTGCTTGCTTGAACAGTGCGCAGTGAAAGTTGTTGGCCACCTGAGATGATTAAGTGTCGGGCCATTTATAAGAAGATCAAGTTTTATAGCAGCTTGTGATTTATAATAAGTCATTGGTGCAATTTACTAAAGCATATTGTGCTGCAAATACGCACAGTAAGGAGTATGTATAAGTTAAAGGTTTTACGTATATATACGAGGTAGTAGATTGATATATATGTTGCTCATAGCAAAAAGAAGACTACTGCATATTCTCTGTATAATCATAAACAATATTTACTTGCAGGTCATAGAATTTGGCATTTAAAGTAAACATGAAAAGGTAACTCGGGGTAATCGTTAAATAGTATAAGAAGCAGCTGCTACATAGAATGAAGAATAAGTGCGCTGCACAAGATTGCAAAAATACTACACAACTCTGAACTCCAACGTAGAAGAAGAAAACGAAGAACAACAACAACACGGACAACAACAACATCGAGAGCAAACTGTGTCCATTCACAGCGACTGGCCTCAAAAAATATAAACCTGAGATTTTTATAGTCGACTTTATTTTTTTCGTTATTTGTTGTTTGCTTTTGCTGCCAGCCGAGATGTTGTTCTCATTGTCGTTGTTGTTGCTCTTGTTGTTGCTGTTGTTGTTGTTGTTGCTCTTTTTGTTGTTGGTCGTTAGCTTCAGAAAGTTAAACGTCAGTTGCGGAAGCGTGCGGCAGGCATCTGCTCTCGTGTTGTCGATGGAGCAATATTTTTTTTTATAGACTTTACGTTTTGTATCCCAGTTGTGTGTGCCTTCCCTCTCTCTTTCTCACTGTGTTTCTCCATCTCTTTCTGGGTAACTGACCTCATCCTTTCGCTTAACTATAAAAGACAAAAAATTGCATTTATGTGTGAATATTGCTCAGATATGCATATATGTCTATATACACGTACGGGCGAGTCTGGGGAGGGAGCCCAAAGTTTTAGAAAACGTGCTCAGCGTTCCGTTGTCTTTTGACTTCGGGTCAGCCATATTGGATTATGATGTCAGGCATCTTCTATATATACTACATATGTATGTGCATATGTTTATTCTCAGTGGGTTTCCCATAATGTACATGAGTTATTTCCCAGAGTTGTGGTCCAAGCGAGGGCTCCCATTTTGTGATTGCCTGAGACCCACTTGTTATTCACAAAAAGTCTTACAAGGCTATATTCTATGATTCTTGATCAGCGAAGTACTGTACTAAATAAGTGAAAAGAGTGCGTCTCACAGATACCTCGTATACACAAACTTGAATTGAGTAGAATTCCAAATAAATAAGGTTGAGCAAATCAAGTTTCCTTCGAGTTTCATTTCTGATTGGAACATTTTATTGTAATCCCGATGAAAAAGAAAACAATTTTCATTTGATGTATGGAAGGTGAGACGAGTACATAGTAAATATTTGGTCTGAGCAGCATATTTTAAGCCAAAGCCTTTAAAAGCAACTCAAAGAATTCTCGACACGAAGACAGACATGGACAGCCAAGGACAGACGGACAGGCAGAGAGGCAGATTGGATGATATTTGTGGGTGGGCAAAACTATTTTGCCTCGGCCGCAGCGCCTTAGACATTGTGTGTGTGGACAGTTGCACGTGCTGGGGGATTGGACACGGACATCGACACGGGCATGAGAATATGTGGAGAGAGGAAGAGAAGCAGAGAAAGGGAGAGAGGCAGAGAGTGAGTAAAGTTTGTGCAGAATTCTTGTATGCCCTAAAGTACATGCAGACAGGCAGACAGACAGACGGACGACACTCAGCAGCACAACTAACACATGTATAAATATGTAGCTGTGTGTGTGTGTCAGTTGGTGGGCCGCCTTTGCTGATGCAAAGATACGCAACTCGTGCGAGTTGGAGTGAGCGAAAAAGGGGACAAGGCAGAGAGAGGAGCAGTGAGGTTAGCTTGGAACTCTGTCACAACAAGAAGTTCCTCTCCTGCTGTGTGGAGTACAAACATTAATTCAGTCGAAGGTCGCCCCTGTGCGTAGAGCTCGTTATAAGCCAAGAGGGGGAAGGGGGATATTGCGGGGTCTATTTCAGGGGTTGCCAATGGGGTTATATAGGTCGTCAACGCGCTCACACCAATAACATAAAAATTTGTTGTTGTAAATCTGCTCGGCAGTTTGTGCGTGAGAGTGGCACAGTTTAATAGCTACTCGCACACACACACTCAAGCACAGAAGACACACACACAAGACACACACACAAACTTAACTACAGCCCCCTACACGTAATCTGTTGTGTAATGTCTTTAGTTGTGTCAACTGCGCTGCGTGTTGTGCCCCACTACAACGAAGTGCCGAGGGGTGTCAGAGGGGTGAAGGGGAGTGCGGGGCAGAGGCAGGGACTGGCAACAAGGCACAGCCAATGTTCGCTGTCTGTAGCGGCAAAAACAGATTCTGAGTAAGTGCGAAAAATAGAATCATGCAGAGCTTCCCTTCACTTCCTCCCTCCTCCCCTGCCAACCTGCTTCAACAAGCTGAAGTTTTGAAACAACATTTAGATAAATTTCCCCAGAGAGATGGCCGAAGCGTTGGGCAACAGCAACAGCAGCAGCAACAGCAGCAGAAAAAAACACGACGCCAACAACTGCAGAGCAAATGATGTAGTTGCTATAGAAGCAGCAGCAACAACATCAGAGCCAAACAACAACATTGCAATATGCGAGAACTGCAACTGCAAAATGGGTTTATATTGTATACAGTTAGCTGCTAAAATTGAGTAATCAAGTTTCAATATCGCTCGTTAAACTGGAAATATGATAGAACAACATGTTAGGAGCTGTAATTGATTGTTTTTTTGCCTTTTCATTTATTTATCTTAAATACTTTTTGCATCCTGTAATAAAATTGAATGAAAGGGAAATATCGACTTGGTGTGAAAAGTGTTTATTCTTAATCAGGCAATTTCTTGTTGCACTACATTTAAGGGGAAGTTTCATGAATGCGAAGGGAATAGTTTGTAGTTGCCTCTTAAGTAAACTAGAAATCTATTAAGGTAAACTATGAATCTATTCGTAAAATCTGTTTGAGGTTAGGTTTACAATGTAAAGTGAGGTTATGTTTATCGTAAAATCTCTTTGAGGTTAGGTTTACGGTATAAAGTGAGGTTAGGTTTGGTTTAAACATAAAACATACAGTACATAATTGTTAATAATATCAATTGCATTTACACATGACAGATGGTGGGTTAAATACAAATTAAGCAAATCTATTAAAGATATTATCAGTACATGCAACGCATATTGAGTAAGCAAGCAAATCTTTAATGCTGCCCCTTTTAGATGCCACGTTCTCCTGCTTGGTAAATCAAATGTCTTACTTTAAGCGAATGTATTGAATTAATACCCTAATCGTACATGTGTGTATCCACTGTTTACCCCATTACGTACTAATTGCAAAGTAAGCAGGTATTTTAAACTATTTAATTGACATTGAGGCAACGTGGCATGACCTTTTCAAATGCACATACTCTTGGTACAAACACTCGCCACACATTCATTCCATCCCCCTCTTTACTCCGGCGAGTACTTTTCAATAGCTGAATGACACAGGACTCGAGCTGGGATAAATGAGAAGAGACTGCGCTCACTTGGAATAAGTAAGAGCTGCTCAATTTGGTTGCTCAACTATGTACTTGGTGGTTTAGTCATTAAGCTATTATGGGGTCATGTGGCGGTTAGCTAACCAGACTGGGTATGACTGGGTTTTGGCAGGAAAACCAACGACACGTGCAGCAGCAGAAGTTGATGGATATGGAGATGGAAAGGGATAGGGGAAAGGGAAAACACACAACCAAATTGAGAAACATTTGTGGCACAACGAAACAGAAAACAAACTTCTACTCACTGTGCAGCATTGCAGAATTTCATCGGGCTAAATGTCAAGTCATTAATATTCAAACCGTAAAGCCCACATTCCGGAACAGAGGAAACTGTTTTCACTGTTGCGACGTCGACGATTGCCACTCGGAGAGCAACAGCTCAATGGGGGCGACCGGCGAATAATATTTAATTAGAGAATTGTTTAGACAAACTTTTTAATTACGTTCATCGTTGGATGCGAGTGTATGTGCGTGTGTGTTTATAGTGTGTTGGTGTATGTGTATTTGGGTTGTTTGTGTAAGTTATTAAGCGACCCGCATAAATCTTCAGATGTGGTTGGGGTCTCGAACATTTTCGAGAAAAATGCACGCTTGAGTGCTTCCTTGTGCAACGCCCACTTGTCTGTGCCAGGCTCGCACAGGATGCCTGCTGCTTCCGTCTGTCCCGTCAGTATCCACACCATGACCTACTCTACCCCTTGGGTTCGGGCTACGCCTGACAGCTGGGGGACGCGCTCTGCTCTGCTGTGTGACCGTCAGCTGCATAAATTTTAAGCGACAGCAACATTAAAGTCAACATTTTGCCACTGGCCTACATACGGGGCGTGGCAACTGATACTGCTGCTGCTGCTACTGCTGCTACTGGTGGTGGGTGTGGAGCAGGAGGGGGGAGGGGGACTGCAAGCTGGGAGTGTCCTTTTACTGCCTTCGCAAGTGCATCCGTCGCTACTCGCGTCCATCTCTGCCTCCGCTCTGTCTTTCACTTTCGCTGACATTTTGCTGCGTGGCATACACATGAATACGTACATGTGTGTGAGTATATATATATGCATATGTGTGTGTGTGTGCTTATGCAGATGAGTTGCCCGTAACGTGTGGAAAATTATGAAGATGAATTTGTGTTTGTTGTTCTTGTTTTTTTATTTCGGCGCACAGCGACAAAAAAATCGCAAAAAGAGCATAGTAAAAATCGTGAGCTGCTCAAAGAGTGTCACTCACGACAGGCAGCCAGAGCGACAGTAAGAGAGACAAACGGGCGAGAGACACTGACAGCAAAGAAAGAGAGGAAGTGGGGAGGGGGAAGTGGGTTGCCAAGGGAAATGGAAGAGCAGCGCAGCATGCAGCTACTTGTGCTGGCTGAGCTGCGAGCAGCAGCTGCTGTTGGCAGACAGGAAAATGAACAGAATTTCTGTGAAAAATTACCTCGGAAATTCAACTAAAACGTTGAATACTCCGCTGAAAAGCGACTAAATAGCACTGCAAAATTGTAGGAAAATCATAAAGACTCCATTGTTGACAAGCAAAGTGCTTGTAATCCTTAAGTTGAAGTAACCCAGAGAAAAACTGAATGCGTTATAATTGCAACCTTAAGACATTTTTAAATGACTTTCCAACAATTAAAATGTGACTGCACAGAGCTGAAGGCCTTTAAATCAAAGCTAGCCTGAAGTAATAATACAATACTACTGCATACTCATATTCACATTCATATTCACATTCAAATTGATGTTGGAGTGTGTATAAACTGTTTGTTCGCCATGAATTGGTCGCCATCAGGTGTGATCGAATGTTATAAACATTTATCGGGCTTAATTGGATGACAAGCAGAAACAAGTCAATGCGTTCGGGGGTGATATGTGCTGTGGCATTGAATACAAATTGCAATCGCAACGACGTGTGGCATGTGGCATGCGGCGGCAGGGGCCAATTGGGGGCACTAAGTCCGCAAATGGCGAAACTTGAGATAATTAATTGAGCGCAAAACTAAACACGAAAGCAGCAAAAGCAATTATCTACAATAACAATGACGCACACTTGCATGCAGGCTGAACCACGCCCACACACTCCTACACACTCCCATACACACATTCCCACATACACACACAAGTAGATGGAATCTTTTGGCATTTAGCAGTTGAAGAGAAATCGATTCTCTATTAACGAAACATTAAAAATCCTGATTGCCTTTTGTTTCGTTTCAGATAAATGCGCCTGGCAGAAACCAAGTCACACCCACACACATACATCCAGATGCCTAGCTGTGTGTGTAAAGCAAACAGATCCAAAGAGATCCAGAGAAACAATACCCGAAACTAGCTAAACCGACAAATGATGTTGTTGTTGTTGTTGCTGACTGACAAGTGGCCCCAAGAAAAAGAACTCGAGTAAGATTGAGGAGGTGGAACTGGCAAAAGGGGGGCACTATGGTAGACATGGCAAATAGCCAGAGGTTATTTATACGGCGGCCAGAACCAAGCTCATAAAAATACACACAGACAAGGAGGAAAGACAAGCTAAGCAAATAAATGCATCATAGACGCAAATAAAAGCGAAAGAAAGCCAAAGAAGAACTAAAGAGAAACGTGCGAATATGCAAAATATTGTGAACTCTGCTCTGATTTGAATTTCGGCAAAGTGCGAAAAGTTTTAGCAATAAAATTGGTAATAAAATCCCCGACAAAACCGTCCCACATAAATCGCCGATTATTGCAGTATATACATATATATGATATATAGACACTATATAACTTTTAGTTGACAAACTCGCTTCGTTGCGAAAAATCAGCAGTAAAACAATCAGCTAACTGAATCTTGGCGTCCATTCATTCTGTTTGTCGATTGCGTTGCGTATACGCCACATGTGCTAAGCTACGCTTGCTAGCATCATCATCCCGTCAAGCCCGTGCTGTTGTCTCAGCAAAATACGATTTTAGGGAGGTGTTAAATGCGTTCACATATCTCTGGCGCGGCAGTTGCCGCCTCTTCCTCCAGTGCATCGGGCGACGACGACGAGTGAAAGTGCCGAAATTCGCATTATTTCTGCGTAGCTGAACAGTTATCGCATCCCTGGTGGGCTGGGGGTGCACAGCATGCACCCAGGCTTGTAGAAAAATCGATCCAAAATGCGACTAGCCGCAATCGGCATGGTGCCGAGCGCACCGCATCGCCCTCAATTGGCACAGTTACTTATCGGTGGCATTCTCTACATGACAATTGGTAAGTTCCTAAGCTAAGAAGAATGTCTTGTACAGTGAATATGTAAGAGTTGATAAGAGTTGCCCCTTGCAAGTGTACAACTCATTTCATATTTGTAATGTAGATTAACTAAACTGCTACAGGGCTATTTAAGATGCAATCTTTGCCCCTTGAGTGTATCTGAAGAGCCTTTGAATTGTCTACTAATTTGAAATTAATTGGCAGCACAATGATTCAGTCTTAATTTATGTAATATATTTATAAAGTAGACTAAAATACTTGTCGCCTGTAGACAATAAGACAAAATATTAAACGATTTAATAATTTTAGATTGTTGGCCTCAGTTTATTGGCTTGACTCTGCTTAACTCATGACCTACAAATAGTTCGGCATTATTATATAACTCTGGTCTCATTAAGTTGTGCGCAATGTGTGTGAAATTTGCATACATTAAAAACAAATAAGTATCTGCCTGATCGAGTGATGTGCTGTTGGCTTCAGTCCCTGTGGAATCTCAATGAAACAATATTGTTTTGCAATTGTGTGCGTCGTATTTCAGCTGCAGATGGAGCTGCGGCAACAATACAGCAATTATGCACTCTATCTCTGTGTGTTGCAAAGTTGAAAAAGTGTTGAAATGCATACTAAAATGCACTTCTTAAAAAGGGGTGTATTACGTTTTGAAAACGTTTGATAAAGCATAAACAGTTGATACCAAATGAGGAAATAGATTTCGTGTATATCCTATGAGGTTTCAATACATTGTGGCAAAGGGTATCCATTTGTTCAATCAGAAATTTCGTTAACTTCTTCATAAGTATTTACTTATTTAACTTTCTGTAGTCCTCAAATGAGTTTAGTTAGATTATATGTACTTTCTTTACCGCTGCGCTACAAATGCATCTTGTGTAAATCAGTTGGCAACTCTTGTTGATTGCATAAATTGAGGGTTTCTTTTCAGCAAGCATACGCCTCGTTGGCTGTCGACGCTTTTTCAGTGATTGCATTTACCACGTGCACTTACATATGTATGCAAATATGTACTCGCATGCACTCGTACGTGCACTTAATGTCAAAACAGTTAACTCACTTAGTCGTCAGGCGGATGCCAGGCGGGTGCCAAAGGGGGCGGATGCCAGGGGCATTGCGACAATTGCGGCTTCTCGCTGACATTGCAGGCGAGTCAAATTCGTGGAATTAATCACGGATCGATGACGAAAATCAATCGAAACATAGCTACCGTACAGTATCTGTACAAACGGACCCACAAATCAGTTGTCGAGGTGCCCGAGTAAAGCTTCTAGTATTGGGTATCTGTTTGAGGCAACAAATTTATAAATGTTCACTCGATTTGGCTCCATTTGTGTGCTGTAAGCAGCTATTAGCGTACTTTTTGCCGTCGTCGAATACAGACAGACAGAAAATGGAGCACACAGTAAATGTGGGGAAGGCAAAGACTCTAAAACATAATTCATGAGCTCCGCAAAATATTGAATTGTAAATGATCAGAGCGCGGGCAGAGAAGGCAGAGAGGAAAGTAGAGAAACAGCAACTGCAACTGCTGTGGGCCAGAGACAAACTTTAAAGCACGGCAAATGAGACAAATATGCTGCAGCACTGTGGCAAAAGGGGGAAAAACAGAAACCACAGCAAATAAAGAACGAGAGCCGCTAAAGGTAGTTAGTGTGCTGAGTTTCTGTTCCCTGTTTGGGGTCTTTCTGTTGAGAACTTTACAGTTGACCCTCTTCGCGACGGAAGGCGACCCATACGTACTTATAAAATATTATATTGATTTTCTCTTTATGCCAGATATTTGCCATGGCCCGTGTGAGTGTGTCTCTCTGTGTGCCAAAAGTTTTTCAACAGAACTCTTGCTACATCTTTCAATAGGTTGCCCCGCCCACTTGTGAGTTGTACGCCTGCTTTTACTGCTGGTGTAAGATTGATTTATTTGCCATTTCTTTTCCGGTCGCTTCGTTTTATTTTTAAACATTATTCATAACTTTTTCATGCTTGCTGCGGCTTTCTTGTAATTTATTTCGAACCAGCACAAAATAAATTGGGCGAAATTTGTTAGCATTTAAAAATGATTTGCATTCGGCAAGAACTTCTCCTCCCCCACTCTACTTATCATTGAACTGTGCTACACTGATTGGCTTTAGAGTAGCCAGGGCAGAAACTAAGACTTGGGGACACTTAAGTGCCATAAGAGCGCATATAATGTGTGCTCTGCATGGCGTTGTGTATACGCCAAGTCCTCCCCACTGTGGCTCCCATATAAATTATGGCAATAAAAATAAAATCAACAGCGCTTCGCTTTGGTTTTCATTTTGTTTTCGGTGCGTTTTACTTATAATTTTTCGTTCGCTGCTGGTAAAACTTTTCACTTTCCTTTTTAGCTTGGGACATTATTTTTGCTTTCATTTCCGTCTGTTTGGTTTTATTTCAGTTTTCTGCTGTCGCTGTCGCTGCGGCTGGCCCGGTTTCCTCTCTCTCTGTCTCTCTCTCGCTGTGCCACTCTAGCCTTCTGCTTGTCCCTGCTGATCCAGTTTTGTGCTGTTTTTGTGCTCTCGCATTTTTCCGCCGAAATAAATATAAAAATTCGTTTCCAGTTCCGTCTACCATTTTCACGAATTTCTCTTCTTCTTGTTCTTGTACTTTTGCAACATAGAAAGAATTTTGTGCCGTTGCCTTTTAATACGTTGGCTTTTGGCGAATGTTTATCCATTGCGTTAGCGCATTTCCCACGGCACCAGCAGCGAAACAAAACAAAGAAATGAAAAATTATAGCCAACGCCCCGTCGGCTCCCCCCCTGCCCCTGCTCTGTCAGTGTAAATGTGTTTTCGCCATCAATTTTTATTGCAAGCAGAGTGTATCAATAAATTTAACAATAAAGTGTGGATTTAAAAGCAAAACTGCATCCAGCTCCTCTCCCGTCGATGGCTTATTGCCCTATTGAATTGCTTTATGACTTTCACGCCATCTCTCTCTCTCTCTCTCTCTCTCTCTCTCTGTCTCTCTCTGCTTGATTTTCCTGCCATGAAGTCATCTGTAGGCCTTGATTGCCAATTTCTTAGTGCCAATTAAACGTAGTTCGTTTATGAAATCACTTTAAGCATTACTCAGGTTGATTTCAGTATTTTACACTATCCTTTTATGCCCGAAGCCTGATTCTTTGTCCATCAAAACCGAAACGGTCTGCGAAAACAAACCGTAAATAAAATCGATAAGCATTTGAGAGAATTTTATGAAGTTAGAACACAAGCAAAGATGTAAAGGGAGGGAGGTGAAGAAGAGATAACAGAAATAAAAGTGTTGACAGCTGCTTTTATTCACCTGTCAGGCACAGAAGTCGCTAAACTGTTGATAAGCAGAAGGCGGCAGACTGTCAGACAGATGTGTCAGTCCATGTGGTCCTGGTCGCTGTGCAGTATGCTCTGCTTTCGTGCCATGTATCTCACTTAACCAGCAGGGCTGTGTCCAAGTGTAAACTGCCGGGGTAGCGACAGAAGCCAGAGACAAGCGTTGTGACAGCATAGCCAATAAAAATCCTTCACAATCATTTATCAATAACTTTCTGGGGGCCGCACACACAGAACACACCCTAAAAACGCCAGCGACACCCCCTAACTCGAATCAGCGTGTGTAAAAACTATGGCAATATCAAATAATCATGTATAAGTGCTGGGGGAAATATGTCAAATGCCGGAGGAGGGAAGAACCTTATCGGCAGAGCTGACTGTTCCATGTCCCCACAGCATCATCACTGGACTGTGTCGGACTGCATAAACGTCAGAGAGTTCAGGCGATTATAAATGACGTGGAATTTCACTTGACAGTGGGCGGACTTTGAGGAAGAAAACAATCGACAGTGGGACAAAAAAAACATGAAACCATTTCACCAACTTAAATTGTGGTGAGTGTAAAGATATTTCGAATGTACAGCCGGAAAATTCGCTATTGTTTTTCATCTAAAATCGCACAACAAATCGAGAGAGAACTATTGTAGAGAACTGCCTAAAAGAATTCTGAAACAGACACGTGCTAGAGGTGGCGTGGGGGGGAATATTTAATTAATTTTTATCTCAACTGCTGTCTGGCTTTTGCCTTTTTGACGGCTTTTTAGCATAAAGTCGAGTGAAAATGTAATTCAATTTCGGTGCGCAAGGCCAGATGGGAGGGAATGGGTGTGGGGGAGGAGGGTGGGCAGAGGGTACACCCACTGCAACTGACAGTTCAATTCGGTACAAGTGTCTCGGAGAGTTATTCGTTGTCGCCTTTTACTTTTGTTCCAACGGGGCACCTACGGGGCGCCGCACGCGGCAAGTGCCTTTTGCAAGGCAAATGAGTGACAAGTGCAAGCTCCCCCTCTCCACCACACCCCATTCACAACGCTGAGTTGTAGTCAGTCGCCATGCTAGATCCAAGCTCTCAAACAATATCTGATAAGCTGCATCATGCATTTGCATACTTCCGGCAATTTGTTTTTGTGCGAACCAAACGAATCGAGACAAATGCAATAAGCGCACAAAAAAGACGAGAATAAACTGAACAAAAATCGAAAAAAATGAGAGAAAGTACACGACGCATAAAGATAAAACCGAACAAGGGGGTGCATCCCATGCCGCATCCTGTTCATCTTGCACACACAGCACACACAACACACCCGAGCCGGGCTCACATTGTGCATTCAAATTACGCTGCCGCATTGTTCCCATTTCTTCCCCAGCAGAAGCAGCTTCAGCTACAGTCCACACCACGCTACATGCCAATCGCAGTTACCCAAACTACAACTCCAACTGCAACTACAACTTCAACTTTAACTCTCTCTCTCTCTCTCTCTCTCAAATCCGCCCATCAGCGCTTTGTTTAATTACGTTGTTTGCCATTTGTTGTGCGTCCCCCTCCCTACACGACGTGGTTCTCTACATAGTTTTCAAAAATATTGTTAGCCATAAATTTGGCGACACTAGCAGCAGCAGCAGCGCAGAGCGCAGAGCAGCGAAGCATTCCAAGATCAAGCTGTATATTACCTCGAAAATGCTGGCATTTGTTTAGAAATAATATCAACTGTTAGCCAAGTCAACTGTTTGTACCCCACTTAAAACTACAAATGCACGTATAATGTACACTGTTTTGGCTATACATTTGCAGCATCAGACTGGCAAATCTGTCAAGACACAGTGTAAGCTAAGTTAAGAAAATATTATAAATATAAAAACAAACTATTCTGTTTAATATATTTGCAAATTGAAGTAAAAAAAAAAAAGAAGAGAAAAGAAAAATTAATATATGTATATAGTTTAAAGTATTTATATGATAATGATCTGGCAATGCAGAGTTTACGGACTGGCAACGACGTAGAAAAAGAGTTCTTATGACGACGTGAAGAACAAGACGTGAAAAAGCAAAACTGCACGTGCAATTAATTAACTACTATCAAATTAATGATTAAAGATGAACTAAAAGACGATTCAATAACTTGACTAAAGAAGGAACTTATTCTAAGTTTATCATTTAATTTAATAACAAGTGTGACTTGATTCTTAAGCCAATAGTTTATACCCAAGTCCCACATTTATTTTCAAATATTTCACATATCCCCCCAAACATCAATCATAATAAAACATAAAACTCACAAACTTCGTTACTTTCAATTGTTGTACAACCAATTTGATATATGTACTTTGTTCACTGTGCAATCGAACTGTGCAATTCATCGTATTCCGCGCTTGACCTATATGCATAAACATTTGCGCGAAATATGTAAATACGTGTGTATGCAGGAGTGTTAACTCTCCCATGGTAAATAATGCAAATTGTCGTATTGTTTTCCTTTATATATGTACATAAACTTGTATTATAACATGCGAGTTAACTAGATTCTCCTCGCTCCCTTTCACTGTTTTTCGCTTTTTACTTTTTTGTGTTGACTCTACACAGCAAAAGTAACAACAACAACAACAGCAATAGCTGAAACAAGAACTGAGGGCACAGAAATTATTACAAATTGAAATGGCAAATACTCAGAACACAAATACGGCGACGACGACGTTCGGAATGGAAACCTCTAATAAAAAAAGACATTTCCATTACGGCGATTAAATCGCTGGATAGACAAGAGAGTGTGCAACACCGGGCAGCTACTGTGGACAACCGGAAGGGCAGAGAGGGGGAGGGAGCTGCGGATGGGGTGGTAAAGAGAATAAGGCGATGCAGGATTCAGTTTGTTTGTGCTTCCACATCAACGCGGCTGAATGCGAGTGGGTCTGCTGTGGAATGAATTGGTGTGGCATACGGCCGGGCTTGCTATTATTTCAATTGTTATTGTTTATATTCATTGAATGCTGAGCTGCTGCTGTTGTTCGTTTTATGTGCCGAGAGAAGAACAAGAGAGAGAGAGAGAAGACGAAATCAAAATATTTGCCATCAAATATTTTCGTCCGCTTGTGATATATGAATTTTTATGGCACACAATATTAGCCTGACATAATTATCAATCTTTATGGGGCAACAGCTTTAATGGTCCCACAATAAAATGAATCATGTGCGCTGATAGGCAACTGGAAGCAAAGACTGGCGATGCAAGGGATAACGTTGCGTATGCACAACGTAGCGAACAATTGTCTGGCAGCAAAGGGATAAAGGATTCGCCATTGCATACATGCACAAACTGATAAAATTAGCAATTCTGAGCCATTTGGTGGGCAATATTAGCAGCAGATATATTCATGCCGGCTGCTGGCACACAATGCACCCCCACACGCACGGGGCGTGTGAGTGTTGCACCGTGACGGTGCAGCTGCAAATGTGATTGTGGGTGTGCCGGGTGCGAGTGTGTGCTGTTGTGTGTGTTTGTGGTTTGGCCTCGCCTTCGCAAAGGGGCGCTGTCAATTTCGATGTGGCTTTGGCTCTTTCTATTGCCACGCCCACATGGGGGATGGGGGAACGCGTGTCGAAGCATCTCGCTTGGAAAATGGGTGACAATTCATGACAGAGCAATGCGCGCAATTTGCATATATGGTCGGTATGGTCGCTTGGGTCCGCTCCCAGGTTGCTCTTTTTTGGTCAGGCCGCAAAATTCTCTGGTGAATTTGTTACTAGTTTCGGCAGCGCCTTGACTCGGTCACACACACAAACACACTCACACACATACACTGGGGCATTATGCAAAAATGCATTTTGCCATCGCAATAAAAAGAGAAAACTCGTTCAAATTTTAAATGCAAATCACACCCAAAAGGAAACTGGGCACATGGCAGGTGGCTTGAAAAGAAGCTGAAGATCGGAGAATGGAAGTGCCGGCAAGGCTAGGACCTAGTTGACAAAGTCAAGCACACAAATTGTGGTTGCAACTGCTAGATTAAAAACAAAATTAGTTTTCTTTGAATAATCCAATGCGGAGCCACCCCAGGCAACTCGGCAAAATCAGTTAGTTCGAGCCGATAAACCATAGAAGCGAGCGAGTGTTTATTGCTTTCTGTGGTTTCTCTGCCCGGACAGAAGTGAAAAACCTACCGACTGAAATCGAAAACCATAAAGAGACGACGAAAGAGAGAAAAGAGAAGAGTTTCTGAAATTGGTTTGCAAAAAACCCATTAGCAGTCCAAGACACTTTCAGAAAACCAATAGAGACGACAAATTGAAAAACATACTGAGAGGCTAAGCTCCTGTAGTTTGTCTAGCTTTAATATTAAGCAACAATAAACGGGGAACATTTAAATTACTTCAGATAATCAGAAACCATTTAATAATATTGCCAATGCTTAGTTTGAATTTAAGAAAAACATTATAACAGTCGTAGAAGCAGTCTCTCTCCTACACACAACTGGCTGCAATCAAGGTGAACACTTTAAGCTGGCAGCACATTGGAAATTCGTGGAATGCACCAAAGAATTCCAGCATTATTGCAATGCCGTTTAACGGATCTCGCTCACTCAGAACTACTCTGGCTCCCCCCTCGCTCGCACTCTCCTGCTCATGGCTTTCATCACTTCTGTTGAAAGGGGGAGAGAAGAATAAACACAAACTGGCTGCTTTCTTTAAAACGTATTATTTGCGGGCAAACAATGTGAAATACTTGCGGGCTGAGTGCGAGTGCAAAACACGCCAGCAAGTATGCAATGGAAGTATGAAAAGGCGGATGCTTTTCAAATCTATGTATACGTAAATGTTGTGGAAGCTCGCGGCGCATAATACAAGCCGCCCAAGGCTGCACCAGGAAGCAGCCGAACCGTGTGCCCATTTCTAAAGATTGTCCCGAGCAATACAAAAAGAAACCACGAAGAACTTCAGCAACAACAACAACAACAGCAACAGCAGTAACAACAGTAACAACAATAGCTACAGGGCAGTTGCCGCTGCTGCTGCCAACACTGCAGCCGATTCATGAGTGCAGGAAATGCTTTATGAGTCGGTCGACGTTTCCTGAGCCCCATAAAAAAGCGAGCAAGCAAATTGAAATCTCACTTTGCCTCCCCGCAGCGCTGCCCAAATTCATAACCAAAACAGGCAGCGAGTCCAAACTCCTTTATTCCCCACACTCCTCCTTTCTCTCTCTGCACTCCCATCACCCCATTGCCAGAGAGGAGAACGTATAGCCAAACCGGCGTCGTCTTTGACTGAATACAGCAGCCAAAGGCTCTAACTGCTCATAATTTATGCTAACGGCAATTTAAACTTCGCCCGTTATTTATTAAAGCCCCGCAAAGTTGCCTGCAGATCCCGTGGTGTTGCCATTGTAAGTCGCGCCTTTCTATCGAACGCACACCAGCAATGTACGTACAATGGGCAGCGCTGTCTAATTAGTTCTCATAAATGAAGGCAATCCAAGAATAGCTGAAGTGTTGAAGAAAACAAATCTTAGCTAAAAGAGGATTCTACTATTATTTTTTCATACATTATTGATAGATTCTATTCACATTTAAATTTTATTAGAATTTTGTCGGAGTAGAAATCCGATTCAATCAACTTTAGTCCTATGGTTTACTAATGAGTTATTCAGTTAATATAGCACAGAAACTAGTATCGATAGTGATTCTGGTCCAAAGTACTGAGTACTGGCAAAAATATATAACTAAAATGATATTTATTAGTACAAGTATATAAATAAACATAAGTTTTAAAGTAAACTTTCAACAACAACTTATTGAAGAGAGTAGTTCGCAATTTAAAGCCTTGCATTTCTCTGAGAGCGTGTCTCTCGTGTTGCAATTGAAACTTAGACATCTTGATTGCCCTTCTTTCTCTTAATGAGCTAAAGCTAATTTGTTTAAGCTTCCTGGTGTGTAAATAGAGAGGGAGAGAAGGAGAGAAGAGATTGTGTTTTGCACGGTATTTGCCTGCCCTTTTTCCACTGTTTGTTATTGGCACCCAGATGGACCAGCATTTGGCTACTGTCTGTTGCCAAAAAGTGACCCAAATTTACAACCAGTCGGCGGGTGTTGCTCAGTCTGTCTCGCTCTCTCTCTCTCGCTCTCTCTTTTTCTCTCTCTCTCTCTCTCTCTTTCTCTCTTCTTCCATTTCTCTCTCTCCCTTCAACTCTTTCCTACTGCCTCTAGCAGTGTTGCTGGCTTGTTCTTGTTTGTTTGCCTGTACGCTGGTGTGTCTGTCTGTTCGTCTGTCCTGCAGTCAGAGTGTCGCACAGTGCCATCAAATTGTTGCTGCCGCTGGGCAAATGCAGGCTGTATTGGGGTAGGCAAAGAAGCGAAAGGGTGTAGGTGTGTGTGTGTGAATGTCAGTGTGTGTTTTGGTTTGGTTTCAGGCAGCTCTGGCACGTAACGTTATACAGTTTGAGTGAGTCACCGTCCCCGCCACCGTCACTATCCCCGTCACCATCTATTGCCATTACCGCCAGCGTCATCGTCATCGTCATCGTCATCGTCATCGTCAGCGTCTACGTCAGCGGCAGCCTCGTTGCCTGCAGTCGAGTTAAGTGTTTTATATTTTCGTTTAGCAGCTGAAAGTTGCATCCTTCGCCGGGGACTGGAACTGCAAGATGAGGCGAGGCGACTCTGCTGTTGCTGCTGCCGGCTGCTTTGTTTTATGCTAAAGTTAAAAGGCAGTTTTGTTGCTCCACCTACACATGCATAACGCACTTACAAACATACTCTCTCCTTTCCCTTGCCCCTTCATCTTCTCTCCGCACCCTTCTACAAATTGCTCGCTGTGACGCTTTCACTCTGCCGTTTGCAGTTTTAAGCGCTCCTGAGATTCTGCAGTTTTATTGGTAAATTGGACAGATTGAGGTAAAGTGATATTAATGTTGATGCTACCTTCTACAAACTGAACACACAGATGAGGTGCCCCCTCTCCTCCACACCACGCCCTCTTGCGCGGCCACAACAACACGAAAACTAAGCGAAACTTTCTTGTCTCTTCTGCAGCTGCGTTTCGTTTCGTTTTGATGCCTTGCAGACAGTTGACAACTCAAGTGGCTAACAAAGTTAACCTGCAGTTAAAAGAGAAATTTGTCAGCATTTTGCATTTTAATAAGGTTCAACGTGATTAACATACATGTATTTATGGCAGGCAGTTATTAAAAAGATAAATGTATTTATATTTTACAGTAAGTTCAATTTAGAAATTATTTAACATGCTCTCAAATTATTGGTTGAACTAAAATTGAAACTGTTTAATATTGTATATTGGAAGAAATACAATTTTTGAGTTGTGGTATTTTTTGTGAGGGTCTCTTTATGTTTTTAAAATTAAAATATAATTTACATATAACATTCCTTTACTTTTTATATAAAATACGAGTACTGCACAAGTCTAACCTCCAGCCACATTGGTTAATCAATAATTTGATTTTGAATTCAATTATTAAGATATATATTGGAGATACAAATATATTTATATATTTATTATATATATTTATTTATAGCTAAGTAGAATACATTTTCAAAATTTCAGTCCGTATTTAAAGAAGCTAATAAACTAAATAACGAAAAAATAATAATTCATACATTGTTAAGAACATATTTTCAACAATATTGTAACGTATTCGTAAGATTATATAACTGTCTAATTCCTTTACGAGTTAAGCTCCAGCATTCTTTACTTGTTTTTCACATAACTGTATCTAAGAAGTTTTCGTTTTATTGCTGTTTAATTTAAATACATGAGAAACACTCTTGCCTCGCTTATTATGCATTCCAGCAACTCTCGTTAGAGTTCTCGCGCTAAATTCGCACGCCACCTCGCGCCGCCTTCAGTTCTCGCTCCGGCACGTGCATCTGTCAGATACAGGACAGCAAATAATTATATATTTTTTGAGTTATTTCTCATGCACTCCTCGTTGGGTTGGATGGACTTCATGCGAAAAATATGTAGTGCGCATAATTGACATAAAAAACAATTCCGTTTAAATGAAGTTTTTTTACTCGTATTTACGCGGAACGTGTTTAGAACGCGTTACACTCTCTCAGCGCACAGGGTTTTGACTCTTGTTCTGCAGTTGTAGTTGCACTAGTTGCTGTAGACATTGCCGTTGCTGTGGCCGTTGCCGTAGCCAGTGCAGTTGCATCATTATGTGGCATAAAAAATATAAACTGCTCTCAAATGAAATTTCACCTGCTATCAACAAATTGCGCTACTTTACAGGTTAACTGCAGCGGAACAGACAAGGTGTCAGTGACGTGGTGAGACGAGACCAACTAACAAACAACAACAGTAGCAACAACAACGGCAGCGCGACAACAACAGCAACAGCAGCAACTTCACTTGATGTGCATGACTTGCAACAAAGCGAGCTTCTCTGCTTGCGGCTCGTTCTCTGTAGTGTGTGTGTGTGTGTGTTGTTGATGGCTGACACAGCAGAGAAGCCTGGCTACCATTTTGAGGTAGGGTCTGCTGTTGATGTTTGGGGGAGTGTGGCTGGCGCTGTTGTTGTTGCTGTTGCCGTTGCCGTTGCTTTTAAAAGCACAGAGTTTACGACGTGTTGGAATTTTTATGCGTTTTAAAGTATTTGCAGAGCATCCGGCGGTGTTGTCGCTTCTGACTCCTGACAGCGGCACATGGACAGAGTTTAGTAGAAGGGGGAAGGTCTGCAGGTAACGTTTATGCATGGGGATGGAGGGGGGCTCAATGCTGCTACGGATGCTGTGCAGTGCGCGTAAAACTGTATTAAGCATAGAAAACTAAGTTATGCGATGCAGTGTTGAGTTACGGCCAAAACTCGAGCGACTACGTGTGACTATCGCATAGCTAAATGTTCATAAAATTCGAAAGAGGCAAAGATATTTAGGTAAATGATACTCCAAAGTGATACCCTGCTGTAGGATTGGCACAGTTTCTATCATATTATTAGAGTCTATGTATACTTATATATTAACATAAGTTATATATTACTATATCATAAAGATATAACATACTCCCTTTTTGTGGCCCATACACTTTTTATCTTTTCTCTTTCGCTTGTCTATTTATCCCGCACGGGGTGTACAGGGTATAATAAGCAGCAGCTCGGGGGCAGCCTACGTGCAGGGAGGCTCTTTCAGTGGGGCACTATGCTTTCCACTTTACGATCAAACATTTGACGTAGTAAGACAGCGCGGGGGGGAGGGGTGCGCACACTATGCACTATAGCGACTTGAATGACACGTTGCGGAAGTTGTGGCTTAGTTAAAATGTGTGTGAAAAGGCGACAGCCGACAGTTTATGTTCGCGTGTGTGCCAGTGAGTTCATGTGTGTGTGTGTGTGGATGTGTGGGGGTGCTGAGCTTAGCTCAAAAATACGCCAACTTGTTTGTTCAAAAGGCATAAAACATAAAAATACCCCCAGCTATCCCTCGTCTTCTACCTCCTCCTCCGCCTCGACTACCCGTACCACTTCATGGCGAGCTGTGAGTGAAGGTGCGTGCTTTTATGTCACCATTACCGCATCATAAAATCCTTTTTGTGTTGAACTAATGATGGATGAATGTAGCCACAGGTGGAGATTTAACACTCCCTTCCTCCCGTACCCCTACAGAGCCAAGGGGATGCCTGACAGTGGCCTGAGTCTCGACTGCTGTGCTGTGTATCCCCATGCATACATATATATATATATCTGTGTGAGTGCCATTCCTCACATATGTATGTCCGTATATATGTATATATGTAATTGTATCCGTATCTGCATCTGTAACTAGAGCACTATACCTGTCCATTAGGAAATTGCATAACGTTAAGTTCTCCAGCTAATTCGAGGCAAAAACAAAGCACTCATTGCTCTCTCCCCCTCCTCCCTCTCTCTCTCTCTCTATCTCTCTCTGTCTGGACAACTCGCATATATGTATATTTTCAAATGCATTATCCGGATTTCGCAGTTCGTTAGTTTATCGCGTTTATTACCAAAAATATGTTTGGCTTTCGCAAATTGAAAACTAATGTTTGCAAATTTTATTCGCGAACTGCAACCTGTTCTGCGGTAGCGCTGTGAAATTAATATTCTATTTCATACATAATTAAGGGGCAAGTACAACACGGTTTTAATTAACTAATTATGCGAGGAATGCTGCAGCGAAAGTTTTCAAATACTCGAGCATGTGAGCGAAAAATATGGCACGTAGATAAATATTTGCTAGATAAAAAGATGAAAACTATGTTTGCTATGTGTATTTTTATTCAGGTGCATATTCTGACTAAAGACAGTACGAGGCTTCTCCTATTAAACATTTAAATCAGCTGTTTGCGAGTTTAACCTTTAAATGCATTCAGTGTAAGCCAGAAAACCGTGTCCGTCTTTCCATTTGTCCGTCCGTCCGATTAAAAATCTATAAAAGAAATGAAATAATGTCTGAATATTGCACACACATCAAGTTTATTCTTGATTCTTTGTAGCCACGCCGTTTTGTAGCCCCGTAAATCGATAAAAACCAAATTCAAAGCCTAATTTAAATGCAGGGCACTTTATTTTTTGGTAAACACAATCACTGACAATACCTAAATAATTTCTGAAAATTTAATTGCGATCGGATAACAAATATACAAGTTTTTTATGAAATAATTTTATGAGTTACTGATTTGCAAGCCCTGCAAAGTATGCAACACAAAACTAAAAAGTTATAAATTAAAGAAATCGTGTTGGTCATGTGGGTAACGGGTATATCAAAGTCGAGTACAACCGACTGTAGCTTTCCTGCTTGTTTTATTTATTTTCTTAAAAATATGTTTTTCTGCGATTAAATCAATTAGGCTTCTGTTGTTCCATAACTAATGTTAGGAACTGTCATTTAATATTCAATCAGCATGATAATTGAAACCGCTTTCCACTACGTATGTCAAAACTATAAATGTAACAGAACGGGTATATAAAAAAGAGGGAAATGCATTCGGCAAATCTGTTTACACATGCGGTTAGGGCTGACAGTTTTGGCTGCACGCCGATAAACACATAATTTGCTGTATAATTCATAAATAAATGGAATAATACTCGTAAATAGACGAAAACACAGCACAGTATCGTAGCTCAACGTACGTGCTAATCGCTGCGATGCTTGAAACACACAATGTCGTACTCGACGGACAGTGTACTGTGGAGGGCGATGTTGTTGCATGAGTGGAGACCGCAGACTATTAGGGTTTATTAAGCGTGATCTAATGGCAACCCCACCCACTGTACAAGGGAGCTCACTCACCATACAGCGCGCCCTCTTTGCCACACAGCTCACATCTCTGTGGTTTTTTCTGTTTCGGCACAAATATTTATTTATCTATTTATTTATGCATTCAAATGCTCGTCCAGCGAGTCAGTTGCAGATAGATTTTCAAATTTGTTATCGTAATATAAACCCAAACATCGGTCGGCACGTTTATTTAGAGCATAATTAAAATAGTTTACCGCAAAATAAAAAAAACAACTGCATTTATTTGCCATCTGTGTCGTTTGTACGTTCGTTTTTGCGCATATCAAATATTAATGACAACCCTGGCCAACAAATGTGTCAGATGCATATCGGGTTGCCTTTTTATTCAACCAGATTTCAGTGTGCCACATAAAGATATGTCAAATCTGGTTGTAGCGACTGAATAAATCGAGTTGACTTCATCAACATAATAATAATGTTAATATTTTCTGTAGTTTTGGGCAAACAAGTGCACCGCATAATAAACTTAGTTCGTACCCAGTCTGATTGCTTGAGGCGGAGCTGAGGTAAAAGAAAATACTTCAATGTTCCAACTACTACAGTGACTGCCTGCCAAGCTTGGACTCAAAAAGGGGCTGGGCACGGGCACGCCTCAAGGCCACAGTCTGAAGGGGTCCAACCTGTCGTCCAAATTGGATTTGCCACGTTACAAGGTGTAAACATACGCAAAGTATACAAACACGAGGGGGTTATCCAACTTCAGTTCCTCGATTGATAGTACTTTTTCTGTTGCCAATTGCGTGAAGTGGGGGGTGGAAGGGGAGCATGAGCTGATATGCAAATAGGTTGCCTGGCACTTTCCCTTCACCTGTGTTGAAGATTGACTAGGCTGGGATAGACTTATGAAAAACCTACAACTCGATTCCCAGCGCAATTAGAATAGTGAAAGAAGTAAAGCCAGATAACGCGAGAGAGGCTTAACTCGCATAATTGCTGCCTTCCGGCCTTTTGGAAACTCATTTCCGGTTTGGCTGCCTCCATTGATGCTGCTGCCGCTGCCGCTGCTGCTGCTTATGCTGTGCGCCGCAGCAGAATGTAAATTGTATGCCAATTTGTCGCTAGTCAATATCCCTTGTTTTCTCTCTATTCCACTCTCTGTCTCTCTGTCTCACTCTTTGGTGCTTTCCGTCTCTTTCTGTCAGTATGTTTTCTAACAATAATTAACCCTAATTAAGTTCGCTATAGCCGGACCCTGGCGCCACATTGCCAGCGTATCTCGAACTGTGGCTGTATCTGCAGTAGTATGTGTGTTTATCTGTGTGTGTGTGTGTGTGTGTGTCGGGAAAATGCTTGGCAAATGCCTTTGGGCATTTTCAGTGAAATTGTTAAGTAACTGCCGCAGCATGTCGAATGTAGTTACTTAGTTAGTTAGTACCGGGTAAAAGTCTGCGGGCAATTTTGCGACATTTACCAAGCATTTATTTAAACTTTTCCCTTGCTTCAACCTTAGCTCTGTGCACGTGTGTGTTTGTGTGTACATCTGCAGTGTAGTAGAATGTTTAATTAAAGTATGCAAAGTTGTGTCAGCTGCCGTGCCGACTGCAGCAGCTGTAAATAACATCTGGTTATGCGAATACGAGAGTATCTCAGAGATTCATGTGGCCCCCTGATGTCATCGTTCGCCTTTGTGCGGTGCGTATCCCCTTAACCTAAGGCAGCAATGCATGTGTGTGTGTACTCTCTGCTGTTTGTTGTGCTTCTGTTTGTGTTTTGTGTTGTGTTGGGGGCACTTGTATGTACTGCGTTTGTCATGTTGCTGAAATTGATATTTTAATTAATTTTTCGTACACAAAGTTTTGTGTACTAATTCACATAACTTTTAAATGACCAAGTTTTACCTGAGCCAGAAATACCTCAAACGCAGACAGACACAGTGACACTCATACGTACACACATATACAAACACACCATCATTGCTTGCTGGTTCTTATTCCTTCATTAATATCCTGCCAGAAGCAGTTTCTCTTGCCTTAAAAAAGCTGTACAAACAAAAGAATGTCCAATATTTACATTACTTTAGATATATCGTACAAAATGACGCATTTATTCAAGGGAAACTGAGAGGGGAGAACAAAGGAAGAGAGGGAAACGTCATATTGAAAACTTAAATCAATAATATAAATAAATTATGCGATATTCGTTGTCTCGCTTTGCTTTAATAAACCTTCAATACATTCACTTGATATGCTGGCATCTTTTGGAGTGATAAAGGGTGTATAGATTGTCAGAAAGACAAGATAAAATAAAATAGTGCCGTTCTCTTGCATATCATAAACTATAGTTAGTTCTGTAAGTGAAAGTATAGCGATGATTTTAACATGGACTTTATTCAACAAGAAAATGCTTATGACGTGCGGAGGGACGTGAACAATTCTCTAACGGGTTATACCGAGATTTCGTATGTGGACTACTTTGGTTTGTAGCCTAGCAGGATCCAGAGCCAGGGCCGCAGCATGAGCTGCAACAGGGTCCACAGCAGGGGCCGCAACAAGGGCCACAACAGGAGCCACAACTGGGGCCGCAACAGGGGCCACAACAGGGGCTGCAACAGGGGCTGCAACAGGACCCACAACCTGGTCCACAGGATCCACAACCAGGTCCACAGGATCCACAACCTGGTCCACAGGCTCCACAACACGGACTACAGCAGGAACCGCAGCAGGGACTACAGCAGGAACCGCAGCAGGGACTACAACAGGAGCCACAGCAAGGGCTACAGCAGCTTTCACAGGGCCCACTCGGCATGCAGCAACACGGCGAGCAACACGGTTGGCAGCACGGTTGGCAACACGGCTGGCAGCACGGTTGGCAACACGGTTGGCAGCAAGGTTGGCAGCATGGTTGACAGCATGGTTGACAACATGGCTGACAACAGGGTTGACAGCAGGGCTGACAGCAAGGTGAGCAGCACGGTGAGCAACACGGGGCGCAGCATGGGGAGCAACAGGACTCAGAGTTGCACATTTTTCAATTCATACAATGCTATTGAGGAAGGGGAGGAACAACATGAAGGAACAAGTGCAAGATATGCCATACATGCGCCTACCTTAAGCCCGCCAGAGAATTGAACACAGCTTTCAAATTTTGTGAGTCAGCTTTCGAAAATGTTTGTTATGACTGTTTATGGAAATATTGCTACGATTTGAGCATATCGCTCAGAGAAACAATGAGTTACCCGGAACAGCGTCTGCATTTATGGGCCCTAATTGCCAGCTTCACTATGGAATCAAACGTTGATATTTCTCCCTTCTCCGACAGAAAACCGACAAAAAACCGAACAAAGCCCAGGCAAATTGTTTGAGTGCCAGCTGCCCCTGGGGCAGGACAAATCATGGCGTACTTTGACAAATCACACACGGCTCCTGTCGTTCAACTAAGAGTCTAGTGCCCGCATTGAATCGACTACAACCCTGGCCTCTTTTCTCCGCCCCTGGCCCGCGACCACCTGAGAGACTCTCAAACTTTCCGTCATTGACAATTGAACGGCTTTGATCTTTTCAACGCGCCTCCAATTTTTGCGTGTCGATTGCAAACTGTATGCAAGCTTGTGTGTGTGTGTGTGAGTGTATCGCCAGGGGCTGTCTTTCTAGCCCTCCTCTCTTACTTCTTTCCCTCCCCCCTCTCTCTCTATATGTGTCTGCTATGTAGGCACTCGTGCGCACATTTGTCAGCGAGGCAAAAGGCGACAGGACGACGCTGTTAGGGACGCAGGCAGCTGGCATTGGATGCATGAAACCTTTTGTCAATTACGTAGCTTCCACTTTTTGTGGCACTGCCACACACTGTCGCTGGCATACCAAGAGGCGGGAGAGAGGCAGAGCGAGAGTGGCACGAGAGAGTGGGGCAACTAAAGCGTTGTAGCTGCTGGAAGACTGCAGGGCAGCAGAGGAGCGAAGATGAACAAAAAAAAACAGCAGGCAAAGATGAAATGATGGCTGATTTCTGGTACAGACCGGGGACCTGTCACACACACCACCAACATCCATGACCTGCCTTCCAGCTGCCCGCCACCCCCCTCCATGCTACCAACACATTCGTCGAGTGTAGAAGCCTTCAACCTCTCGACCCACCCGTCGCTGGCATCAAGAGCTCGTAGCAATTAAATTGACGTACGGGTTGCCAAACTTGAAATCATTCGCCGTTTTAATTGGAGCAAAAACTCCGATCAAATCATTTGCCCACGGGCCACATCACTTGACTAGCCCGGTTTAGCACGTCGCGGTTGGGTTTCCTCTTCTTCCCTCATCCTTTGTTCGGCTTGGCAGACTGAAGAGGCATCCTACACACCGCACACCACACGTTTGCCATAATTTAATGTTTCCTATGCGATTAAAGTGAGAACATAATTACGCGATTATCTTACTTATCGGGAGAAACATTTACTCAATCGTAACTATGGTAACTTCATGCTATAGTAAGCTGATTTTACTGATGTGTGTGATACATAAAGGTGGCATCATTAAAACAAATGTGTTTTATTGTTTGTTCAAAGTATATTTAACTATATTTGTAATAAAGTAGAAATCTATGTCTTTAATAAGACATTAAACAATCGAATTGACAAGCTTAAATACTAATTTACTCAGGCGATGGGCATGGCACACAATATTTCAAATAAACTGTACGTGCAGATGATATACAGTAACCAACATGCCAAATCTGATGTCTCTAGTCTTTATATTAGCTGAGTTATATGCGTTCATACAGACACAAATGGCTAAATTGCTCGCTAGGATCCTTATCAAGAGAACATGGGTAACAAATAAAACTTATATAAAGCTGATTAAGAAATAGTTTCGATAAAGCACAAATTGTACATTTTGGTGATAGTTCACATAGATATTATATGAAGCATATTGCCTTGTCGCATATACAATATATCGGGAAATTATTCAATTTGTTTTAAGCTTCCTGGAGCACAGAGCCAAAATTCCCCAATCAACATTCATGCGATTAAAAAAAACGTAGAAAACAAATATTTATTTATTTATTTATTTATTTGTGCATTTTGAAAATTGTATTTCCAACTCGCTGCGCATTAGGGTCAGGGCAAACAGATTCCAATTCCAATTACAGCACAATCGATGCAGTTGTTGTTGTTGTTGTTGCTGCACAATTTTAGCATAAAAGCTTTGATTTCAAATCGAAAAACTGAAACTGTCAGCGGCAGGCACTAAAAGTCGTCGGCACAATGCAGACACATCGATCGATTTGGCCAGTGGGGGAGGATTTGGGGTATAAATATTAATTTATACCCGAAAGTGGCTCCGGCTTGGTGTTTGCAGCTTGCTGTGCTGAGCTCTGCTGCGTGGCGTCATCGTCATCAACTAACGCGCTAAAATCAATGGAAACGCTGATTCAAATCGAGAAACAAAATCAGATGGACGAGCGACGCATTTCATTTGCCGAAATTGCTAGTTAATTGGCGATTCAGCAAATATCATGGCACGCACTGTAGCGCACAGTAGCCCGTAACCCTGGACCCGTACCCGGTCCCGGACCCGGCTGGGGTGCGTAGCAGAGTCCGTGCGCCAAGTCATCGACTGCGGCGACGCCGCAAACAACAATCAATTTTAATGAACGCCATTCATTAAAAAAGTTTGCAGCGCGAAAATCACAACAACCCAGCGAGAGATGAGTGCAGAGGGGAGTGAGGAAAGGGGAGAGGGCGGATGAGGGGGTTTCATGTGGGGTGACGACTTGTAGAAGCCACTTAAACGGCGTTGATTAATTCGAAACCAAAAACTGACAGTCGCCACCAAACAAAAGCAGACACGCCATGTGCCGTCACCTGCAGCAGCTGCCAGCTGTGAGTGTGTGTGTGTGGGCGCCACTGTGAGTGCGTGTGTGAGTTTGACTGTGTGTTGGTGTGAAGGTGTGGCAGGTCCTCATGTCTGGGCGGCTGGGCTGACTTCGCGGTTTAGCTGTTGGCTGCTCGCTGCGGGCTTTTTGTGAATAAGCGTCACGCGCATATTTGCCACATCGTCAATTAATGTTGTTGTTGTCTTTGATGTTGTTGTTGATGTTGTTGTTGTTGTTGTTGTTGTTGTTGATGTTGTTGCTGTTGTTGATGTTGTAGTTGCTGCTGTTGTTTGTGTTGTTCCACTTGGGGCTTGATAATCAACTCAGTTTGCCAGTTTGTCAATCGCCGAAAAGCATATTAAACGACGGCAGTGCCAAAATAATTTATTCATTTATGTCCAATGACAAATTCGGAACATTGCAAATGACATGAAACTGCTACGTCAACTTTAGTTATTACTTTTCCAGATAATATATGGCATATCGGAACGAAACAAACTCACAAATGATAAAAACTATTGACGCTTTTTCTTGACATAGAAAGTCATTGTAGAACTGACAAAGGGCAAACCGAAGCAAGTCAAACAAAAAAGATGTAAAATCGAATTGCTCGTCTGCTATTTTAGAATATATGCAATCATTCGAACGTGATTGAACAGCAGTCAATCAATCCAAGTGCGAATGACAGCCAAGAGTTTAGCATTGAATAAGCAAAGGGGGAACTCGATAGTTTTAAGAATAAAGTTTTGACACTGTAAAGTAATTACTTTTATAAAAATAAATAACACAGACTTTTTAACGTTGATATAATACCAGATCCGTTGATAGATGAATTATAAAAAAAAAAAAATTTTAAATTATTAATTATAACTATTAATTTTTTTTTTTTTTACTTTTCAACAGTCGACTGACCTTAGTCCGACTATAAACTAATTAAATAAATACTAAATATTATATTATGATAGCACTTTGGCCACTTCAATTTGCTATTCCCATCACCATCTGACATTTGGTGTGTATATTATATATTTTTGTTCAGCAACTGCCACGCAAAGTTTCCGGACGGTATTTTACAGAGTTATATGAAATGATATAGAACACATATGTATCTACATATTATGTAACCACATAATAAATATAAATAAGGTATATTTAATTTACTAAGTCTCAAACGAGCCGCAGGCTCTTAACCACATACCTTGCTGCATACTTCACCACGTGCGGTACGTGACATACGCTCCCGCCGATACGTAGCTCAAATTGCAATTTCGATTAACAAGAAGACAACTTTCCCCCATTCTTTTCTTTGCCAAATCCATTTCAGCTTCGCATCCGCAGACGACAGCAGCATCGGCTGCGGCAACCGCCACCGCTACATCCAGTTTCGAGGAGAGTGTGGACACATCATCATCATCGTCATCAGCATCATCATCATCGTCGTCGTCGTCGTCGTCGGGAGCGGCGGCGTTTCTTGATGTTGGCGGTGCTGGATTGTCCTTGTTGCCTGAGGTCGCCGCCCTGTCGGCGACTGGCGTCCTTGTGGAGCCCTATCTGGACGGCTATGCCACATCGAATGTGACCACCCAGATCGGCACCCATGCCTATTTGCCCTGTCGGGTAAGCGAAATCCTCCCAATCAGTCGTCTTTGCTTATGCGGCACAAATATTTCATAATTTCGGGTTTCGTTTGGTTTATTTGATTCTTATTACGCGTATTTTCTTACGTTGCGTGTGCGCTCAGTTTCAGTGTGCCCATTCTTATTTGTAATTATTGTTATTCTCAATGCCTCCCTTTCCTTTCTCCCCCTCTCCTTCACTCTTCTCCTAACCAAGTCAGCCATAGGAAACACATTATATTTTATGGCGTAAATATTTGCGAGGCAACTCGAGGCATTCGGCCGAGAGGTGTGACCGCATCGTGTATTTAACACAAAGCTCAAAAACAAATGCCATCAAATTATGACCCCCCTCACACACACACAGGCACACCAAGGGCATACGCCGTCGATTGTTTGCGCAGGTGTTTAAAGGTCAACTCTGGCCGGGGGAGGCAGGAACATGCAAATTGTTTGCTCACAAGTTGTAAATATTGTATTGCGTGTGCGTGTGTGTGTGTGTGTCTGTGTGCATGTGCCCAGCGAAAAACCCCAAATTAAATTTAAACAAATTAGTTTTATGGCCTTACGTGACTGCTGTTCCCCTACCGAACTCACCAAACACGCCGAACTCGACAAATGATATAGTAATATCCCCGGAGAACTTTAAGTGAGCCGCACGTGCTGCAATTCACATCGCTTTCGCTTGATATTATTCTCGCGGATAAATTAAAAAGCAAGGTGTGTTTGGAAGTGGAAGGTAGGGGCAGATTTGAATATATATACATATCCGATTTAGGCTTTAAGTCTGATTTATAAGACCTCACGCTGATCCTGTACCAATGAATGAAATAAAGTTTGCCGAAATACTTTTTAAACCACAATCAGAGTGAACCAAATTAACATTAAAGAATAACTGCTTAAAATATAATAATTTTATTACTATAAAAATAAATACGAGTAACAATATGAAAGTGTTATTTATTTCAAAATATAACAAATATTTTCATACGTCTGAGTCCATTCGCAATATTGTTCACAGAAACCTACCAGTTTTTGTTATATCCCTTAATAACTCAGAGATTAAGCGAGAAAAATTAGTAACGAAACAATACAAAAACAAATGCCAACCTTTTGCAGTGTTAAGCAGTTACTTCCAACCATAACAACACTCTTATTGCTCTCAAAACGAATCACTAAGTTGAATATGTTACATTGCCGTCTGCCTTCAAAAACCTACTTGCCCCCGCAACATAATCGTTAATTATCACACTGCTCATTCAAATTTGTAGCTGGCATCAAGAATTCGCTACTAAAGACATCAATTTTTGGCATTCCACTGGGCACGCCCACTAATTGCTCTAAGGCGAAATGTAATTCAAATTCTTGTGCGATTCGCAAATACAAATTGCGGCGTCGGGGCCATTAATCGTGTGCCAGAGTAGCCAATCTTCCTTGCCCGCAGGGGCAGGAGAAAGGCAGCAGCTGTGGCTACTGAGAAATATTTAATGCATTGCCTTTTGTTGTAATTTGACAAGAGGAACAATGTCAATTTTTCGTTGTCATGGTCAATTAAGATGCCAGAACTGCCCTCGCTCTCTGCCAGGGAAAACGGAAAAGTGAAATGCTCGCATCCAGGTGATTGTCAATTACGAGTACCCGTTGTTGTATTCGTATTCGTATTCGTATTCGTAGTACTTGTATTCACGCTATGTCTGGCAGTGCAGCTCTTTGTTCTCCTTCTGTTCAATGGGGAAGCTCTTTTGCGAAATTGCTCCACTTGTTCTGCAGTCCTGGCGACGGCAGTTGATGGACATTGAGAGCATCCTTTTGACTCCGTATCACAGGTATCAAGTGGGGTATTTAAAGTATTCCGAGCAGCAGCAGCAGCAGCTGCTTATTTGCAATTGCCCAGTTAGGAGATACAATGGAAAATGTTCATCTCGAAATGAATTAAATTGCAACACATTCTGGCCCCCAATTCGATCCTATTTGGGCATTATTAAATCGGACACATGCAGCGAGGGTCTAATGAGTCCATTAGAGCTAAATTAGCCAGAGCCGAGAATCAATGCCAAAGTGTTGAATTGACAAAATAATGTCCATGTAAATGTGCAAACCAGAATACAGTTATACCATATACCAGCTTCTCTCTCCCCCAGCCCCCTCTTCCTCGCCTCCTTGCTATGTGACATGTACGAAATGCATTTTAGATTTACTAACTACGACACATTTTGATTATATCAGATACCAAGCAGATACTGCAGGGCCAAGGGAGCAGGAGGAGGGCAGTGTAAGGCATCTGCTTGTCTGCTTGATAGGTTTCGTGTTCATTCTGGTATTTAATTACATTTAAATTTTGTTTCTCTGTGTGCGTTTTGTTTGCAAAGTCCTGCATACAATTTTGGCGCAGTAATTTGCACTCGGTTCATCTGTGGTAACTTTGGCATGGCCAATTTGACCTGACCGAACCCCCCCTCACCCTGGCCGACCCGACCCGCCTCTGCTCAACCATTTCACTTGTTGAGTGTGCCCAGAGCCCTGAGTTTCAAGGCTTCAGCACTGCAATTGCCCGAGGAATCTGTGTATATGCGTATGTGTATATCAATTTGTATGTGTGTGCGTGTATGTGTCTATGTATGTGTCTATGTATGTGGGTGCATACCAAATAGTTAAATGAGTTTGCCGTTGTGCCTTTGAGCCAACTATATGAAATAATTAAATGAATTTCCATCAGGCTAATGGGGATGCCTCTATATAATTTAGAAATTTTCATACCTTTGCGGGGAGTATATTATGTTATGATGGTTATATCATGATTATTAGTTGTCAACGCAAAGAAGAAGCCATTTTCGACGCGATGAAGTAAAGATCTTTACTTCGAATAACTATAGCAAAATAGGAAACTCAGGTTAAAGCAATCATGATACAAATTAGACACTTACGTAAGTTGTTCATGTCATTAGAATCCTTTATAAATTTTACTAATTTAAAAATTACAATCCTAAAGTAAAGTCTACATAAGATATTATCCACCATCTTATCTTTCTTTTTCAATCATTTTTCATTTCTACAAAATTTTCTAATCCATTAGAGTCCTTTTTATTTTAAACCAACATGACTTCAATATTATTTTTGCTTTTCATTTATCAATTTGTTGTTCCATTTGTTGTAAACATTTTGCGATTAACATTAAATCTTTTCCTGTATTTGTATTTTCCTGTGCAGGTCAAACAGCTGGGAAACAAGTCCGTGTCCTGGATTCGACTTCGTGACGGACACATCCTCACCGTAGACAGGTAATTAACAGTTCTCATTGCTAACAAATTATTCAGCAAATCCTTTGGGTATTTGCTAAGCTAGCGAATTAGTCAAATTGTACATGCGCCATAATTAAATTACAAGAATATTAATCCTTTGTTGTCTGACCGTGATAAGTATATTATTTGTTGTTCAACTTTGAGGACGAAGGAACACACCTAGATTATAGAAACCATATGTTAAATACATACACTTGAATATATTTCGCAATCGTTTTATGAATGCGTTGATTTACTGAATTGAATTGCGACGCAGACGTTTTCAGGTTGAAAAGGATTGCACACTAATGAATCCACTGTAGATGATTTACTTCATAATTAAACTGGCAAACATGTACATTCATATTTATATACATGTGTATTTGTATACTATGAGATACTTTGATTACTTTGTCAGCTTCTCGTTGGGAAAAATCCCTTAGACGTCTGTGAAATCCTTTTGAATTGAAAACAATTTATTAGAAAATGAATTAAGTGTGCCAAGTGTAGCAATGTGCAGCGTTACTATTTCAATCTGCGTGTCCAATAACAAACTGGACATTTCGCCAGGTGTGACGAGCACACATCCTGCAGTCAATCAGCCAGTCAGCCAATGCCCCCCCATCCCCCTTTCTCTATGTCATGTGAGAGGAAACTCAGGTCTGCAATTTCATTGCATTTATCTGAACTCGACTCGAAAGCATCGCCAGATTCGCTGCTTGTGTTTTAGTCAACCCGTGGTGGAGAGAAGGGAGAGAACTGAGGGGGGAGGGTTGGGGAGTAGTGGCAGCAAACATTTCCAGCTTATTACTTTGATAGAAAAGTAAAACCAATGAACCTTTCACATTGGATAAGGCGGCTGCCTGTTTGTCTGCCAAACGGATGAATGGCTGCCATATAAGAGTCTCAGTTGCACCGTCCCCGCATTTACCGCACTGTCGCAGAAGCTGAAAGCGAAGCTGGAGCACCGCGCAGCAGCCGGAATCGGGAGCTGGAATTGAAGTTGAAGCTGCTAGGCAAACACAGGCACCATTGAAATTAAGCCCAGATAGTGTCCTTACTGATTGCTTCCTGTGCCAGTGCAGAGCAGCCATCCTGCCTGGCCACTTCCGAGTGCATGTACATACATATATATAGTGTGTTTGTGTGTGTTTGTGTGTGTGTGCGCTCGTTGTTTCCTGCTCCAATGTCTTATGTCACATTTATCTAGAAAGTTTTCTTATTCTCCGCTTTGTCCTTCTTGCCAGCCCATCACACATAATGGAAATAGATTTCAAAAAACTTTCAGCTACTGCACGTTTCTCATTCTGTACGCTTCATGCTGCACACTGCATGCAGCATGCCATGAACACTTTCCACACTCTCCACACACGCTACACAGTCCAGAGGTGTCCGGGTATGTGTATTGTATAATAGCTCAAATGATGTGTTTACACTATCATATAAATGTCACGTGCTTGGCGCCTTTTGTTTGCCCGCTGGATGCAACCCTTTGAATTTATAGTCACCCACCTCCCTCCCTCCTTAGCCACCTACAAACACACAATAGATTATTTCTGTTTGCACTTGGCCTGAACTAAGACAGCAGGAGACAAGTGTCTGACACTCCTGAGCTGGACTCGTCTGCCTTGTCCAGGTTCTGTTACTGGTTCTGGTCGTGCTGCTGGTTCTGCTACTTGCTCTTCTTCTTGTTCTTGTTCTGCATTGTCCAGAGGTCTGGGTAATTACGTCAGGTGTTGCTTGTTATCTATTGCTATCATTGCACCTGGGATGCGTGTCATTTACAACCTACGACCGTCTGGGGGCCCACAGTAATTTCAGTATGTAAACTATAGATTGTACGCAAGCAAATATTTAGACTTGACAGTTGAATAGAAGCCACATATCCACATAGATTAAGCCCCGGCTCAAAAACAGTGCAATATGATCCCAGAAAGGTGTTGTAATGCAATCGTTTATCTTGTGAGCACAGTCTTTCAAAATTCTTTCATTAGAAACCTCTACCAATATTGCCATAGGTTATAGAAGGTTTTTATATTACAATAATATATTATGTGAGCTCGGACTGCATAATGAATTACTTCGCATTAAGTTAGTAAATACTTCATCTGAGAACTTTTCACATTAGGAAAACTATGCAATACCATAAATAAACATTCTTCTCAAGAAACTTTCCGTTCCATTATCTCAACACGGGACACGTATGTAAATTTTATCGGTTTCTTAACAAGCTTTTTGTCGAATTCCGAATGTGCCCACTTCACCATATGCAATATATTTCTTCGTTTTTGGGCAAAACATAAACTGCAGATGGAAACTTATGTTATCACGGTTCACTTCCTGACACTAGGCTAAGAACGTGTCTGAAAAACCGGACAACCGCATAGGAAATATTCTCAGCGGGCTGCAAGGAGGGAAAGAATGTTATAAAAATATGAAAAATAGTGTGGGAAAAAGTCTCCAGTACAGGGCAGAACTTAAAAACGAGATGAAAATTATAAAGTAACTACAAAATCTGGATAAGAAATTCTGGTAAAGCGATGTAAAAGCAGTGCGAGAGAGAGAGGGAAGGGAGGAAGAGTGGAAGGCAGCAGAGGAAGGAAGAGCAAAGCACATGGCCGAAGCAAAAAGGGCGCAAAGGAAATGGCAAAAGTCATAAAATGTCGAGTTTTACGAGTGCAAAACGCAAGGGTCTAATCTGGGTTTAGTATCAAAACTTGTTAGTGCATGGGGCCCTGGGGGGAAAGTAAGGGAAGGGCAGCGTAAAGAAGAGCTAGCAGGACGTTGGAGGGTGGGAAGAGGGGGGGCGCCTAATAAGCAATGTCAACGCATGTGTACGGGGGCGTGGCATGGGCGTTTTAGTTGCTGCACTTTCAACTTGGAGACGGAAGCATTTTTTTGCTCTTTGCGCAAATGGCTAAGCGAAATTTCCATTTGAGCGCCGCACAAAAATATTGCAACAATGACATTAAATGCAACTTACTTCAGTGCAACAACCCTCCTTCCCCCTCACCCTGTTTTCCCCTTCCTCCACGTTCGACCCACTCATTTGCATGCTGCCTGTTGCGAATGTTGTTGTTATTTCTGTTGTTGCAACAGTCCACACACACCGACAACATTGTTGCCGACTTGCCGGGCACTCTGGGTAAGTAGGAAGCGTGGCAGGGAGAGAGGGTTGGAGTGACGGGGAAGCTGTTTAAATGCCGCAACTAAATAACTTTGAGTGTCCTTTGAGTGGCCATTAGCAACGGGGCTTAGCGTGTAAGTGTGCCTGTTTTTATTGCCACTGCTGTCGTTGTTGCTTCTCTTGCATGCCACTCACCAGACCTACACACACCCATTGCTGCACCTTGCTGGCAGTCCAACCTTTAATCCGCAATGCTTTGTGCATAGCAGGCCAGTGATGTAGCAATAAAAAAGAAAGTGGTAATAGATTGGCACAAAATCTGGAGCTCGAATTAAAATAGTTCTTTAAAAATCCGTCTATATAGTTTTATAATTAATGTAGCTATGTAAGCTGATACCATTTTAGGAACCTCAAAAGTTAAGTTAGATGAAAATTAAAATTTTTATAAGGGTTTTTTGAAATTATCGTACTACCGGCCGATAGTTTCTGGTTTATCTGTGTATCATTTTTAGATCTTGATGAGTAGATGTGATGAGTATTATTGGAATATCTAAATATATTTCAAATGTCGAATATATATATCATTGATTAATTGAATTGAAGTAAGAGTAAGACCTTCAAAAACGGAATTTGTTACAGTATTAAATGAATTCGAAAAGTTGAGGTGTCTAATTTATTGAAAAATTAGTACTATCGGCCGATAATTGCTGGTTAATCTGTATATATTTGTATAATATATAACGCGAATAAATTAAGTATGAATCTTAATGGTACTACAAGTAATAAGTTAATGTGATGAGTATTATGGGGATATCTTTGAAATTGTCAAATATTGGCCGATAGTATACACGATATTTAGATAATTTAGCCAGTTTTATGCAGTAAATACAAAAATAGAGCCCGGCCCTTTTTTTTTTTTCCTTTATGCAAGTTTTAGGCTCATAAAAAATTTTTTTTGTCCGGGGAGGGGTATGTATATGTATATACACATTATAAATTTAAGTAATCAAGCTATATTCTATGATAAAAAGATTAATAAATGAAATTCATCCATTTCAGAGCGGTCTTCATTGCCGACCAGCGTTTCCTGGCGCTTAAGCAGCCCGACAAATACTGGACCCTGCAGATTAAATATGTGCAGGCCCGCGATGCCGGCACCTACGAGTGCCAGGTCTCCACGGAGCCCAAAGTGAGCGCGCGTGTGCAGCTGCAAGTTGTTGGTAAGTCATGGCCAGGGACAAGGACACGCCCAGTCAGCTAGGGCTGAGTCGAGTCCTTGGGCTAAAGTGCATGCAATTAGGCCGTAATGTGAAAGGTCAAGTGGCGGCAAACTCTCTCGCATAGGCCACACACAAGTGCAATATTATTATATAAACTTATACATATCCCTATTGACATACGAGTATGTAAAATGTTTTTCTGCTTCGCAGTCAGACACAGTCAGCAATTCCTGGTAGAGCTGGTAAAGGCAAGTGAGGAAAGGTGGACGCTGGTTGAGCATGTTTGGTTGGCTTTGCATCTTTTATGGCACTGCTAAATTTTGCAATTGCTTGAAAAATTGCATTCAAATATGGCTGCTGAAATGCATCGAGGAAAACTCTTGTTTGACCACCATAGAGAAATATTTTCAGCTACTACAAGTTTTTTTAACGAGAAAAGTTTTGTGTGAGTTCTTTGTCGGTTTGTTGGTTTGTTAAGGCATGACGTTCCTCGGACTCCGTCTCGGTCTCCGTATCGGACTGAAGCTGAAGCAGAAGCTGAGGCAAAGGCCAAAGAGTTAATTAAATTTCATGTTTGCATACACATCACACGCGCACACACACACCCAAGTGCCCACACAACACACATTCACTGTGGTCACTGAGCTCTGCTTGGTGCATTTGGTATTGAAATAAGGGTTTTTATATCCTTACAAAGGGGATCGGGCCTGAGATGGTAATTACGTTATGTTTGTTACAATCAGCACCAACAGGTAAGGCAAGCAAGAGTTGTCCTTCTGTAAGTGTGTTATAATGCAAGCCAGTCTAAACATATTGATTAAACCTGGCACAGACATAACTTAGACTCTTCATCTGCTGTGTCTCCACTATGAAAGTCTTTATTGCATTAAGCTATGCCTCCTTTGCCTGCACAATCTATGCAAATGCAAACTATTCTCAATGTGATGCTTTAAATATTCGAAAGGTTAGATAAATCCATAACCTGAATATCAAATGTCTCAAAGCTCTTCTCTCCAGTCTTGACCGAGATAAGCTCGTGGGGCGCAGACACGATAATGCGCTGCCAAAAGTGATTTTCGCATATCCGCTTGGTCTAATTTGTATGCTAAGCACTCGTCAACTATATATGTATGTGAATAATGTATGTGTGTGTTGAGCCAGTTCATACACTGCGGGACGCCAGTGTAACAGTGCAGACCCAACAGGTAGCCAGGCAAATGGGAAACTCGTGCCAAGTTCTTGACAGTCCAAGGGGGAGGAGGGGTGCGGGTAAATGAGGGGCGATTATGTATGCGCGGCCACATTTTGCGTTAATCTAACGACAAGTTGAGGCATAAAGGATTTCTATGCGTTCGCCTTCCGGAAATTCGAATACAATAGATTTTTTTTCCGTCCATCTTCAGGGTGTGGCAGACTCCCCCCCTTTTGTCAGTCCAGTAGGCTTTTTCGATATTCTTGGCGAGGCAGGCAGGCAGGCATAACCATTATTTGCAGTCATTTGGCACTGTGGACCGCCAACTCGAGCTCCATGTCCGAGCTTTGGCTTTGTCTATTGAATTGGTAAAGTGTTCTCCTTGCCTTCCCCTTCTCCTTCCCGTCTCTATCATTCTCTGTTTCTGCATCCCGTTCCCATTTGAGACACTGCCTGTGGTGTTCACTTGCCTGCCATAACCATTATTGGCAGCACCTAGTTTCCCTTTACCTCCAGCTCTACCTCTCCCCCCCCTTGATTCGATCTTCCTCCTTTTTTGTGTGTGATTTTCTGATTTTGTGCCTTGCCATGTAATTTGTATTTATTGCATCGTTTTGTCTGTGCAAACGACCAAAACTCCCTTTGCATGTTGTCGATTTTCGACTCTTCTTCTGTCTTCCGCCTGGTTGTTCCTGCTACTGCTCCTGCTCCTGGTTGCCAGGGCTGCCACGCACCCACCACTACTGGGCTATGCCAACGCCAATGTATTTTATGTTAGGCTCGGCTTCTGGCCGATGCTTGATTCCTTGGCCCTGTTGGCCATTGCTTGTTGGGGTAATGGGATCGTAGTTTTCGGTCAATTTGTTATGCCAATGCGTGCGTCCATATCTCGATGCGAGTGTACACTGTGCGTGTGTGCGTGCGTGTTGTGTGTGTTCGCGTGAATTTGTTAGTGTGTGTTGTGTTTTGTTTGTTGTTGCTTAAAATGGCAATTCCTTTGGTTTTGCCTCATTTACTTGATGATTTGCTGCACAGTGGGGCAAATGGGCAAAAGAACTGGCAAACAAAGAATATATAATATGATATATGAAATATATGGTTAATATATTTAACAATGATGTGAAATTTGGCAGTGCAGAGCACCCTCATATCTTTAATCAATTGTGGCATTTTTAAAATCTTCAACAACAGTTTTTTTCACCAAGAAAATAATTAATTTTTGCCCATTGTTTGGTCAGACCGTCAGCAACCCCCCGAACTTGCAGAACCTATACATCCTCAATGAATGAATATATTTTTTTCTGCATCATTGAACGACAAACTAGATTTGGTTTTATGAGATTTGTTTTCGGCTCGTCTCCTTGCTTTCTTCGTGCTTCGTTCATGATTCTCATTCATTTACCGAATTGCCCTGTGTGCTGCTCGTCTGCTTATTTAATTTGCTGCTAATCTTGTATAGTCGAAAGCCAATTTTTTCTCGTTTCATGGATGTTCGAGGGGGTTGGCAGTAGGAGGGTGCGGCCTGCGCTGAGGGAGTTTTCTTTTTTTTTGGCGCTTTTTCGGTTTTATCTTGCCATCAAAAGTGACAATTTCGCAATGATGTTTATTGTACGCAGCCTCTCTGTGCAAACAGAACAGAAAGAGATAGAGCGAGAGAGAGAGAGAAAGAGATGGTGAGCTGCACATTTGAAACTTAACTAATTTCCCTAAAAGCATTTTGCCATAAACCCAATTAATTTAAGTTGCCGTAATTTGCTTCACACTATTCGTCCTTTGTGCTGCTCTGTGTGTGCGCCGTGTCCTTTATCCCAGCAGAGAAAGAGAGCGAACGAATTAACTGAAATTGCGGTTACCGTTGGTTGGTTTTGCAACTTTTGTCTCTGCACTTTGGCGCTTTATAGAATTTTATGCGTATCACATCGGGAAAAAGCCTTGAAGTCTTTTTACAACAATTTTAATTGAAGGGGCCTCCTTTGAATTCTTCTCGAATCCTTCGTACACACAAATTTGATTATGAACTCTGGCTTTGTGCACAAATTGAAGTGCTTATTAAAAGTTGCACAACTAAATTAATACTGCAAAGTGCCAGCAATAAACAAAGTAAATACTTTGCAAAAATTATACTTTTACATGTGTAGGGTCAAGATTGAACATTGATCATGATGAAATTATACCAGGTGATCTCGTCGACTCTTGAAATGTGTTCCTGATTTTCTTATTGTTCATACACACTTCACACAATTCACGTTACAATAATAGTCATAGTAATATATAATAAAATATAATTACATTATAAAATTGAACTATTTATTTTGCATCTGGTCAGTGCAGCCTCAGAAAATAATTTTACAGAAAATGTCAAAGTATTAAATGCTCTGCGTAATCTTCAGAGTGCATGCCTTTGATTTATTTGCTAAAAATACAATCCGCTCTATTTGTAAATCTATACCCTGCACTGTCATGTAATACAATAGCATGAAAAGTTTTTTGTTCAAACAAATATCCAATTTATGCTCTCCCCTCCCCCTCCTCTGCCTGTTCAACCTGTCTGTGTGTGCAATAACTTTTATGTTGCTTTTTCAGTACACACAAAAAAGTAGAGAGGGGGATGCAAGTGAAGTGTGCATGAGAATGGAAAAAGGGAATTACGGGGATTAGAGCGGGCTTTGCGCTCGGTTTGAGAGCCATTGGCTAATAATATTGCATACGCTTTTTGGTTGCTGCTGCTGCTGCTACTGCTGCCGCGCGCATCTCTAGTCAAGCAACTGGAAAACTAACATGCACAACATGACGATTTTGACAAGCTGACACAGTTTGGTGTCAAACCAAAAGCGAAGAGCTCGCACACACACACACACACAAACACATAGACAGGCACGCGCTCTGACAACATTTTGTGCAAATTCTCAGCACACTCATTTTGCACATTCGTGCGAGTGTGTGTGTCAGTATGTGTGTAACATCAGTGAAAACTCGGCGTATACGTGATTTTGTCGAATTTGAAAGCGCACGTCGAAAGGACAGAGAGAGGAGTGCGAGTGCGAGTGATGTGAAAATGTATGTGCCAACGATTTCAGCATTCGCCTATGTATTTTTATGCGCCGAGACGGGAGAGAGCTCGCATTTTGACACAACTTGCAGCTTGTAAATTGTAACTTGTAACTTGTAACTTGCAACTGACTGAGGCTTAGTTCGTTATGCATGTGCGTGTCCCTCGTGCGGATGGGCAGATGGGGAATCAGTAAGTGAAAAATTGAAAAGTGGATTTACCCACTGTGTGCCCGTGTGAGTCTGTCTGTCTCTCTGTCTGTCTCCCTATGTTTCTGTGAGTGTGTGTTGCGTGTGCATGACCCCAAAAGGTGCGCAGATTTACGTGTGCGACGTGACTAGCAGCTGTTAATTCAATAGATTAGCGCCAATGTCACACTTTCACAGCGGCACGCGCAGCCTCCTCCCCCCCCTTCTCCAGCCCATATATCATCATCATGTGCTGCGTGATTGTCAGCATATCGTAATATGTTCTGCCTGCCTGTATGCATTTCTATATAACCGTCTCTCTCTCTTTCCCTTTCTCTGTCGCTCTTTTCAGTTCCTCGCACTGAAATTCTGGGTGAGCCCGATCGCTATGTCAAGGCTGGCAGCAATGTCGTCCTTCGCTGCATTGTGCGCGGCGCCTTGGAGCCGCCTACGTTCATAATGTGGTACCACGGAGCAGAGCAGCTTGCGGCAGATTCGCGACGCCATCGTACACAATTGGACCCAAATCTACCGGAGGCCAGTGGAGAGGGCCAGAGCACGGTGAGTCTTCAACTTGAAATTGTTCCCTTGTTGATTTTAATTTAATTACACTTGATTTCAACTCCGACTCCAAGTTGTGTCCACGTGCCCCACGTCTTCCGCATCCTCCCTCATGTTCCCTGGCTGTCTGTCTACTTGAGAACATTACAATATTGTTTCATGAAACTTTCATTTCATTTCTGTCACAAATTGCCGGTAAATAAGTTCGTGACGCCAGAGTCTTTGGGGCATTTCCGTTTGCTCATAATATGGAAAATTAGTCTTGTCCCTCTCGTCATGGCGCCATGAGGGTGGCGATAAATATTTGCCAAACGTGACACAGACAGGTTGCAAATGAAGCTCCGGGGACATTTACATAATTTTTACATAAATGCTTTAAACACGTATCTCTAAATGTCTCTCTCGCCATGTATCTGACAATTGCAGATCGGCTCATTAATCATCGAGTCGGCCAAGAAACGTGACACTGGCAATTACACTTGCAGCCCATCGAACAGTCCCAGTGCGACGGTCTCGCTGAACATAATAAATGGTAAGTGAACATGAAAGATGACATGAACAAGAAGCAGAGGCGAATCTGAAATTATTAATAAATCGATTGCTTACCGAATGTATCTCTGTTTTCTCTCTCTCTCTCTCTCTCTGCAGGCGAATCATCTGCATCGGCGGTAACGTCATCGGCCCCAATCACTCGGGCGTATACTCTATGCATTCTGGCACTGCTGCTCAGTGTCATTGTCATTGGCAGCGGTCAGAGCACATGACAAGCTGAGCTCGATACCAAGCAAGCAACGATATAAGAACCGAGACGAAATGGAAGATAGACACACACAAATTGATCAGATTGATATATGCCATATTGAAACTAATCGATTGCATGTTGTAAGCTAATTGATTTTATCTGCTAACTTACTATATAGTCCCACTGTTAGAAGAATCAAATCTGCTGCCAGTTTTTCGACGGGAGGCATTCAACTAACTTTAAGTTCATCGAGCTCTAAGCATCTAGTCGTAAAACTCTAGACAGACACATAGACAGATGGAGTACACATATACACACACACACACTCACATACATATACAGATACAGATGCACATGTACTTTCTATCTTATCTGACAGTGTTTGCATAAATGCATAACCGTAAATATTTATGCAGCATGAAATGAAATTGCATTGATACTCTTCTTATCATGTCGAGCAAATCAAAAACTTAAAACCAAAAATGAAATTTCAAATTGCAATAAAACAAATGCAGTTGGTCACTCAGCTAAAAATGTCCATTTCCATTTCCATTTCTATTTCGATATCCACATTGGAAAGCAAATTTTTACGCATAGAATTGAGTTGGTCATAGAAGTGTACCGAACACACAGAACATACACAGAACGAAAGGCAGAGACAGAGACAGCGACCCCTGCTGCATTAATCAACAACTCTCGCCAGTACTTTGCTTTGTCGAACCCACATACGGTGTATGGTATGGTATATATGGTATTTTGTTTGTTCACGAGAAATAGAAACGTTTTGCAATAAATGGAGACAGTTTCCGCTTGGCTCAGTTCATTTATTTTTATTGAGTGCAAATCAATTTCAATAAATTCTTCAGTTAAACTTCAATTGAACTGATCTCTCGTTAATATTGTTATCTAATTCAATTTTATCTGTCTCTGTCTTTTGCTCTAACTGTTTTTAATTAAAATCTAGTGAATTTAGCAACTGTGTTTTGCACAAAATGTTTACTCAATTCAATATAGGATTTGCATATATAGAGAGTGCATGTTGTTTTTATTTTGTAAAGTCGTAAATACTTTCAAAGCAATATTTTGCATACTCTTATTCCGCAAATAAACTACAAAACATGCGAAAAACATAATTAAATTTACATAAAGAGAGAACAAAAGCAAAGGAAACAAAAATTTCATTAGAAAAAAATTGGAAATTAATTGAGTGGAGAGCAGACTCGCATCAGTTTGCACTAGAGAGTAAGGCCCAACTGTATATAACCGAATTGTGGAATGTAAACAAGAATGTACATTAATTGAGACAACAAAACATGAGGAAGCTTGAGTGGCGAGTATTCAAAATACTAATAAAATGCATTTAAAACGTAACGAAAAATGAAAAATTAAAATCTTGTAGAACATAACTGCAGTTTTTGAAAAACGGACAGCGGGACTGCTGGGAGTGCATATTTAATTACTCACTTAAAGCCGTTTTTAATAAAAGAGGAATGCAAAAAAAAACGCATGTGTGCGACCGGTTATGTCGTGTGTGTGTGTGTGTGTAGCGATTACATGAGCAAACACACAACATGAATAATATGCGCAAACAACAGAGAAAAGGCCGATGGCGTCATGTTGTGCTGCTGCCACACCCACAATTGCAATTAAGTTGAAACCAAAAGCGAGAGCCAAAATAAAAGCCAAAACTGCAACATACAACACAAAAAAAAAGCGCCTTAATTGCAATTAGTCGCCGCGCATTTACTTAAAGTCCAAATAATCGAATGCACATTAATTACACGCAATGTGAAACATACAATATTATGGAATGGCGTCAATGCGGCGTATGAGTAACCATTCTGTCCGCTCTGTCCTTCGTCAGTCATTAATAAAATCAACCACAAACACCTGAGGCAAACACGTTGTGCGCAAATGGTGAAACATTGCGGTTAAGTCGTTTTCTGTTTTCTATTTTTCTCCTTCTTTACAATCAACCCTCGCAAATAGGCACGTATTAAATGTTTGCGGCCTTTGCGGTCAACCGTCTTTGTGCGAAAGCCTTTGAAATCATTACACACACACAATCCTCAACCCTTCACCCAGTCTGCCGTTCTCTCGTAAACGGATTTATTGCAGGCCGATTCACATGGACACAGTTAACTAGGATTAATCCAGCATCCGTTCGAGGGACGAACAATGCAGTCTAGTCGTAGTAGGTTAAGTCGATTAACGATAGCGAAAATACATAGTACTTCAAACGAAATCAAAATACATTTCTAAGCTCTTAAGTGTTTTTCATAAAGACCCCCTCCCCGCCCCCAATTAAGTGTGGCCCGAGGCAAGCTTAGGCACTTCTAGTTAAACTTAACCCGTAATTATCGTGAAACTAAATGTAATCACAGTGCATGCAAAACAAAAAGTAAATCCGCAAAAAGGAAATTCAACAAATTGACAACTGCATTAGCAAATGTTCAAATAAAATACTTATTTGTAAATATACTACATAACATATTTGTCAGAATAGATGATAAGAAAAGCAAAGGAGATCCACCAACTAACAATGCATAATATACGAAATATACATTTTAAAATATATATATATATATACACCATACATATACAATTATGTGTAAACATATAGCGAAATTACCGTTAAGTACCGACTAAAAACACGAAAAATACTTATACTATATGTAAACGAGCATAAACTATGTGAAACTCTCAACTGAGAAAATTTATTGCATTAAATAAATAATAATCTGAATAACTAACCTAACTTAATTTATTAATTCATCTATGGATTTACATTTCAGCATTTCTTGTACAATCTTAATAGAATGGAAATTCAGAAAACTGCAACTTTATTATGATTTACTACGTTATAAACGCAGTATATTTTGGTTAACACAAACCCTATCAACGCCCAAATGATTTCTGAAAATTTGGTTGCAATTAACATAGAAGTTATTTAAAAAATGATTTTAAGGAGGTACTGGTAAGTTTAACCTGCGAAGTATGCAACACAAAATATGCTAAACATACAAGTAATATATATAATATTTGGTTTGCCAGGTGGTAGCGGGTATATCACAGTTGAGCAAGACAATAAAGAAACTTCAATAAAATTAAATGTTGCCAAGATTAAGATATAAAAGAATATTGATTGAAGTTAATTGATACCAAATAACCTTCAATATGTGATACTACTAAAGAACAATCCGAATATTATTTACTCACGGTAAACGTTTCCTTCACATTTTACTTAAACCGCATGCCGGAAGTTTGTTAAAAATGTACGCTGCACACTACAATCGTGCATACCCTGAATATACATACATATATGTACATACATACATGTGTGTGTGTCTGTGTTACAAGTGTTTACTTGCATATGTAGGGAAATATTAAAGAACTATACATGAATACAAAAATAAAGCCATGTATATATTATAGTATACATTCTTATATACAATAGTATGTACTTATATCGAAACCAGGGTATGTATTATACATATATACAAGCACTGCGACGAAACTGTCCAAGGACGCAAGCCAATTGCGTCAATGCTGTTATGCAGCAAGCTCGTAAATTGTCAAAAGGATGAATTCCATTTTTTCTATTAAACTTAAGCAGACTGAGAGTATATATGCTGACAAGCTTCCAGAGTATAAAGTAGAGTATATAGTTGATATTTTGATGCATTCTATATATTATTAAAATTTTTGTCAATTTTAAATTGAAAGCCATATTATACTAAGCCAACTTCCTTCGCAATATTCGTTTAACCATTGTAATTTTTCGGTTAATGCAGGGTATTACACTAGTCGACTTACAGAGCACTCTTTTCACGTGGTTTGTTGGTATCCCGTCCTGATTGAATGAAATTGAAAGAGTTTGATGAGAAATTCAATAAAAGGAATCATTGCTCATTCCTGCAGACAAACAACAAAAAGTCAAATTAAATGCTAAAAGGCTGCTTGAAGGATCCCCCAACAAGGACATGCAATTGCGACATTCTCGAGTACCAAATCGAATGCTCAATTCGGGCAAATGTAAATGACTTTAAATTTTACATTTTCACTAATGTCCAGCACAACAGCTTATCAAGTACAGCCCGCAATTAGTTGCAGCATTTACTTTACCTTAATGTCATCCACAGAGAAGGAAGGAAAATTTATATATGTACATACTTACTAACTGAATTAGTTATGATTATTCATATAATTATGTATCGCTGAGCACCTTTCAGTTGCACTAGCAGGCGTGAGATACTTCACGGACTGTGCCTCTCTAAGAAGTGACAGCATTCAAATGCAGAAGACGGAAGCCAGCCGCATCATTTTCCAAATGAGAACTAATGAGAGCACATTCAGTGAGAAGAATACGAACCTGAAAACTTGCCAGCTTAGAAATAAGTTACTGCACGGGGTGCGGAAGGCGGCGGGGCGAGCCTAACTTGGCTGAGGCCGAGGGCTTTTGTGCTGCTAACAGGGTCAAACTAAGCAGGAAATGCAAAGTGCATTCACATTTTGATTTCATTATTAGGTACCGCACTTGAAGATATGACTTCCCTGTGCAGAAGCCAGCGCTCTCTCAGATGAATATGAGAGTGCACGTGAGTGAGTGTGAGTGATTTTCCAACTGAGATGCTTCAGGTACCTGTGTCTGTTATAAAATAAGAGTTAAGAGTTTTAAATTGTGTTTAATTCTCATTAATTCATTAAGGCATTTATGGTAATCAACATATAAATAAGATGATTTATATTCCACTATAAATCATATGTGTAAAAAATAAGAAATGAATGAAAAATGTCCACTGCTCAAAAATTATGCAAAAGTAGCTCAATTTTTGGTTGAAGAGTCAAGAGGAAGGTCAGGAAAAAGAACCGGAAATATGCAACACCGTTCGGGCTGTAAATAAACAAGAAGTCGGGGAAATAACAAAGGACACGCACTGAAGGTCGCCGGACAGAATAACGAATAATTTCCTTGGTGAAGAAAAGTTGCCTTTCACAAAAGTTCTGCATCAATGGAAAAGGGATTAAAGTTTTCTTGCCCATACTGCTGTGTTCGTTTTTCCCTTTTTGGTCCGAAAGGATCCCGAACAGAAGCTCAAAACGGTGACACCGGACATGAAATAATTTCAATTTTGTGCATTTCCTTGCGCGGCAGATTGCTTCAAGACGAAGGACAAAGTCAAAGAAAATATTAAAACTGAATTTAAATTTTTAATAAACTTTTGCCACACAACTTTTCGACTGGGACCCTTATTGCTCTTTCTCTTTCTCTGTCCCCCGTTCGCTTTGGCTAGTTGCACTTGTTGTGGGTAAATTTACGACGAACCCCAACCGGAAACGTTGCTCCCGCTTTCACCCCGTGTCCGTTTAAAAAGCCGCAAAGTGCTACTGCCTTTTCAGCTGCCTGCGCCCCGAAAATGTCCGCTGGGAATGAGGCGTCATTGCTTTACACTTTTCTTCTAGTGCTTTTCAGTCATTTAATTTCGCCGGGCTAACACCAGCTACGCTCTGCTTTCTCCCTTCTGCCCCACCTTTCTTTCCTCTCCACACTTACCCCGCTTTATCCTAGGCAGCCATTCGTGAGGCAGAGGGGGGAGGAGAGAGTGCGCGGTATCCAACAGATGGCACTTGGGTATTTAACGTTTGCTAATGCCCCCAGTCGCTGCGGTGTAAATGGGGCGTGGCAGCAGCAGCAGCGGCAGCAGCAGCGGCACCAGCAGCCACACTCGCAGTCGCAGCGGAACGAACGCGACAGTTGGCGGCCGTTTCCTAATTACAAATCAGCGGTGGCGCCCCTAAAAAGTAGCCCAGAGAGAGAGGAGAGAGAGAGAGACAGAGAAAGCGTATCCCTGCAGCATAAAGTAAAAAAATAAACACAGAAATTACATTTTTTGTTGCTCTCTTTCTCTGTGTGTGTGTCTGTGTGTTGTGACTATTTTGTTGTTGTTGCCGTCTTGCGACTTTCTGGGTCAACAATTATGCAAAATACTCTTATTCGCGGCGCAGACCGTCGCATTTATCTGTCCTTTTGGTTTTGGGCCTTAAACAAAGCACCCTGCGCCTGCCCCCCATCCACCCTGCGCCACCAATGACCACTTGCCGGGAGGCAGAGGCAGTACCAAAGGGAGCTGGCGCATCCGTTTTATAATTAGTTCGCTGTCCCCCGCAAGAAAGCGAAGCAGCAACAGCAGCAGCAACAGAGTGGACAAAATAACTGAAACCGAAGAGAAACGTTTTTAAACGAGACTTAAAGATTTAATTGCCAGAAATTTCTCTCTCTTGGTTTTTGTTTTTGGCTTTGTTTCTTTTCAGAGTGTTTAGCTACATTATGGCCCTTTCTGGCATCCCCAGGGAGCACGTCCTTGAGTTCGACTAATGTGATTGTTTTTGGGTTTGGTAATTAGGATTCCCATTGTTTTCTTACATCGGGAACATAGTTAAGCTTTGTATTTATGTTCCCAACATGACCCGTTTACTGCCACTTATTGATTGTTTTCCTCTCTATACACATCTGTGCAGAGCAATCAAGCTCGAAGCCATCATATTGTTGCTCAGCTCGAGTCTGACTTCTCTTGACTTTACAATAAGTAATTTAATAGTTTCACTCCCACTCTCTATCTATCTCTTTCGCACACACTTGTTTGTGGTTTCTGTGCACAGATGTCAGTGGGGGGCAGTGGAAGAGTCAGACTGTACTCCGCTGCCTTGCAACTTTCTTTGTCAGCTTGCACTTTAGCCGCACGAATAGAAGATTGAGAGGAAGGATGCTTAAGGATTGTAGGGTACAGGGGCAGGGGGGAGAGAGACTTGTTGGTTGGCCTACGGCAAGTGCTAGTGACATCATTAACTTTTTCTTGGTTCCCTCTCGCACTCGACTTGGATACATTATGGTCCTCCCAGTCTCCCAGTCTGCACCTTGCGTTCTGCCGCTTTGCAGTTTGAAAATAAAATGTCTAAAAAGTTTGCACAAAACCTGGCTACGTGGGCAGTCAACCAGTTTGCGGTTCTGGCTAAGATTGCATCCTGCCTTTGTTTTTTGTACTGCAAGTGCTGGCAACATCAACATCCTCGGGGTGTTTATTGATTTGTATATTGAAACTGCATTACAAGTTTGCAGCACAAGTTCTGGAGGCAACTTTTTCATTCGGTCTGGCAAACTTATTTAGTTCGATTTACTTAATGTTATTTCTGCTAGTCAGTTTTCAAAACTAACACAACAACCACACAGCTGTGCTACGTATACTCGTATCTAAGTACATAGTATACATAGTATATACATATGTATGCCACAAGTCGTGCACCTGCCATAGTTCATTTAAAGCAACAAATTCCGGTTCTCAACCCCGAAAAGATTCCTTTGAGTTTGGCTAGAAAAACTATTTAAATATTAGCCAGAGGTAGAAGGGGAATTCCTTTAATAGAATCATCTGGCTACCAGAAACCGAGATGAAGAAAATGCATACAATTTGGCAACACACATGTTGGGCGAAGGTATTTCGCTTATGCTCCGAATGCGAACGCCTTGAATGAGGCATGCCCCCTTACACCACAGCCCCCCCTCCCCCCGTTCACCATACTTGGGTCTCCTCGACGGGGCTGGCCCGAAAACCAAGCCAACTAGACATGATTTTGAACTTGTACGACAAACGGGCTGGCGTCGTGCGAGTGGCATTTGGAGCTGACATGGAAATACATAAACGCACACACACACACACACGCACACAGAGAGAGAGGGAGGGCTGTGCAAGTGCATTTCAGGCAGTTACCCACACAGCCACGCCTACAATAATGTTGGGGAACGAGCGATACCGGGCTCCCGTATTGCACTAACCTCAACCTCATTTGCCGTACAGTGGTTAAGGCTGCACGAAATGTTGCACAAAATATTGCAACATTACGATTATATTTAAGATTACAATTATATTCATCTCATTTGGTCAGGTAAGTAATTTTCTTGTTATTTCAACTTTTAGATTGATGCTGCATTCAGCTTTAATCCCTTTAATCGTTTTTATAAAAAGTACTTTTTTTGAAACAATGAAACTCTTCTAATTTCATAAGTAATCATCTAATATTGATTTGGTATTGGTTGAAAATGAACCAGATAAAAGAAAATAAGGCGAATGACAAGACAGAGAGTAAAAGACTGATACGAAGTGGCAACGCCTATTAACGGCCATAAAAAGTAGATTAGAATCGTAGATTGATAACCGAGAGCAGTCACAAGTTTTTCCATTGCATTACATACAGTGAGAGCTAAGAAACTATTGTCATCAAAAAATTTAAATAATATTAAGAAAAACTACAGTCATCAAACAACAAAGTAATCATAAAATAAAGCATTACATAAACTTAATGCTTAGGCACATTTCCCTCTACAACTGAGCTCTGCTTTTCAATTGCAACTCTCACAATATTTTTATCTCACGTAAGTAAACATTTCTAGAGTAAAATATCAGTTCTTTTTGCGCTCTCCTTGTACTGTATTCAATGCTGCTGTCCCACTGTGCACTTGTAATATCCTTGCAGTCCCCCTTGTCACACAATTTCATTTGTTGTTATGCACTCAAGGGGTCGTCGAGTACGTCTCCGTCGACATTGCATGATTACGCGCCCGCCGTCTGCAGTTGCCCCCCCTCCTCCCGCCTGCCGCATGCCACATGCCACAGCCTCCTGCCCAATTTGCTTGCCATTTGGGCACTCTCTCTCTGTGCGTGGCCCCCCAGTACGCTTGGCGCGTGTAGCATTTGTTACTTATTTCTGTTGTGCCCAGCGGTGGCTGCATGCCCAAAGGGAGCGTAAACCCGAGTGCAGACGAACGTGTGGGCGGGACAGGGATAGCAACATGGAGTGGGGCAGGGACAGGGAGAGGGTGAGGCTGTAGCCGAAGGCGGGTCGCCTAATCTGACATCGCTGCATATCGAGGTTAAAACTTGACAATAGTTCAACTCGACTTGCTGCACTCCCACGTCTTTATTGTCATTAGCTGTTTTTAGCGGGGCTTAGCTCTGGGGTTACGTATACGCCACGTTAACTTGTCGTCGTCGTGTGCGTAGTCAGCGTTGTCGACGTCGTTCCCCAGTTCGCTGCCAATATGCAAGACAGCAGCTCTCAACCAACGTCGCCCTGCCACGCCCCGTCGCACACAACGCTCTCTGCAGATCGTGACCCAAATCATTTGCGCAAACACAAATGAGCGTATGTAGACTGTGTGTGTGTGTGTGTGCCAGTATGTGCTGCAATTGCAAGTGTCTTTAAGTTTTGTGTGGCTGCCTCGCGGCTCCCCGGCTGCCTGCCTACCTCCCTTCCTCCTCCCTTCTCTGCCATACTTCATTTTGTGCAAATCGGCATTTGCCTGTGCTCAGATTTTCGAGGTTAACGCGTGCAAAACTTTGAAATTAGTAAATTTCCTTTCTTGCATTCGCAATGCTGCCAACTTCTGCAGTCTTCCGGCCTGCTTCCCCTCCTTATCCTCGTTCTTCTTCTACTGCTCTTCCTGCTTTCCATTGCTTGCCGCTTGCTGCTTATAAGTGCATCTAATTTATTTGTATTTTGTGTTTGCGCCACAGTGCGTATACGTGCTGCTTGCTTTTTGCTGCCGCCTGCAACATCACAACAACAACAACAACAACGAGAGGCTGCAGAAGCAAGCACATAAGAACAACAATGTAGACGACACTGGCACTCGTTTAAATTAAAGTTTCTGACCTAAATTTATGTTAGAAGTTGATATTTTCTTTTAGCATTAGTTTCAGGTTCTCTCCCGCCAACCTCTTGCTCTCTCTCTCTCTCCCTCTCTCTCTCCCTTTGCCTTTGCTGGGCAATATTCTAAAAAGCAACATACGTGACAGTATTTTGTAATTTTGCGTAGCAGCGACGAAATGAGTTCATTCCGAGTTGCGTCTAAGGAAATGCACTTGTCTAAGCAGCCAGCACAGCATACCACTCTCCTCCCCTCCTCCCCTCCCATGCTCTGCACCGCAGTCCCGCTTAAGCCACAGTAACCACCCCGACGGAATCCCAGAGTCTTTGTGTCCGGAATTGTGTGCGACTTTAGTTGCAGTAGTGGCGAAAGTAAATTCTGGAAAAATTCTCTAGTTGTGGCATTTGTGTGAACACGTGCAGCTCTTGTTTTTTCAATTAAATTGGATTTAGAATTCTGCCATAAGAACCTGACAACGACGAGGCAACAACAGCAGCAGCAGCAGCCAAAGAATGCTCTTGACTAATGCCAGTTGAAAGTGTGCGGTATTTATTCATCATTTGCTTGTGCAGATCTGTGATCTGAACTTCAGTGCCTCTTCTTCTCTCTTGCCTTGCTCTCTGTCCCTCATTTGTCACTTGAAGTACTATGCAGTTTTGGGAGTTAAACTTTCTATTGCATAAGTATTTCCAATCTTAAAATCAACTATTCAATATGCGTAAAAAGTTGTTTTAACCAGTTAAATATTGATTAGCGCGTAAATTGCGAACATCCTTTGTGCAATCGTAATTAGATTTCGCTTTCTGTTCAACAGATTGTAGCACATTTACTGCTAACACAGTATCTTATCCTCGGCGCTTAATTAAACATCGTGGAAGGCACGTGGGAAGGGGAGGGAAGGGGAGGCTGCCGCGCAAATTGTTCAAAATGAGTTAGTCAAACAAGGCGCAAGGCCAGGCCGGCGGCAACGTTGCACATAGAAGAGAAGGCATAAGCAAAAATGGAAAAAATCACAAGGAAAGAAACTTAATCAAGTCGATTCTTCAATACTCTATAGAAGATTATATGGAAACAGGATTTCGATATAAGGAAAATTATCTTTGTTAGTAAGAAAAGTAAGGTAAAGGTTTGTTTGGCAAATTTAAATCTGTATTATAAATACAGCTTATAAAAATCTTGTAAAAATTATTCTTATATAATACACCTTATTAAAGACTTATTCCAATCAGTCTTATATGATATCATAGATTCCCAGTTGCGCCACAAATGCATGCAACCGTTCCTAAGAGCATAAAAAACGAATGTGGCAGAAATGGAATGAGGCGCGAGAGGAGGTTTATAGGGCGCAGTGAATTCAGCTCGCAGCCTGGTCATGCTCATAAATATGTATGGATGTCTGTGTGTGTGTCTATGTTTTGGTGAGTGTGATGGTGTGTGTGTGAGTGTGAATGTATGCGCACGCGGAGTGGACAACTATGTGCTATGCGCTGCGTGTTGGTTCCTGGTTAGCGCCGCGTGCTAATTATGATGAAAGATTTCTGCATCTTTTAGCGTTAATCCATTTGGAAAATTAGAAATGAAAATTTAATGAAATTTCCACCAACTTTGCCGGCATTTGCGTACATTTTCCACACTTTTCATTTTTCTTTTTTGTTCTTATTTTTTGCAGTTTCCCCGTTTTTTATTCGTGCTCCTCTCACAGGCAATTAGAGCGAGCGTCCCTTGTAAATAGACCGAAAGCAGAAACTAATAATTGGAATTGAGCTGGAATCGAACTAGTTCTGGAGCTGGAGCTGCCATCGTCTGCAAACTTATTGCAAAAATGTCAACAGTTTCTGCACAAAGTTCTCCAACTTGTGACAAAAGTCATCGACGTCCAGCGCAAGTTTGCAGTGCAAAGTTCAATGAGACAGTGTCACTGTAGTTTGTGTATGACAAAGAGGGGGAGAGAGAGAGAGAGGAAGAGAGAAGAAGACGCTTCTGGCAAACATTTATAATGCCATCAGTCATTAATTTTATGAACTAAAATGCTTCTAAAATGGACATTAATTTCGTCCGGCTGACGAAACAGCGCGCAATTAACGCCTCTCTTCTTTGACTCTACATTCTCGCTGAAGAAACTGTCCTTTCCTACCCTCTCCCTCTTCCTCTGGCTCCCTCTTTACGGCACGCAGTTGCTTTATAACACGTTTTTAATTACCCGTTTGCCCCGGAATGACAGCAATATGGCGATGGGGCAATGCGGCAATAAGCGACTGCGAGTTGAGAAAACAATTAAAAATGTCGTAATTGTCGCCTTAATGTTTTTCTGATAACATTTCATCCTCCCCTGGCACGTGTCCCCCCCTCCACTGGAGAAGAAGAGGAAACTTACATTCCCAATGGCAAACACGCAAAGCACCCGAAACTTGTGCAAATTCAATAAAAGTTTAATTTGAAGACGTTTAAACACAAATTTGAATAGTCACACAACATGCATAGGCTGTCATAAGGGGTGTGGGCTGAGAATGGTTATATAGCACTCAACCCATGAACATTTATGCAAAACTAATAAAAAAGAAGCCAAACAGAATATAGTGGAATTTTTCAAAAAGTTTCGATGCTCCATGCGAACAGCGAACATGTTTCGTGGCCATAAAACATGGCAGGGACTGTACTTAATGACCGATCCGATGGCCAGGCCAAACCAGCTTTGAATCATTAAACGCACTTGTGCGAACCAAAGCGCTATGCGCTGCAGATGTTGCTCCGCTTACCCGGGGACGTCATCGCTGTCCGAATAGTTGTGGACAGAGAATTGCTAAGAGTCCAGTTTAATTCTAGAAATTCTACTTTTATTATAAAAGAATACAATAAAAAGAAAGGAAGAAAGGTCTTCGCTGCCTATGCCATCTTATAATAGTGATATACTAATACACAAAAATATAATAAGCATTCCAAGCCTTCAAAATCTTGTTGGTTTAGTTTCTGTTCCCGGCACACACAAAAAAAAAGGGGGTTAAAAAGGACGGGGGGGGGAAAGACAAAAAAAAAAAAGAGGCTACTTTAGCTGATAAGGTTTTGTTTAGGTATTGACCAGTTTCAACTACGTACAGCAAACGTACAAACTGCAGGCATAACAAGGTTTCTGTCATAGAAACTAAAGTCTTTTTCTATTAAAGTGTACTTCAATGAACAGCCAAGGAAATTACTCTTTCTCTATTTACTTATGTTCAAAGTTGCCTCAGCCATTTCGCATAACAATCTGCTAACGAACCCAACCTAATCAAGCTGCAAATTATAATCCTGCGTTGGCAGTCTATTCACAAGGTTATATGTATACTACGCACTTCCGCCTGAACTTCTTCTTCTTGTTACCTGCAGGTCAGGGAGACAGCAACAACAAGAAGAAGGACCCTTCCCTTGCCATAATAAAGATGCATATTTCAATCTTAATGAAAATAGTTACAATTCAGCTGACTTCCATAAACAACATTTTTCCTACTGTGCTGCTGTTAATGTAATTACCGCAGCATTTTTCTTTCGCTGACGCACACTCGCACTCGCACACGCACTCCCACAAGGGTATGCACGCACACACACACACACACACATACGCACACACGCATCTGAGATGTTTTCCGAAGGACACACACGCCGTAACTGACAGACTCGTGCTGAAACTCCTTCGATTGGCGCAATGTTCTTATCAGGCGTTGAGCGTACGCCTTCCACAACCCCTCGACCCGTTTCCCCTCTTTGTGTGTCTGTTTCTCGTGCAGTCTGTCAGTCTGTCTGTCGTACAGTGCCATATATAACGGGGCGTCTGTCCATGTGCGTGCTCCTACGTAGACTCATTAAAATTGACCAGCCATTATTACAGGAACGTGCCTTCTTTTCTGAGTAATTTATTCGTTTGCCTACGCTCGACTCTTTTGATGCTGGGGACAGGAGGTGCCCACTAGGGTGCTGCTTCTGCAACTCCTGCCGTGTACTATGCTGTGAATGGTGAATGCTTTAATGGCTCCACTCAATTATTGCGCCGATTTCACTTTATTCATTTAACTATCGCCCCATGCCCATGCCCTCCCACATGTCCCCCATGTGCTGCGCAGTTTCCTTGAAAACATATGGATATTGATAAAACAAATAAAACAAAAAATAAAAGAAGATATCTCCAGACACATAGAATGTAGCATATGCGGATAGTTATGCGTGACACATAACTCAAAATAATTTTGCTTCTGATAGATAAACAAAATGATATGTGTGCGCTTATTGTTTGATTTGCCAAAAGCTCAAATTGAACGCCTACATCAGAGGAGTCCTGACGTATCTGCATTCGATGCCATTGAAATTTTATAAATCATGTGCAGATTCTCTGCTTCTTTCTTTACATATATCTTTTTTTTCGTATTTCTGCCATTTTAGTTGTCTTTTTTTTTGGTAGCCCTGGCCCTGTTTGCTGTGCTGTGTGTGAATGGCGAGCGTTTACGGAGCCAGGCGAAAAGCCACAAAACACATTCATCAAATCCGCAGAGTCATTCATCATGGGTAATATATTTGACATTGTCAGTGATGGATAAATACTACGTAGCACCCAATGCGCTGGACCGACGACGCGTCGGGCGGGCGACGTTGGCTGAAGCACTACAACGACAACAACTACAACTACAACAACGGCAAATGGCAACAGACACAACTACAGCAACAATGTGTGGGGAAAAAAAAAACAAACTACAAGCAGAGAGGATAAGATATTCGGCAACCCGGAAGCATATCATCCTCTGCATGTTAAGCTCGAATTTCTCGTTTCGTTGCATGAAAATTGCCTCGAAATTGATTTCGTTTCAGTTCCGCATCGGACACAGGTGAATTGTAATGCGGCGGCCTTTCACCATTGTTCCAATAGGGGGAAATGCACAGACACATGTATTTTTATGCATACATAGTACATATTAACACATATTTAAACTCACATGACACATTTTTAAAGGGTCACCTGTGGTAGAAATGTTCAGATCTGCTTAAGTTTTAATAAGTTTAAATTAAAGTACATAACATACTTGTATGTTAAGTATGCGAGCATAGTAGAGAAGAGCTCAAATCTATGATTATTCATATGGCACCTCTACTTAAAGCTCTATTCTTCAGCACTTTAAAAGTATTAAAGATCAATGCAGCAGAAGTTTGCTTAGTAAGAAAACTCGAAACAGAAAGTATTACTTCTAATAATAAATATCCATCATTCCCTCAAACTTTCACTTAGTTGGTGAGAATATTCGTCAGCATTTTATTCAGTTCAATTAACTGTACAACTTTTTGTTAACTTCAACACAACTTGGGCTTCGGACCTTTTTCATTAGAATAAATGAATGTGAATTGGCAGAGGCTTCAGTTCAGCTAGTTTTCGTATAGTTTTCTGTTTTTCTCTTAATATGAAAATGAATTTTTTGTATTTCACGTTAGAATAGTGCTTTCGACGGAGGAATTGTTATTAATGGGGGACGGCCATATGAATTGACCAAGTGGAGGAGGGAAGAGCCGAAAGACGAGGCGTTTTGTTAAGTTCTTTATTTCAATTTCCGGCAGTTTTGGCGCTGAATGCGATAAGTTGCCATTTGGCGACTGGAAAAGGAGCACGAGCTAGAATTGCGAATTTGGAGAGGGAGAAAAGTTTTGAAATAACTTCAAATGCGCGCAAAAAGAAAGCAGGCAAGCGAGCGAGTGCGAGGCATAAAGAAAATTCAAGCGAAATGGCTCGGAGTCTGAGGCTCGGCAAACCGTTACTCTGCTTTTAGAGGGTAACTAAGCGCGAAAAGTTTCGCTTTTCGGCTGGTAGGGACAACAACGGAGACCAAGACCAGGAACTGTAGGCGGACAGTGTGGGACAAGACGGTGAGGTGAGGGAGACGACAAGAACGATGAAGATGGTGTTCTAAATAAAATAAATTCGATTCGCATTCGGTGTGCTGCGAACTTACTTGGGCACTAGGGAGCTGTGCCTGGCCAGAGGCCTCTTCGTCCCCTCACTTCTTCCCACGCCCCAACATACAGCTTTTTGCGGCACACTTTTTGCTAAGCATTTGCTTGTTTTTTTTGTTTCTTTCTTCGTTTGTTCATTCTTTTTTTTAGCATTGCCTTCAAGTCGCGCTGCCACATTAATTTCACTTCTTATAAATCTCGCAAGATTTTTTACTGCCTGCCGCTAGGCCAGCAGACGGAACACCGAAGACCGAAAACCGAAGAACGAAACTTGCTGCTCGTTTTCCTTTCAACGCTGTGAAACATAAATTATTTGAAGAAAATTTAAAACCGGCGAATTCGACGGGACTCTTGAGTTGTCTTTAAAATCGCGCAAAAATCTCATATTTAATTTTTTATCAGTTCGATTAGAAGGCGCTTAAATGCTTTGCCCCGACCTTTATTCAATTAGTGTCAATATTTTAATCGCATGCGATTAATTTCTGTTTGGCAGCGTTATTTTTCAAAATTGCCAAATTTGTTTACCATAAATATTGACAGAGCCGAAATTGAGGCAATGTATTACATTATTCTGGGATTATGTAAATTTACATATGTTTCAAATTAAATAAATGGTGTTCGTTGCGAGATTCGCTTTTGACTAGAGGTAGTCCACATATGCAGACATAAACAATATGATTTATGGTAGAATGATTTGAATTTACTCTGGCATTGCAATGCTGAAATAGGTTTAATTCGAAAAACAGTAAAAGCATTCCATACTTTTTAGGATAAAACCAAGTTTTTTTTCATCTAATCTGACATATTTAAAATATATTAAAATTATAAATAAGAAACCAGTAATCATTTCATTGCAAAATAAAAAGAAATTGTATTTCAATAAGCAGTTTACTGCGCTTTATTAATGGCAAATTCTGATACTGCATAAATTGCGTAATGGTCATAAAAATAATAGCGAATAAAATGCGCCAAAATGTAATGAAAACAAACAAAACTATAAATTCGATCTAACCTATAAAACTTTATTGGCAGAGCGTTTAGAGTGTGCAAAAACAAACAGAAAAGTTTTGTGTTTTTTTTTGTTTTTGTTATTGTTTTGGCTTTAGTTTTTGGTGCTTGTACTGGTTCTGTTCTTCTACCATGTATTTAATTATGTTAAAAGCCAAATTATGCATTTTGTTTGTGGGCAACAACAAACTATTTTTATGAAAATGGGCGGCTTATCATTTACCTTATTATAGCGTTGACAAATTGTAAAGAACCGGAATGATTTAGATTCATAAAGGTGTTTTAATACTCTGAAATTGTAAGGAAAACAGGGAAAACTCATTAAAGTTCCTTCTATTATCATCCAACTGAAACTGTGTGTATATTGATTTTCGCATATTCTCCTACTTATACCTATTAAATTTACATGTGTTATTCTTAAAGACCCGAAATCTAGCACACACACAAACGGGAAGCAGAAAGAGAGACGGAGTTGGTAGGGATGAAGAGAAAGAGCGACGGATAGAGAGAAAGAGAGAGAGAAGGGAGGCTGTAGCAACCCGAAAAACAACAACGAAACTACCTCAACAATTAAGCTAAAACGGTTGCCTGTGGTTTCAGGGTGACCGTAATTATAAGTTAAGCTGCTATTAATTATGGCGCCTAATAGAGCCCTGCGAAGGGGCGTTACCCCCACAAACGTGTCTATATGTGTTAAGTAGTATGTATGCATGTTTGTATACATATGCTTAACCTTAATGTCACACACTCGCTTCCCCCTCTCACACACACACACACACAGACAGTAAACTATTGCTGGCATCGAGAAAATTTATCAGACCCGGGTATAGGCTAATCTGTCTGGCAGCTCGAAGTCAAACGCTTTTCGAGCTCCTCCACCCCCAATTACCTACGACACGACCCAAATGAAATCCGAATTAATTTGCCAATAGCGAAAGTTTCCTATCGAATTTGCATGTCATCGACACACTCACTCACACTCAGTGGCACACTCGGCATCTGTTCCCAGTTACTCTCGCTCCTAATTAGCAATAAATATGACGTTTGCAACTATTGAAAATAGCTGCAATTGAATCAATTGAACCGCAATTTGAAATATTGTTGCGGCTTTAGGCGATATTTATACACACCCACACTCACCTGCACACCCACACCACGTGCGCATTTCCGAAACAATGAAGGGGTTAATTAGTTCGAACAGGTTATTGGGCATTTGGCACGTTGACTGATTCAGCATTTGGGGTTTGTTCCAGCTTTTCCCAATTGATAGTCAACAACAATTGCATTGTATTCACTGTCCTTGTAACTCAAAAGAAGAGAGAGAGAGAGAATGACAGCGAGAGGAGTGTGGGAAAAGTGGCATAAATCAATTTGAAATGAAACTTACACTTCATGTACTTTCCGTCTGCCTGTCGCCGCGTTTATTTCGCTTTATTTGGGCCCTGTTTGAAACTACACCACACCCCCTACTCCTTCCTAATCTACTCCATATCTTCCTCTCTCTGAAACGTACAATGTATCTGCGCAGCTCTACATAAATTTTCCTTGCAAATCTGCATAAAATCAACGCTAACAAGAGCAATCCGAAAGCAGGCAACATCTTTTCGTACAGACTACACCGAGTGTTTTCATCTGGACTGACTGCTCAGTTGGGACCCGTTTTGGAGTGAGGGAAGGGAGTTTGGGATGGGCTGACTTGGAAATCTGTTACAAGTTAGTACAACGTACCAATGTTGCAATCTTGTCTACCCGCGTCTGCTCGGCTCTTTGTTGTTCCTCTCCTTGTTGTTGCCGAGAAATCGACTAAAAGTCGGCAGAGCTGTCATGCAAGATATTCATTTGACTGAACAATACGCAAAACTGAAGTCTGAAGTGGAACTTTGGCATGCATACTTACGAATTCTAATAAATACATCAAGTTTTTGTATAAGTAGAAGAAATTTAATTTAAAACTGCGAGAAAAGATCGGAAATGACATGACAAAATGAAGTGTATACAATAAGTATTATATACTATATACATAGAAACATAGTGAGTTGCAAGTATCTGGCCATATTAAAGTACCCTCCGTCTTCTACTCATTAATTGAAACAATAGCTATTACATCTATAGAAAACATGACTACACATATATGTACACATAACTGACTAGCCCCTAACTCAACCAATAATTACAAGAAATCGCACTGTACCACAAACCATGAACCAGGTCATTTCTGTGGAACTGCAAGTGATTCGAGTTACGGTTTCTGTTACGATTGGCATTTGAATACGTTAGCAGGCGAGCAGATATGGGGTAGTGGGGTTGGGCAATCACTAATTGACAATCTAGAACTGATAACGGGCAAGCCGCTTTCAGGCCATTGAACATACTCAGCAAGGGTGGACATGGGGGGTGCGGGTATAGTGAGGGGGATAGTAATGGTCGACGCGCTGTGGTCTGTTGACAAGGCAGCTGACTTGAGTTCAGTTCAGTTGGTCGCAATGTAAAACAAAGTTTTACGAGACACGGGAAATGGGGAGACATTATTGTGGAATAGGCAAATAGATAAACTGACAACGGGACTGAGCAGAGCCAAGACATGCATATGTATCTGTTATGCTTCATGGATAACAAACGACTTTATATTTATGTAAATTACGACTACAACGCCGTCCGGAGTGCAAAAATATGATCAACGCCCATAAAGGGCCATTGCCGGCTCTCAGTCTGGCTGGCATAAACTTTAAAATGTTCCCTGAAACAGCACAAGAAATGTATTCAGATATATGTTTGTATATATGTATGTATGTGTGTGTGTGTGTGCACTAAGTAAACATCAGCTAGAAAACTACATAAAAATTCCATTTGCAGCAGAACATGAAAACTGAGCGAAGCAAGCGGGCGCACCAGCTCGCATTATACTAGATCTGAGCTACTGTAGTTCACTGTATATAAGTACATATTCCTTATATATATGTTACGTATATATGTACATATATATATATATATATATATGTCTTTACTGTGCCCACATTTGCATTTGACTATTGTTGAAAAACTCACAATGTAAAGCGCATTATATGAGACATTCCGACATTAACGCAGCGTCCAACGATGACGTGTGCATCGGAGAATGCACTTTAGACACGGAATGAAATCTCTTTTCTCAAACAACATTCCATGTGACAAGGTGTATTTAATATGTTCTTTGTTCTCAGCCTGTCAAACAAACTTCGTTAAGTAAATCACAGTTTTTAAATGAATTATCTAAACTGAGACTCTAGTTCTCTTCAATAATATTATAAATAATAGACTGTCGGCTCGGGCATTGCTAATAGGTCAGTCAACTATGGCTTTAATATCGACAAATATCAACTGTCAGACCCTATTATTATATTGTTGACGCTGTTGGGCGCATTTCATAAAGAATTAATTGAAGCCCCTCTACAATTGTATTCAATCAATCTAAAATTGTCGATTATTACATATGAAATTCAATTAGAGGATTGAAATCCAATAACAATTTGATTTGAAATTAAGATTTTATTACATACCATTATCAATATGAAATGTTTACGGGAAAAGTAACATGTCATTTATTTCAGATTGGCAATTGAAAACGTGAAGTCAATTGAAAAACTATTTTGAATTTCGGTTTATTATTCGCAAAACCAAAAAAGGTTTAATATTTAAAGTTACATAAATGTTACTATTCATAAAACTGGGAAGGGGACTAAGCTACCTATGCATTCATATCACATTCATGTGTATAATATAAAGTGTGTTTGTTCACACGGAAATGTCATGTTTGAAAATATAATATATGTATATTATATCAAAGGCTTTAATGGCCCCTTAGCATCTGTCGTCGTGTAAGTCACACGCAACATTAGTGAAAGTCACATGTAATAATAAAATTATATTTGCGATCTGAAATAATGTTATTAGCATTGTACGCTTGCATCGACAAATTGAAGCATTTAGCTTCATACACATTTGGATTGTCACGATTGGATGCTCCCGCCACGCCCCTGCCCATGGCAAACGAAATAAAATGATACTCGCCAGTTGGCGTTCTTAATAGTTTAAGGTGTGCTCTCTACGATTGCGAATCATGAGTTGCACGACACTTTGGATTTGTGTGCTGCTCTGCCTCGCATGGAGCCAGGCGGATCCACTGTTGGTGGTGGACACAGCCAATGGGCGCGTGCAAGGACTCGATAATGGTGGATATTATAGCTATGAATCGATTCCGTATGCTGAGCCACCTTTGGGTGAACTGCGTTTCGAGGTACCGCAGCCATACAAGCGCCAATGGACAGAACCCTTTGATGCCAGCAAACCACCAGTGCTCTGCATGCAGTGGACGATCTTTTTGATGGATCATGCAGATAAATTGGCTGGTCAAGAGGACTGCCTGACTGTAAGTGTGTACAGACCCAAGAACGAGAGTCGCAAGAGCTTTCCGGTACTGGTAATTATACATGGCGGTGCGTACACGTTTGGCGGAGCAGCAGAAGCTGGACACGAATACCTGATGGCACATGGAAATCTGATTGTGGTTAAGGTTAGCTATCGACTGGGTCCGTTGGGATTCCTGAACACTGGAGATGCCCCATTGCCGGGCAATCTGGGATTGAAGGATCAACGGCTGGCCCTGAAGTGGATTAAAAATAACATTGCTAGTTTCGGCGGAGAACCAGAGAATATTATACTTATTGGACATTCCGCCGGCGGAGGATCGGTCCATTTGCAGGCCCTGCATAGAGAGTTTCTTCAGTTGGCCAAGGGCATCATTGCAACGAGTGGAAATGCCCTTGCCCCATGGGCCGTTCAGCCATGCGGCAGAGAAAGAGCCTTTGAACTTGGTCGTCATTTGGGCTGCGATGTAGAAGATGATTCGGCGGCACTCAAAGATTGCCTAAAGACAAAAGATGCCAGCAAAATTGTCAGTGCTGTGCAACACTTTCTGGTCATTGGGTTTGTACCCCTTGCAGTATTCGGTCCCGTAGTGGAGCCAGCCGATGCCACGGACCCTTTTCTACTTCAATGGCCCATTGACATCATCAAGAGCGGTCAATTTGAGCCTGTGCCGTGGCTAACCACCTACACCAAGGAAGACGGAGGCTTCAATGCGGCAATGTTGATGGAAAAACAGGAAAATGGGAAGGAGCTCATCGACGAGCTGAATACACGTTGGCTAGAGCTGGCCCCAGATTTTCTTTTATATCGCTTGGGAAAAACAAAAGAAGAAATGGATCAACGTTCACTGGAACTTAAGCAGAAATATTTGGGCGATCGCAGATTTAGTGTGGAAAGCTATTGGGACGTGCAGCGCATGTTTACGGATGAATTGTTTCGGAACAGTGTCATAGAAGTCATCCAGCTATACAAGGAGCACGCAAAAAGCCCCCTATATGTCTATGCCTATGACAATCCTGCAGAATTTGGACTGGCCCAATGGCTATCGAAACGCAATGATGTCTACTTTGGTAGGTGAAATTATTAGAATACTCGAGATAATGAAATTACATCATCATTTCATTAAATTTTGGATCTAATTGCCAGGATCGGTTCATTGGGACGACACTGTGCTGGTCTATAATGCCACATTTCGTGGAACATTGCGACCAGATGAGGAAATCATATCAAGAAATATGATACAAATGATCGAAGGCTTCGCAGCCTGCGACAGGGGACTGATGACTTACGATAGTTGTGAGCTCGTAAATAATTTGGGGAAGGAGAAGATGCAAGCGTTGCTGATAACTCGAGATGGTTGTGAGAACAAGGAGTTGGACGAGCTGCCTTAACCCAGCTTGCTCTTACTATATATTGTACTTAAAGGTGAAGGTAATAAACTATTATTTCCAGCTCTCGAACTTCAACTCAAGAAAATATAAAACCTTGAACAATGCATAGATAAGTTGAGATGTGGTCAGTTATGTTGCTAAAATATATTCAACATTATTGGGTCATTTCTTAACTCACTAATGAAAGAACTTTAAAACCTACTTCCACACATCCTTTAATAACTGTTTGGCAGCTACTTTTCTTCCCCAAACTTCGCTAACTTCTTTTGGGCTGTACGACCTTTTTTAGCATCAACTCGATTAGTTTGCCACCTGATGGATGTGCTTGGTACAGTTTCAAGCCAGATTTATTGCGCAAACGTCGGACTCTTTTATCACTCTAGGAGGGCAACTCCGAAGCGTAATTCGGGTACGCCGAAACAATCTTCATAAAAACTATGTATGTAGCCATATAATATGGGCAATTACTCGGCTCCTACGGCGGGTACTTTTACGATATCTTACATATTTGGCGAGGCGGGCCAACGCTGCGGCTACTCAATCAATATTGGATTTTGCCGCAATCACACGCACAGGCACACAAACACACACACCCAGACATGCACAGGAACTCGCACATAAATGAAGAATTTATTGTGCATGTCGGCGGTTTGTTTGCTGGCCAAACATGAGACCAAGTGTGTGGACGGACACGAGGAAGCAAGGACACGAGGGGACACTGAGCAACAATAGATAGAGAAGTACACAAAAAACAAATAGTCCGAATGAGCAAATAAATTAAATTAAAATGTATACAAACATAAATTATTTAGAGATAATGTACTATCCCATGCTGCAACCAAAGAGGAATTCGGGGTAGAGAGGCACACAGAGGGATAGAAAGATCAGGCCACATCAAGCCACTCACAATAAGCAGGTCGGCCGCAAACCGCAGCCCCCACAATAAATGCAATAAAAGCAAATTCAATTGTCGGCCATAACGAAACCGAAAACGAAAATACGCCAGAAAGTGAAGCTGGCGGAGCAAAAAAGTTGGCCACAAACAAAGACAAATAAGAGCAGCACCGAATTCCTGATAAATCACCGAAAAATGAGAACTCAAACTTGGCCAAGAAGAAGAAAGTGAAATAAAAGAAATATGTTTTCTCTTGCTTTTTTATTTCTATTCTATATTCTTGTTTTGTTTATTTTCTGCTTTATTGAGTTTTCCTGCTTCTAGGAAACCCTCGCAAACGAATGTGGAACATTCACCTGGTCTGCGGTGTACGAGGCTGTTGCCGCAAGACATAAGAGAACAGTTCGAACAAATTTATGAAATGGCCCAAACTGTATTGGCCATAAGTGTTAACGTAATTGAAAGCTCCGAATACGTAGTGTGACGCACCAAGCCAGCTTCTCAGTCGAGCAACTTGGCGTTCAGTTTGGGGTTAGTTACTGAACAATTTCCGGCAGAATGGAATTCAAATGCAACTTGAAGTAAGAAGAAAAACCTCAATAATAATTTTGTTTCTATTAAAAAAATAGCAACAACTCACCTCAGATTCCTTATGGATATTTTCAGTTGAGGTAAGAAGGAATAGAACAAGATAAGTCTGACTAACGTATGGCCGAAGCTCGTATGCCCTTACTACATATTGCTGAGCTATTAGATTGGTAAAATTTTATATCAAAATTTTTAAAAGAGGGCACTGGAAAAAAAGGTACTGTAAAAGCTTCAACAAAACAAGCATACCATATGCAAGCATAAAAATATCTTACTTCTTACAGCACTTTGCAAAACTTATTTAAATGCAAAACACTGAAGCTTGAGTGCTTGTAGAATCAATTTTAGATTTGAATCTGCGCTGAATTTGCATTCAACTCTATTCAAAAAATCGGCTGTCAAATATTGACGTGTATACATATTTATACGATATAACATATGTATATCACATTGCATTATGAGTAATTGATTCCTTTTATATCACATTGCATTATGAGTAATTGATTCCTTTTTCAAATAATTCGAATGCAGGTTATCGCTTTCATTCGATAACCTATTGTATGTTTATAAATGATGAACCACTTCTAAAAAACACATTCATTTCAACTGTCCTATTAGCTAACATAAACTGTTAAGTTAACAGTAATTATGTTAAGTCCAATGTTATTAAGTGTGACCTTAGTCGATACACTATCGTATGCTGACTTTGTTAACGATAACCCTGTCGATATCCCTATCGATAGCAGAGTGTTGATTAACGCTGAAGAAGCAGGACAGTGTCGCGAACGTTTAAGAAAGCCAAGTGAATAGATTAAAATAATGCGAAGACTTTTTTATTTATGTCGCTTAACAAGCAAACAATTTAAAGTATTATCTTTGCAATACAATTAGTGCTGACCTCCTAAAACTTTAATGTTAATAATATTAAAGATCATAAAATTGGCACAAGTCGTGCCAGCTGAATAGATCTGCTATACACCAGCAATGATTGCTCTCAGAATATACAAACGTAACTGCAGTGGGGCCTTGAAGCAATTACTTTTGGATAGTTAACCATAATGTGGACTGGTAACAGTTATTTATTTAGTGGAAATGACATATGTTCGTATAAATACTTGACGACAAGTTTCCGGAGCGCTCAAGCTGAAATCTGTCGCAGTTTTTCTGTCATCTTGTCAGTTGTTGTTGTTGTTTTTGTTGTTGCTGTTGTTACTATGTTAGTTAGTTTGACAGCCTTGGGCTGTGGTTTCCGGCTTGGCCAACTATAAGACGAAGTACTTGCCAACTTCATAAAATATTCAGCTGCACTTTAGCCTGGCAAACTGTCGCTAAGAACTTGCCTGCAATCACGTTACGAGTATTTGCCCGCCAGCACCTTGACTCGAGTGGAGTCCAGCGAAAAGCTCAAGCTCAAGAAGGCGGGGACGAAGTTAAAGTTAAGGTCTTGTCGTGGCCAGTAGCCACGCAGCAGGCAGGCAGGCAGACTGCACCGGAAGTGCAAATCGTAGCATTGCCAAATGGCAGATTAAACTGGTGTTAAGTTGCGGTGAAGGTTGGCAGCCCCATTCGCATTTGGAATTTTCGGTCAGTGATGCCAAGTTGGCTTGTTTTAAAAGAGCATACTGTAAGCCAATGGATTTACACTGGCTGCTGTTAGCATGATTATCTGGAAATAAAAAGTGCCATAACTAACATATGACATTGTAAAAGTAAACACACAATGTAGCAGACAGGTGAAACTTAAGCTTGTTTTAGCAAGTTTGGCTGGCAACAAGCCAAATATATTAATACTCTTATTATGTCTTTAGCCGTGTATCATCATTTCAGCTGCCTCATCACTGACAGCAGGCAGCTCTTCTACCTAAATATGTATATCGCGTTGAGTACTCAAGACCACTCAAAACGCGACGGTGAATAAGCTGGTCACGCAGAATAATCTTCGATTTGGCAGGCGGTCTGTCGCCTGGTCCAGTCGCTTAAGTAATCCCAAGACCCTGACATGACAGTAATTGCGCTTAAATGCATCCCTTATGGCATTCTCGATACACATTGCGCATACGCCGCGTGCACGCAGAAATGAAAACTCGGAGAACAAGTGACATTTTATTTATGGACGCCGGCACATAACTCGCATGCGACTTGGAATGCAAATGCCTAACACTTGTGTGTGTTGAAAGGAATGGGGTTGAATGAGGCAGCATTGTGGGGAGAGGTATGAGGCAGTATGGGAACGGGATGGGGTAGGGGACATTATGGTGTATCGAGGGGTATCCAACGGGAATGGCGATGTCAACACCTTCTGCTACTGCAGCTGTAGGTGGCACAAGCAGCAGCAAAATGTTGTTGAAGGACATGCCTTGGAAAACATGCCACACAACAACAAGAGCAACAACAACAGCAACAACAACAGCAACGGCAGCAGCTACAAGAACAAGCAACAACGTTGAATTCAAAACGTCGTCGGCATTCGGTCATTCAGTTGTGTAAACATTTTAATTTCTGCAGCAAACAAATGCGCAGCAGCCACAGCCTCAGTCTTAGCCACAGTGTGCCTCCCTTCCCCCTCCTCTTCGTCCAACACACGGCATGTGGACCATGGTCGCTCTCCAGCCTCTGTCTGTGGCTGTGTGTCTGTGTGGGATGCGTTCGTTTGGCATCAAGACGATGATTGTGCCCGTCCAATGCTGTGGGTAACCGTATTTGAATATCCAGCTTCAATTTCAATGCATTGCCGAACAAGCTGTGCGAGATATCTACACAAGAGCACAGATGTGTCTCCGGTAAGGCAAGCACAGAGCATGATATACGCAATTCAAATACAGCAAGAGAAAGCAGCGCAAGTTAGGCTCAACAATGGGTTAAGCTATGCACAGCAACTCAAACTGGACTCTGTCTGTCTTTATACTCCTTCTACACTTTTGATTTTTCACTGTGCACCTATCGGCATTCACTTCATACACGTGACTCACGCGACCATCGCTGTTGGCAGGCGCAGCTTATGAAATCTAAGTTTTTGTACATTTTCGCTGCAGTCCCCAAATGCCGTTTAGCTTGGCTCTCGCACACACTCACACATTCACACATTGCATTGCAGAAGAATATGCTTTTTGTTTGGTTTATGGCCTTTTCTGCTGCCATAAACACTTGCAGCAAGTCCATTGCATTCCCATCCCCCTCCGTCTTTCGCGTCCGCATGTCCCATTACTGCAGAAAATGCAGAAAAAATAAAGCAAAAGGCGAACTGACAAACCGCATTTAGCACCGCCACACACAATAATGTTTATTTGTATATAAAATATATAACATACACATGCTATAAGTGCATGTGTGTATGTGTGTATTGTAGTATGCCTAGGCATGTATTCATATATAGCATAAGTATTCATAACATTTCGAGAATACAGGCTATGCTTTTTGTGCACAAATGGCAGATATGCATTTCAAGGACACAGTTACAAAACGAGTGACGACAGAGAAAGCGAGAGTGAGCAAAGGAAGGCAGCACAGAAAGACAGAGAGAGAAGGGCAGCGCGGGGAAGAGTCCTTCTCACAAAAAGATAAAAGTTTGTTTTACATTTGCAGCTGCACTTCGCGCAATTAATTTTTGAAAAATTCAAAAAATTGAAATTTACCCACAGAGCAAAAGAAAACATTTTCATTTTTCCCGACAGTTTATTATTTTTAATGAGGCATATTATGCGAGTAATCAAGCATACACACACACACATAACACCCCTCCAAATGCCCTTTATGGCCGCACCGCCTCGCCACAATAAAACATAATGAGAGACTTTCATTAAAAACTTTATATAGTATTTAAATAGTTTTCATTTGCTGTGCATGCTCAATGTGGTTCAGGGTTGCGCTTTGCGCCCAAATCCTTTTAAGGTTATAACTATTTATGCAAGCAGATTGATCAATTGGACCATGAAATATATATTTATAGAAGTTTCAGTAAAGTTCAAATGAATAATTTAATTTTTTTAATTATTTATTTAATAAATTAATATTATTCATTTATTATTATTATTTCATTTACTGCTTAAACCTTTTGAGATTGTAGCAGCCCAGAAGGGACTTCGATTTGCCTGCTGTTTGTTTCCATACTATGTCGCGAATGTTTGCCTTCTTCGATCTTTGCTACTTATTAAAAGCTTCTACTTATCTTTTCTTTTATCAATTAGAATACCATGTGCAATAAAATATAAATATGTTAGGAAATACTCAGACTTTATGAGAATTATTACTTTATATATTTCATATAGTATAAACCGCCAATAACTTCTCAAGAAAAGCAAACTCCAGTGGTGTAATTTATATGTTGTATGCGAAGTATGACATTAAAGATTATTTACCTTGTACTCAAGAGGAGAAGGCTGAGGGGAACGAGTTGGGTACACAATATAAATAAAGATACTCGTATGCATGGCAAAAGTTTCACACCATAAATTAATTCTCGATGCGGCGTTGGGTCTTTTTGGCGAAGAGTACAATGACATTTATTATAATTTAGCATCTACGTAGAAATGCGAGAAAAACCGAAGTGTGAGAAAAAAAGCGAACCGAAAATAAGGTATAACCCAAGGAGCAGCAAATGGGAAAAGAGGTTTTCCAGGGACATACATTAATTCATAATATATGTGGCGATATCTCCCAGTAGGCGAGAACGAAGGCACACATTGTCGGGGATAATTGAAGCCTGAAGCATAGATAATTTCGGACAGTGTAGTCCACCCGCTGGTTTCGTACACAAAACGGAATATAATATGCCCCGTTAACATGGCTAAGGTCCGTGTGCAATTTGATAGTGTGCAAACAAATGGAGCAGGTCAAAGACAAAGCAAACCAACGCAAAGCGCCCCCGAATCCAAGTTTGGTCTATTCGGAACCCAGAGAACCTGACCAGACATGTGTGCGTGTATATCCGTGAGTGTGTGTGTGTGTGTGTATGTGTGTACGAGTGTGTGACTATTATCCTTTGACCGCTATCGGGCTGCTCTGGCAAACCCAAACCATAAATTGGCTAAATAGCCAACGCAACATGCCAAGGGATGACAGCGGAGTAAACTACGCCTGACCGTCGCGTCGATATGTGTGTAGGTGTGTGTGTGTGTGTGGGGCCCAATCAATTTATCACTTGAAAGCGACAAGCCAGTCGCCGTGTGTCCTTTGCACTACAGATGCGGCTGAGCGTGGCCTGTGGTCCGCTTTTTGGCAGCAGTTTCGACGGGGAGCAAAAGCAAAAATAATATAATTTTGCCCCCCACATTAGAACATTTATAAACAAAAGGGATATTAGTGCCAAGCGCTTGTTTGCACCACACGACGACAGCAGCCGCTGCTCGAGCGATTATTGTGTGTGACACAGGGCCAGAGAGAGAGAGAGAAGAGGAGAACGTGTGAGGTTGAAAGGTATTAGGGCGCACGTTATGGGGCTCATTGAATGTGTCGCAAAGATTTAATGGAGCATGATCCAGGCATAGGTGAAATATGCAATAAAATCGTATTTAAGCAGGCGAAACTGGCCAAAACAAGACTTGGCCCGACTCCGTTGACCGTTGGCCAAACACACACACACACACACACACACACCATAAATCATTAATCTGCCAGGCGCTGTGGCATTTGCTTTATTGATATTGTAGTCATAGTATTACATGGCCTTGTTTGTCCAGTCAGCCTCCCCCACCCCCTCCCCCTGCCACTCCTTGTATAGTTCCCCAGGCATTAATATTAATCAAATTTATACTTGCTCCCACTCCAGGGCTGCTCAATCTCTTTATCGTATGTCAGCGTCTATGAAATTGATCATCTTCGAAAAACTTTTCAGCAGCTTATTGACTTGCAGCTGTGCTACAAGAAAACTTTTCACAATCGACTCTGGGGCGAGTCCTGCTCTGGGGCGGAATTATGTTAATTTCAATGCGTGCCTCTGTGTACGTGTGTGTGCGTGTGTGTGTTGCGAGATGAGTTCGATAAACTTCAACTTAACTCATGCGTCATAACTAACGCGCAGAAAGTTATTAGAGCACTCGGATCTGGCTGTGCGTTTATTACGCATACGCCAGGGCGGCCCGCAGCGGATATGGGGAAATGGACAGCTTTCGATGGCGCGCGCTCACGCGTTGCATGCCCCACCGTGCCGCACACATCATGGGTCACATATCAAATCGCATTCGAGGCATTTAGCCAGACGAAAAACGACTGCAACAAATCAACTAAGTGAAAGCCGAGTGCTTGGTTAGCAGCTTGACAAATTGCCACTCGGCTTTATGGCCAGCCAGCAACGGTGACGAGGTAAGCAAAGGACAGCAGGGAGGGGCGGGGGTCGTCGTGGCATGGTGGCAAGTGGCAAGACGTTGTTTATTTGGTTTTCATGTCGCGCATGTTAAATGCAAATTATTCAAAATGCCATTCAACCTGTTAAGCAACCTGCCGCCAACAGCTCCAACCAACACACACTCACTCACTCACACACACACAGATTGACAGACACACACACACACACACACACTGCGGCTGCACGATGACCTTTTTCTGCAATCCTCCCGTCATTGGAGCGTGTAATTTGTGACATTTTGTTTTGCTCGCAGCTCGGAGCTTTTAACAAATAAGCTTCACGCGATTATGCAAATTTCACTAGTGCTCACTCACCTTTTCTCCGACTTTTCCTTGGCTTTTCCGGAGGCCTTTTCATCATAATGCAGCGGGCTGCCTGGTCACCTACATAGCTCTCACCTCAGCACAAGGATTTGCATGAATAAATTAGGCTTTGCTCTTTGTCTGCAACAGCAACACCAAATCCAAATCGCACTTTATTTGCGGCTGACTTGGATAATAATATTTAAAATTCGCAGTTCTGAATTAGCATAAATTTGTTTTGCTACTTTTATCCTTCGACCAATGAAGAATGGTTTAAAAAAGGGTGTACTTACTTTGTGCAAAGGTATGCAGAAGGAGCGTCGTAGACTCTACAAATTATATTTCTTATTTTTAACTGAGTTGCATATTAAAGGTTGATTCTTATGATTAAGCTGAAGTTGCAATAAAGAAACGAATATACCCTACATATATATCTTTCCCTGGTTCACTGCAAACATTTGCCCAACACTATTACAGCCCATAATCGCAGTGAAATGTCATTTAAGCCTAATCCTTTCGGGCCACAAACGTGTCTATTTAGCCAACTGCGTGCGAGGGAGACTCGTGTGTGTGTGGCAGGGCAGGGCAGGGCAGAACCGGGTGTATTATGTGCATTTGATATATTTCTTAATAAAAATATCTCGCAAATACAACAGTGCCACATGGTGCCAGCTGGGCGTGAACCGGGCGGGGGGCGTGATGCGGCGACAACTCATGTGTCACGGGCAAAATGAGAAATGATCAAAACGAGTGTTTGGCTGGAAAACTGCACATGCAGCAGCTGCTGCCCACACACCGAATGTGTGAGTGTGTGTGTGGGGTGTGTACGCCAACTGGGACATCATCAGCTGCTACTCGCAATATTCAGCACAGCCAAGCAGATGTGCGCCCTGTCCACTGAGAGCTAATGCAGTCCAAAACTGCAGCTGCAGCAGAAGCAGAAACACCAACAGTAGCAGGAGCTGCAGCACAACGAGCTCAGCTGGTGCAGGGAAGTAATCAGCAAGTCAGTCAAGCTGCGAGACGGAGATTGAGATGGAGGCTGCATGTTGCGTGGGTGAAGGGGGAAGGTAGCGGGAGTAATTAGTTGCTGTGCATTGATTTTTACGCCACGGCGCCGGCTGCTGCTGCCTAATTTGGCATGACAAATTGTTAGTACGTCAAAGCGCTGACATTGTTCAACGAACAGCAGCAGCAAACAACAACAACAACAACAATCAGGAAATAAAGAATAAAGCACGATACACAAACACGCACATACAGACATACATTGATGAGAACATTGTTGCCGTCGACAGCCTGAAGCCGAACAGAATTGATGGTAATAAAAGACGTAGACATGGCTTTGTCTGTTAATCAGTCCAACACTGTGTGTGTCTGCGTATGTGTGTGTATTTGTGTGTGAGAGCGTGCCTTAAGTTCGACATGATTAAGCATGCGTGTATGTATGCAGACACAAAACGTTGACATGAAGGCGCCATGGCACTCCCTATCACCGCAAGAGTATTCATATAAAATAAGTATACGCCGCTTAGGCGCTCTGCATAAATCATTTTAACGCGCAACGGCGCAAGCCAAAGGCATTTCACATTGGCCACCTTGTTCTGTATTTAAATTCAAAGAATTTTGTACCCACCCACACACACACACAGACACACACTCAAATCGAAAGGCCACAAAGAATTCGAGTTTCGAGTGTGTTCATAAAAGACGAAGCAATTACTTAACCGCAAACGAACGCACTTTTAAATACTGTCGCCAGTTATTTGGAAACATATAAACATGCATATTTAATGTGTATATGCTTACATACATAAGTATATATGTATATTTAATGTATATATGAATTGGTAAAAGCGCATAAAACCAATATATATTTCAAGAAATTTGAATTGACGTCTGCATCTAAACTTTAAGCTAAAGATTTTACTGATTTAGGCAGAAGAAGACTGCATGTTTCTTTCATGATGTATATGTGTATTTATATTCTTGATCAGCATCAACAGACATGGCCGTCCCTCTTTAAGGAACACGACTACAAACTTTGTTGACAATATACAATATTTTTAATGTACGCAGATTAGGTTCATTTTATAATTTGGCCACGCCCTCTTCTGGTACCGTAAATTAACAAAAACCAAGTCGAAGGTGTAATTTTAATGCCATTAAGCTTTCTTTAGTGCACTTTATTGTTTGTTCTTTTCAACAATTGCTAATTCAACAATTAAAAAATTGTTTTTGTTTTCGATGAATAGTTAAAAGACTCCCTCCTTATGCATTATTATAAATGTTGTATGCAGCATTTTAAGTTGTCAAATAAATATTGAAAAGAAACATATGTTTTAATTACTATTAATTTATATCTTTACTTTTGTTCAATATTATTTTTAAATTCCTTGTCGACTGTCTTAGTTGAAGTTAAATAAATAAAAAAATATCTGTTTTCAGTTCCCACAAGTGCACAACAATAATTCGTTTGATCGATAAGTCGATTAAACAATCAATTAATGAAGATTTTATTATTTGTCAGCTTCACTTGTTTAGCGTGCAATCGTTTTGGTTATTAATTGCACATATTGACTAGAAGATTTAAAGACCTCTCTTTTATTCCAATTGGAACATGAGAACTGTGCCCCGCATGGCCAGACGAAAACGATTTGGCTGCAAATTGAAATTAAGAGACAATGAAGAATTTATGCGCTCGTGAATTGGATTTCATTGCCAAACGGCAATGTGAGCCGATGACGGGATGTAAACAGGATGAGGATAATGATTACAAATTTATTATGCTCGTGTTTTTCTTTTGCCATCTCTGATGGGTTGTGCATCTGGAATCAGCCAATGGCCGAACAATAGCATCGCCGGCGATGTGGTCAAAATAAAGTGGGTAATAAAATCATTTGCGGGGCTGTGGCAATGTGGCAGCATCGAAAGACATAAACCAAATGCAGATGCCACCATTTGTAATTATACGTATGCTGGATATCTACTGTAGGACAGGGAGACTTTATACACAAGCCGAATGTCTAACGGTTTGTTAGTATTCATATTCCTGGAACTGTTTTGTTGTTTTATTTTCGCCTACGAAGAAATTTAATATTTCTCGCTACAATTTTGTTTATTTTTTTTCTGTATATTTTCCTTTGTGCACTGCCATTTTATGCAACGTCAATTTGCGCAGTTGAACCACGAAATTTAATTTGTTTTGTGCATTTCCTGGAGGCGTTTGTGTGTCATGCATTTTTACACCTTAATTTGCGGCTAATTTGCATATTGTGTACGAGTATTTTTGCTTGTTGCGCAATTTCCACAGCCAGTTTTGTTGCATCTCTTCTCCGTTTTTCGCATTTCCACTCGGCGTTTTTAATTTCGCTCTCATATTTCTCATGTGTAAATTGCACAACCAACATCTGTAGTAATTTTAGCAAAATATACAAAAAGAACTAAACGACTTTAACATTAATAAAACAGACTGCAATGTGAATACATGAACTAACTATGGCGCGTGTTCTCTATGAGAAATATAAACGAAATATTTTCAAGTGTTTTTGCAAAATAAAATGCTTATTATTTTGCATTGATATCCTCGAGAAAAGAGAAGACTGCCATAAATAAATATTACATATTCCCTAATTAAAATAATTAAATTACATTAAATAAAATAAAGCAATGAATTGATAACAAAATCAGGAAAAGCCCGAATTGGAATAATTTGGGTTATAAGGTCACCGCACACATATTCGACATGTGTTTATTATATTTATGTTTATCCAAATTGAACAAGAATAATTGTTTTATTTGCATTTTTTTACAATAGAATCAATAAATAATTTATGAACTACATACATCAATTGATGTACTCGTGTGTCAAAATATGTACAATTAAATGTGTCTATGAATAATTAATTGCATACATTCAAACGGAATTAATCAATTAGTCTACATTTAAACCATAAACCTAAAATATAACTGCATCGAATCGAGAAACACTTTTGTACTTGATGCCTGGGCTTAGGGCACACTTCAAATGGAGACTTTGAAGAATCTCAGATGGAACTGCAATTCCAATTCATTCAAAGCACACACCAAGCCTCTATTCTGAAGAGGGACAAGCCAATTGATAAACTTTCCATTCTATTTTAATCAACACTATCTAATCTGTCTAAAAATATATGTAATGTTTCTGCTTTCGGGACGGCAGCCAGATTCCATTCCAAGATAATATGTCTTTAGAGACATCCGTTGCCCCAACAACCGCACCAGGGTATTTTGCCGCCAGTATGGGAACTTATCGAGATCTTGCGACGATTGGAACGCATGCTGAAGCTCGTCGAGGATTCACGCGAAGAGCCAAAACTGTTTGAATTACGATCGGACTGTGAGGTGACCGTCTCGTGATTGCTGTCCTGGTGGGAATGGTGACTGTAATGCGGATTGCTGCTGACCAGACTGCTGTGCTGATGATGATGCGCATGATGATGATGGTGACTGCTTCCCGCCCCACCACCACCCCCACTGGCACCACCACTTGAATTGCTAATGCGATGCACATTGTGCACAGTCCCCTCCGAGTGACGCCGCGAACATTTTGTGCGGCTAACAGTAGCCGTTGTCATGGGCGCCGGATCGCTGCCCTCTTTTCGATGATGATGATGGTGGGTCGTACTCGGCGGGGCCGACGACATTGCCGCCAGCTCTGTGTGTCCCGATGTCATTGTGTTGCTGTTGGTGCGACGGCGCGATGAATGTGGCGAACTGGGCGTGCTGTGGCTAATCTGTCTGAATGCCTTTACATTTGGATGCGTCAATACGCTGACGGCGGCGCTGGTCAAGTCCCCGCAACTGACAGTTGTTGTGGGCCCAGTGGACACCACGGCAGGAACAACACTCGCCACTGGCTGCTGCTGCTGCTGCTGCTGTTCCTCCGCACACACAATTGAAACACGTCGTGCCTTGCGCTTGGCCGCGTCGTCATCCTGCCGAAATAAGAAAAACAAACTGGTTTAATATATAATGCATTGGCATATAAGAATTGAAGCCCACCTCACTTGCTTCTACAGGATCCATGGCATCCCCAGGCCCAGCCGACTCGTTGCCCGTCGTACACTCCACGTCCAACGAGCGTGTCAGTTGTGTTGGGGTCGAGCGGAAGATGGCTCTTTTGGCAGCTGCCGTGGCCAGAGATTTGTACAGATGACTCTTGTTGGGCGACACTCCGACGGGCGGCGATGGTGGCGGTTCGGTTGGCATTGCTGGACGGCGAGCTGGCGGCAACGGTGGCGGCGGCTTTGCTGGTATGTTCGGTTTGACGCCCACTGGCGGTTTCTGTCCACTTGCCGGCGACTGCATTCCAGCTGCCTGCTGATTAAGCTGCTCGAATCCCAAATAGGTACATTTATCTGGGAACGGAGCCATAGGATCAGGCATATGCGGTGCTGGACTATCCGTAGGCTCTCGCTCCAGCGAACGCGTGCGACTCGAGAGCTTGTGCCCGCTGCTCGAGTCGGAGGCACTGCTTGCTGCAATGACCGTTGATCCCGTCGTTTGCGTTGTGGCTGTTCCATTTGAAATTGTTGGATTGACGCCATCGTACTGCAAATACAAGTTCATCTCGGAGCGGTAAGGTTTCTTGCTGTTATCCTTATCGCTGCAGTTGCTGTGGCTGTTCCCCTGCTCCGCCTGTGACATCAGATTGTCACGCGATTTACTTTTCTCCAATTGAATGGCTAAAATATCCTCCGAAATTGTCTCGATGTCATTCAGTATTGACTCCAAATTCACCGAATCCGTCTGCGGAAAAGGGGGAGGATTGTTAATATAAGAAATCCCATGTTGAGCAAGATAACGATTGCACAGGAATAACAAATCTACCGGGGTATATAAAGAGTTGAGCTATATAAAGAGTTGCTCTTAATACAGGAATATGTGAAGGGCAGTTGGGAGTAGGGCACAGTTATTAAGATACTTGGAATTAGAGCTGGAAAGAATATCGACGATATATCGATACATCGATATTTTTAAATTTTTAGAAATATCGAAGTTTTTAAATATCGATGTTCGATATTCAGTAGAGAATTTTATATGGGAAATCAGGACTTTTCGAAGGCTATATTTTCTAAATGAAGCCGACAACAACAAATTATTACATTATATTTTCGTCATATCTCGTCGAGATTTATAAGGATCAATCATCAGATCTTGACGCTTTGGAAACTACAATCCCTCTTTTGATTAATTAATTTTATATATAAAGTAACAGCTAGCGATATATCAATGTTTTTTAAAGAAAAATATCGATGTACGTAAATATCGATGTTTTTCCAGCTCTACTTGGAATTGAAGCCACATTTGAGTTCGATAATAATAAAATATAACTAGATAACATTATCGAAAAAATTATACTTGGGGAATGGCGGGAAGTCATCGATAAATCGAGACACAACTTAGAAAGTTAAATACACATCTGATGCAGACATCTAATACGAACTAGTGATAATATCTACGCTACAAGTTGAACACCATTCAAAACCAATATGACAGTCTAGAAACAATGAAATGTTCTGGGAACTGAAGCCAATGACGACTGAAGGTGATGATGCCTGGATCTGTGGGGCAGATCCCTCACCTGACTGTCAATATCCGCGATGCTAGTGGTGGCCACTGTGGCACACGTAGTTGTCAATATCTCTGCCTGCCGCAACGGCGATGTGGTTGACTTTGTGGTGTTTGTGGTGACGGTCATCAGGGGCTGTGTCAGGGCAGTGGCTGATTTGCAAGTGCTGTGGCAACTTTTTTGTGCGGTGGCGTAGACTGGCTCAATGGCGGAGCGGATCGAGGGCAGCGGAGATGCCGGTGCGGAGGCTGATTTAACGCCAGCTGTAGCTGATGCTGACGCAGACGCTGAAGCTGCAGCGGCAAGCGCAGCGGCGTATATGTCAACCACACTGCCAGCGCAGGCAGTCGCCTCAGTGTTGCCGGCAACAACGCCCAGGCCGACGGCAGCTGCCACATTGACCACCGCCCGATGCAGGGCACAGTGCTGCGCAGGCGGTGGCAAGTGTTGTGACTGCAGTTGCAACAGCTGCTGCTGCTGCTGCTGCTGTTGCTGCAGCTGGCACTGACGTTGTTGACGCTGCTGGCGATGCTGCTGGGCTGAGGCTGGGTGACCGCGAGTGTGTTGCTGGCAGGGCTGATGGTGAAGCTGGCAATGCGAGCGCGCACGATGACGCGGACTTACTTGAGGTGAAAGCCGCTGAACTGGTCGTTGATAGGGCGAGGCGAGTGCATTGTTCACAAATATATCCGGTGGCTCACGCAGTGGTGCAGCTGTCTCCAGGGGCGGTGGCGGTGAGCCTGGCGGCAGTGCATCGCCTCCCTGGTTGGCCAGCTTGGTGTTGAGCTTGAGGCGCGGCTTAATGGGGGCAAAGAAATGCTTGGGGCTGTTGAGCGCTTGTTGCGTTGCGTTTGTTGTAATCGCCACGGTCTCAATGGTGCCACCGCTGCCGCCGCTAATTGGCGGTGTGCTTGGCACATTTATCGCTACTTTGGGCAACGCTTGCAGCGTCGATGTGGGCACAAAGGTAGTCAGCGTGGGCGTGGCCATTGACGGAGGCGGCGGCGGTGGTGGCGAGCGGGATGGCGGCGATGGATTGGAGTATTTGCGCTGTGAGAACGGCGATTGCAAATTGTAATCCCAGCCGTTGGTATGCTTCATGGTCTTGCCGGTGGTGGTGCTGGAGCTGGTGCCCAGTTCGGGTGTGGGCGTTAGCACTGCAAGGTAGATGGAAGGAAAGGTGTCGATGAAAATCACAAGCTCATTAACTGCAATTACTCACTCGCATTGCCGGCCATGTGCTGGTGCAGTATGTTCTCGAAGTAGGATAGCGGCGGCACCATGGCCTGCAAATCGTTTAGCTGATTGGCCACCAGCTCGATGGGCGTAAGTGGTGTCAGTGGACCCACCAGGCTGGGCAGTGTGCTCTGCGAGCCATTGAGATCGGGTGTACAGATCATTAGATGCTCCGATGGCTGCGCCAGCATCATCATTTCCGGATTGCTAAGCGTCTCCTCGGACACAATTGACAGATGGTCGAAGAGCATGGGCTGGTTTTCTAACTTGGGCGGGGCACTACCACTACTACTATTACACTCATCCTTGCTGGACTTAACAATGATGGGCTCCTCCGGTGGCAATGGCGGCTTGATAATCACACAGGAGCCGCCCTCCTGGCAGCATTCGTCGCTGCAGTGGCCATCGTCGTTGCAGCGACACGTATCACATGAATCGGAGTCCTGGGGAGAGACAGAAACCCGATTAGATTGGCAAATTGTGGGAATTGCACTCTCTACTTACATCACTGTTTCCATCACAACCTGCACTGCCTCTGCCGCCGCCGCTGCAGCGTCGTCCGCTGCCTCCGCTGCCGCGACATCCGCCATATTCGTGCTCGCTCAGCTTCGCCTTGAAGCGCTTGTTGAGCCTATCGCACTCGTCCCGCAGTGTCCAGATCTCGCGTCGCAACTTCTCATTCTCACGCCGCAAACTCTTGATATCCGATTGACCTGCAGGCAAAGCAAATAAGTATTATATTCTTCTATCATATTATTTTTCTTAGTTTGTTTACAAATCCCCAAGCACATGGATACCATGGCCCACTCTACGCTATTTGGATCAGTTGGTCACCTTTAATCTCATTGTTTATGTTTCCTTATCCTCTGTTTTGGCAATGAAAACAATATATCAAAGCAATACACACAAACGCATGTATAGATAATATACGTATATATAATATATATGTATATATACATCATATACCTGTCGCTATTCTTGATATACATATCTGTCTCTATTTAATTTTGCTGAAGATTTACGTTTTACGTATCTTCCCACGTTTGAAATGTCCTTTTAATTGGATTATTTTATGTTGTGTGTTTCACACATTTAGTTAATGATCATTTCGCTTCCTGTTCGTGAAGACAGTGCGTAGATAATGGGATTCTACCATCTATTCCTCGGAGTTCTGTTCAAATAAATATAGGTCCGATATTTACCTCTCTCGACTTCCGCATTTATATTGATTGTGCGCAACCTGAGCTCTTCATTTTCATATATCATGCCACGTGACGACTTTCTGTCCAATCTGCAAAAAGAGAAAGTGTTAAAAATACGTTCGACACATGGAAAATAATACTATAACTATCTTTATATATATTTCTAAATTGCCTTCGATATGTCAGCGGTTGCCATTGCGAACAACGGGTGCCAATCAGCATGCCTTATTATTTTCTGCAGAACGTCCTTTCCTATTCGGATCTTTCAAATAGAGCTGTATACTATCTAATCACAATTTCTAGGAGGTTTCAAAAGTTAGATGATGCCTCCACGAATGCTGTAAGTCAACTGAATGGGTAAGTTCCAGTTCTGTTAAGTTCTTTGGCCAATTATTCGACATTCTGCTGGGTCTGTTTCTCTGGTCTTTCAACACTCGTTGAACATAAATAAATAATATAAAAGCGACGTAGACAAATAAATATATAGAGCGTCAGATATTCGGATCTACCAAAAAATGGGCAACAGCAAAAAATCAACAACCCTGGGCGTAACCTGGCAATAAACTGGAGATGATATTTCTCAACTGGCTGGCAAAACAAATAGGAAAAAACAAATGCAAATAAACTTTAAATTACAAAAATGTTAACAGTATAGACACGTTTTTTTTTTTGTGCTTCTTTAGCGTACAAGCAATGCACTACAGTTTTAAAACAAAAGGGTATTTTATGAGGCGCATTTCACTGTTTTCTTTTCGCATTCTTAATTCTCATGATTATGATTATTCTATCTGATCAAATTAAAACAATTAAAAGATATGCACAAATCCCAAATGATCCATAAAATAATGAGCGCCGGCAAATTTTCCATAACTTACGTTTGTTTTTTATTTCAGTATTATGCGCGTGAATTTATTTTTGACACCCTCGTCTGAATATTTTTGAAATACTGTCGACATGTTAGACCAAGTGCCACCGAGCTAAGCATGCCCATTCCCTGTGCAAACGATGACTACGGGGTGTTTTGGTTGCACCACATTAAGCTAATACATTCTTCTTAGACATTAGTTAGTCTGAGTATAACTTTCTAAATTGAAATTAGTCTATATGGTGGTATTTAAATATATAACTTTTCAGGTATCTTTTGGGAGTTCAAAAAAGAATAAAAGCTTAATTTTAAATGTATACGAGGTATCTATATTGGCTAAATAAAAGTGGGACACAATTTAGAATGTGTGGAGTCTCAAAATATGTATCTATATTCGGCAGACTTATCATAAGAATGCCGGTCCCAACATGAGAAACATTCTATGATGGCTATGTGAAATATTTTCTACTGTTCCATCTTATGTATGGATTTAAAGCTTTCATACAAAACACAGTCAGGTCAAGTGCACGTAATTTTACTCTATAAACATACAACAAACATACATATGACAAATGGAATACAAGTTATATATGTATGTACACAAATATACACAGATTCACAATTCACTTTAGTTTCGACCTTTTGCCCCATTAATAGTACTTTTATACTTATTGTGCTTAATATAGATGCTTATAACAGAAAAAAGAATCAATAAACATATGGCCCACATATATTAGCTTAATTCAACATTTGTTTTTTTTTTTTAAATCAATGTTGTGTTTACTTTGTGTATTTTACTGTACTCTACCCTTGCACAGGGCATATTAATTTTGCACAGCAGTTTGCGACGTTAACAACATCTCAACTCTGCCAGGAGTTGATTGTTGTCAACTGAAGAGTCGAGTTTGTTTTTTTTTTACGTTCATATATGTAGATACATATGTATGTACATCCTTTTCTACATTTCCCATAAACGCATAAGTGCTACCAAAACTGAATGGTTTTCTAGTATATGAAAGACATCGATTCCTTAAACCTTTGTTTATTTAATTTTTTTTTTTAACCGTTGAAGTTTTTATTTTATTATTTTACCTAATATTATTATTATTATCAATCAAGAACTAACAATTAACATAAATATATAACCTTATTTTAACTATTTAAATAAATATCATATAAGTAGATTGAATCATGAATACGAATATCGAACTAGTTCCGTTTCGGAACCTTACACTGCAGCCCTGTGTCTGCCATTCTATTTTTGGCGCGCGAGTAAGCTGACCGAGTGGGCACTGTGAATGCGTGAGCGATTCATGAGAATATACAATCGGATCGATAAAGCTGTATGATCGATAGAATCAACAAGTTTGGCAGTTTTATTCATAAAATGCGATGTTGATGTGTGCGCAGAGAAAGCGTGAACCGTATAAAAACAAACTTTTGCACCAATTTGAGCTGCAATGGCGAGTAAACATTGTCTGTCTCTGTGTAAAATCAACTATGGACAATGTAAAACACGAACTTGACTGTACAATAAACAATAGAATTCTTTTTTGGTAATTATTTTTAGGTTTTGTTTGGGCGAACGTTGTTTGTTTTACGATAGCTAAAGTGTATGGATATTAGAAACTGCTAATGACTTTTATTATTAATCGATACTAGGCAAGAGAGCCAGATGCTCGTTCGTGAAAAATGAAAAATGGAAAAACCGAATTGTGAGAAAACTAATGCCAAGCAAATGCTGCTTACTTTGCGGACTTCTCCGAGCGTTTGTTGGTCTTGCGACTTCGATCATATTGAGTGCTTCGGGAACTCTTCACGCCTTTCATTTAAGCACAAAGAGAAAACTTAAACAAATTAACCAAATTGTCACAGCGTCGTGTGGGCCACAAAACATAAGACTTATACACCGCACGTGCCCAATTAATTACTGGTTTTGTTGTTATTTTCTCTAAATTTGTATATAATCAGTCATTGTACACGATTTCTTTCTCTTCTTTTGTGGTTTTGTTAACACAGCAGAAGGAATTCCTTGGGCAGCATATGAAAAATTAGATAACAAAAGAAATTTCACCGCAGCGTCGAATTTTGGTGTACGTATTGCAATACCGCACGAGTCGGCTATGAACGGCAAACTGACAGTTGGGCGAGATCAGTTTTGGCCAAAATACAAGCGACTACAACAACAGATCAGCGAAACAAAAGCAACAAGCGAACGCCAACGATTGGCATTGAATGCCGCCAAGAGCAACAAGCTCTGGCAGTGGTGTCTATGACGGCCACTGGTTCAATTTTTAATAAAACTAAAAAGAAATAGAATAAAAGAAAAACTGTGAAAAGTTTCATAAAGCAAATGCGGCGAGTAAGAATGTTAAATCTTAAAGGCACTACCAATATCAACAAATCATCGTTCTCAATGAAATGTGTGCGCATGCTGTTGGGAGAGATTAAATATAAAAACCAAAGAAAAACGAAGAAGAATTCAACAAAAAACCGAAACTAAAATGCCCTTTTTAACGTATACAGGAAACCAAATGAGATTACAAAAAATCTAATGACAATAAAAAAAAATAGCAATCATTTCATTAAGTCTATTATTACTTGAGGACTTCACATCCAATTCCAATACGATCAATAAGTTTCTAATCATGTTTTAATAAATTTGACTGTGTTATATTATTGTATTTGCTATACTCGAAACTCAGCTTACATTATAACTGGCAATTAGCTTAGTTTACTAAGTTTATGTTCATATAAGATGTCTGTTTCATGTACTTGTTATACTCATTTCTTAAGGGTATACAGAACAGATTTAAGAACAGAATTTGAACTTTTGACGCAGTCGTTGTGCACTCGGTGAATATAAAACCGAAAAAGCTTTTACGATTTACGTACATATGTTTTATAAATTTGTAGAAATACATGTGCGATCGAGTGCTGGAATCTGTTACTCTTTCGAAAAATTTACTTAAATATTTTTAAACTTAGGTCTACGAACTAAATAATACCAATTTTATTAATCTAGATAATAAACGTTGCATTAGTTATTTATTATTTTAATTAATTAGCTTGAGATTATAACTTACTGTGTTTAATACAGCCTAAGAAAACGCACATTTATACACAAATACAGAGATACAATAATAAAAAAACAAGCAAGACACTCAACTCTACAGGGTTATCGACGGATGGATACCCAGCACTCTGATTCGGGCACTAATAAGTAGACTGAACAACTACTTTATAGACTGAATAATTAAGCCCTGCATATAAGTATTATTATCAAGGTGCACATATACATACATATGTACACCCCTTGTATGCCTGCCCCACAAACAGATTTGAGTTTATTTATGAATATTGGTTAAATATCATTTGCGATTTTTTCGTTATGCTTTGATTACATAGAAAATAAATTGAGTTTAATCAACCCATTAATCGGATTTGTTTTATAACTGCAAGCAATCCTTATTTTCCTTTTTTCTCCACGTTTACAATTCGATTACAATTACCAAACGACAATAGAAATTAATTTATTTCAACAATACGGCTGCAGATAATATAAATTCACCAGTGCACCGCATTTTCAATTAATTTTACAGCTGGGCTGCGCTACTGTACTGCAATTAAATAGGTTTTACGAATTATTCAACCATATCTAGTTGTTCCTTCCTCTATACACCCGTATATCGGCTAATGATTAGCCGGGGCAACATTCGCTAAACGACACAGCGCCAAAATATTCAAAAGTATGTATTTAAAATGTGTCACGGCACTCGGCACTGTATCTATAAGTGGGCCAAAATAAAAGTATCGCTCACGCCCACACACTCTCAATGATAGATAAATCTTATGAAGATGGAAACTGACAGACAGCCAGACAGAACGATTGCTGCGAGTAATTAAAACAATAGTCTTGTCATCAAGGATCAAAGGTATCAGTTCTAGTAGCTTTCTAGCAGACTGACTATGAGATACTACAGAGATGAAAAACAACATATACTATACGACAGAAAATAGACGAGAGTTGTTCAGGGATTTGTAGAACTGTGTGATATAAGTTTCTTATTATGTTATTATGACTTAAATATTACTTGTGATAATAATAGTTTAACTAAAAGTGCCATGTATTCAAAGTGAATTTGGAATGTTCACAAAATATATTAAGCATATGTGTAAATAAAAACACAAACTAAACATTAATTTCTCTCAGTATGCACCAAAAGACCCTCGTTTATTGTTCATTAATTTATTTAATTCTTAGCAATTTTAAAAATGTAAAGTGCGAAGGGCAGCCATAAATAATATTTTTCACATCTATTTGTTTATGCAAATGCCTGAATTTAAATTATTTATCAGCCTATTAAAAAATTAGCGGAGGTTATGCGAGCCAATTAATAACGGACAAACAAAAATAACAAAACATTGTTTTTTCGTGGCAATTTGTATATGAACTAATCGCATCTGTCATTTCTTTCGCTTGTATCTATTGTTTATTTTGACATAAATTCGACGGAGACAGTTTAATCTTGGCAGATTTCTGTATATTTCTTAATCGGGAGGCTTCGATTAATTTTTACTTAATTCACTAGTTTCATAAATTAATTAATACTGATTTATATAATATGCATTAATATGAATATGTAGTATATTTATATCTATATAATAACTTATGTTTGCCAATTCGATTAGGTAAATATAACATGATACATTTTAAACACAACTTATGTAGGCTAAAATACAACTTTAGTTTCTTTAATTTTTTTAATACTTCTACAAATAAGCGAAATATCAAAAAAATCTTATAAGTATATAAATAAAACAAAAAGATCATAAAATAAATATAAGAGAATCTGCTGACTGCGCATGATCCTTTCTCTCTCTCGATCAGCTGGAAAAGCTTTGCACTGCTTGAAAGCTTTTACAGATGATAAAGATTCTCTTCTGCACTAAGATCAGAGCTTTCCACTGCTTGCAACCGTTGAAATTGAAATTCAACTTCGTATCAGAGCTTTGGCTTTTAAATTATAGATAACTTACAATATAGACACTTAATAATCGAATGTATTACCTGCTATTTAGCTTATAGTGTGCATGACGTCTTCGTTCTCGGAGCATAGTCGTGCATTAGTTTTCCGCATATGAAAGAAAAACCAACAAACAAAAAGCAAAAGACACATAAAAATAAAAACGAAAGGAAAAGGAGAAACCAAAAACGATGAACAATCGTACACAAAACAAAACACAAAAAACACAACACAATTAAAATTCAAGAATTATTTTCGCTGTTGTAAACGTGTGTAAAATTGTGTAGGGAAATGCGATGTTCGTAATTCTTCTTTTTGTTTCTTTCTTCTCTTGTGTTTGTGTTTTTCTTCTCCTTCAATGCGGTTTTCAAAGTTCTTTTTCGTTTTTTTGTTTATAAATACTCGAGAGCGTGTTTATTTAGATAAGAACAAAGTGTGTAAGCGCATGTTTTCTATAGTTTGTTATGGAATATTCGATGGGAAAACACAAACAGATACAAATGCAATACGTATACTGACATTCATGTCAATCTCTGAATTATTTTACAGTTATTGCCGCAACGAGCTGCATACCATAACAGATCGCAAAACTTTGCAGACGCACTGTGAAAGACAGAAAAGTTGACGTCCCGAATATTAATGAATCCCTTAATATCTTGATGTTCAATGACATTCTGCATACTCCTTGCCCGGTCCGTCCGGCCTGCCTCTGCCGTCATACTATATGACTACAATGCCAGTATGACAGGATAAAATTATGTATTTATGTATGGGAAAATGGAAATATGTTTTTATGTTGACTACTACACGCATCGAACGACACCACACAAAGACATTTCTCCAAGAGAGGCCTCTTCATTCACACACAGACACATACAGTCATACAAACAAAAGACAGAGAGAGCAGAGTGCGAAGGGTTGTGGAGGTATGCAAAGATATTTTATACGAAAGGGTCGCAGTAGGCGGGCAGCATAATCTGCCAAGCCAATTGATTTATCGATTAAGTTGTCAAGTGCTCATTGTCATCGTTCGTCAGTATTTACACACAAGCATGTGTTACTGTTGTCAACTCCTTGCCATCCCGACGACACTCACCTCCCCCCCAACGAACACTCGACAAGCCAGCCAGCCCAGCGAAGCCATCAAGCTAGCTTTAAAATCTCTTAGCATACAGGTTAGCAGATTTGCATCGTTCTAATTCAATTATTTATAACACATAACCCAATGGAGACATACACATATCACATCAGCAATTATGTGTGAATTTTGTCAATGTGTCAGTTATTGTTGTCAGCATTACTTGAGTGCTCTTGAAAACAACATTAAATTCCCCATAAACATATGCCACATACATACATATGTCGCAAGGCAATGACTTATTATTTTACTTTCTTCTAAAATAAAACCGTGAGAAATAGTTCTAAAGTTTGAATGTCTTTTCTAAGTGACCTTTCTACTCTCATTCATTCTGCCGATATTATTGGCAATCTTAATAGAAATTGTGTAACTGCAATGGTTTTCAAGACAACCCGAAAATGCCAATAAGAATCTGTTTAATTCAATCTACTCAAAACGGAACCACGCAGTATAATAAATGCAATTTAAATAGACCCACGCAGTGGAGAATAAATAAAAATTGTTTCGGGTATTATTTATGTTTATTTATAAACTTACTCAGTATCGTAATAAGAACTCATAAATAAAACACACGGAACCAAATTAAATTCGCTTGTTCGACGGGATTTAAATGAAAGGAACAATTAGCAGACCGTATGATGAATTTATGGGGAATTCGACTTATTAATTTCAGCACTTGCGCATGCTCGGCATATTAAAACCAAACCAAAAAAAGTGGATCATAAAGTGAACTTAAAAATAACAAACGGAAAATGCTTGCAGACAAAAATAAGTCTGGAATAATACGGCGCCCGTTCAGATGCACCTCGACACGACGGCAGGGAGGTGACAATGCAAAGATACAGACTGCAGATATGGATACGCCTACAGAAAGATACATTTGTAGAGTGTGAGAGAGGGACTGGGGGGGTGCGGTGAGCACAGGTCGAACGCGCACGGGCACGGATACGTTGTGGCCTGGCAGGCACGCGACTTGGAACTGCAGCAATGCGTCTGTCTACGGGTCCGGATCGGGCCACCAACCACTTCGCGACGACGCACGCGGCTTCAGTAGGCCGTCTGTATGCGAGCGTATGTGTGTGTGTGTGTCGGCGTGTATGGGTGCCTTGTTTCTGTTGTGTGTGTTTCATGTTAAATAATTGCGTACACATTTTATTTGTTGGCTTTTTTTTTTGTTTCGTTGTTATGCCGAACACACATTATAATGGCAGGGGGGTATCGGGGACGGGGGGACGATAGTTGCATACGACGTGCCAATTCAGTGACGAAATGTGCGTGCGCTTCCAAGTCAAATTTACATCTATCCGTTAGCCAAACTACAACAAATTGAGAGCATGAAACGCACACACAAAAAGTCACAGACTGCGTGTTGCTGGTTGCCTGTGTGTGTGTGTCAGTGTGTGTGTGTGCATGGTAAAACCAAATTCACAGTGGAAATCCGAAACAAGTAAGGATGGCTACAAACGAGAACCACCAGACGAACAGGCACCCTGCACACACACTTACGAGATGGGTGTAAGTTTGTAATAATAAAAAACAAATCTTAGTATATAAAATACATATAGTATATTACTAATGTTCACAAATAAACAAGCTTATGAAGGAATTGAATTTTATATTGATCAAATAATAACTTAGTAACTTCAGTTACCTGTTCACCATCCCAACAGACCCTGCCATATCTACCAATACTGGATACAAAAAAAGCCGAAAGTGAAAGAATTTGCTTTCATTTGTTGCTTTGTTTTTTGTTGTTTTTCTTTTGCAGTCTGTTTATTTTCCTGTTGCAGTTGCGTTGGCTTTCATGGGGCAATCGACTCATTCTATATTCGCCTGTCTGGGCGCTTTTTCCGTCTACTTTTTATGCCAAAAACTGATGCATTTCTGCCGAAGAGAGATTCTTTGGCAAAGTGAATGATTTCATAAATACGCATCATGATCGGCCCAAGGTTGAGAAAGATATACACCATCACATCACGTAGAAACCTATCTGCAGTCGCAGCTAAAGTTTTTAATAGGCAACATCTGACTTTTATAATTCATCTGCTTAAGGAGGTGTGAACGAAATTGGAACGACAATGGCGCCCGAATCAGATCTACGAAATAAGACTATTATTAATTTGATTGCTTTTTTATACGACTTCTGTTCATAGGCAACGACTGGATTAAGGTATAACACATAAATAAACAAATTAATGATCATGGGGAAGTGAATGGGGTAAAATTTCAACAGTGTCATCGATATTGAGCTGCATTTAAAACCTGAATATAGGAAATGATAATCTCCAAAATACATAGGCTACAATGACTCTTTAAAAATGATGTCGAGCATTCTCAATTCCCCCATTTAGCATAACAATTACAAAGGAATTTAACAGCCTGTCTACGAAACGCAAAACTGAATGCTTAATTTGACGAGGAATTTTAATACTTGACATAAATATCTCAAATATATTTCAAATTGTCTCGCGCAACACTCTTATTTATTTGAAATGTGTCAGAATCTCAACTAAATTATATTCTTGCCAAACAAATGGCCTGTTTATATTCTTTAGCTGACAATTCCACGCATCTACGCAAAGGTGAGTGCGAAGATCAACAAGAATCTATTTTAATACCACATGCACACACACATATACATATGTAGTTTGTGAGTCAGCTGTAATGTTGGCCAACATTCCAGTTGTGCATTGTAAACAATTGATTGGAAATTTTTATGTCATATGCCGACAATTTGACTGTGAATGATATTTACATCCAAGTGCGAGTAACACTTTTCTGGCCTTAGCCTTAGCTCAGATTGCCGTTGGCTTTTTCCGGCAATTTCCAATTTGCCAAATAAAAACAATGCGTCACACAGTTTGGCAGTGCTAATTGAAACGATACAACCGAAAGACATTAAAAACACACAAACCATCGATAGCGTTGTACCCACTGCAAATCTGATACTCTTTGCACATGAATTAAATAAATGGAAATTTATTTTGGCGAAAGCCGAACATAAAACGCAAAGGAAACCACACCAAAAGAGATACAAGTACAACATGTGTTTTTATGCGAAACTCTTTAACATACGAACTTTCAACCAAGCATACTCTTGGAAAGAGTATTGGGGTTTTTTCCCCTTTTCCCACTGCGTACTAGTAGCTTCAATTTCCATGGGGCCTGGGGCGATCAAGGTAGCGGAAGCAAAATCAATTTGATTATCGAAAATTAACGCAGCACGGTTTGCCAGTCATAAAATCATATATGAAACTTTTCTTTGGTTTTGTTGAAAATCAACAGGAAAATATTACCCCGCAATAAGCTCCCCTCCGCCCTGCACTGCCCACACAATCGCACAGTCAATATTTTGGGGTTCAATGTCCGATGGCGCTTTTTATGAGCGCAAATGAAATTCAAATAATGTATTCAAGTATTTTCCATTATTATTTCATTCGCTGCTAATTGTCCGAACCACATCAGAAACAATGCTGAGGATGTACTATATGAATATATATGTGTATCAGGCATATATGTTTTCATTAATTGCAAACACACAAAAAAGAGAGGAACGCACAGATAAACAAAACGACGACGACGACGACCCATCCATTGACAATGTTGGCCCCTGCGCCTAAAGCTAGAATAATGTGTTGCCCAATTAACATAAAATTCAATAAATTTTCTTTTGATGCTAAAGTCAAATTTATCGTGGATCTCGTAACCAGCGACCATTGTCCGACATTTAATTAGCCGTATAATAAATTCATTGAAAAATTGTGCGGAACAGCAAAGTATAAAAAACGCACATCCACAAGGGCAACCTATACATATATCGTTTTTTAATGTATTCAAGTACATTTTACGGCGTAATTGAAATAAATCTCAAAATGCTTTTAAACATTATTTTGCACTGACAACAATTGGAGCTATCAACAGTGGGAATGGCGCTTGTACGCCTCAATTACAGGTAAACAAATTAACGAACCAAACGAACACGAAGACCTCCCAAGCGTTTATTTTTATTTACTTTTAATTGCCAAAAATCAGAGAACTGCGTTATTTACAAATTCTGGATGATCTGCGGGAGTTCTAGCGATCAATGTATGCGTATGAGACACAGGTGTAGAATGATTCATATTCCTACGTGTTAGGTATGTTCTAGTCTATAATTGAAATTCTCTTTAATTCCCTGACTACGTCATAAAGATATTTGCATAGTTGTACTTCAGAAATTGTCAGCTAATTGCTTTCATATAATAAAAATCCCTTAAGAAAAACGTCTACTCATCAAGATATGCAATGAAATATCACGCAATTAATTCTTCAACTTTCTGCGAATTAATTTAAGGAAATAGTTGAAAAATGGGTTTGGCATGTAAATCACTTTAATAGACTCGCATCGTATGCAAGCCAAGTGTTAGGCCGTGAATAATTGAAATTATGCTGGCATCGTTGCATTTCCCAATACTCATTGAACTGCGCTTACAGACTTCAAATGAAATTCCATTTATCCAAGCTAAATAAAGACGCTCGAGTAACTCACGCTTTTTGTGGGTGGCCTGAAGGGCTGTTATAGTAAGTGTGAGTGGGTGTTAATATTTGTATGTTTGTGTGTGTGTTTGGGTGTGTGTTTGGATGTACTGCAACCTACTTGCTTTCGTTGGCGATGAGCTTTGCGTTGATTTGCGCTGATTGCCGTCGCTGTGCTCGCCTTGGCTGCCACTGGGGCGTCCGCTTATTAAATTGTCATCTAAGGAAATACCGTCGAGCCAATGCATGACATTATTTCAGTTATATCTGCGCCAGGTAGACGGTTGAATCGCATGGAAAGAAGAAGTCAGCATTTTGCAATTGATAATCGGCGCTGACACTGCGCACACACATGCTATTACACTTGCACACATAGATCAATGCACATTGCACTTTACATTGCTTTGCCATTTTCTTGGCAGTTGACACTTTTCCGCTTTTCCGGCGTTCACAAGCACAACAACAGCAGCAGCAGCTGCAACAACAATAACTCAATTTGCCAGCAACAAGTCGTGTCTGGCTATGGCTTTGTGTGGCTTTGGCTTTCGTGTCTATTTTCACTGGGTTCGTTTGCTTTCAACACGCATACGCCCTGTTGTGCATCCGCATAATTAGCACATTGCACTCGCGACTCGCGACTCGCGACTTGCAACTCACGACAGGCAGCGCGACGCCACACACGCAATTTATTACTTATTTCCAGTTGCACATTTGCCGCATTCGCTGCGATTTGGCTGCAACTGCATTTCAATTAAAACAAATTAGACATATGTTTGGTGGGCGAGGCGGGTGAGGTAGGCAGGAAAACGTCGACGACAGCAACGCGAGATATTCTCTAGATTGTTTTTCGATAATTCCAATCGATTTGTAGCGACTTGTTGTGTGTTGGCCCGCTGGCTAACCGGCTGCTTCTGCTGGCTGCGACTGCCTCTCGGCTGGCTTTGACTGACATGCCGGACGCTGACCGGGTAGGCAGGCAGGCAGTGGCAGTGGCAGCCCCGGGAGTGGCAGCGACAGCAGCGGCAACGGCAAAGGCTGCGGCAGCGGCTATGGCAGCGTCTACGGCGAGTTTCCAATCGTTTCGCACGTTATTGTTTCCATTGTGTTCGATATTTGTATTTTCTTGTACTTTTGTTATTCGTACACACGCACACACACACATACATATGTACATGTAGATATGCTTGTGCCAGCACACATGTAAATACGTTTGCCTCAATTTATTGTACCGTTCTGTGTTTATTTTATACACGCTCGAAATGTTCTCTAGCATTACGTTCTCTCTTCTGCTCTCCTCTCCATCTGTCACCCTCAGCAACCACCCGCTCGTTTTCTTCACCCACAGCATATAAGGCCGACAAACCCGCAGACAGTCTGATTGGGTCTGTGTACTCTGTTTGCTCTCTCTCCCTCCCTCTCTCCTTCTCTGTGTAGTTCTGGCCAGTTTCCTTTTAGACAATTCGGAACATAAACACACGAATTAGCATTTGCCATACCTGGCCACGTCTCATTCACTCAATGAGAATTCATTGTGAAAACTTTGTCCAACTTTGCACAGTCTGCAGTCGTCTTCCTCTTCCCCCCCCCTCCCCTCTGTTAATTTATTCGAAAATAAATCGACCTCTGCCAGGTAAACCGTATTATTCATGCCGGAATTCGCAAAACCTACGCGCAGCCACAACTATTTATTTAATACAGCGTTTCCACAGGTAATTTGAAATACGACTGATCAAACAGTGCCCCCCAAACACACTCGGCCAAATGATCGATGATCTTGAGACTTTTCCTTTTTAAACACAAATCAACTGATTGACGTGCTTTTTTGTTGTCTTAATATTTTCGTTGATTTAATATCTATGGGGAAATTTGTAGCTGGGTTCATGGAAATATGAAACAATCAAACAATGAACACAGACAAATAGAATAATCGAACTCAACAACAAATGGAAAAACAATTAAGCAATTTCCATTTTATTGAAACCATAAAAACGTGTAATTTATTACACATACTTTAAAGCATGAGTTATGGATGCTCTTTTTTCTATCTCGCGATGAGGCTAATCGAATCTGTTCATCAATTAAGTAAATGGTATTTTCACCGTTACATTCTCAATTAAATTCATTAGCTAATTATCGGCAGCATTGTAAAACAGTGGTAGTAATAACTGTTGAAAAAATATGATATTTTGCGCATATGTTATACATTTTAAAAGTGTTTCCCGTCTGCTCTTCGATCACTTTGTTCAAAATGAGGTAGCACGTCAAGTCCGCACAAATTGGCATTGATTGAAAAACAGTTTTTTGTTTGTAATTTAAAACCAATTGTTATTAAAACAAGTAGTTTTAAATACACGCAGCAACTTGAGGTTAATTTTGAAAAAATATGATTTTTGAAAAATTATTTTCCTTTGACTTGAATAACCTTGAGCATTGTGTGTGTGTGCGTGTGTGTGTGCATGACATAGATTGGCATTTAAAATTATCGAAGAAATATTCAATTGAAACATTACAGTCGCAAATTGATTTATTAGTTACACAACAGCAAACAGCGGCGCAGCAACGCCTGCTGCACTTGGGCTGCGACGTCAATTGGCCTGCACTTTTGGCCAAAAAGATTCCAATTTTGAATGATTAGCGTGTGTTGGAATATTTGCACAATATTTTTCTTGGCGCCCGTTGCCTATTTACATTTCAATCAAAATATAATAACAACAAATGTTGTCCGTTCATCCGCCTGTCTCACTCACTTTCCCCCGTCCTTGTCACTTCGTTTCGTTTAGTTGTGATCGCAGCACGCGGCGTATGAGCAATTCTTTGCCTATGGCAACGACCGTCCGCCGCGTTTGAAAGACCGACTTACTCTGCAAGCAACTGCATTTGCCTCAGCGCAGTGCTCCAAACAGCTGTCTTCCAGGCAGCCTCAAGTGCTGCGTTGTGTGTGTGTGTGTCTGCGGGTGTGCGTAGGCCGTAAATGAGGCGAGGCGACGCAGACAACATGAGGCGTTTCCGTTACGTTCTGTTCTATTCTATTCTATTACGTGTGCCTTCCCCTCGCCTCCCTGCTAGTCTGGGGCCCTTTGCCCCCTAGCTTTGCCTGCCAGGCCTGGCTATGTTTTGTTGTTGGAAAATTAAAAGAATCAAAGGCAACGGCAACGAGCGAAATTAAGTATTTAGTTGTAGTACTCGTATCTAGCGTAGCTAGACATGCATTCTGCCCTGCATCTGCACTGCCAGCAAGCAGAGGGCAATCAAGGAAGGAGAAGGCGAACGGGGGCAGGCTAGTGTGTGCATTGGCAATACTTAAATGTTTCCGTAGAGTGAACCAAAGTCGCCTTATACATTGAGATCTAATCAAAGAGACCTTGCAAGTGGAATGAGGATCCTCGTCGAGGAAGAGCCCGAAGAATATCGATCAGGATTTTAACTAAATTATACATTGAAGAAAATCATACTCAATATTGTAAGTTATTTAACATATTTTCAGAGTTTTTCACACATTGTGTTCTTGCAACAGAAGGTTCACCCTGCATAGCAGTTGGTTAGCTTGGAAGAGCCTCAGTGTCTGCTGCGTGTGTGGGGGCTTATGGCAAAGCTGAGCGCAGAAAGAGGAGCACAAAAAATAAAATGTGTAAGAGTCTCATTGCCGCAGCAAAGATAAAATGCATTGTTTCATGCGAAGGAGAAGAAAATAATAATTAAAGGAAATATGCGTTAGAAGAGATGGTGGTGGCTGAATGATGTAACGCAAATTGCCTAAAGGGTTGTCAGCAGCTTTGTCAATTTCGTAATTATTAATCAATGTCTAACAATTAGAATTTAATAAACACAATTCGCAATAAAAGGAAATCAAATAGAGAAGAATATTATTGTTGCTGCAATACGAGAGCATTTACTGTTATGTAAGTTGCAATTTAACAAAGAATAAATGGAAAATAAATTAAACTGAACATTTATGCATATTTCTTTCTGCGCAGAGCTTGGCAACTCTGCTTGGCAATGATTCGCTACACACACACACACACAGGAATATATTTCATTTAGTCTTTTACATGCTTCCTCTTCTGCTTCGCACGTCTGTTACCCATTTCCTTGGCTGCTGCACCCCCCCCCTCTGGCACTACTGCCCGCCTCCACCATTCTCCGCGCTGTCAAGCGAAGAAGCCAGCATGCGGTACTTCCAGAAGCGTACACAATTAACACGTCATCGAGGGAAGCACACAATCTGAAATCGGGCCTTGTCGCGCGTCGATTATCTTATTGGAAACTCGATATCGTATATACGAGTATACGTTCCATATTATATACAGATATATAAATACACTTGTACACACATGTATCGATGGGAAAGTGCGATATAATTTATCGCATTCGATAGCTTTAAAGTGGACGCCGTGACAGGGTTTGCTTTTGCTTTAAAGTGCATCCCGCAGAGCGACGAGACAGACGAACAGACAGACAAATCGCTTGCTGAGCATGTCGGGTGAAAGAAATGCTACGCCCACTGGCAATATTTATTGTGTTTGGAAAGAACACACACACACACACAGTCGCCTAACGTAACCCTATCTGGCATATACGGTCGCGCATACATTGCCATACACGACTTGTATGCCAGACTTGTGTGTAGACTCTGTCTGAGGCTTCGTTTGTATTCTGATTATTTATGCACTGGCAAAGGCCAAAGAAATTCAATTTAATTTTCCTACTGCTGCTGCTGCTGCTGGCAACGATTCAAACTGGCCACAAAAGAGTCCACAATAAGGAGACCTTAAATTCAAGTGCCTACTTGACTTTGTTGCTTTGTTGTTGTTTTTTTTCCCCCGTTTCACTGCATTGTTTTGCGCTTCGATTACGAAAATGTAATCCAAAACCGAAAACAAAAATAATCAAGTTGAGTTATTAGTTTTTCTTACCTGTTGGCAATCGGACCACCCGCCTCCGCCAACCCCCCTGGCAGCCAACCAACACTTGTCGATTGAAACTTTTGCAAAAATGAAAGCAGTCTGTGAATGGCAACAAGTGCACTCATTGGGCTGCCCTTCGTGTGCCGAGCGTATTCAGAGCTTGCATTCAGGTACGCCTTCACTAACGCTACACCCCCCCCTTACTCCCGCCTCTTCTCACTTGACGCCCCAGGAGGCGTTTATTCCTTCCGCCTGCCTGACTGGTTGGGCCATCTGGTAAATTGCCTTTGATTCTCATTTTATTGGAGTGAATTACGGAGGGTTATTGAGAAAGGTGCTCGGCACAGTTTTGATTATGTTCGATTGCAAAGGTCAAGACGTGGCAAGTGCAGTTTTTGTACTCAAAGTGGATATCCTCAAAAATTGAAATTTTTTAATAACTTTCTTTTGTATGCAAATATAAATACAGTAAGGACGACTTCAAATTCGAATAAAGTGGTTTATTTTATCAATGAACCAATTGAAGCGAAGTGGCAATAGCAGTTGAATGTTTTTCTGGGTTGATAAGTAAATTACACTTAATGCATAAAAGAGTGAAGAGCATTTCGAACCACCCCCGAACGAATTGTTTGGGATATTCAACGAAACTGCAAATCACGCCGGAATGCTCCTATTCCGGTTGGCGTATAAATCTAAAGAACTTATTCGGAATGTTTGCTGTTTATCTTTAAAAATAATATTACTTGTCCGGATACCATAAACAAAGAAATGTCGGAAAAAACATATATTTAAATGCAGACAAATAAAGATGCACAATGTTGGCAAGGCACAACATATTATTAACAATAACTTTAAGGGCAATTATCATTAATTGTTATGGCCATTTAAATTTAACGCATCATTAACGGCGGCCGCCAAGAAAACCCAAAAGCAAATATTGCCGAAAGCTTTGCCACGCGTTTATAGCAAGTCAGCTTTCTGCGCGAGGCACAACCCGTGAAGCTTTTGCCCCAAAAAGAGAGCAACGCCTGCTGCCAGGCAGTTTAAGAGAGCAACACAGAGAGACAGAGAGCGAGCTCCTCCTCGTTGGTGAAATTCTTTTTATGGCATGTGCGTCTCTCTTGGTTGCCTTTTTTTCTGCCCGCCGCCTTCGTGTCCCACACAAATTGTTGCCTATTTTCAGGCGCCTGCCTTAAGAGGCGCCACGCGACGACACTTTTAAAATTTGGCATCTGGACATTATGACAAATTTAATTACAAACACCAGCACACCAAAGCGTCCGCTGTTCGCTATTGATAGCCCAAGTTCAATGAATTGTTCAGAATTGATAGCTATTAACATTTCTGACATGCCACCCAAACACTCAAAATACTCCTCCAAGGTCATATTCAGGTATTCTCCGCCTCGCAACTTTGCCAGACAGTTGGTACATGAAATACCTTTCAAAGGACTAGGCTAATTAACGGGTTTAGTCGGCAGAAGACAGCTTATTACTAAACTTCCATGACATTGAGTTAGGATGCTGTTCATTTTAGATACGCGACATTGTGTTTGACTTAATAATAAGCAGACTCGTCGCTAATATTGCAAATTATTGTTGCATTACGAGGGGATAAATATATTCTATATTAACTGACAGTCGACAGTCGGTTAGAACTTCGTACGCTGCACAAATCAGATACACGTGCTCGCTTGATACAGTGACCAGGCCCAGGACGGCATCGTTTCAGGAACATTTGCCAGTAGCAGCTGTCAAGTGTCGTGAATAATTTATGAATAACTCGCAACTGCATGGAGGGTGCTGTGATGGGAGGGAGAACAGTCTTTGAAGAGTGTATTAATTTCACGTTATTAAAGGTCCTGCGCACAGGGAGATCCTCACTGAAAGCAAGTTCAAAATATGTTAGTGTGAGCTGTACATACATATTTCTTTTTGCTGTAAATTATATCAATACAAATACCAATCTTATTCCCTTTTTCACCCTCAATTAAGGCACTTTACGCGCTGCGTCTGGACTTCTGCGTAACATTCAATTGGAAATTGGCGCACAGGATTTTCTTTATTTCACGTTATTAGACTCTCCCTCGCTGTGTGTGTATATGTGATGTGTGTGTGTACGTGTCGTGCCAAGTCGCCCTTCACCCGCATTCGGGGTCTGTGCAATGTACACAAGGGCGCCCACTCGTGCGTGCATTTTCCACCCTTTTTACTTAGTGCGATTGCTTTTCCCACTGCCCGCTTGAAGGCACAGGGCGTGCGAGAAGGGGTTCTTCTAAACTTCTGGGGCACCAACAAGTGGCAATGACAATTGAATATCGTGGCAATCAAAATCACATGAAATCCCTGCTATTGACTGTCGTGCTGCGTACCCTGCGAAAGAATTTCGAATGTGCTTCAAAACAGTTGATTATACATCTATAGAATTTTATTAGCCTACTTACATATTGCATATGACTTTTATGATCATCAAGGAAATATGCAATTGCAGCTTATATGTTTTTAATAACTTCATTTGATTCCAGAAGTATATTAAAGAAGCTATTAATATGATATGCTGAGTAGGATGAGGTAAGGCATCAAAAGTCCTATAAAAAATACCATTCCAGGCATTGAGTTTTGCACAAGTCTTGATTGAAGGCACTGAAAACTTTAACAAAATAGACATTTTATGTTTTACATGTTGTAGAATACGTTAACAAACATTCTAATGCGCTGCGTAGTTATTAAATAAATAAGACATATGTAAATACTATTGATACACAATAATATCCACATGACCAGTTTTCTTGATTTGCTGCATTAGTTACGTAGCTTTTGTGAATGTGTGTAAAGCTTTTTAAAAGTCACTATCTGCTTGCCGCCTGGTAAAAATAGATAAAGTTGCAAGTGATGCAAGCATAATCAGCATTAACTTAAGTTGCTTTCTTCTCGAGTCGGCTATGAATAAGCTGTACTTGAGCGTACAGCTTAGTTGAGTTCAGTTTTCTGTTTTAAAATAATTACCAAGTTGCAAGGACTTATCAAGAAAACGACAACAGCAAACGACTTGCATGAAGTGCCATCAACTACAACAACAACAAGAAAAACAACATGGCGAAATAGCGACATCAGCTGCCGCACAAAAACAAAATGAACGGGAGAGTGGGTGAGCAATTTTTTGTTTTCTTTTCATTAACACAGCAACAATGTATGAGGAGGCTACTAATTGCAATCAAGATAACTTCAACTTGTTGCAGTGCAACATAAGCGGAAAGTAACCGTCAAAGGACTAAAAACACGCACACAAACAACGCACTGTGTGCGTATGTATGTTACCTTACACAACTTTTGCCAATGTATTTATTTTTATCGCGCATTTACTTGATTACTGACACAATGAGTTGCCTATTACATTTAATTAGACAATGTAATCAGTTTACAAGTTAAAACTTAAGTCTTTTTTATTATCCGATAGACACTTCGATCATCTAAGCATATCGAAAAATTGATTCTGTTAATGTTAAACTTATGTTATGTTAAGGCTATGTTATCGCTGTTAAGTGGTGATATCGATTGCTATCGATAGGGTGATCATAGTTCTTGAACTGCAGCAAATGTACATTGTCATTTAGTGTTGTGTAACATTGCGATTAACAACGAATAAAGCGTGAGTTGCAAGTTCAATTTGTCAACTTTGCAAAACGTTTAAATTGCTCAAAGTGAAATTAAAACTTATTGGATATTTTCTTTAACATATTAGTATTTATTACAATATTCTGTAACTTTAACAATTGGAAAAGGAGTGTGCAAAATACATAATTAAGTTATATGGAAAGCGAACTAGGAATCAAAACAAAACAGACTTTCTGTTTAATCATTGTATGGATTCATAACTTTCTTTGTACACTGCATGAATGCCGCCCTCAATGTGTACAATGTGTACCAGCATCGACATCAGAAGATTCTGCTTGAAATGCTGAAACGGCGCGAAAGAAGTGTGAGACACAGACACATTTGGGTGGAGACAGCATTGACATAGACAAGGACATGAGACATGGCAGGACTTTCACTTTGATTGCCCTGGTTTTTGGCTTGGAAGTTCCCATCCCGACGGTACTGCAGACTAATGGACGTTGCAGCACTGAAAAACAGCACTCTAGTCATTTGCCCAATGCATCAGTAGCTTAACGAGGCATGCATAAAGATGGAAGTGGACAGGCTCAGTGTCTACTTGCGTCATGTCGCTGCTGTTCGTGACTTGGCAAACACTGCATGCCTTTCCACCTAAGACAACATAATTACCACCACCGACAATAGAGAACCTCGACAATGTTGACAGACAAATGTAAGTTGCTTGTCTATAATCAAAGGCAAGTGTGGTAAGGCTGAAGATAAACGAGGGATTCGTTTAGATCCGAGTAGATTTGCTATTTCTGAAGTTTATGATATGTAGATAGTTTTAAATGCCTGTACAACTGAGCAACTTTACCACATTTCACCAAATTATAAGACTTTTAGGTAAATAGCATAAAAAGCTGATACTTTAATTACAAAACTTTATACAATCATGAAAAGCAAACACTTAGTCAGCTTAAAACTTGAAAGGCTTGCGAAATGCGAAAAAACAAGGAGAAGAGTTGAAAAATGTTTGGTAGCCTGAAGGCGCGTAAACATCAACAAGCAGGCAGCGCCAAAAGCCAAATGTCCTTTTTATTACCTTTGTCAAATGCACAAATAGCTGAAATCCACAGCGCCTCAACCACCCCGAAATCCCCGTTTACCATGGCTCCAGCCTCCCCAACCACACCTGGGGCTATACACGACAAAAACGAGCCCCAAACAAATTTACACATTTTGTAGACCAGAAAAAAAACGGGTGTATTTCGAAAGGTAGCTCGGCACTTGGGTCCCTTTTTGTTCGTATTGCGTACGGTGGCAAATATTCAAACGTCTAAAAGTGTGCAATAAAATATTATATCGTAATAAAAAGCAAACACACACACACACATACGACGGCAGAAGACTCTGTCGAATGCCAGGAGGAGTCCAAGGGATCGTTATCAAGAGATTGAGCAATACTTTTCGTGTAATATTTCCTGAGCCTGTCGCCGGGATGAGAGGATAAGCATGGCCTGCAATTGCCACACGTTGGAAAATTGTCGCAATACTTCAAGATTTATAGCAGATTTATCGACGGCTTTAGCTGCTCCTGCAGCTGCTACTAGATGTGGTCCAACGGCTCCAACAAGAGGTTCGACATGTGCATATTATGTTGGCGCATTAAGTAAGAATTCCAAGAACTGCTCGTCTTGTTCTTATTGTTAACTAAAACATAGATTCAATATGATTCTATATTTAATGAGGTTACATATATTTATAGAGTGCGACGTAGTCAATCAACAGAACTTTGTCAACTTGTTTGTTGATTTGACTTTGCTATGTGGACAAAACCAAATCGTGACGTGTTGTTCTTTGTTGAAAACAAAACTAATCCAACTACAAAAATAAATGTTTATGTGACGCATGCATATATGTATACATGGTATATATTATCGTATGTATATAGTATATATGCATGTTTGTTCGATTTAATGAATGGCAACCAACTGGCGACTGTTGTTGAAAGTGAAATTTATTTAAATTTTCCATTTCCGTTTTCATTTTACTTGTTCCTTCTTTTCTTTTTTCAGTTGCTATTTATTTTGTTCTTAGAAATGTTTTAGATATTATTATATAGAATAAGCATAAAAGTGCATACAAAATATTTTCGTTTCAACAAATTTCCTCTCTAATTGTTTTTTTATGGTTTTTTTGGGTTTATCGAAAGACAGCATGACGTCACGAATACACAGCAAATGCCTACAAAGAATACATCGAATAGAAACAAAAGCTCATACAAAAATTGTTAATGAAAAAGATCCTAAAAAAGACGAAGCGTATATGTAGTATTGGTTGAGTCTAGTCGCCGAAGAGCTTCTTGCCCAGATCCATCATCCTGTGATTGCGGCAGACGCGCAGAGCGTCAGCCTTCTTGAGAACAGTCACAACATCGGCGTTGACATCGACCAGTTGGGAGAGGAAGTCCTCATAGGCCGATTTAACATTGGCGGCCAGTGTGCCGATTTTAACCTTCTTCAATGTCTTCACAATGCCCTCGGCCCAGCCAGATTCAAGGGCGAATTCGGACAGCCAAGGCACCAGAGGCAAGACACTGCACATGGTCTGCATGCCGAGGAACCAGAGCTCAGAGATGTCACCCCAGACGCCCTTGTAGGCAATGGAGACCACCAGAGCCGTGGGATCGTTGCTCTCGTCGATGTTGTAGGCATCCCACAGGAAGCGTATGGTTGCCTGTATATAACGACAGATGGAGAAATCGTTCTGTTTGACCTTCTTCGATTGCTGCTTGAGCAGCAGCAGACCCAGCACTGACAGATTGCCATGGATGACCAAATTATCGGGCGTATCCTTCAGTTCGGGTAGATTCTCCACCACGAACTTCAGCAGATTAGCAAAGGTGGGTGAATCCTCAGCACGTTTTGGTTCCAGCACCGTCAAATTCATTAAGATGTTGCACAGGGCTACAATTGCACTGCGCGCCTCCTTCATTTGTGCCTGCTGCTCTGGCGTGGGCACGGGATCAGGCTCGTTCATGCGCTTCAGACGCTCGGCACGTGGAATTGGCGGACGCTTCCAATGAGCAATGCCAAAGTACACCTCGAGGGATTCCACCAGCACCTCATCCTGCTTGTGAGTGAAGAGCACGCGACGCGCCTCATCCTCGACGGCAAAGTGGCACAGAGCTGGCATCATGACGCGCAGCACATCCACTGGAGGCGCGCTTTCACGTGGACCTGCACGCCAGGCCTTGAACTCGTGGAAGCTCTCGTTGCCAATTTTGAGCATGAACGGCAACAGTTTGTAAATGGCCGGACGCATGGCGGTGGTCTCTTGTGCCAGCCAAGCGGACAATATGCGAACCTGGGCAATGATGAAGGCCTTGTCGCGCTCGTTGCCACTTTCACGAATCTTGTCCTGGCTGACGCGCGTCAGCACGGCCAGCACCTGATTGAAGGCACCCTTGAGTGCGGTGTACGTGGTCTGCTTCTCCTTTGGCTCCAGATCCAGCTGATCCGTGGCCATGTACTCAATGCACAGCTCCAGTATGTTAAAGCAGCAGGTGAGCAGCTCTGCCTGCTTAAACGTGGTCTCCAGCTTCTTCTCGTCCATCTGCATGCGCACCTCGATGGCGGCAAGCTGCAGCAGCATCAGGAAGAACGTCTTCTGCTCGTCCATGAAGGCCCACTGTATGCCGAGCACCTGCAGCGTGGTGGCAATCAAATTCAAGGCAGGATCGCGCTGCTTGGGTCCAATCTTGGCCTTTAGTATATCGCCACAGCCCTTGAAAAGACTCTCTGGCCAGATTTGACCTTCCAGCGAGTTGATCACAATCTCACGACGACACGTGATCAGAATGTCGGCCAGGATGCGGCACAGTTCGTACTTGCGCTCCGTGTGATCGGTCTCCATGTCCAGAGAAATACGCTGAATCAACGCATGGAAAGCTGTTGGATCCTCGGGCCACGAAATGACGCCAAACTTCTTTACCAGAAGGACAATCAAATGGAGGGCCTCGTCCGTTTGGAAACTCTGTGCCGAATATATCTGCGACATTTTGGGTATGGCACCAGTGGCCAGCAGTGCCTGTTGGCCAGGCTCATAGCTGGCAATGCTCTTCAGACAACTGTAAGCCTCACTGACGACAATCAGATTATCCTCGTAGTCCTCGTCGTCGGCCTGCTCGACAATTTCCAGCAGCGTGGGTATCGCATCAATGATGTCCTTATGCGTGGCCAGCTCCTCCTCCTGACAGAAGCCAGTGAGAATCGACAATGCGACGCTCTTGTACACCAACGGCGGGCAATCTTTGGGCAAATCCTTGGAGACGAGCAACTTGCGCAGAAAGGCAAATCCAATTGCCTCGAAGAGCAGCTGCTTGCCAGCCGTGTTGCAGTCCTTGCCCTTGATCAGCTTTGTGACCATGAAGAGGGCCGCAAACTTTTCAGTATCGCTTCGTGTGCCCTTCAACAGATTGGCGCACTTGCGCACGGGCTCCGGCACGTCCGTCATTTCTTGCTATGCAATTGCTCTCTCTCCCTCTCTCTCTATATATATATATATAGATATCTGTGGATTCTGTGTGTATATATACGAACGTATATAGGCGTCTATAAATGTATATGTATGCGTTCTATAAATAACTCTCACACTTTCACTTGACTACACACACACACACACAGTGTTCCCGTTGGCTTTTCTTTCTGTTTCTTCGTTACCGGCGGCTGACTTGGTTCACTTTTCCGTCTTTTCTGTGGATGGCTTCCTCGCTCGACGACGCACTCTTGCGCACTGATCGTTGCTCGCGATGGCAACGGAAAATCTAGTCGCCGCCTTGTCGCTTTTCAATTTTCCAAACTGGCCGCAGCTGTTGTTGTTCAAATCTCTTTTGGACATGGCTGCAAACCTACACAGTTTTTAATTTTACCCACAGAAAGTGTTCCTAATTGGGGGATCACTCACTTTCTCAGTGGACTTGTCGCTGTGCTTGATCTAATAATGATTTGTATGCATTGCACAATATTACATTAATGTAAATAAAAAAATCTTGATATTGGTGACAATTATAGTATATGTTGTATACCACAAAGGGTGTACAAATTTGAATATAGAAAATTTTTTTATTGTGCTTAAAATCAATTTGAATTGAGCAAATGATTATTAATTTTCGTTGAACGTTGCATTTGTCTTGCTCTCCCGCAAATCTTTCTCTCTCATGTACACACACACATTCTCTCTCTCACTCTCTGCCAGTGAACTCTCTCCCTCTCTCTCTCGCTTTCTCTCTCTCCTTCCCGAAGTGTGTGATGTATATTTAGAACATGATTTTACGTTTTTTCGACATTTCGTGTTTACGTTTCAAGCGATCTGTGAAAAGTCAGCCGCCGGCTGCATTTGTTCCAGAATTTTTTCAAATCTCTTTGCATCGCTGCATATGGCTGTATATAGTATGAAATGAGTGTAGATGTTTCCACATACATACACAAGTAAATAACATACAATCTGTGGTGTTGGTTTACTTCAATGTGCGCTAAAGTCTATCTACATTTAAATGGAATCTGTGTTCTTTTGGGGGAAAGCAAACTGATTATAAATTTTGATGACAACGCTTTACACATAAATATGTACACAAACACATGCTCATTAACATATGTACAGACTATGTACATACATACATACATATAGTATACATATATACGTAGAGCACACGTGTACATAGATATGAATTGCGGTGTATGCACTAGGTTGCAATTTGCATATTTTATTTAAATATGCTTCTCGTTTATTCATTTGGGGTCAATGAATTAACTTTGCTTTGCATTTGGCTTTGCAGCGCATTCAATTGATATCATATTTTATAGAACTCTACACTATTAATTATCGTTTGTCGTTGTTTGCCTTTGTGTGCAGGAATTTAAATCAATGTTAATTTTGTTTATTCTTTATATAACGCGAGGAAAACAAACATCATATTTTCCATATATGCACATATATTGCCATATCATATAGATATACTAACTTGCTTTACCAGCTGCAAGTTATAATACCAACATCTAACAGAGTGAACAAGTCTCTTTCATACACCCTAAAGAAATATTTCAGATTTGGGCAGAAATAATATGGAATAAAAACTTGCGGTCAATTTTCTAGGGAATCTTTCTTGTTAATTTCTTCAAATAAAACATATAACTTTTATTGAAAATTATACTTAGTTGATAAATACTTTGCAGATAGGGTATACAAAGATGAGCATTCTGGCGTTCTCTTTTGGTATGCCAAGTTGTCTTGCGGAATATGGCAAATTTAATAATGAGGCGTGAAATTTGCACAATTCACAAATTTGAACTGACAAGTAGAGAATAATTTCTGTGCAGCACAGTTTACACTACCCTCTAGTGGGTGGGTAACTTAAGCAATTAATTAATTAAATACAATATTTATTTAAATGCACAATCAGTTTTAATAATCGACACAAGAAATTTAAAATCCAATAAATACTTGCACAATAAAATACAAAATACAAGCGATTGATTCTCGGTATCTGGCATCACTTTGATGATAAGTTGCCCCCATCATTATGGGACTTTTGTGTGTTATTTATATTGGTCAAATGATAAACCGGACACATGTCCGCATATTGACGTGTGTGCTTCATGTTGATTGCAAATTTCATTTGCATTGGCATTCGATCGGTCAGTTGGTCAGTTGCCCGTCCAGTTATGACCAGTTGCCCGGCTGAACACAGTAGTCCAGTTGTTGGCAACATTAACATAATACTTATAGTATGGTAAATCCATTGCAATTGTTTGCCGGCAAACCAAACGAAAAGCGAGTGCACACAATACGCATGCAAAAATTATTTCTCGTAATCATCCGGCGCGGCCATGGACAATATTTGGAAAGCAGAGCCTCACTGCCTTAAATTGAAGGGGTGTGTGCGACTGTAGAGTACCCTGTGGCGCTAATTAGGAATTTCTATCTATTTTCTATTCTTTGTACTGTGGTTGGTTAGTTTGCGTCTCCCTCTTTTTTTCAGCTAACACAGTCCCTCTCTGTTTTAAAGTTAGTTTTACATTGGTTTAACACACATATTCGTGTTATAAAGTATCGTATACATAGGCTTAACATAGTCATTGTGTTATATAAGTATCGTAACATAGGCACATAGTCATCGTATTAGATAAGTTCTGTACAGTGTGACCCTCTACCAGCCTACTACAGTACATATATAAATCTCTCTTAATCCTAGTCTACATTTTCACTATATTCTTCCAACACTTCTCTGCTAATGAACCCCATAACATTTGCTTGTACAGGGTAGAGCCGCAGCTCTGTAATGCTCGCCCGCATGTTAACTAATTCCTATCGCATAGTATGCGCCTGTTTGCGTTTGTTATTATTATTTTAAATTGATAATTCCGACCGGGCTCGTTATATTTGGACTTTGTTTTTGGGGTTGCGCACTCTCCACACCCGATGCCGTAGGGGGAATGAGTGTTGGGATTTTCATTAATTGGGTTACAACGAAAATCATGAGTTGGAAAATGTAAAGTTTCACTAATTAAGCAAATGATATTATGATAATTGCAGAAATATGCCGAATAAAACTGATTGAGTATTTTTCGTTAGCAAACTTATTGTAGGTTGAATAGAAAGCTTTAAGCATATTCAGAGAAACCAACTAAATTGATCTCTTTTCTCACAACAGCTGGACAACGAGCTGAGTTAAAGTGGAAGTCTGCTTAAATTCACTTGGACATGATGAGTGCATTTTAATAGTGGCGAAGACCCTTGACAAATGTAACGCCGACGCCAAGTCGTGGCAAGTCAAAGCACTTGAAAGTCGTAATGACACACAATTTATTTGAAGTCCTGAGATTGGAACGACGCCGACGCCAACAAGCGCAATGTGGCATTGAGGACAATTTTGGGCCAGTTTGACAGTTATCAAGATGAGAGAGTTCCAGTTGTTGCTGTTGTTATTGTTGCGGATGCTGGGACTGATGCTGATGAAACAGCTTCAAGTTGAAATCAATGTTGATGATCTGTCTGTCCACAACGTTTTGGGGCCAGTGAAAAAGTTAGCAAATGTCTGACTCTGGCGGTTATCTATCTATTTGTATCCCCTCCTCTCCTCGCCCCGCACGTGGCCTATAGAAGTTGATGGCCGAGGTTGACGCCAGGCCGCAATCGGTGGTGGCCATTGGCAAATTCGATGAAATGAAAAATACAAACAAAATCATTTGTCAAAACATTTCGAAAGAGCTTTATATAAACTCGAAGCAGCCCCCCCCTCGCCGGCCCAGCTCGACCCCTCGAAAATCGATGCTGTCCAGTGACGCAACGAAAGTTAACAACAAGCTGAAGCAATTGACGACACAATAAAGGCGCTGTGAGAAGGCGGAAGTCGAATCGGAATACGAATAGGAAGTGTGAGTGTGAATCTGAGTGTGAGTGTGATTTGCCCATTGAATGCTGGACCAGGCTGTTTTAAGACTCACTGTAGGTCAGTACACGCCCTCTATAAGGCTCTCCCTCTCTCTCTCTCTCCCCCTCTCTTTCCACAGTTCCTCTCTCTAGTCTCCGCATCTTCTCATGATTAGTGTTAAGAGGTTTTTTTCTCGCATTCGCTTTTGCCTAAGCTTTTTTGATACATTTTTATTTTCCTAGCTTTATTGTGGCTATTTTGCCTTTTTTCCATTCGTTCTTCGGGCCTGCAAACATCGTTTGTCAAGCGATTTATTTCAATTATGTAGAGCGATTCATGCTTTGTAATATGTTCTTCTCTTCGTCCGAAGTGGGACTGGATATCCTGAAATAAAAGTCATTGCAACTTGTACGAGGCACATTTGTCCGCCCATAGCGTTAAATCTATTTTCGAACATTAGATTTAAAGAGCATGCTCTAAAGGACTTTAAAACTTCGTTTATCTTTTGATAATCCCATTCAAAATTGTACTTTTTTTATGTGGAATAGAAATGTCTCATATAATGCAGGTCTTAATGCCTTAAACTGACTAAGAATATATTCAATTTACACATATCATACACACTTAACACTTCCTGCGGACACCATTATTGCATCTGCAGTTACCTTTATCTTCTCACAGGTATTGCAATCACATTAAGAACTGTTGCTCAGTTTAATCTAAGGCCTGACATTCAAGTTGTTGTGACAACCCCTAAGCAGGCACCTACACTGGGGAATTTGTCCCCAGTTACTCCGCAGAAGCATCGAACAACTGCCAAATAACCATATACAATGTGCGCATCGGCAAAGCCTTTAGGCGGCAGTCAGTTGTTCTTTCATTTTGGTCCACCAACACACGCAGGAGCACAGGAGCACAGGAGCAGCACCAGCATCAAGTCGCACAAGGTCCCATTGAGCTTGACAACGAACGAACAGCGTCGAGGGTTTCCCAGCTGTTTGCCAGCAAGGCACGTGCCAATTTAAATGCAAAATCAAAAGCCGCACGGTAGGAGAAAAATTTAATTTCACAAGGCAGCAAAACAATCATATTTTTCTTTCCATTTTCCTCAGTCTCTTTGCATATGCATACACTTGTACCCCTAAGTACACGGGGCAGACACGGAGAAGACTAAAGACTCAGCTGCTGCTGCTGCCGACGCCAGGCTGCCTGTTAACATTTTTTCTTGTTGCCGTGATCCAAGATATCAATGTCTGATTAATGTGTCGGCTCTAAAGACTGCCTGGTTGCCATGCACCGCTCCGCCCCGGTCTGTGTCTATTCAAACAATTTCAAATTTCAATGGCGCGTGTCTCACCTCAAATGGGAATCTCCATCCAAAGCTGATTTTGGTTGCAAACACAAGCAGATCTCGGTATACAAAAGGAGTGTGTGTGTGTGTGCATGGGTATCTAAGGTGGATTCGTTGTAACAAGTGCTTAAATGCATCAGATTAGGCGTGAGCTGTCGTTCAATAATTGTATGGGAATTGGCTTCTGAATATAACTATGTGCTCTTCATAAGAGTAAGAGTATTTATATAGAGGTAAAGGCCTGACTGCGCTATTTTTGTAAATATTGTAAGTATTGTGTATTATACTTTGAATTAAAACATGAGTAATCCTTCTGACTAGTTCCCTTATACTGCTACAAAGACAAACTTTATTACTCTTTATACTCGTACATGAGCTAAGCTTAGGTACTGTCGATAGACTGGCAAAGAAGTAAGAGAAGAAGAACGCGAAGAGTTAAGATGTGAAATTGCAAAGCTGCAATCTTACAATCAAATTCAAGATTAAAGATTAACCAAACGACGATTTATAAAGAAGAGTAAAGAAGAGTAAAGAAGGAGTTGACTCTAACTTAACTGCATTTCCTAATATGGCAATTATAAATAAAATCATATAATTTAATAAAAAAATAAGTGTGAATTGATTCTTTTACCAGTACATTATACCCAAGTTCCACATATGTTATACAGATTATTAGAACCGCAAACCCACCACAGTTTGCACGTGATCCTAAGCAGTCATATATAACTTTGTAAACACTTAACATTAAATGGGTCTTTGTTATTAACAAAATAGATATAATACAAAGCCATGTTTAACTCGTTGGTCACCACAATCATTGTCTTATGGATATTTGAATAAGAATAATATGAATGGAGTATAATATTTAAGAGTTCTGTGGCATTGTTTGGCCGGTGATAAGAATGAGAAAAGGGAATGCGGGGAAAAAGGGGCAGAGCGACAAGCAACAAATTATGCAAATCCTCTTGAATGGCTTATGCTTCATGAATTTATATCGAATAAAGTGAACGTACAACAAAGATGCGGCCAATGCGGCGGATGCGGCTTTAAGAGTTGCCCGTCGGAACAATAAAAGCTCATTTGTTGCTATTATCGTTTCACTAACAAATAACAAATCATCGGCCAAACCAAGCTGAGAGTACAATGCGCACACACACAACACAACCGACACTGAGACCGCCCACCTGTTTCTAATGGGTGGTGGAGAAACCTCGATTTGCCATGGGTTAGGTTGTGACACTGAAGGGGGGCGGACCAGGCAGGCGGGGGTGTGTGTTTGCTCGCTTACCTTGAACAGGAGCTGCGCGCTGATGCCACACAAACGGCTGCCAATAAATTGTGTTAATAAACCAAAAGTTGTTAATTTAAATGATTTATATCTACAGACAGAGCGGGGGTTGGAGGGCAGTGGCAGGGGGTGTTTATTCCGCAGAGTAAGCTGCCCTCGCCTCCCCCTTGCCAGGCCCTCCCCTCGCGCACCGCTTGTTATTGCTGAGCCTCAAAAATTTACGTAATTTGGCATAACCTTTGCATGGCAGGCCTGCTCCTTAGACAGGCTTCTGGCCCAGAGTTTGTTGGCTTAGTTCTCTCGCTTCGCCCGCCGCACTTCCGCACGTTGTGTGCCCAGCCAATGGGTCAAATATTCTGCGGATGGGCGAAGGGAAGATGCATGGAGAGGGCAGTAGGTGATGGGTAGGCGGATGGATGCTTTCCTGCCCGCCCGCCGTCAGCTTAAACCAATTTACGTAGCCGATGTCTTCATTTTGGCAGCGAGCGAGCGAGCGGCTCAGTGCCGTGTGTCGTGAATTATGGCGCCCCTAAAATGGGCCAACTGTGCGTATGCGTAATGTGAATAGCTGCTCGGCCCTGATGGCCTGCTGTTGTCTATGTTCGCTCCTCCTGCCAGTGAGGCTGCTCCTTCCGGGGATCGAAAAAACTTGGGCATTTCACGCTCGCATCCTTCCCTTTAGTTATTGTGCCCAGATAGATACATAGACACATACACACACACACACATACATCTATCTATATATAGTATATATATATATATTCTATATAAATTTATGTCTTATTGTTTGCAGTCGAAATTATTTCATTTGTTTGTCTTTATTACAAGCAAATCCCGTTCAATGCCGCGTGTGGCGTGTGGGGCATGTCCACGTTTTCATTTGAGCGTCGGCAGCAGCAGGCTTCCATTTTCCACAGCGTTTGCTTTTAATGGTCGGCGGCTGTTCGGGGATTTTCCACATCTTAACTCCGGCCGAGACCTACAAATATTTGATGCTCACATTTTTCGCTGTTGTTTCGTTTTATTGATTGGCGCCGTGCCTGCTTTATGAGGCCCGTTCTCTCGTCCTCCTCCTGTAGTTCTTCTTGTTGTTGCACTGTTATTGTTGTTGCCATTATAGCCTTTGTTTTTGTTGCTGTATCTCTCTCTCTCTCTCCCTGTGGTTGACTTTGCCGCCGCTGCTGTCGAGCGTAACGCCGTGATACATTGAAAAGGATTTCGCGGAATTTAAATTGTTGTCCCTTCAGCTTGACAGAATGTGCCTTTTTCTGTGCCTTGTGTCATCGTGTTTCAAGGTACGCTCTGCATGCTCCGGCAACTTCTTCGCTCTGTTTTAGTTGCTGTAATTAACAACTGATTAACAACTACAACTTTATCCCTTTGTGTCGTGATTAAAGACTCGAGCAAGCAGCAGTTGCAAACTTTTGCGACAAATATATCTTAACAATATTCTACTATTCATTTATAGATAGCTGACTTTTCAGTGGCCTGCAGACCAGAAACCTTTCTTGATATATCTTGTAAACTTTTTCCTTCTTTGTACAGTCAAATCAAAGGTAAAAACATTCACTTGGAATAAAATTTGATTATTAATTAATCCACTTAATTTCAGTGTAATCCCGAGCAAAACAATAGCAAAGATAATGAGTATCTTTGATTTAACTCTAATTCTTCATAGTTGTTGGATAATTACTTGTTTATTCTTTTCTAATGAGTTACACTAAAAGCTAACTGTCTGCCTTACTCACTCTCTCTTTCTCTCCTTCTTCTTTTTTTCCGTCTCCCTCTATTGCATTCACCTCATCTCGTCCCATTATATTCGCTCCTGCTATGCATTCATTCAGCTTGGAGCTGAGCTCCAGTTCGAGTGCCACAAGGAGATTCGGCACGGCATAAATGAATATAAAGCACGCGTTTACAACGAGTCATTTGACGTCGAAGGATGCGCAGGATAATGCGCTGCTCCGTCTCCCTTTTCATTCCCTGTTCTTCTCGCTGTTTCCTTTTCCATTCCCTTTTCTTCGCACTGTCGATGTTTTTGTTTGTGAATTTTTAATAAAAGCATGAATTATGCTAAATAGCTTCTTCCTATCAAGCGGACGCACTGTACTATATAGTACGTGCATACGTATAGATATATATATATATGTATATATATATATGTCAAATCTATCGCGACACGCTGACCTCCAGACGTCCTAAAGTAGTCAAATGCACAACTACAAAGAAACTCTCTGTCTCTCCGTCTATGGCTCCGAAGCATGATTTCAATTTGATTTTTAATTTCTACTCCTTGAAAATCAAATTTTCGCCAAGTCAGCTCGTAAATTTGCAGACATAAAAAGGTGTCTGATCTCGCAGGTGGCAAGTCATTGCCAGGTCAAGGTTGGCATATAAACTGGTAACTATTCATGTGCATTTGCATATGTGCGAATGTGCTGTGTGGTTCGAGGGTGTTGGCCGACGAATAAAGTGTCCCGCATAAATTTGCCTTTGATAGCAAGACGGTTCGTGTCGTGTAATCAGTTGAAAAGGGCTCCGAAGAGTCCAATTCCCCAGTGAACTGAGAGCTCACTCGCCCCATAATACAATCACGTGAGAATTTGAATTTACTCTCAAAGCCTTTTCACATGCCAACACGTGAATGCAGTCCCCTGCCCCTCCGTATACAACATGCTCTCAAATCTATTCGCATCCATCTAACAACGATGTTAGCTGGGTATGGTAAGGTAGGCAGACGCAGCGTGTGTCCATGTCCCTTTTGCCATAGCAACAAAGTGGGAAAAGGCGCATGGAGGACACAGAGTGGCATAAAATAACGGAAATAAATGAGTTAGGTAAGTTAACAAATTGTTGGCTAGCTTATTGATACCCTATTAAATGGAATACAATATTTATTTAAATTTTGATAGTTGTTTATAACTAATTGTTGGAATAAATTAACAATATACAACAGTATAACATATGCATACATATATTGGAATCATATGCATACATAACTAGAACATGAAATGCTTATTCCATGCTTATAAAAATAACTTAGATTATAGTTGCCATTCAATATACCCCATTGCCTTAGCAGCCTGGGTGTTGTAAGCTTATTCACCTCCTGTGAATCTATGGTATTTCTTTGAGGAGTCATTCATATTTTGGGTGTGTCCTGTGTGAATTGTTATTCGTTTGTTTTGTCAAGTTTTACATTCTGTTTTCGTGCTTACTTTTATTTTTCTTTTATTTAATCGCGAGCGGTGGATTCACGTCAAAAATTTATTGCATTCATTTAGACAAATAGAGCTGGAGAGATTGCACAAATTTGATGGCGAGTGTATTCACACATGCTCATGTATGTATTATATTAGTTTGTGTGAATCAAGAAATTGCCGGAGACCTTTTTGTCTCGGGTACTCTAATTTGGCAAAGGGATCCTTTGATTAAATTCCAAACCTCTCTTTATATAACTCAGTTTTGAATGGTAGTTCAGGAAAAAATACGACATAAATATATATACATAGTTATATATATAAAGCAAATTCATATAAATAGAAAGCTTAAAAAACTTAAGAAACTGTTTTTGGGAGCTTCTACACAATAAAAACCTGTTTTAAAGCCATTAATAATGCAATTATCTTTCAAAAGTAAAGACAACAGAAAGTTTCAGCTAAGCAAATTTTCAAAAATCTAGCTATGAAAATAGCTTTTTCTATATCCTGTGCAGAACTTTTATTTCAAAGTTTCACCCGATGCAAAAACTTTCAGCCAACGCACAGCAACGCTTAGTGCCAAAACAAGAAAATCAAGAAAGTCTTTTCCGGAACTAGAACCAAATAAAGTTCATCGGCAATGTGAAATAGCTTTCTACTATAAAAAAGCTAACATATTTTCTACTGTTTTATAGCTTTCATTTAACAATTGCTAAAAGCTACCGATAGGTGTTCTTGGTTTATTTTTGGGCTTCAGAATTGTTGATATTTATCGATTTATCGATAGCAAACGAGAGCAACAGTCGCGCAAAACGTGACAGTGGGATACCCTTCGACCTATGTTCCGTGTAGTTTAATTTGTTAAATTCATACACATATGCATATGCACATGCTTTGAAATTAATCCCGACAGATGGCGCCGGTCGCGCTCGCCCGCCTCCCTTGTTAGCTGACAGAAGCACTTGATTTTATGCTCATACTTTCTTAAATAACTTCTGTGATTATTGTCCGATCGGATTGTAATTTGAAGACTACGTAGATATTTCATGCAGCTTAGTATATGTTAAAGACAGAAAGTTGTATCTTTTATACAGCGCTTACAAATTGAGTTCAAACATTAAATTATTGATTTGTGTGGGCGGTGGGCGTGGCACCTAACATTTGAAATAAACTTGATCTGCTTATAGTACACAGGAGTCTTCCTGTCAAATTTGGTAACTCTAGCTTTTATAATAACTGAGATCTGTGCGTTCACACAGACAGACAGACAGACATGGCTCAATCGACTCGGCTTGTAATCCTGAGCAAGAATATATATACTTTAGGGGGTCTCCCACGCCTCCTTCTGCCTGTTACATACATTTGCACAAAGTTGGTATACCCTTTTTTGACCATTTTCAATGGTCGAAGGGTATAAAAATTAAGATGAGTAGTTTGTAGCAATGTGAATTGTTTGAATGTTACCATGAATTTTTTTGAGTTCGTGGATACCAGGAGAAAGAATTAGACTTATTCTTAGTAGGCTCTCTCGATACTTTCTCATCGATTTAAAAAACTTAAAGGTATTTCAACTGTAAAATTGTTAAGCTCCTCGTACAGCAAATGGGGCGGATAAATTGAAACGGTAAACCGAGTTCTTAATAAAAGCGCAATAAAAATATTTGCGAAACGCACACATGGCATAACAAAACAACAACGACAGCGATAATGCGAAGCGAGGCGCTGCAAGGAAACTGCGAGGGAAAATGCAACTGCCGCACTTAAAGGGAAGCAATCCGCAGCAGGCTGCACTGCACACAATAATCAACTGCATAAGCTCGTCTGAGTACTGAGTACTGAGTTCTGAGATGTGAGTAGTGTGAGTGTGTGCATGCACCAATACGGATACTCGCGCTGCGTCTGGAGATGGATCGATGCAGGGCGACTGTCGCTTGTCTGCTGGAAATATGCTGCGTTGTTAATTTCGCCAGCAGACGCCCGGCCTGCCAGCTCTGATTGAAGGCTGAGCAGCTAAACGCTTAACGTTGATTGCTCTGCGTTGCAGCTGTAAATTGAATGTTGCTGTTGTCGTTGCTGTAAGGCGTTATTCTTAATCGATTGCTCATACGCAGCGTTTTCCTAACGAGCAGTCGTGCTCGCATTATGTGTCTGCTCGACGGCCAGTTAATGAAAACAAGCTGCCTGTGACGAAATTAAGCCAACAAAAAAAAAAGAGTGTTGTTTCACGTTTGCTCTGAACTGCCTGCTCGCTATTTCTCTCTCTCTTTCTCTCTGTCGCTCTCAAGCCTGCACCGTCTCGCTCTCTTTTGTGGCCCTCAAGCAGCTGTCGCGCCTGTTAATGTTGCCGAATTTGCATTTCATGCGGCTGCTTCGCTTTTTGTTGTTGCTACTTTCGCTGTTGTTGTCGTGTCCTTAACGTATTGTCAAGTCACGTACCCAATTTTCAGTAAAAGAAAAGTCAATACACTCGACTGACGACGCAGTCGTCGCCACCTCCGGCAACTCTCTACGTTGCTGCGCTCCAGAGAGTTAAGTCTGCAGTCTGGAAGGAAAAAATTATCGAGCCCAAAAGGCACCTTTTTCACTTGCAACGACTATCATTAACTCTGCTACAGTGGCGAGTATCCCAATTCTGCAGGTTAGCAATAGAACAAGAACATTGTAAAAAGAGAAAAGCAAAATTTCTATTAAAGAAGGGTCTCAAAAAGGAGAAATGAGTTAGGAAAAACTTTACATGATTAAAATTACTTGACTTATACGAATTGAACACACTGCAATATTAGTTTTAGAATATTGTTCATGAAAAATATGTTTGGATATTCAAATCTTATGTTTTAACTACATTTATTTGCTATCATTTTTTATTAATCTAGTTAAAGAATTGTGAGTATAATAAATAACAATAATAATTAATAAATTACATACTGACTTGTTCGATATATTTTATTTAAGCTCTACAAAAGTTTAGAATACCCATTGAATAACATACCTAGTGGTATAGAGAGAATACGCATTTAAAGTACATTTTCTCGTTTTAAATTTTGTTAATTGCTCTCAAAGTTCTAAAGATATTTTCTGGTTTATTATTAGAAACACGAAAATCGATGCGGCTCAAGATGTTATTACATTGGGACCTTGTTCAACTACTTTTGGCACAATTAGAGTCAGGTCAGGCGTACATCCTTGCATGGAAACTTTTTAATTACTTTCACTGGGCACTTGACGACGTCACAGAGTGGAAAAATTTCATCTTGAGTACAGGACAGTAAGCCGTATTGACAAGGCCCGAGAATGAAACAGTCCGATCAGCTTGCAGTGTCTAATCTAAAACTCACATCGATTGTGTTGACAGAAGTTCACTGCGAGTTCGAGTATTCGAAATGAATGGAGATTAGACAGCGACAGACACTTAGTCGAATACTCACGCTGAATACGTCGTGTGCCTGGGGTGACCTTGTGTCATTCGCATCTTAAGATTCAGCCCGAGACGAGATTTCTGTTCAAAATCATGGGGAAGGCGAGTTTAACAAGGCTCTGGGGGGATGCGTCCTAAATTTTGGCTCTTGTTTAATTAGTAAAGTGACAAAAGCAATTTGTTATTGAACTCAACTTTGACCTATTGACCAGTAACAGTAACAATTGAATTAGCTAACCGTGTGCTCGATTTACCTAATTAGTTTCCTTTTAAGTGTAAGGTTGAGTAACTTGTGAAAGTTATGAGATTGTCAGGGGGAAAATTGATTTGTAAAGTCATTCTGGGCTTAATAAGATTTTTATACTTAATTAAAATTAAAAAAATTAGCGTGCTATTGTAGAGGTATATAATAAAGAAAATAACTAAATAAAAATCATTTTGATTTATTCATTTAGAAATTTAAATCTTGGATAATATTCTCCATAAATTGTAATATAAAACGAATAACCAAACTTAATTCTTTCAGAAAATCAAGATTACTTTCTGCGTAAAAGTGCCTTAATCTTCTTTTATAAAAAAAACAAGAATTTGATTTTCAAAAACTGGAAACGCTTTGCAGCGGGCGAATCGGTTAACAACCTCCAAGCTGGGAACAGACATGCGCAGTGTGCGTGCAACTAGCCCATGCAACAGTTTGCCATTCGAGCAACCAAAATAAGAAGTCCCTCGTAGTGGAAGTTGAAACTGAATTGAGTCAGGATAACCCCACTCACTCAGTAACGGACTGCGGGAAATGAACCATTCAGAGCGCAAATTTGGAATACAAAGTTGCAGTTCCATCATGTGCGCGGAATGGGTTAATGAATACGCCGAAAGTGCGTAAATGGTACTTACGAATGAAATTGGACAGCAAACAGCGAATCCGTGTCCGTGTCCGTGTTAACCGCACAACTTGAACAAGATGTGAGCACAAAAGTGACAAAAAGCCCGATTAAGAAATTACCGTCAACTTAGTCTCGCAGTTCGAGTAATCTGCGTCCGTCAGCTCTTTCTCTTTACCCTGGTTGCCTATTTGGGGGTCAACCAAATCATGCGAGTTCATACCTAATGAACTTACACATTTTTCTGGTTTTTCATTTAGCTTCCTACAAAATCTCTTAGCCACAAGAGAAATGAAAAGCGGCTTAAACGTTTTTAAATTGCCAACATTTGCATTAATCGCTTGGTGAATTAAAACGCGACCGAATGAAATACTAGTATAACGCATTTAATTCCAGCAGCAAAAAAAACAGAAGAGAGCTGAATTTTTGCCCTTTTTTTTCATGACAGGAATTTGCGCTTTTGTTTCCCTGCCTGATATTACCAGCATATGTACATATGTATAATCGTATGTCTGTCTAATGAAAGACAAAGCGGAATCCTTGAAAGGCTCAACTTTGGATAATCGGGGTTGGCAGCAAGGCAGGGCAAGGCAAATAAGGGGGGAAGGGAAGAGTTGGGGTCTGTGGCCTGAGCACGCATAAAAAAATGTTGCAACAGTGTTGTACGCAAAAGTTGTTGCACTTTTGTTTGAATTTCCTTGGCTTTTTTCGTGCTTCTGTGGCCGCCAAAGTTTTTTGGCCTCTGTGACATTTTCCACTCTTCTCTCTCTCTCTCTTAACATCCCCTCATCCTTTCATGTTGAACCCACTTTATAACTTTTAAGCTTGTCATATACTCTTGTGCTCATGAACATGTGTATCTGTGTGTGTAAGTGTGTGCTTAAAGAACCGCAGGGCAAACTCGTCTATGGGTCTAGCATGTCCGCCTCCTCTCTCTCCCTCACAGTCCACAACACATTCCCATCTCCGTCAATTCCTGCCGCTTGTCTGTCAAAGTTTTACTGTTTGACTGGCTAATTTGCTGTGAAAGCTGATTTGCACATAATGAAAACGATTGGGGTTAAAGTTGAAACAAAAGCATGTTAATTGCTAGGCATTACTTTTTAATTAATTGCCAGTAACTTCCAGTAATTAATCAGACTAACATATTAAAACGTAAACTGAGTTTCAGTCTATTACAAAAATAATCGTTTGTGCTGTTCAAAACTGACAATATTGTATAAATTATTTGATTGTTTCACTTTAATAGTGTAAATTTCAAATTACTTATGTGTAAATAACGCATAAATTCAAAATTGTGTGTACTTTCTGTATCAGTTGGTTTGTATAGTTTGATTAATTTGGCATAGAAGGTTGGCAGCTCACTGAAAAGCAATCGGCACTTCCAAATATAAGCATCGATGAAAAGTTCAAGAAATAATATCTATAAATAAAGAGAGATATTATTTAAGTTTTTTTTTTTATACAAATTAATAAACTTCAGTCTATAAGATACTCGAATTCTAGACGAAGTCTCCAAATGAAATATTAAATTGCATCGTCTTATCAAATTATTTGAAATTAAGTTAGCTAAGAAACGTTTTCACATATTTTTTGGTATCTACAAACAACAGTCTACCTTGCATTATGTCAATACTGTGCTAAGAGTTAGCAATGAAATTCAAATTCAAAATCAAGGAATTCACATTCATCAGGTTGCTCAGCGCTATGTCTTGTTAGCTTCGATTTGCATGAAACTGACACATGAAGGGGAGTGGTGGAATGAGGATGCTTCACAGGATGTGGGGGATACACGCACATCGTGCATTGAATTATTTATGACGACTTTTTTCGGTTTTTCAATTCGAAAAAATAAGCTAAATATTAGAGTTTACCGTAATCATTGCATTGACTGATTGTTAATGTAAAGGTGTACGGAATTATTAAAGCTCAATTCGGGCTGCGTGCTGCATGAGATATGAGCCGTGTCCAACCAACGAAGGTGGAGGAAGGTGCCTCTTCGATTGAAGGGCGCATAAATAAGGGGCGAGTGGTAATAAATTCAGTGAGGCATGTGGCGGAGGGGGAGTTGGCGGTCGAGGCTCACGAGGCGGATTATTAATATTTTCCATAATGCTTTTCCGGCTGTGTTTGAGTTCTTGAAATGTGAGCAGCAGCAGTTGGCACAATGGACCCGGGCCAGAGCATAAAAATAAATTCAAGTCTTAGTAGGAGCATTCACGTCGACATGGTGCACGCACGCGACCTACCATTACAGGGGGTTCCCTCCACCACCGCACTGCCACCTATCGCATCCATCTCGGGAACAAGCAATCAAGCTGCAGGACGACATGCTGCGCCAGCATCGCACAAACAATGGCCGACCATGTTGGCCAAATGAGTGCAAGCCACAAAATCAACGAGTTAAATCATGTAAAGAATAAAGCCAAAGCTAAGGCCCACAAGCAATCCCTCCGGCTGCAGAGCTCGTTTATCAAATTCATATGCATTTCACCCCACAAGCCGCAGGCTGTCGACAGCCAAAACTCCACCCAGCTTCATTACGTATTCTATTTAATTAAGAATCTTCGCAGAAATGCAACTCACTAGTATTGCAACAGAACTGTAGCAAGCACCCTAACCGAATAGTTAATTGCACATTCCTTATTTTGCGCCACTTTGGTTTGGTTTGGTTTCTTTGTCAAGTCTCTAATGCATAAGCAGATTCTCTGAGAATTTCAATTGCTCATCCATTAAAATTAATATTCATAAAGAGAGTAGCCAACATGTGTGCACATCTAATAACGCAATTGAAACGCATTGACATTTGTTAACCGTAATTAAATGGAAATTAATTGAAATTGATTTCATGTGAAAATCGCTTGACAACTTGTCTATGGATAATACTGGCTGAAAATGCATCATACCATCATCTCTATAGGACGAAATTCAAAACTGTAAGAGGTGTGTTCAATTATGTATAATTGAGTTTGATATTTATTTTGTTGTATTATTGTAAATAATGCATGTATTTATTTACAGTTTTATATGAATTTGCATGGGATTTTAATACTCAGGTAAGGTAAGTGGAAATGGAAGTTTTTTTATAGTTTACCAAACAATATCCTCAAATCTGCATAGCTCGAAAGAAATATGGATTAAATTGATCCGCAAGAATTGACATATGGCACCACAATCGAAGCGCATGGAATCATTTGTGGTTGGGTCACGCAATTTATGATGGCATTCTGTCATAATCCGTATGTCGATTGTTAATAAAGCTGCACTTAAACGCGATATGCGGATATATTGACATTAAAGCAAAATCAATTTGTCAATTACATGAAATATATTTTTTTAAAGAACAAACACAGTCAATGTTAATCTTTTAATTCCATTTGCGCATGGAAACCAACAAATAAATCAAAGTCACGCTGCGAATGGGAATCGGACTGGAAATGGAGCTGCGATGGGAATAGTGACGCCGTCGGCGACTGGCGGCACTGGCCAACTGCGGCAGCTGCAATGTCCGATGAATTAAAAGCATAGACAAACACACGATATATATGAATATACACACACTGACAAACAAGTGTATGACTGGGTGTCTGTGTTTGTGTGTGTTGTCATTCTGTTTACAAAAGTTTTCAATTTTGCTACAGTTGCGACTGTGATTTAAGTGCCGCAACCAGGGGACACTAGACCCTGGAGCCGCCAGCAGTCACCAAAATAAATCCGTTAAAAAGGGGCGGGAAAAAGCAGAAAATCATAAATTGAAACCATAATTTATGAGTAGTTTTGCCAGACTTTATAAGTCAACGAATCCATCTATACATAACTTTAAAATACTAAATGCATTTAACTAAATTGTTAGCTTAAATTCCATTTAAATACACATTCAATTGAAATACAATTCAATTGATTTTATATTGGCAATTTCGTGCACTTTGACCCGTTCCTCAATGCTCTATTTTCGATCAGCATTTTTTATTTAAGCTTTTGTTTGCGATTAGAAGCGATTCGTGCTTCGTATTTACTGGCGGATGCCTGCCAAATGCTGATACGTTCCCAGGCGACAACACTTGACTTTTGCCTTTTTGTTCCGAGCCGGCAATATATTTCCAAAACCTCATGCACAATGGGACTAAACGCTATTTCCAGTTGCAAATTCCATAACAATCAAAGCAAAAATGTTGGATATTAACTACCAACGATTTATTTATATATTTATGATGAACAAGAGTTAGTTTTAATGTTACACAATGGATGGTGGCGAAGCATCGATCACAGAAAGATTGTTTTAGTTTTGATTTGACATTTCATTCAAATTTTCAATATTCATAATCGTAAAGTTAATTATATTGTAACTCAAATTTGGCAAATAACAATCGATGCCTAACGTATTCAACTTAAAAAATCACTAAGAAAACTAATGTACAATATGGCATCTTGTAATAATTCAAATAACTTAAATACAATAGAAAATAAACTCAGTACAAAATAAATATGCAAAACAGGAAATCTTGAGCTCTCTCCATTGTGCTTGATATTTATAGGCTTGTGTTGCTGTGGTGCAGCTTGGTGAGTCTGTATGTGTGTGTCTGTGTGCTGGCCTGCGAAAATACAGAAAAAATCGGTGCGGAAGACATTTCATAAATCTTCCCTGCGATTGAGCACAACCGCGATGGTTTTTGTCGGTTATTTCCTTTTCTTGCTTTGCTGGTTTAATTTGTATTCGTTATTTTTGAGCGCGCCATTGGATTTGTATGGACTGTATACTGTATTCCGTTGTTTTTTCTCAATGTTAATTTTTCATCGCACGTTTACTTCACACTTTTGGTGTGTCAGGATTGAGTGCTGGATATTGTGGTCGGATGCCAAGTTATCGATCGCATTCTGAAGGAACGATAATTTTGTGTAATCTGTAAATACCATGACGATCTATGGTGCTACCTGGCCTACGCGAGAATAAAGATCGTGGGTTCCTCGCATGTCCCGTAAATGCTTTTGTGCGTTCGAATTCAAAGCGACGCAAAGTTCTATTCAAGAGCCAAACCATCGACCCAACGATAATTATTGCCAAAGTGATCAAACCTATCAATAAGACGAGTTGCCAAAAATGTTCTGTGATATCCTCCGCTACAGGATTCATTTCGGGCGACAAAGATGCAGCTGTCAATTCTTGTGCGATATTCTTCCTCAATTTCTGGCAATCTTCGCTAGTCATCAGATGCGGTATCTGATAGGTCAGCAGCATGGGCGGTGGCTTGTCCAGCCACCAATCGTTCCAGAACTCCAATTCTTTTTCGGATAAGAGGCGGGTGCACTGTGCATAGACTTGCCTCAACCACTTCTGGCACTCGGGACTGTCGATGTTCTCCTTGCAACTGGGATTCATTGTACGCAGTTTAACGTTTGTGTTTACATACATACATATATAATCGGGACAGGTGGATAATGTTTTGTATATATTTTTTAGGCTACTACAATTACTATACTTGCTTAGTATTGTTTGCAACAGCTTCTACGACGGCTACTTGCCTTACACTTGGAAATCAGTCGGATTGCTGCGTCGCAGCCAGTTGGCCCAACGTATTTTGCCCCCGACTTAGATTGTTTGTCTGCCCAATCGACGAATGGCCATAGTATGTCGCTGGCATCTCGGCCAGGGAATTGTTCGATTTTCGCGCAATCTGTTCATAATTATCGTTAACTGGTTCTTCATCGTCAGTGGTCTGCTGTGACTGCTCCTCCGTTGTGGCCGCTGTTTCGCCGGAGGTTGTTGATGCTTTAATTTCATCTTCATTCTCGTCCGCTTCTTCAATAAATGAAGATTCAGTTGATTCACTTGATTTGCTCGATTCTTCTGATGTCTCGCTTGTCTCGCCCTCTGTATTCTGTTCATCTGTCCGCTGATTTCCTATCAATGGGAACTTATCCCAAAAATGTTTGTGGCACATAAAGGCTTTCATCTTGGTTGCTACTATTTCTCAATTTTATCCGTGGAAGGATTACACTTATCGCGCAACTGTTGTACTATGTGCTCTACTGAGGCCTTTCCGCCCACTTCACGTACCCCTGTGTTGTCAGGTTTCATTGTGCCCGGCAAGTCGGACCGCTTCTGGAAGATAAACGCTCTAGCCAGGAGCCACACTGTTATGCCCATGCAGAGCAGTATGAATAAGACTAGGACTATAAAAATCAATGAGTTGGGCCAGCCAGTTGGCAAGACAAATGATAGCTCAAGTTCCCGTTTCAGACGTTGACATTCCGCATTTGTCATCATTTTGTATGCTGGATTCTTGGAGTTGCTCCTAATAATACGACCATGATCCTGATTCAGATACCACTTCGGGCATTGACCGCACACCTCCCGCTGCCAGAGATTACAGGCGGCGCTATCTGGATTTAGTTTACACATTGCATTTAAGCCCATCATTTATAAAATATATATATTTCTATTTTTAGCATCTGCAAAGAAAACTCTTTATTAAGTTTGTTTGCTTCTTGACTTTTAAGCAAAATAATTGTAGATCCCTTATACTTATTCTGTTAAAAGACAACAACTTGTGGTTAATATATTAACTGCCAGTATTTTAAATGAAAAATTCTCGTGAAAACACGCAGGGCCTCATAAATTTTGTTTCCGTTTCTGGTCCGTGCAGCAAAAAGTGTGGCCACAGGCAGACATATAAATATGTTAGTATGTGTAGATAAGTATGCAGACATACATATGTATATGTATGTAAGTGCATGTGTATGCACATATCGTAGCCAGCACATTATTAATACGAGAGCCACCAAATATACACACATATAAAGTATACTTAGCATATAGTTCAGCCTTTCAATACCCTATAAAAATAGTTGAAATGAGAGAAAATGTATGGTAAACTTAATAATTTTGTTTAATTGAGAAGTAAGTGCATTTGATCATACATATGTATATTAAATAAATGTATAATAGTATATAGAAATATAAGGTGTCTTCCAGTCGTATATGCCCATCTGCATTCTGCTCGCAAGTGAGAAACTACTTCAGGTTAATGTGAAACCAAATTCGTGGCAGACTTGTGGCGTGCTGAGGGCGGAGCAGCCGCTGGGTGAAGTGTATTTTTCTTCATAGCTGGAGTCTTGACGCCTCCACGTCGTGTCAAAATCTGACATGGAAAAATGAATTTGCGTACTTGCGCAAAGACCCTAATTTTCGAGTAACAAGCCGAGCGCCAGGAACAGCAGCAACTTTCTGTAGACCTCCTTTGATAATACCTGTAAACGTGACGATGCGCTGCCCCAGATAGCATTGAAATATTACCATGCCTGGCCCAACTCGGCGCAGAGCACAAGGACACATCGGCCCAATTATAATTAGATGTGGGGCGTTTCAAGCTCAATTAAAAGACACGTGGCTCGACGAGCAGCGAATTTGTCCAACAAAATATAAAAAACTCCGCACAGAACTGGGTTAAAACGTGCCCAGTTCGCGGGGAATACCGATGCGAGCTTTCGAATTTCTGTGTGTATATGTGTGTGTGTGTGTCTAAACCAATTTTCAGTTTCAATTTGTGCTGTATTTTCTGGTTGGCCTACGCTGCGGATGCGTGACATTTTGACTATATTGAAATTTATGCTTCCGACTAGAATCCGCACATTTACACAACTTTTGGAGCTGCCCAAAAGTTTTCGCTTTTCAGTTCTCATGCCCAAAAACTGTTCAGTTTAACCTCCACTTCCATTTCAGCGGCTTGCGACCAAAACCATGCTCCCCAACCACGCCCACAGCTTTTCCTAGTTCCACTTAATATTACCAGTGGCTATGTGGTGGAAAATTGGTTTATTTTATTCCCATTGACTGTTTGAAGCTTTTAGCGCCGACGAGCTGCGTGCAACTTCGGCTGTCGGCGGCAACATTTGCCAATTTCAAATGAACATGCAATGCGATTTGTTCCGAATTCCAATTAAACTATTTTTATTGCTCATTTTTGCCAGCCCGATTCGGCTAAAAATATTTGAATTTAAGCAAGGACAGTTAAGCATGCTGAATAATCTTAAGTGGAAACTATTTCAGTCGATGAACGAGGAACTTAATATGGCAGTAAAAGTATAAAGAGGGACGATACTAAACAGTATGGCACCGACATATAGTTATTTTTAAGGTATTTATCACAATATTAAAGAGAAGGAAAATGTCAAATTGCAATGTCTTTATTTACATACACAGCCGAAAAGGACTATCTTATATCAACATCTGTATAACCTTCCTTAAATTTTACAGTTACACAATCCAATTGCTTTTTCTTCCGATTGGCTCAGGTTATTTATTCGTCAATTCAAGCAATTTTCTGTTAATAGAGCAGCCAGCAGCCTGTGTAGTTGCTCGAGTATCTGCTAGATAATGCAGTCACCTGTAGTTGATGGCTTTGGGCCAAAATCCGAAATGGTCAGCACCTAATATGCAATTGCGAGCACTCGACTGCAGTCGAGAGTGAGAATGAGTTGAGAGTGGGGGCCTCTTTGCCTCAAGAGCTAATGAAATCGGAAAACACGCGTATAGCAAATGGCATCAGGCATTGGCTCCATGGTTAACGCCTGGCTGGGTCTGGTGCCCTGGTAGTCTATGTAGTATTTTGGTATTTTGGCCAACATGGCAGATGCATTTTGAATGCATTGCTGGAAGAGTAAAAAGCCGAAAATGGAGAATAACGAATGAATGAAGTGAAAGGCATGAATGCAAAATGGCAGGCACGAATTGAATTCAAAGCCCGCACAAGAAAAAAGCAACATATACCCAAAAAGTACCTAGTAAAATGGGCTCGTTAGTGGTTCTTGCATCCCTTTCAATACCGTGGCCCTACGACTCTTGTATGTAGTATATGTATGAGTATGGGTTTTAAACTGTGGCGCACTACATACTATAGCAATGGAAGCCATTGCCTCTCCCAAAACCATAAACCTCTTAAATGTTATGTAATCACGAAATGCTGCGAGTATTTCATGTGTAGGTACATATTTTCACTTTTTCCATTATCATGAATCCATTTCTGTTGCTCACATTTCCTATTTGTGAAATAAACAGTTTTTAAATATACAGTTTTTCTAACATCAAAAACAGATGCTTCTTGTTTTCAGATTAGCTATTAATTTATAAAACCCGAAATGCTTTTAAATAAAGATTTATAACTACAATAAGAAAACCTTTGATTGGTAATACAAATTATGGAGATCTGGCAACCCTTTCAATTTGCCAATAACATTTATTTAAATATTCACCCTCAATAGATATTAAATTAATCTTAAGCATTAAACACCATTCCTTGTATATCATTAACTTAAATTAATGCATTACCTGTCCTTATATGTTTAAAGAAAGTGCGCAAAATAATTGTTGCAACATACAGCATGTTCTATGTATAGTATACATTTAATGTATTTAATTTATTAATTAAATATTTATAGTAAGGATCGAGATTGGTTTTAATTTCTTAAGCAAAGCTTTCTAGGGCAAATCCTGTATTTATTATCTCATTTTCTGTAAAGGTATTTGGCCAACTCAAGCAGGCCGATTGAAGACAACGTTTGATCGGCTTAGGAGCAAGTAAATCAGCAAGGATTGTCGGCCAGCTGTGTAACTTCCGTTTACCACCGTACCGTCTCTGTACTTGTACTATATGTGTATTATTCGCGATGCTGTAAGTGTGCCTTAGCCTAGTCACCTTTATGTACGGCATTGTTAATACCAACATGTTTTCGCATATTTGCGGGCTTGGCAAATTTACGCATCCTGCTGGCATCCTGTGCCGTCGCACCGTCCTGTCGTCCAGTCACGGTATTTGTGTGCACTTTGCCCGGCCTGGTGAGCGCGTAAATCCGTTTGAAGCGGGGGATTTTATCTTTCAGGCTGCGCGTTGATGTGGCTGTTGCTTCTCGACGGCACGACGTTTCCGGCGACGACAAAGACAACGACGACGACGACGGCGACGACGTCGGGGGGCTGCCTGGCTGGACTTATCGGAGTTGTCAGGATTTACGTTGAAAGGCACAATGTGCTGATTACAATGGCGTCCAATCCCAATGTGCCCATGGTCCAGTGTCAAGTTCAGTGTGCCCTCTGCCTGACTTAGCAGATTACAACCGTCGCTTATTCAACATTAATTTATAGCAACACGGCATTTCAAGAACTGGCTCCAGCTGCAGTTTCCTCTCGAAATTATCAAGCATTGCCCATGTAGCACGATACGATTTTACGCCGTTTAGTGTAATAGAAACTTTCACCGCAAATGTCATTGAATTTGCCATAAAGATTTGTACGCCCCACTTGAGAAGGCGGAGGCCGAGTAGTATTTCTCGGACAAGAAGAAGTCAATAAAGCTGCGTGAATTTCCATACCGTGATATTTTCCGCTTTTCATTTATCGCTCGTTGTCCGTTGCCCACTGCCCTGTTCCCGTTACCAGCAAAATAAGGAAAAAGAGAAATTTAATGAAATTTCAAATTTGCCACTCGCTTTCTATCTTGAGCTGTCGGCTTCTGTCTGCGTGTCACTGTAAATGTGTGTGTGTGTGTGTGTGTTGTGTCTGCCTTACTGCCGTTCCAGCTCTTCAATCTGTCGGGGTGTGGGTGTATGCACGCGTTTGCGAGCCTTGTGTCCTTTGTGCTCCAGTGACAGCTGCTCATTTCACGCTCAGTAATTTCAATGAATTTTCTCTAGCGTTTTTTGAGCCATGGCTTCCACTTATTTGAATATCGGTTCATTAATTAAATTTCCTTTTTTATTCAGTTTATAGACATAAATGAATAGTTTATGGTAATATGTGGCTCAAAAAATAAATACTAGAAACAAATTAAGAATTTTTAAGTAATATCTCAGCATAACTTTAATCCAAGTCTTATATCTATTACATAGAAAGTTGAACAAGCCTAGGACTATCATTTCAGACGTTATTATCATGTTGAATTAATAATCATAGGCTTGTTCTCTTGTTGCCTCTAAACGTATTTACTTGATAATTTTTGTCTTCAATAACTTGTTTTGCAATCGCTTTTCTTGGAGTAACTTCTTTCTCAGTTGTCTGCGCCATTTACGCCAATATCTTTGTATTTTTCGAGCAGCAAAATTCATCATAAACTCTAAAATGCGACCTTGTTGGCAGTGTTGTCGATCCTTTTCATATTTCACAACTTGTTCGTAAATTGCATAATTCTTGTCGTGAATTTTTGTCAATTTATTCAGATTCCTATTAGCCGTATAAAGTTCTTTATCGATATCCATTATCTGCATCATTTTGTCCATAATTGTACTATCATATCTCTTGATAATAGCTTCCAGTTGGTATTGTACTTTGTTTCTGAGGGTCGGAGTAAATTTTCTTATAAATATTTTCTATTGGTAGCATTACATACTTCTCTTCTCGTTGTTTACTCTCTGTTTTTTTGTTAAGTGCTTCTTCTTTTGCCAAAGCGATTTGCAAAACTTTTAGTTCTTCCTCCAGCACAATTTGTTTATTCAAGCAACTTTTCCGATTTTCGCGGATGACTCGGTGGCATTTATAGCTAAATATTGCAAACATTAATAAGACTAAATAATATAAAACTTTCTAGCTCACTCTGACCTCTCATTAAGCATTCTGTTTTCATTCTCTTCCTTTTTGTCGTCAAATTCTGATTGACATCTTTTGAGGTAGAAAGCCCTAAAAGCTCTTTCCCATCTTTGTATTGCTGTATTTTTGGCAAACTTCTTTAAAAGGTCTTTGATATTCTGCTTTACAGCTTCGTTTTCGTGATAAAGCTTATAGATTTTCTGTTCATTGTTAATATATCTTTTTGCGCCGCGAAGAACATGAAGCTTGCAAATATTGCATAGGTTTTCGAAAGTTTTTAACAAATCCTTTTCTTTCGTTGACATTTCATCGAGTAAATTAGGAAACAAATATGAGATCTCGTTGTTCAACTGAAAGTAATCAATGATCTTAATCATTCCATGATCACTCAACGGTGGTATGTGCTTTTTTAGAACAGCATCGCGACGATTAATGTAATTATCGACAAAAGCTATAGCTGATTCGTATTGAGTGCCAATAAGGACGCGTTTTAGAATGTCCGGATTTTCTAGCAGTTTTGGCAACATCAACGAGATCTTGAACCGTTCAATGGCCTTCTGCAGAACATTTAGCACACATTCAATTTGTGTATTGCGCATGGATAACAAATCTAAAGAGGGAAATGTCTCGTTTAGTTTCTAATTTTTAGTTTAATAACAAACCAATTCTTCTCATATCGCTCTCATGCTTTAAAGTTATTCGCGTAACAGATTGCGCCTCCATTTCTTAAAAGAATAAAGCAAAAAAAAACAAAAAATTAATAAAATGTAACATGTAGAGCTAGGAAAAAATATAACCTGGTTACTTGGTTTCCCAATTGTTCAGTTTCTTTTTTTCAATTATTCTCCTTGGGTTTCATCAGTTTTCTTTTTATATTTTTTTTTTTGCTTGGAACGTCTCCTTTTTAACAGACTCTTGCGCCATTTTCGCCAACATCTTTGAATTTTTGAAGCGGCCCAATTAAGCGAAAACTTAATGATCTTCGCTCGCCTTAGTCGTTCTTCCTCTCTCTCACGATTACCAATAAGGCGATCGAAAATTTTCTTCTCTTTGCGATAAGTTATCCTGCATTTATTAACATTCATTTTGGCTTCATTTAATTTCTCTTCTAAAGCCATAATTTCTATTTTCTTCTCACCTATTGTAGAATCATACTTTAATAATAAGGCCTGAAGTTGAAGTATCAGTTTATTTCTGTAGGTAAAAAACATATTATTTATTGCGATTGTGTGAAGCTGTTTTTCTTGCACTTTTCACCTGTTAATGAGGTTTTCAACCTCACCTTGTACTCACTTTTCATCGCGAGCAAGTTTTTCGCTACGTGTGTTTTCTTTCTCTGCCTTTTCAAATTCAATCGTTTTTATTTTAAGAGCTTCTGTTAGTGCCTCTTGTTTATCAAGGGTTTTCTTTTTAAATTGGTGTACATCCCTTTGTTCTTTTGCTCTAAAACAAAACAAATTATCCAGCTAAAAATATATTATAGAGTAATATTGGATTTTCTTACTGTTCTTGTAGAAATAACTGTTCGAAAAATTCAGGGCTGTTTTTCATTTGGAATTCCAATTCCTTTGCTAATTCGTGTTTGGCTCCGTGCACCCATGTGAGCCTTCGATGCAGTCTATTAATGTGTTGTTGAAGTGCTCTAAATTGTTCCTGGAAAGATTTGTTTTTGTTATAAAGGATTTGAAGCCGACGCTCTTCTTTAATATGATCAGATGCATTTATTTGACATCGACGATTGGCCAGTTCTTGCACCATTTCAAAGGCGGACAGCAACTCCATTTCCCTCTTTGACATTTTATTTTCAAACCGTGCAAATTTCAAGAACATCTCGTTGTTTATCTGAAAGTAATCGATAATTCGGATCATGCCATGATCCATGAGGGGCGATCGTTGTTCCCTCAAAATAATATCTCGTCTCCGATAAAAGTCATCAACTAATAATATGGCACGTTCATATTTCGTATTTTGGAGAGTTTCTACTAAAATCCGTCGATTTTCCAAAAGTTGTGGTAATATAATAGAGATCTTTACACGATTTATGGCGTCGGTAATTGCCCTATTCACAAGATTAACTAATGCTTCACGGAACGCGCTCATTTCTCCGAACGACATATTTTCGATATCCACATTGCCTGCAGCCGGACTCATTTTTATTACTTGATTTAAATTTATACAAGATAAAATAAAAATAAGTTTATATAATATAGTTATGTTTTTATTTATTTTTTTATTTTTTTATTATATATTTTTGTATTTGTTTGTGTTTAGGTGTGTGTCTTTGTAATTTTAAAGTCTGTACGGAATAATACAAATCTGTATTATAAATCAGATTACTTAGTTTCTTAAGCTCGTTACTTATATTTATTATTTTTAGTAGATTTCAATTAGGTATGTTAGTATCCTTTACTTCATGGGTCGTTATTAAAATGTACCTATATATTTATGTTCTTCTTTTGGACAGCTTTTCGGTGGTCAATTGAATTTCTTTGAGTACATGTCATTTAATGTTCCCTTGTTTTCGCTTTTTGCCTCTTTCTATCCCTTCTCATATTAGTTTGAAACAGCTCTATTCACTATATCACATGCGGACCAGTATTCCATTAAGACCGCTGACAATGAAGGATTAGTTTTGTCTGAGCTGACATTCATTTAGTCCGTTGATGTAAGAACTTCATATGTCAGGGTACTCGAGTTTCCCTGGGGACTAATAACTTCATCTCGGGCGTCAGAGAATGTTTTCCCGGTCGGTTTCGAAATATAATAGAGTAATTTTCTATGTGCTCGCCATCTGACGCGGCTGGACAATTGCCTCAGCAATCGTGGACTCCGCCATATGTCGCTGCATTTGCAATCCGATAAGGAAGGGAAAATCACATAAATTACTTTATGATGGTATTGCATGAATCTGCCAACCGGGAGGTCGAGAAAACAAAACATTGCGAACTTTCATATAGCACATGTGGTCACGGAGTAAAAAAAGAAAAGTTGCCTTGACTCGACTGTCATACAATGCATTACAAGGAAACAACAAAAGTCATTCTGAAGTTATTACTCTACCATCCCATGCCTCTTTTGCCTCGGAACAGCCGGACTTTGTCTTTTGCCCGTTGCCGATTTGGATGTCTCTCCATAAAAAGGGGCGAGAAAACAAAAGTTTTTAGTTTTTAGCTGCCAACTTTTGGCAACTTGCTGCTTGCTATGACAAAAAAGTTATTTCTTTCCAGACTCCGATCCGGATCATTTTGTCATACTCTTTGACCAGTGCATAAATTTTATCTTACTCTACATTAAAAGGTTAAAAAACATAACCGAAAACGTACATACTTATTAAGTAGTAACTAAATTTTTTTTTTTATAATTGCAATCTCAAACTTTAAAGTATAGAGTATAAATAAAGTCAAGTCTATTATTTTAAATAATTCCAAGTTGATTTTCTAAAGTTTGTTGTTCTGTAAAATTGCTTTAAATGCAATTGCAAATAAATCTGAAAGTTTGCAGTTACTTTTTAAAAATATTATGCAAATTTGTAGGCATATGTATTAGTTATGCATAGACCATTGCCAGATATAGACCGATATATAGTTGTAGTATCACAGAATTACTGAGACATTTACGTCTAATTGTAATTAACGAAAAACATTATTTATTTAACTTTGAAAAAGTCTAACAAAATCTTAGTTGTTGAAAAAAAACAGCCAAGTAGTAAGTTCATAATAGTATAATATAAACTACTGTTAACTAAACTAATAGCAGACTCAGCTGCTGTATACATAAATACATTCTTCTGCCAATAAGTACGTAATAAAAAAATTTTGGGGTCGACCATGCCTGCTTCTGCCTGTGAAATATAATTTTCAATATGCAAAGGATATGCGGTAGCTATTTGCTTAGTGTTTTCCAAGATATTTTTTTGGTTTAGAAAAGATTAAAGCAATAATATAGATTAATAAAATCGTCAATAAAATCAGCATCCCGAACGTAACAAACTTTTTTTGTTTTTGCAGATTGCAAAATTGTTGTGAAGAGTAAGTTTAAATGGCGGATAGACCAAATACAAACGTGAACCTGACAAATGATCGACAAGAAGGAAGAAGATATATTAAAACAAGTAATAATTGTAGTACAGCATATGCATTCTCTTATTTAAACATTTTATGACGTTACAGCTGAAAGCGAACCTGCAACTACTTTTGAAAAGTTGGCGACGTTTCTTTCATGGGTTTTTGTTGTGATTCTATTTCCTTTTTCCCTAATATGTTGTTTTGTTAAGGTAGACGAGTTTAATCGAGTATTAATCTTTCGCCTTGGACGAGTCAAGTATTAGTTATTCATTGTTAATTAGATCATATAGATCATATTTTTGTTTATGTATAGGCCACGTGCACGAGGACCTGGATTAGTTTGGATGTTGCCATGCATTGATGAATTAATCTTTGTAGATCTGCGTACAAGGGTGGAAGTAATACCTCAACAAGATGTAATTACTAAGGACTCTGTGACAATAACCGTCGATGGTGTACTCTTTTACTTTATCGAGAGTGCAATGCATGCCACTATACAGATCGCTAATGTTCATGAATCCACCGTTTTCTTAGCACAGACAACTTTACGAGACATGGTGGGATCTATGAGCTTACACGAACTTCTTGTATCGAGAACCACGTTGTCTGCAAAAATCAAAACGGCTGTGGATCACGCGACTGCAAAGTGGGGAGTGAGAGTTGAGCGGGTCGAAATGTGAGCAACATGTACTTATAGATAATTATACCATTCGACCAATGAAACAATGAAGAGGCATAAGGAAGTAGGACACACCCCACTCAGGATCACTAGCCGAATCGATTGAGCTATGTCTGTCTGTCCGGATGTCCGTCTGACTGTGCAACACACAGATCTCAACTATTATAAAAGCTAGAGATACTTAATTTTGCATGAATGTTCCTGTTTGCTATACGCTGATCAAGTGTATTTAAAATGTTGTTTGCATCGCACATCGTCCCCGCAAATCAATTATTTAATTTATTGATTCGATTTGTAAGCCACGTATGTATAAGAGATACAACTTTCTGATTTTTACATATACTTTGCTTATTGAAATATTAACGTATTTTCTAAAATTCCATTCGATTGGACAACAAGCAAAAAAGTTCTTCAACAAAGTATGAGCATAACACCAAGTGCATGTAACAAATAGCAAGGGAGGCAGGCAACCGCCGTCTGTCGAGAATCTACATGTAAATATGTATGTATAAATTAACATAGGTCGAAGGGTATCCTACTGTCGAATGCGCTCGACTGTTGTTCTCGTTTCTCTAATGTTGATTATATTTTGTATATGTTTGTATAGAAAAGACATAAGCTTGCCCGAGAGTCTTGAACGATCTATGGCCAGTGAAGCTGAGGCACTCAGGGAGGCTCGGGCAAAGATAATTTCAGCAGAGGGAGAACTGAGTGCATCAAAAGCCTTGAAAGAAGCGTCAGATATAATGGCAAAGAACAAAATAACTCTTCAGGTAAACATATTTAGAATTATAATAATAAGTGTCTTGTATAGTTGCCGATTCTATAAGATACACATAAATGTACATATATTGTTTATCACCATTCACATACGAATCGAAGTAGCAGTGTTCGTCTGTTTATAAAACAACAAAGATTTTGTTAATGTTATTATATATAATTATAATTAATTTAACAATGATGAAAGCAATCATAAGCAACTAATGGAAAATATTACAAACTTTCGGTGTATCAAAGGTAACTTTTTTTTTCTTTTTTTCTAGTTAAGGCACTTACAGATCTTGACGTCGATTGCACAGGACCGAAATGTTAAGATTATATACCCATTTCCTTTAGAGATGATGAAAGCGTTCGAGGGTGGTCGCCAAAAGGGCGGTAACATTACGGATTCTGGAAACGTATCTTTACTACCATTATTAAAGCGCAGACCGACAAAATTGACTTGCGACAAAAGTTGTATAACCGAAGAAGACGAAAATAACGAGAGATTATACCAAAATCACTCAGATACATCTCTATGTGAATTTCCTGAAACTTCGGCTAGAAGAATTGCATTAATGAATTTAACCAAGTACAATTCTAACCCAAATCTTCATTGAATGATTTTAATAATATCGATAATCCTGGAAAGATAAAGATAATCGATAATCTATTATTATTCTTAAGTAACATACACTTGAGCATATTGTGATACTGCAAAAAAGGTTAAGTTACTCTATGCAAATGTGTGCAACAGACAGAGGACGCAGATGTTGAAGGATTTATATAATATCCAAAAAACTCAAGCGAGTAAACCCTTCCGCTCTTTCTGAGAAAAAATATTTCGTAAGAATCTTTCTGATTAAAAAATTTGTAAAAAGTAAATTGTACAAATAAATATATTTGTAATAAATGTATGTTTACTTTGTGTACTTAGTCTGCTCTTAATTTTCATAATATTTTAAAAGATGATGTTTGAAAATTTAATTGCATTGATATTTCTGTATCTTTAAATGAAATAATTTCATTATTCGCAGTTAAATAATAAAATAACATCGAGTAATACATAAAACATAAGAAATATAAATTAAAAGCAAAGAATTTTTATCTTTCGATTCGGGTCAAAACAGTAGAGCACAAAAAAATCCATCATTTGTGAAACAAAATATACCGCTATGATCTTTGGCAGTTTTATAAGTTTGTGCTAAGATTAAGTCAAATGCCGACAAAGACTGGTTCAATTGGAAATGTGTCACGCAAAGAAGTAAAAAGACATGTACAAATAAGTAAATATTAGCTTATATAATCTTATCCAAACATTCAATTATCAACTTTACAGGTGAGAAAAATGCGTCGATCGCTGAAAAAATTGCCCTTGCTCTTTCATGGGCATTCGTTTTGATTTTCTTTCCTTTTTCCCTATGTTGTCTTCTAAAGGTCAATGAGTTTGAAAGAGCTGTAATATTTCGGCTTGGACGACTCAGGTCTTTATAACTTATTGTTAATTCATGTTGGAAAATACCATACATGTATTATTAAGTACATAATTGTATTCCTTGTTCTTCTCAACAGGAAACGTGCACAAGGACCGGGCTTAGTTTGGTTTTTTCCATGTATTGATGATGTTTTCATTATAGATCTTCGTACAAGGGTAGCAGATATACCTAAACAAGATGTGGTTACCATTGACTCTGTGGCAATAAAAGTGGATGGTGTTCTCTTTTATTACGTCGAAAATGCACAGCATATGCAAATACAGATAGATAATGTTCATGAAGCCACGGCCTTCATTGCGCAGACAACTCTGCGAACCATGGTGGGATCTATGACACTGCACGATCTTCTCACTTCTAGGACCATTTTGTCTTCAAGAATCGCATTGGCTCTGGAGCAGACATCTGAATCGTGGGGAATAAAAGTTGTTCGGGTCGAAATGTAAGCTTCACGTATAGATCATTTTTTTAATGAATATTCTATTTTTAAAATTTTTGTTTAGCAAGGACATAGTCTTACCGGAGACTCTTCAACGATCTCTGGCTATTGAGGCTGAGGAACTCAGGGGGCTCGTGCCAAGATTATTTCTGCTGAGGGAGAGCTCGATGCTTCCGTAGCCATGAAGGAGGCATCTGATACGATGGCTCAGAACCATTTAACGCTCCAGGTAAAGTAATATAAGACAAAATAAAAGACTTGGGTTTACTTAAACGACCTTCATGTGTAGTCATACAGAATAGTTTCTACCAACTCGAGGTCATCGTTTATATATGAACATAAGGGTTTTTTTAAAGCTGATCTAATACATTTGTTTGTCGTCAATCTTTTGAGAATATATATGCAATTCATAAATATATTATATGCTTACTTACCTTGGGCTGACAGAAACTGTGAAGTTCCTAAAATATGCTGTAATTTATGCCTTATTTACCACACAGCTGAGACATTTGCAGAACTTAGTTACAATATCTCAGAAGCACCATTTGGAGATCTATTTTCCTTTCCCGATGGAAATGATGACTTTATTCGAAAAAGGTTCGAGTGGCTTCGAAAAAGGGAATGGTGGACCCGAAACAAAGACTGGTGATGGAGATCCCTTACCTACTGGTTTTAGAAGACTTTCAGACTTTTCTGCGAACGTTATGCAGACAGTGGTTGGAAGGTTGTCTACAGTATCGACGTACCTTCAAGGTCTTGCAGAGGATTATGGTAATGAAAGAATGCCAGACCCATTCGAATTAGAAAGTAATCAAGATATTAGAAACCGATCGGCAGATCATACTCATGCAAAAAGTCGGGGTATGTGCTTTAATTCGCATATGATTATTATATTTAATGTTTGTTTTCAGATATTAAAAAAGAACTCAAGGGGCACTCAAACTGATTTGATCTGAAACTAAGTTGGAGTACCAAATGTGTGGATTTATTTATTTAACGAAATTTGCGATGACTTCAAAATTTGAAGTCAATTAACAGCATAAAATTGAAGTTAACAAGTGCAACTAAAACATCCTATTAGTTCATGGTCAATTTAAGTAACACACTAATCAGATTTCCTTGTACAAAAACTTTAGTAATTCTCATTAGCCTTGTGATGTTGGCAACATCAAAGTTTTTGTGCTAGAGCTGAACGTGCGAAAGGAATTGGAATTAGGCTGAAGTGGAGAAGGCACGTGGGCTGCAGCTTGTACCTAATTATGCTTGCCTCAATATTAACTATAAAACAATGAACGTTTCTTATTCAATTTGGCCTTGGCGTTCGCCGGAAATAATGTATTTCGTATGTGTCTGTGCCGTAAATTAGCAAAGTTTAATCTTAATGTACCAAGGAAATCGCTAGAAAATCCAGCCGACAAAACTGTCAATCTATAGTGTACACTGGAAACAAATTGAACACGATTTCTTTGAATTCAATGTTTGCTACTTTAATTTCTATTCGTCACATTTGTCGCCTGGATTATGAGTGTCATGTTTTGCTTTGGTGCTTACATGCATATGCGCACATTGCTGTACATGTTTTTGTGTGGATGTGAGTGTGTGTGTGCGTGGATGAGTGTGCGTAAGTTTGGTGCGTGCCTTTTCCTCGGCGCTCGTTTGAAGACAGGTACCAGCCCACTCGACTCCCTGCCCCACACATAGCCACACACACATGCGTTTACTCGTACGTGTCTTTGCAACGGCTTTGACTTTGTAGTCCCGCATCCACACGCACATGCACATCTGCATGCACCAGCGCGACTCGTGGTGCCAGTTCCAGTCAGCGATGCATATTCAAATTTGATTTATGCAAATGGCAAATGCAGCAAGTGCCAACAAGGGGGGTTGGTGGCCAAGAGGCAATGTGTTACGGGTAACTGGCGCTACGTTGCGTTGCGCGGCGAGTTGTGTTCTCTTAGCCAATGTTTGCATTGGCCCCTTTAGAACTCACCCGCTGTCACATTAGGACTCCAAATAAGCCATCTCTCATATGGTATGTTATTCACCAGGACCCTTGCGTATTTTTTAATTCGCATTAAAGAGCAACGCAAGCTGTTTCCTATGCCAAAGGGACATTTGTGCACTTGACGTTTCGGTTATTCCAGTCGCCATTTGACTGGCTGATTTTTTTGTTCCACTGCCCGAAATCATTCGCCGTCAGCTGACACATGGCTAGAGTGGCCGTAAATGTTCTGCCATCTGTTAACCCAGACGTTCGCCTGTCACTCTACCGGCTTCATTTCGGTTTTCCCAAACCCCTTTGTATACCCTAACTAAAACCATTTTCAAGGATGTGGGAGTCGTATGTAATATGCTGAATATCTTTATCAAACTGAGCAGAAAAATGCTTTCAATACGCAACTGGATTACCAAATTAAACCCCACTCAATATATTTAAAATCCAATAGATCTTTTCTGCTCAGTTTTCTAGGGTGTCTATTTGCCATTTTAAGAATTTGTCATGCGTTTTTTTGTTGCATTTCGCAGTTTCTTAGCTCTCGCATTTGGCATTTGACTTCAGCACGATTTTATTTTCTGGCTTTTTTATTGACTCGCAACCAGTATTTTTTCATCTGTGTGTTAACCTTACTGTGCATTCGATTTCATGTTTGTCATTGTCAATCTCATTTATCGGTATTCGCTTATTGCTCGACAATTTGAATGGGAAACTACGGAGAGTTTCCCTCTTCAGGCTCTGACTTCATTTATTACCAGGAGAGAGAAGAAAAGGGAAAGAGAGACGACATGTCTAGTCAAGGTCGACACAGGCTCTTGGCACGGAAACTAGTTTCAGAAATCGAATATTTGTGCCTTTGTTTTTTTAAGTGTATACTGAGACTTTGAGTGATTGAGAGAGGGAGAAGGGATAACCATATAACCCCTTTGCTTTGGCAATTACTTTACTGGTCATTTTTGTCGGATGATAAATCAGTTCAATTTATCGATAAAATTCAGCCTTTTGTAACTGCACAGATGCTTAATTTAGCAAAGCTTCATAAAAGTTAAGGGTATTTTTTCATGCTTGACAGACATTTTGAGCTCTAAGCTGACTAACTGAACGAAGTTTTTATTAGGAAGGATAAGCAAAAATATATTGATACTGATTTCTAAATTTGGCTACAGATTTCACTGATTGTTTCTATGCGAATTACTTTTATTACATCCCATCGAAATTTAAACAAAAATACCTTCGTATACTATAAAGTTACTGAATTGTGTTTAATACTGTATTAAGTGTAACTCCAAAGATTAATCGGTTCTTATTATTTATTTTCTTCAGTCGACGTCTATCTGTTTATTATTATTCCTGAAAAGAATTCAGTTCAGTTTATCGGCCTTTCTCGAGTGTGTTTTGTGTGAAACGAGAACGAATCGTTTGCTTTAAACACAGACACACTCTTTAAACTGCTTGGTAATTGAAGCTATCGCAGCTCACACGATAGCCATGCGTCTGTATATGTGCGTATGTGTGTGTGAATACATGTGTTGACTCTATTGATGGTCACAAGTTGTACATTCTATGCCGCATGGGGCATGCTCGGCGCAATTGTCTAAGCAAACAATGGCCAGCGCTCAGGTAACCTGCTTGAAAGTTGAGAACATGTAGGTAGGCTCAGTATCCTCGAAAAGTTAGACGAAGCACGAGTGGTTGACCCAGGATAAGGGGAAGAGGAAGAGGCAGGAGAGAGCAGCTACTCAAGAAGCGCGCAAGCAGGCAAAGGCTAAAGCAAATTTTGCGCTGTCGAATTGTGCCAACGCATGTTATTAACAAGACATTTATGCAGGCAGACAAAGGTGTTCGGGCACATTTGTCCGGGATCCTTGAGCAGGTCTGTTCGGCATAAATTAGCTTCAATGCGACTGGCATTGTGTCAAAAGCAGATCCGAAACAACTCTGAAAACATGTGTCGCCGCTTGTCAGACAAATAGACGAATGGGGACACTGAGGGCAGATAGACAGACAAACCGAGCCACTGAAATAACTTACAAACACTCAAAGTTTATTCGTGACAAAGTGCCGGTCGCACGGATGAAGGGATGTAGCACCAGACAGACATACAGACAGACAGAGAACTGGGCGTATACGCAACGCAATCTGTTCACTATGCGAAAGGCAAATGCAAATTGTTGCCTGGCAAAAGTTCGCAGCCGCAACTAACTTGACTTTGTCAGCGCCCCTAGCCGACCCCAACCACCGTCTCAAGCTCATAAGAGTTACTAAAATTTGTTTGCCAACAAAAACGACTCGGGCGGCTGTTGTCTAATGAAAGGCAAATGGGAAGTCACGAATGTTGTGTCATCTGAAAATGTTGTTCGCTTCCTGTGACTCTTGTTAAAAGTTTTATATGAAGACTCGCGCTCTCTTCAACTTTTTTGCCTGTCATCACGGACTTATGCGAATCATCATTGGCTGTCGACGACGCGTAGTAGTCGCAGTCGAAGTGGCAGTCGAAGTCGAAGTCACACAAAGTACAGAAATCTCGACGCCCCGAGTTGAACTACAATTTCATTAACTAAGTGGCCGTAGCAATTAAGTTTGTGCATTTTGGAATAATATAAATTAATTAGAATATGCTAATGAGTTGCTTTTCGCAATATCAACGTGCGTAGACGCCTCTGCCTACCTCTGCCCACCACCCTCGGCATCCCGCATCGACAGCAGCTTCTTCGTGCCATCGAAAGCCGAGTTAATTCACTTGAATAAATTAGCGAGCAATGCAAGCTAATCCTGAGAACCATTTAAAGTTGTCGTCTGGACCGGCCTCCCACTGCCCCTACCTCCCGCTCTCTCCTCCTACTACCATCTGTACCCCTGCTACTGGTATATAGACATAAGTCGTTCAGGATCTTAACCAGTTTCAGACTGCTTTTGCGAAGTGAACGGACTTCAAGTTTTCCCCCTTCCCCGTTCTGTTTCCCTTGGCAAACTTAAGTTTTGCGCAGTGTACTCTCAATTACAATGTTTATGACTTGTACACCCAAATGGAATGTCTATTGTGACTGCTCTGGATGTGTAATGAAAGCTTTGTGTTCAGGGTTGCCAGCAACGGCAGATCCCAAGCAATGTTAAACATGTTGCTGTTTAACACGCACTCGAATGAGAAATATGTGCATATTATTATACCCTTCGACCATTGAAAATGGTCAAAAAGGGTATACTAACTTTGTGCAAAATGAAAATGTATGTAACAGGCAGAAGGAGGCGTCGGAGACCCCATAAAGTATATATATTCTTGCTCAGGATCACAAGCCGAGTCGATTGAGCCATGTCTGTCTGTCTGTCCGTCTGTCCGTCTGTATGAACGCACAGATCTCAGCTATTATAAAAGCTAGAGTTACCAAATTTGGCAGGAAGACTCCTGTGTGGATCAAGCAGATCAAGTTTATTTCAAATGTTAGGTGCCACGCCCACCGCCCCCACAAATCAATAATTTAATTTTTGAACTCAATTTTTAAGCGCTGTTTAAAAGATAGAACTTTCTGACTTAACATATACTAAGCTTAATGAAATATCTACGTAGTCTCCGAATTTCAGTCCGATCGGACAATAAACACAAAAGTTATTTAAGAAAGTATGAGCATAAAACCAATTGCGTCAGCTAACAAGGGAGGCGGGCGAGCGCGTAGCACGAGCGCCATCTGTCGGGATTAATTTCAAAGCATGTGCATATGCATATGTGTATGAATTTAAGAAATTAAACTACACGGGAACATACTAGGTCGAAGGGTATCCCACTGTCGCGTGTTGCGCGACTGTTGCTTTTCTTACTGGTTATGGATTATGGCGCTTTAAGGACTTCATTTGTAGAACTGTGAACTGTAAAGTTGCTGTTTACATAGTACTTTAAGCAGATTGATTCAAGTCGAAACTATAATGAAGAACAATACTACTATGTTTAAGTATCAAATTTAGTTAATTATTAGGAAATTAAGAACATTATAAATGCTTAACGAGTAAGTAGTACATTAATATGTGGAGCAACCAAGTAGATGATGCAAGAACTACACGTTAGTAGATCTGCTTTATAGGGGTAAGGACATTGTATTAGCCTGCCTGCACATAAAGCGCATATATTCATTCACTATTTAATAAACATGACACGCTTCCAATGGCTCAGACAAATATTAAGAACTTCTTCTGTAGCCTCGAGTTTAAGGTTCCATTCAAGTGGAACGCTATCGGCCCAACAAGCATGCCACGAGTTGCATCCCTCTAAGCCTAGTGCGATGCGTGTGTGTATGTCTGTGTGTGTGCGATTCATTACATTTATGTCATTTGCATGCAGACGATGTGATTTTCTATCGAATAGCATCATTTCGACATCGAAATGTTCGAATGCTCAATAAAGTCATTTGAAGTCGAATAACGACTATTGCATTAATTCAGGCCACAAAACGATATTCCTTGAAATTCGATTGTCTGCCGCTTATTCTTTTTTCTCTACTTTCTACACGTGCAACCCATCTACCGTTGCCCCGAACGACTCGTCGTCTGCCACCACAGACTGTCTATCAGTCGCTCTGTCTGTCTGTCTGTCTGTCTGTCTATCAGTCTGTCCCATTGTTGTTGCGGGCGCATCAGCCTGGAACGTTGCACAGCGACGCCATTGGCATTAGCAAGTGCCAAATGGCAACTGGGCGGGCCAAAAGGGAACGTCGAGAGCCGAGAGAAGGAAAAGAAACCGCCACCAAATTTCTTATTTGACGATTTAAACCAATTTCAGGCTACAGACAAATTCATTTTATAGCGTTTTCACTACACTTTGGCTATTGATTTGCCTGACAAGACCAAATTACCGTGCAAAAAGTGTGGTGAAAGAAACGAATGTCCGTTTATACTGTAACTCAAACTGCAAAATGAAGAACCTTGGCCAATTTGACAATTCAGCTTAAAGACTTGAAACACAGCTGGGCTATAGCAGGAACTCGATTCCCCTTTCTTGCTCCCGAACCTCTTCCTGTCTCCTGGTCTTTTGAAAACGCCTGCGGCTTATCTCTCTCAGCTCTATTCAACACCCGACAACGCACAATTTCTTTGGCTAATTATGTGGCAGTCGAAGAATTTTAATAAGAATATTTTCGATGCAGCTATGCGAACTAACTGGTACTTTTAACTGGTAACTGAAGCTGTTGACGTTGAAAAATAGCTCAGCCATGGAATTTGCCTTAATAAAGTTGTTGGTGGGGTTAGCTTGGGGGTGGCCAGTGAATTTGGATGAGAGAAGATGGCAAAGCGAACGCTGTCAGATGCTGCCAAATGGGATAGTCGAAAATGAAATAAATTTATGCAATTATAATCACTTTAAGATGGCCTGGGCAAGTAAAGATATCTTCGCTTTAAATTACATTATAAAGTCTATTTCATTTATTTTCTACTTGCATTTTATAATTAAGTTGGTAATATTAATCAAACCATTCTCATTTGTACTATACCTTCCATGCCGTATTAAAGTTTTACTACTTAACAATTTCTTATTTACTTAACTAACGCAAACAGTTAAGGATTAATTTGCAATTCTCTGCACTTTACCAATAGTCAATTGTTCTTTGAAGGTTCCCTTACATCCAGTATCATACTGTGTTTGATGATATATCGAAATGCTAATACCGTTGAGTCCAAATGTTCCTAATTCGGTCGAGTCATTGAATGTCGAGACTTTATTGCTTTATTTGCATATCAAATATTTATTGGTCATTTGTCGAGTGGCAGCATCTGACACTTTCAACTTTCGGATCTCAGACAATGAAATGCAATTGTGAGTCGACAATTATCGTTGCTGTGAAATCGTTACTTTCACATGGCTACGTCATAAAAAATATCTTATTACTGTCTGGCCAAAAGTTTGCCTGCCGTCTGTCCGTCTGTTAATAATGAATGCCCAGCTGCGATGCCAAACTTGTAAAGATTCGATTTGGTTTGCTTGGGACTACGTGAAATGAAATTAAATAATGAAATTCGTATTCGCCAGTATTACTTATATTACTATTAATTACAGTAAAATTTTTTCAAAAGTACTAATCGAAGACATCTTCGTAATATACTAATTGATACATTTAAATTACGGAACTCTTTGCAGAGATATACCGAAGTGTGTAGTTAGAATTGTGGCACACCACATAAATAAACAAAAGACCAGCTAACCCGTTAATCGTCATCATCGTTATCATTGGCATTCTCCTCGTCGGACAATAACTCCGAGAGGCTCATCTCTGAGGATCGTCTCTGGAGATTATCATTGTCCTTGCTGTCTTCCGGCAATACAACCGGTAGTGCGTACATTTTGAGAAACATCGATACGGTATCACGAAACTCCTGATCCGAACGCTTCATAATAGCGGCGGCATGATGATTGAGTGGATCGTGTGGATTTGGATGCCGCAATAATTGCGGCAGAAATGTTTCAAAGATATTGACCAAGTCGTAGTTGGCCGACCAAGCCTGCTTAAAAACGTTCATGCACACCAATCCGGTGGTGAACTCAATATTCGGGTGCAGTATTTTGGTAACAAAACGCAATCGCGGTGCCTTCAAAGGATATTCTTGGGGCATCGATACATTCACAGTCCAAACCCCGCCCTCATAGGCGGTGCCCAACGGTCCCTCAAGCCGTACATCCAAATTGGTCAAGTCGTCGTCAACGGTCGCATGATAGCCTGCAGCCAACAGCCGATTGACGTCGCGATTCAGACGCCGTCCGGCCATCGGAGAGGTTGTGTTCACGACAACATTGGCCATTTGGTCTCCCGTTAATCTATGTGTGTCTCCGTATCGGAACTACTGAGATTTTGAGTGCTCTCGTCTGTTCCCAGCGCACCTTCAAAAACATTCATCTGCCAAAGAAAAAGGTAAGTTCAATTTCCGCTAACTGAACATAACAGAAAACAAAAACCGGGAAAAAAAAAAAAAAATTTAAAAAAGCCTATACTTACATATAAAATAAACTGAAATTTTGTTAATGCATTAGAATATAGTACAAACTATTCATATGCCTACTACTAACATCGAAAACTCAAAAGCAAATGTACCTTGTTTTCACTAAAATTTCCCCAAAAACACTTAAGACTTGTTATTCGCAATCCTTTATAATAGTTTGGATCATTCTCTAATTGCATTTCGATAATAAACACTTTGACTTGTTTCTGGTATATGTTTTCTTTTCGATATACCTGTTGAGGTATAACTTATTAGTTTTGGCTGGATCTGTGGTCCTGTTGATTAGAATCCTTTTCAGTTTTCAGGAAACATAATAAACCTAGCTACTCGTAGATTATGTACTATATATTTATCTTGCGAAAAAAGAAGAGTGTTTCCATAATCTACAAGGCTGTGAAAGGTAATGTTTATTTGATATTGCTTTGGAATTTTTGTCGCATTGCGCAGACGAAAAAAAAACAGACATAAATTAGAACGATGCTAATGCCAAGAGCTCGAAGGGAAGCTACCCTAGAAAGATGAGTATTATTTCAAACTGTATGGGAGTACTCAATGTACACGTATAAATACAATTTATTGATCATATTCCCCGTGGTTATTCATTTATCATTATATTAAGTATTTATTGCTGCTGGAACCAACTACCCTTTGGCACACTGCTTTAGCTTCAGGGTATATAAAGCTTTTTGGCATTGCGCCGAAAATAAAATTCATTAATTGCGCGTGGGTCAAATGCAAATATTTGGCAGCATCGCCAAACGCTTGTTATGGGTTCAGGGTCCACTTTGTGCTCAACTCCATTTTCAGTGCACTTCCGATGATCTGTAGAGTCAGTTTTTACACTGCTTTGGCCGGGGATTACAGAAATTACAATCCCAGAGCATTTCGGCATACCAACAACTGAGTATACGCATTATCGGGCGCATACTGCAATGAGCTTAAAGCGCTTTGTATTTCAGATTGTCGACAATTGATAAACATGCGAGTGCCTGCCGTCAGTCGATTATCCAAAGGATTGCGAGTTATCTCTTCGATGGAAGTGCATTAAAGTTAAATGGACTTTGGACAAAATGCTGCTGCAAATTTCTGTCATAGCAAACAGATACGGACACGCATACGCAGGCTGCAGAAACAGATACAAGCGAGTGTATCTGCATCTCTCTGGCGACAGCAGTTTGTATCTATATGTGTACTTGTGCTGTATGCACTGCACGCTACAATGCCAACTGGGAACAATGGTAAATAACGACTAGAAAATTGTAAAAAATGTCAACGACGTTTTCATTGCTCAAATCCTTGCCCCTGACGCGCCATTTTTGTGTCCTTCCCCTCGCCCTGGCACCCTTTGCCAGTCTGCCTGTCTGATACCCCACAGCTTGCTCTCTCTCTGTCTCACTCTCTCCCCCTGTCTCTCTCTCTCTCTCCCCTTCACACTCTGTGTCTGCAACGGGAATGCGCATTGTTGCAGTTTTCATAGTTGAGTGCGTTCATTGTTTTCGCTGTCAACGCTTCGCGTTTACAATGAATAATTAGAATTTGCTGAAGGTTTTCGCTTATATACCCAGCTATCTAGTGACGAGTAGGGTATATCCAGACTGCATAAAAACGAACAAAAGATTCAAAGTACTTGTTACAAGAGTTATACAATTATCTTTTAGTTATTCATTATGTATGGTACAACTTAAGATGAAAATTGGATTAGAATAATGCAATATAAAAATTTGATTCCTGAAGTGCCATTAAGTTTGTAATTACAGTAACATATATCCCACAAGTATGCAGATGTAGGGTATCCACAAGTTAAGCATCAATCCTCCTTTGTAATTTTTCTTGCTTATCAATTTGTTGCCTTGATTCGCGTAACATTTAATTTGAGTGCAAGAATGGAAAGGCAAATTAACATTGTTTTCTTACTCTATTCCCGACATTACTTAGAATTTAGATACGCAAGCGGCGTAACCTTCTGTATTACAGTTGAAAGACCAAATTGGAGAGTGAACAAACTTTTCACAGGCGGATTGTAAAATTTTATTCACGATAAATTGATGATTCAGTGGCGACTACTGTAAGTGGAATGGAATAACGAGCTTCCGCGATGGGTTATAATCAAATTACACTTGATGATCGGAATAAATAGAGTTCTTAATGGGGAAGGAGTGGCTTGGCAACTGTGTAAGGCACGAGCGACGGCCAAAATGTGATTTTCAAGTGCATAAATTAAATGTTTAATAGATGCCATTAAGGGCGTTATCCGCCATTAAAACAATATGGAAGCCCCCTCTCCGGACGGCAAGACAGCGAGCTGCCGGCGAAAGAGAAATGCGATTATCGCACGAAATGAACGTGAAATTAATGCAAACTACGCGGCAGTCCAGGAGCTTCCGCAACTGAGTCTGAGCTGAGGCTGCCGCTAAAGTTGGCCATTTTCCGCTGTCGAAGAACCAACGTCGTTGCCCCCCACCGTGTGAGCAGTGACATTAAGAAATAAGCTCAACATGGGCGTTAATTTTGTGGACTCTCTTTGTTTCGTTTATTTTTTTTTGGTACTTTTTAATGAAGTTGTTTCTGTGTTTAACCGACACGGACTACGCCAAAGGCGGACCACAAAAACCGATAGCCAACACTGGAAAAACAAAGGGCAACGAAATATACAACGTAGTATACCGTCAGTGGCGAACAATGGCTTTTGGCAAAGGGCAAACATGGCCCGAGGGGAGTCAACGTCTACTAAACAATACTAAACCTACACAAAGGTCGCCTCCACTTTCTCCTTTCCAACACTGGCCGACGTCAAAGCGAAGCGAGTTACAGAATTGATGCGAACGTCCACCTGCTGGCAGGTGGATCATAAATTAAGCAAATTTCATATTTACAGGATTTGCCAACGAAACTTTCTCGGGAATTAAATATGTATGTGCATGGGAAAGTGCCGCAAGAAATGCGCATAATGAATTTGTGTGGCTTTTTCTCTACTAAAAAGTCTTTACAACGGGTGAGAAATCTGTTAAGTTTATGATAAGAAATGAATACTGCGTCAATAGACACAAAAACGCACCGTATGGATCCTGATTGTATCTTTCTGAGCTCTATATTCACATGTCGTTATATATTTTAATACTCAATAAAAGTTAGTAGAGTTCTCATATTGATTTATGACATATCGGACCTTTTTCCAAGTGCTAAAAATACGTATACGTAACGTAACTAAATTTAGCATACAAATTTATAAAATACCTTTTCCTTATTGTATTTAAGCCGTTTGATTTGATTCCAAGAGTCTTTCAAGCTTTATATAGTATTTGAGCTGGGTTAGAGCAGCTCTTGACTAGCATTAATATCAGACAATTAAATAAACACTTGTACTAAGAAATTACTTTACTTTGGTGGGGCGAACGATACAAAGAGTTTGCTTTTAATGATTTTACATTAATAATTTCACAGTGGGCGGATAAATTAAAGGCTAGAGCTTAGTGCGGCAGAAGGCGAACGCCTGAGAACGCCGCCGAGTGGCGTACAAAGTAAATTGTTGCTGTTCTCTCGCTGGTAATAAAATATTTGTCGAGCGCCATTTACAAAGTCATTTTCAAGCTCAATGTGCTTTCAAAGTAATGCGCTCCACCTGCCCTTTTAGCGCTTTTCCTCTCTCTCTCCCTCTTTCTCTCTCTCTCTCTCTCACGCTTTCTAGCTTATACCAAGCAGTTGCTTTAGTTTTTATTGCTTACATTTTGGTGTTTTTTTTTGTTCCTCTCGCTGTTGTTGTTCTTGTTGTTGGCAACGCCAGCAAAGCGTTTACCATTTTATGGTCTCATTTCAGGCTGTATTTGCCGGCACACCTTGAAGCCGCACCAAACAGAGGGCCAAGAACAGCTGCAAGGTGGGACTACGCCTTTGCGAACTGAAGGAGCTTGTCGCTTGTGAAACACGTGCTTTCATTTAAAAACTCGTAAATATTTTGCCATAGCTTAAGCTGAAGGTCTAAAATTTCAACAAGACATGAAAATATGATTCATGAGGAGTTTACAAAAAATTGTCTATAATTCTTGCATGTGTGAGGATCAAATTTTAAAGCTGAATGAGAATGTTATACAAGGATATTTTAGCAGTACCCACAACCTTAGTGTTAATTCAATAAGATAAGTTGTATAAACTTTAAAATTTTAAGGATATGTATCACACTTAAATATCTAGTACTTTAATATATGACAAATGGTTAAATTAGAACATATTATTCATTATGCAATCAACTTATCAAATAACATTTTGTTTCACAAAGCTTTGGTCAATGCTTTTACAAACAATTAGGAAATAAACGACAACTGTGCAGGCCAATTTAAATTTCATTCAGCTTTAATCGACTGAATGGGCGACATCACATAATGGACCAACCCTAATGGAGCATTGAATGCGAATTAATTTCCAGTTCCGAGAATTTAACAATTCTGACAGTCACATACATATCGCATTCAGCTGTTTGCGCCCAAATGCGCAAAACTTTAACAATAAATCAGAAAATTTGTTACACATTACACAAGCAGGCAGAAAGTTTTTGCCACGCCAAATAGAAATTTGTTTACAATGCTGTTCTAGGCAGCTGCTTCAACTGCATCTTGGACTTGCTTTTCGGGCTCATATCACGAGCCCAAGATAGGCAGACAGACGGACAGAACTACTTTGTTTTTTGGGGAGCCTTAGGCGCCTGATTGTTTAGACAGACTTCATTCCTTATCATAATGACATGCTCCTTGAAGTATACCCTGTAAAATGAGTCATGTAATACTTATTTCATGCATGCTCGACGTAGCTTCTTCTTCCACGGTATCAACAACGATTCAAGCATTTGCTGAAGTTTATTGCCAGCTTAGGTCACAACATGTTGTACTTAGCCGAAAATAAAAACTCAACATATTCTCGACTCGCTCTAGTGGGGTGTTTCCTATCCATTTTCAGCTTGAAGACTGCTAAAACGTGTGCAAAGTGTTCGTTTAATCAATTATTAAATTGTTTGTTCGTACAAATTTGTCATGCACACACACTCGCAACATTACACTCAACTGCACACGGAACCAGCGGGTCTGGCAAGGGGCGTCTGGCAAGGAGGTACTCGGAACGGTTTTCTGTCTGTGGAACACTGTTGTCCGGGTAGTCGGGAAGGCAACACAGCAATAAGTACTGAGCCAATGAATACATTCAGAGCGTTCAGCTAGAACAAAAACAAGTTCTTTTTAGCAGCAAATGCTGCTGAAAGCATCTCCTGCAAGTACAGTGGAACAATATTATACAAATTTACTTTAAATTTAATGTAAAACAAAAAACAAATAAATAAAAATACATAAATATATCTTTCAATATTATTTAATCGATCTTTCATCAACTTGAAACTATTTTCAAGAGAATTTTCAAATTATTTACAATTTATTTTGCCGGTTGAAATAAATTTAATTTATTACTATTTAATGTGAAACGCCTTAAGCTCTCTTCTCTTTCTTCTTCTAACAGTACTGCAGTACAGTGGAAATAATCTGTGCGTACATTGGTTCTATATTTGGAGGTAATACGTCCATCGTGGACAGCCATTAGCTGCCAGGCTTAAACTGGACGGTCGCTGCTGGGGCAATCAAAGGCCGTGACGAATGAACTTTAACGATTATGGCGATAAAGAGATTTATCGATGAACAAATCAACTGAAACAATACACTCACGCGCGCACACTCACACTCATTCACATAGACACACACACACACCCATCCACACTGATGCCCACGCACAAGAGACTCGTGTTGCTCTGCCATCCTTCCGGTCGCTTCGTGTGCCTAAGAGTCCTTGAGCAGATTGACGGCTTGGTGGCTCGCCAACACCAACCAACCAACCTCCCCTAACTAACTTCAATCCGCCTCTCCCACGCTTGGCAATGCATTCGCGTGTGTTTTATTGAGCACTTCATTGCGCTCACTTATGAGACGATTAAAATCGATTTGAGCCATTCAAAGCATAAATCAGTTGCAAAGCCAAAAGCGAGGCAATCTTACAATGTAGCTCTCTATCTGTTAGTCCTCTCTCTCACTCTCTTTCTCCATCATTCTGTATCTTTAGCTGTATCTGTATCTGAAGGTCAGCGGGCCATAAATGCGCGTGATGGATGGCCAAGTGGCAAATATATATTTAGTTACTCCCGCTGCTGTTCCGTCCGCTCCGTTGGCAACATATTCAAATTACATTTTGAATAGTACCCGGAACCCATTCATCATTAATGCTGATGAATCCCCACTGCTTTATCCTAGAGATGTTGCAATTTATTGTTGACAGTGCGAGTAGTACAAACGACAAACACTTGTCCTCCTCTCTTTGGCGCTGAAATCGCTTTTACGGAAAATATTATATTTATTTTTATTGGTGCAAAAACTGTTTATTGATTTACAACACTCGAGCAGAAAAAAAAACGAATAACATAAACTGCACAAATGTTGCAATCGCACGACCTGTCACTCGTATTCAGTTGCACAGACACAGGTCTAAGGACAAAGCATCCTCTCGTCCGCTGGAGTGAAATGTTTACCTTTATAACAATAAATATTTGAAATGCGGTTTCTATTTTTCACGCTATTCAGCACCATTCAAATACTATGATGCTACTAAAAATTATGTTAAAATATGACTGAAAAGCAAAATGGGTTTTATATGAAACACTCGAGTATTCAACTGAGGTTTGTGTTAAATTGCATTGTGATTTGGTGCAACTAAAAAAGCCATTATAAAAAGTAATATTGTATATACAATTATATGCTAGTATTATCTCTAAGTGACAGACTCAAACGTTTTAGCGCTTCAAATGTTTAACTTTTCCACAATTAAGCTACTTTACTGTGGGCTCTATAAATGATCAATATACAATAGTTTTCAATGGTGTATCCTTTTGGTACATATGTACATACGAACTATGCAGTAGTAGTAGTATCAGAAATTGGAGTTCTTCTTGTAATTCTTCATTTGATTTTAAAGATACTATACCAAAGCCATATACATTTTGGTGATACCTATGTATATTCAAACTTATTTGGAATTTTCAATCCGATATAATTCAAGACACTGAAATATGTATATTTCATGACAGCCATGAGAATTCACATGAAATAAGTTTTGCAAAAACTATTATAAATATATTAACATATTAAATTCTGCTTTAAACTTCAGCTTGCAGAAGTTAACCTTTCTTTCGTATTCAGTTCTATTTTAGAAAACAATTTGCAAGACTTGAATCCACAGTTGAGAAACAATTTCATGGTGTTTATTCGATTCGCATGGCTGGCATAATGAAATTATTATTATTCTCGAGTCCTTCGGACTGTGTCGTGTCCTTCGCCTGTTGCATGACTCCCTTTAAAAGTGTTGTGGGAATGGGTTGGAAGATGCTTCAAACCCCAGTAAATGGGTCGCACTTAAGGCGTAAATATTCATATGAACTAATCGGTTTATGGGTGCTGAAATCGTTTGCATTGCCGCTTGGCACGACTTCTGGTCATGAACTTACCCCCCATCCCCCATCACCATCTCGTCCCCCCCCATTGCATTTTCTTTTGACTGGCCATTTGTGACGTTTGTAGCTAGAGCTGCACTGGTGGCATATGGTAATTTGCATGGAACATGGCTAAAACCGAAACGGAAGCATGTTCCAGCGGAAGCAGGACGAACGCGACGCGACAACGAAACTGTGTCATTTCAAGGGGTGTGGGGTGTAGCTCCAACGTAATATCCATATGCAAATGGCGCATTTTCACAACCGCCCCCCGCCAATTTGTTACAGCATACATTCCACAAACACGCACACACACACACATATACAAGTACACACACACACACACACTCGACACACTTATGAAGCTTGTAGTTGCATCTTTATGGCGACTCCTTTTTCAACTTATTAACATGTTCGTTTCAATTAACCGCAATTATGCAAATTACCGCTGAATGTGTTTTTGAGCCCTGAGTCTAGCTTGTAAATTTCATGCTACAGAGTTAAGTTTAACATGCAACAGCATGTTGTGAGCGTGCATCTGCATGTACGTGTGCGCAAGTGTGAGAGCGTGTTTCAAGCACATTAGATGTGCATTTCGGGATAATCAGCCAAATCACAGACGGATACAGAGAAGCTTACACACATCCATGTTACGTCTGGGTGTGGATATATATGGTACATATGGATATGCATGCATAGAGATAGACAGTGTTGTCAACCAACAACTCTTGCAATCAAAGGTTTGCGGGTTCAGAAACATCTACAACAAACTGATTCAAGCGGATAAAACTCAAGTAACATTTTCTTGTCATCATTCTTGGCACTTAAGAAGGATTTTAGATGTGTAGGAGCATTGACCGAATTGCAGAAAACGAATGTTTTATCCAGGGTCGTAGCGACAGATTTACGGGCCCTTCTGCAAAACTTCTGGGGCCTCATACTTTAATTACTTTACTTAATGAATATATATGTACATATGTACGTGTTTAATAAAGGAATTGAATTTTCCAAATATATCCTCTTTAACAACCTTTTTATATCTGGTAACCTGGAGCGCCTGGCAGTTGAGCATGCACAACCTGCACACACCTAACTGCAGGCCTGGTTTTATCAGCAGGGGCCCGTCTTCAGCCTAAGTTAATGTTGAAAAACTATCAAAAATATTTAATTTATTTGCTTCAATTTGACGAAAGTATTAATGCACGATTTTTCCTAATATCAAATGTTAAATGTTTTTAATTTCAATTTCCGTCGCTTTGTGTCATCTTGAACGACAAATTGAAATTGATAGCAGGCACATAGATCAACTCGCCTGACATGACAATCCCTCTCTGAAAGTTGTGCCATTGTTGTTGTGCTACGCTGAGATATACAAAGAAGTAAAGGACAATGGACGAAGACCACGACGTGGGCAGAGCAAGGAGATTAGCACTGTCGTAGGGAGGGGGACTGGAGTCGGAGTATTGATTTTCTCTAAGAGCTTTTATTTGCGAGCAGATGCTGCGGTTATTTATCAAATTTTCGGAGCACTTGTAATACAATTGAAGTGGTGGGCGTACTAGGTTAATGCCTAATGAAAGAGAGAGAGACTCAACTCCAGACGGAGCAAATGAGGCTTTTGTATTGGTTATATTATGACAATATTCGACTAGGCAGAGACTGCCAGCCTGCTGAAGGCAAAAACAATGATAAATTAATTAACATTCCCAACTTCTCGAGACTTGAGGGCAAACACGTAACAGCAGCGCCCAGCGAGACGTGCACAGTGAGAGAGTGTGTTGTTGGTTGGCTAATTAAATAAAGCGGGCAAAACAGGAAAGTGAGTTGAATCCATAAGTCGTAGGGTGTACTGCGTAAGAGATTCGGGTTTGTAGGCATTTTAATTAACATATTTAAAGGCGCAATTGTGAACTGACCTAGCCAGTTGGAAAGCCAGCCATTGTTAGCCAGGTCTATGGAGTGTCGCCTTTTCCCGTTAACGTTCATCAGCAGCCAGTGCAGCCTTATCAGAAACCGATGCTAAGAACAATGGCAACCCAATAGCAATTTGGCTAAACAATGCTGCGAAGCATGGTGTTTGTGTGCGTTTGGCGGTTTCAAATTGCCCTGATTAGCGCAGTTCCTGGATAAGGAGACTTCCAGCAATACAGGAACTTCAATTCACGCCTCCAATTTAAAGTTTCGCCTTACTGTGTGCGCTTATCGGTCTTCGCTCATCACGCGAACGTGGTGATTGGCGTGAGAACAGAGAGAGATGGAGAAACAGAGGGAGAGAGAGAGAGAGGGAGAACGAGAGAGGTGACCGTGTTTGCGTAGCCGATAGGCGTCCATTAGGCCAACAATCATTGACATGCGGGCGCTTTCGGCACGTCTATCAAACTGTCAGAACGTTTATCACTGGGCCATCATCCGATTTGAGCTATTGGCTACACTGAGATACCATCTCACTCCCTTGCACGCACGCACTCACACACGTAGCAGGGATAATTTATGCAACAACAACAACAACAACAACAGAAACATCGACTGGCTCATCACTCATCAGAGGCACAATGGACGTCAATTGTGAATCGGTTTTTCATCGATTCCTGATTGGTTGGCGGACAAGGCAAATGGGAGAACCTTACGAGCGAAACCCACTTTAACTTATTCTCTGACGACTTTGTTCTGCATTATAATTAGCTGACTTACTAACTAGCTAAGGTCAAGTGAAGGGAAAGAGCCTCAGAGCAGCATTAGGTGCTGAAATAAAATGTATAACGCAACTTAAACTTCAACTTTAAAAAGTATCTTCAATTCATTTTTGTATCTCTATTTCTTCTTTCTTTTCTATGACAAAGTGTGACGCAGCATAGAGCATGCTCCCATTACTTGCATACTCTGTCTTATCCCAGAGCCCGCAAAAATAATCTCAATTATTCTTACCTGCGAGCGCTTTCAACACATTCCAAAGAGGGAAATATTTGCACAACCCCAAAGCGAACTGAATAAGTTAGAGACCGCGCTAGCTGAGTGCAGAAAATGGAATAGTGCAGTTCACTCTAATGGACTATAGCTGCATATATATATATTATATATATAGTATATCGTTGCAAGTTGAGCAACTGGTGAATTGACCCAGAATGAATTCAATTACCGGAAAATAGTGTTCATTATAATAATCGCTTGTCATATGCATCTTCTGTCTACAGTTAATTGCATTAATTAACCTGTAATTAATCGTAATTGCAACCAGATTCTTTTTATTTGTACCTTACAAATAAAGAATATTGCAGCTAATGTGGGGAGATTTTAATTTTATTTGATAGTATAGTATTATTATAAGTAAATAATAATTATGTTCTGCATTGATTGATTTGATTTGTCTCTTTGTAAGACAGGGTATCTTCCAGTTGAATAGTTATTATATTATATAATAAAAAATATAAAATTCCATATATATCTGAATGAATGTCAGAAGAATTTCAATTGAATGTTTTTAGCTGACATGAAATGAGCAGTGAAGCTCCGCTTGCATATTATAACATATTGACACAGTCTTTACATAATAAAGAAAGAAAGAATTAATATGCAATTGAATTTGATAGATATAAGAAAGATAGGTGAGATATATCTTAAGGATTACATTCACACTGTGACTGCTGCGAAAAACCAGAGACTAAAATTGTTAACATTCAAGTTTCTTTATATGGTCAATATCAGAGAGCTCAAAAAACAAGAATCAGAATCTATAGCAAAAGCATATCTTCAAGTGGCGCTAACAGGGTATTCATACAGACATACATATGTATCTACTACTATACAAATAATACAATGTGTATATGTATTTTTATAAATTGGTATAAAAATAAAATTATGCGGCAACTAAGAAGGCATTTGCATAAAAAAACGGCACTTTCGAGTGCCTCCTTGTGCCTTTTCGGTCGTCGCTGTAGCATTGCAACCCGGACGGGCGGGCAAACAAGTTTAATGGCAACTGGAACGGGATGCTAGGTTCGCTGCAAGTTCAGACTTGCAGCTGCAGCCTTGTTGTCCTTTTGGGTCCTTTTTGTTTGCAGTAGGAAGTGATATAATTTTCCTGCGTACTGCCAGTTTCTTCTTGTGCTTCTTCTTCGGCCTCTGCTTCTTCTTGGCAGCGAGCAATACACTCTCGTATCCGTATATTGCACATTGTGCTAGTAAGTAGTATGTGCTGTGGTTATGCGACAGCTCGAGGGGCTGCAGCGAGGGTAGAGACGGAGGCATCTTGCCTGTAGAAAGTAACTCAACTTATTTTGCATATCTTAAAAAATAGAACATACGCATTTTGCAACTGAAACCACAACAATGACAATTGCGACTACGACGGAGACAGCGACGGCAGCGACGGCAACGACGACGTCAGCAGAGGCTATTATATAAAAATAACAGTCTCGAGCGGGCCCCATTATCGTAAGAACAGCAGCTGCTGCAGCCACAACGAAGGCCACAATAAAGTTTGACTGCGCGAAAGTTATTGCAGTTATCCGGCCACAGAATTGCGGAACTGCAAAATATATATTCAAATTTCAGCATGACATCTCCCCCGACGAGTGTACGATTTTGTGTGTTCCGAGTGTCGAGGTACACTCTAGCTCAGCAGACCGCGGGTGGGCACCGTTGAAATTGGGGACAGCATTTGCTGGCTGGCAGCAAAGGTGAGTGTAAGGCCGCTGAACCCATGCCGACATAGGTACTGCTGGGGGAGCTGCAAACTACAATTATGGGTTTAGAAATTCCAATGCAAATATTTTAATAAACTTAGAAGTTTGCGTTGCTATGTGAATATCCCGGAGGAACCAAAGCAGCTTAAAGAGTTCTTTCAGGTAATATGAGTAAAGTTATCTGAAAATGTTTTTAATAATTTTCGAAATGAATTGAATCACATGAAGTACATAAAAGGTTTTCTTCATATTCCTAATATATCGTATGCACGTCAGCAGCTACTTCACATCAATGGCTTCACGTTTCGATGTTCGCAAAACTCTGAAGCTTTTCCATCTTAAATAGCCGAGAGCCAAAAACATTTTGTTGATAGCTTAAAGCCAATTTGCATAGTTACTTCTCTGCGTACTCTTATTTAACGGGAATTGCAGCCAACAACTGCTATGGCAATCCAGACAATTTGTAATCTAAGGACGTATGGAGGGAATGACAGACGGATGGTCTGGTAAAATGAAAACGAAAATGAAAAAGATTTTTGCATTACTTTTGTTTTAATATTGTAGCAAATGGTTGAAGGCAGCTTGGCATATGTGCGAAAATTTTATATGAGCTCCCCAGTGCAGACACACACACACCCAGGCACTCTCTCTCTCTCTCTCTCTGTCTCGCACACACATATGGGTGCACATAAAAATATTCTATTGTTTTTGTGAAAAACGGGACAGCAACCACATGGGCAACAAGCATGTGTGAGGCGGTTGCGTTCCCTTACGCACACAATCAGCATTTTGTGCTGTGTTTGACTGTGCGTGCTTGAGTGTGTGTTAACTGTGCCGTGCGTATGTGTATGTAGGAATGTGTCTGTTGTGTTTGAGTGTCAGTGTGTGTGTGCTCGTCGTTTCCCCTACGGCCGTCGCGCCACGTCAGACAAGGCCAAAGCCAAAGCGTGCCGCTACATTTTCAACCAAAACAATTTCAAATTATGTTTGGAAAACAACAGCAACACCAACAAATACACAACCACTCCCACGCACATACACACACACACAGAGAAACACCCATACACACACATACTTACAGCGCTGCGATAAAAAGTTTGTGATTTTGCAGAGCAATAAAATAACTGTGCTGAAAGCAAGTACACACATAGTTGATGCTTTTATTAAAACGTTTTACACAGCTCGTATAAACATTTTTTTAACTTTCGCCACTTAACATGCTCTCAATTTAGCTACCCTGTAATGGGTCAAAGGAAACCTGCTGCCTTCACAAATACCTATCCAATTATAATTGTTAATAATCCTAATTATGCTGAAGTGGGTAGTTCTGTACGCATACCTGGATTGTTAGCTCTACGCGATTGTGCAGCTTAAAGGCTTGGGTAGTTCAAAGTAAGCCTATATTGAGCATACATACATATGTAATATAAATATATGTACGTATATTCTAATTATGTCAACAAAAACTACAAAAAGTCGAAGATGTTTTGTATGCGTGCACATATCAGGCACGATGCAAACACATTCTACAAGCCGATTACTTTCATAAATATTAGGTTGGTCCTGAGTTTGATAATTTGCGTAAGTTTTATAGTATTCATGAAGTATCAATAGTGAATTTTATAAAGCTTACATGATAGGCATAGGACTGTTTCGCCTTATGCAGTCAAGGGGATAATCTGCAACATATAAGCATGTATATCATAGTTGTATATTCCCAGGTGTATTATTCACCTTCACCAAAAATAAAGCTTGAACGGATGAGTTAAGGACAAAGAAAAACTCGTTCATTTATTTCAGTCGCAAAGGATTGCGACAAACACTTGCTGCAATACGTTTTAGAAATAATTTCACAATTGACTGGATGGTTTAGTCAGTTGGTAAATGGGTCAGCAGAAAGCAATTGTGAATGGAAATTGAGACCCCAGTGAAAATAGAAAACAATAAATAGAAATATATTTTTGTGAATCGATGTGGAAATAATGCTTTGTGCTATTTTAAGTATACTTCTGACTATGCCTATGTCCGGGATAAAGGGACGGGGAAATCAGGAATCAATCTGTTGATGGAATGCTTTTAAAAATATTAGAATAATAAGAGTAATGCTTTCAGCGTTATCAGTGGCTTCTGTTGGGGACTGGGGAGTGTGCATATGAATTCGCTGAAATGCGATTGTGAATGGTCATAAAGTAAAACGTTGACAGTTATGACTAGTTGATTGTTTGCCCAATTGATGCATATTTGAATGGATTGCACATTACTCTTTTATCTCTGATCCAATTGAAATTGAATTTCATTGGATTTTAATTTCAACGCAGATTATTACGAATTTACCGGAATTAAAACGTAACACAATTTAATGAAATTTTCGCACAATTTTACGCGAAAACACATCGGAAATTTGTAGTCGAAATTCTGGTTTGAATTTGAATAATTTATGATTTTTGTTAAATTGGTTTTAAGTGTCGGAATATGTTGATAGAACTACGTACCTGTATATATAGTTTACGTAAATTAAAGTGCTACAGGAAGTAGATAAATCAAAGAGACGCTGCCACAAAGTAAAATAATTAAGTTCATTATTTATAAAATATGTATTTAATTATTATACAGCAAACCTACTTTTAGCCAAGGAAATGTGTTTTTTGTTGCCCAAAACGAATGTTAGCCGATGCGAATGATATCGTTACTGTACCTGTAGATGTCATATCAAATAGATTAAAAACATATCCTTCATATCAAAGGAATTCCGACGAATATGTCAACATCAGCGTATAAATTACAGCCAAAAGCAATTAAAGCTATATTCAAGGATATGTATGGTAAGTATGATTCTGTATATATAGACACAAGTAGGCACACAAGCGCTGCTGTGTTTCACTGTGTATGTGTGTATTCGTATATAAGCAAACACTTCCAGGTACTCATGCATGAGAAGATGATGCGAATTGTGTTATTTGCTCGTCAAGCGAATTTGTTGGCCACAAAAAAGCTAAAGGCCTTAAACATTAAGGAACAAGAACAAGTTGTTCTTGTTCGTACATACAAAATACACAATTCCCTGTAGAAAATCATATGCACACTATCAACTAACGAAAGTTAAGTTTAAGCTACAGTAGCTTTTGTGTTTGTTATTCGAATCTGCTGTTAACAGTTGAAATAAGTCTCGAGTGGACTCAAAACGACTCTTCATGGGTTCGATACAACCCTGGCTCTTTGCTTTGTGCAGAAGTGTAAAATGATTCGTTTAGTTCCCGAATCCCACAGCAACGCGGCATATAAAGTGTGTCACTGGCACATTTACGAGCCGAGAGTGTAAGGGAAAGTTTTGGGGCAAACAAATTTAATTCATATTTGTTGTTGGTCAGCAAATTGTTTGGGGGGAGGGGACATTTTGCGCATTGCATGATGCAGCATGGAGCATGCTCCATGCAGCTTGCAGCATGAAGCATTAAGGGCGAGGCGTGGATCATGCGGCATGCCGTATGCAACACGCAGCACAACGCCTCGACGGGGAAGCTCTGCATGAAATTGCAAAAATTAAATATCTATTTGTGTGAGGCCAATGGGAATTTGTACGGTTGATCTGACTGAGAGTGGGTGAGGAGAGGCAGGGTAGGGCAGGGGGAGCGGGGCAAACTCGAGCACTTTGGTGTTTGTCGTTTTTCGTTTGCCAATCCCAGGGCTGCACTTTGGGAATTTTTGCAAATTTATGCTTGTTTGTTTGCAGTTATTATTTTGGCCAGATTTCGGGCGCATCCTTTTTTATATTTGGCGCAATCAGAAAAGTTTGCTTTTAATTAAAACATATTTTACAGCGCTCTTTTGTTCGCCCCACGGCCATCAAATTGAAAATGTAAATGCGAAGAAAAACGAAAGGGAAAACCTAATAAAAAAAAGTAAAATACCACCAGGATAAACCCCTGTGAAATGGCCATTCATCCGTCAACAACTATTCGCGCTTTGAAGCCTTTGCTTTTCTCTCTTGTTTCCACTGCTTTTTTCTCCATAAACTTTTCGTTTTATTAATTAACATTCAATTAGTCAAACTGAATGTGCTCTCGGCTCAGCTCAGTCGAGTGCCGTTTGAGCTATTCATAATTAAATGAATCAAGTGCAGCTCATTCACTTGTGCAGCAGCATTTTTCAGTTCGCCCTTTTTTTTTTGCACTCTTTGCTGATTCAAGTGCGAAGGACAGTTACGTTCATTTAGTCCCCTATAGAGGTCGAAAAGCAAATGTAAAACAATCCTTGTTAATTTTTATTTCCATTCCTAGTTTAATTAATCATATTTCGGTCCCTACTAAATTGAATCGAAGTTCTGCCGGGATGTGGTAATCTGCTGCTTTCTCTCTTTCTTTCCTGTTTCGCCTCTTCTTTATTTAACACACTTTTCATTCTTTTTGACTTTCTTTGTGCCGTTGAAAAGTTTCCTAATGGGTTTTCAAGCGACTTTCACGGCATATGTAACTTTTTTAAGTACCATACATATTAATTCCTTTTTTTGTAAGTACTAAATTATGTTTTGAGTTCTTTCCATTAACAAGGGAACTGCAGAAAAGCCAAACTTACCACGTACCTGAATCTTCTATTTCCTGAAATCAGGAACATTTTACTTAAGTTTGCAAACTATATTTTATATGTGTGTATTTGATCACAAAAACTTCCTAGTCTGCCTGTTATTTTATGTGCAAGCAAAGAAATCAGAATTTATACTAAAAAGTTGTATATCCAAATTCGGAATAAAGATTTACGTATATATTTTATGCCATAATGTGTTTGCATATTCATCGCAAACCGATTTTGTCCTCAATTGTTCGACTTTAAATGGTAGAAACACCATACTTCAGGTCCGTAGCTAGGCGTGTGGAGGGTATGGGCCCAAATATAGATTTCTTAAAAACAAGTGATGATTTTGCCAACATTAAATCGAGAACTAGGTACGATGTACAATAATAAGTAGGTTTTTTCATTTTGTGAAATGTTTTATGAACGATTTCAAAGCAAGGCAATTACTATACACTAGTGTACTAAGGGCCCCCAAGAAGTCTTGCACGAAGGCCCGCCCAAACGTCGCTACGGCCCTGCCATACTTGGCAATGAAGTGTCACTACTATACAGTGAATATCTTTTTGTGTATAAATCATACTTATTCTTAATTATGAACCTAGGCTAATATGTTTTTATTAGGCAAACGCATGGTAAATTATAATATTCAGTTATTTTCTCAATTGAAAACTAATCGATTAACAGTCAAAATATTTCGCAGAAGAGATTTCTTACTAGTTTAAATTAGTGATTTCAGTATCTTAAAGATAAATTCCGTAGACAAGTTCCTGTTTGAGCTGGTATTTTTGAGCTCTACACTCGTTTTTTGCTGACAACTGAATTAAAAGTCATATTCCAAGTTGGATAACTCGTGTCGTCTTCTTCAAACATTCTGCTTCTGAAACAAGGTGTATTCAAAGTTAGTTTTCAACGCAAATGAAATGTCACAGGCAAATGCGATTCGAGCACTTGTGTGCTGAAGCTTTTGCTTCTATCCATTTTCTATATTCTTCGGAACTTTGCTTATGCGAAGCTTTGCCGTAAACTTGGCAACCCAATCGATGTTTGTCGTGGCAAAGGAGTACGTGAGTGCTACGAGTGCCCCATCACAACTTTCGACATTTCAACTAATGAAATTTTTTTCCCGAAACACGCACAAACACGCATACAAACGTGCATAAGCTTGTTTGTGTGTGCAAGTGTGTGTGTGTGTGTGTGTGGGTTTGCGTGTGGGTTTGCGAGGGTGTGGCTTCTGTTGACATCACGTCGTACTTGTTACAGGTGTCATTTCGATATTGGCAAATAACCTGGCAGTGCCTTCGTACACGCTCTACCAGTTGGACGAGGTCAACTGAGCGGGTGGATGGGTGACAAATTGTAACGGTAAAAGTAAATACGGTCACCTTAAAGGTGCAAGCTGCCAAGTCCCAGAAGGTCCGAGAAAAGCCATTTATAGCCACTCAACATGTAAAGTTGGTTGTAATCAAAGAGTGCATGTCCGGCGTATGTACAATAAATGCCGGCAGTCAGTGTGTCACAGTGTCATACAACTGTATCTACCTGTACGTATGACTGTGTGTGTGTGTGTGCGCAACCTTGTGTGTAATTCAAGTGTCAGTGGAAATAACAAGCTCGAAACGCGCTTACACTCACACACACACACACTCGTTCGGCATCCTACGAGCATAACACAACATTCATGAATGCCCACGCTCATTAATTCATTTAACACGGTATCCATTTTTGGACCTGCACCAGATATACAGTCGCCCATTGAATAAATGATAAAGTGGCAATTAAACATGTTATCAATTTGTGTAATTAAGCGGCCGCAATGCAGTTTAATACTCAAGTGCCCTCGGCGTGCAAATTTATGGCATAGGGCAAGAGTCAGATGCAGACCCAGATCGAACCCCATGCCAGACTGAGAGAGTTGCAGTTCGAGTTCTCTGCGCTTTCTTTTTGAATCAAAGCGAATGTATTCAAGCATCATTTGCTCGCCAAGTGAGTTCTTCTGCGGACGAGCTTTTATCTCACAGTTGCAGATATAAAGTCGACCCCACGAGGAAAGGAAGTGCGGCCAAGTGGCGAACAGTTAACACACAGCACAACATTCCACACACACTGACTGCACCCCCACACAGTCATACATACACACACACATACAGCTGCAGCCACACACACAAGCATACTTACACTGCCGCTGCTGGTCGGAATAACATTTCTCAGCTGAGCAAATTGAGTATTAAGTATTTTCGAATTTTCTACCAAAAACGGAAGTGGCTGGCTATGCCGGCGGAAGCGGAAGCACTCACATTACTCAGCTTAAGAGTATCCAAAGCCAGCTTCCACTACAACTACAGTCCGCTACAGCTGTTGCCATCGCTGGTCCTTGGTTGTGCCTCAACCTCATCCTCCTCCTCCGCAGTCCTCTGCCCTTTTCAATGTCGGTTCTTTAGCAGGTGATTTGCTTCCCTTGGCCACCTGCAAATGTTTTTTTTCCTTCCTCATCCTCCGACCGAGCATAGCAGATAAGGGATAAAAGATGCAGACCTGTATAAATATTTATTAGTGTATGTATGCGTGTGTGTGTGTGTGTATGATTGCCTGCAATAATATGTACACACAATGTATCTGTGCTTAATTCAAGTGCTCTACTTGCAACATTGCACAGTGGGAAAAAAGTCGATTATTTTGGCATTTTTACAATTTTAAAGTTGTTGCAAATTTAAAAAAAAAAAATTTTATAAATTAAACGACATTTTAAGCTACTCAAAAAAAATTTTTTATATTTTTACCGCCTTCAGCAACAGAGTTATTTTCGATAAAAGTTGATTAAATCGATGTAAGTTTTTACTGTAAACTAGTGTTTGAAAATCTCGTATTATTTTGAATGCGATTTTCTGACAAGCGGTAGCAAAAAAATGTATTACAAAATGCAAAATAACAATCAAGGTCAGTATTGTAAATTATTAACATAAAGTCCGTGGTAAATGTGCTTTATTGTCCAATAGTGCTATGTGTTGTTGATGTGTTTGTAGACATTAACTAAGTAAAGTATTTGTAAATTGAAGTGGCTGGAACTTTAGTTGAGTCAATTGAGACAAAAGTTAAAAATGAGGAGTTGTTAATTAAAATAATGTTAATCGCTATACTCCTTTTTTTTGCACATTTTTGCTCCTTTTTCCGAAAAACAACATGTTGCAGCTATGCACAAATTTTCTCATTCAATGTTGTTCGAATTTTGGAGAAACAACAATCGGGGAAGAAAGGCTCTTGACAATTTTATTTTGGAAACATAAATAGAAAGCGTGAAACAAAATGTATAACCAAGATAGACGATCGCACTCGCGAAAATGTAGCAGACTGGACACTATGACCGACGTATTTAACAGGTCAATGGATTCTTTTTGATCCTTTGCTGTCCACTCTAAACTTAAATAAAAAAAAAAAATAAAACTAATCTGCCAAATGAAGTCATAGCGCTTTTGGAAGCTCCAGATATCGCCACTTCAAATTAATTTATTGTTGATAATAATGCAGAAGACGAAGATTATGACATGGAAATTTTTGGATTAGGGACCATAGAACTGGAAAAAAACTATTGACGATTTAACATTATAATAAGTAAATTAATATATATACATAAAACGAACATACATGTAATTAACATTTTTATTACAGATATTTCAGGTGCTGATGACAGAAAAATCTTTAAAAACACTTTTTTTTTTTTAAATTATAAACTCACACTGAATAACTTATATATAACTAAAGTTTTTATTTTATCTTCGTAATTATAAAAGGAGATATGTATAACAAAAAAACCGAAATTCAGACTTATTGTTAGTAATACACCCCAAAAATTCAGAGTTTCTAGCTTTAAAGGTAGGTTGATGCGAAAGTTTTCCCACTGTGCATTGTGCAAATTTAAGAAAAACCAATAAAAATAGACTTTCTGCAAGGCCACAAATCAATCAATTCGAATGTGAGAAGCTTTTAAATGTTTAAATAACAAATACATATGTTTTTTTAGTTGTAAATTGAGAACGGGAAATCGGTTTAAATTTAATAAATATATAAAAACATTTATTTTATTAAATTACACTTTCCGTATTTACGCCTTTTATTGTGTATTTTGCCACTGAAGTTATGTAAAAGTTGTTGAAGGTTATTCCGGGTATATTAAGTTTGCATGAGGTAGTGTATATATTGCTGATTAAGGTATTGTATATATTGCATATTAAGTTACTGTACATAGGCTTTAGAAATCGAATTCTTGATGAGCATCAATTCTTTTTGTAACCATATAAACAGGACACATAAAATCTTGCATTAAACCTTTCTCACTTATATTTCAATTAAACCTTACTTATTATATATCCCGTCTCTTTCCATTTATAACACTTGGATATCTAACAGTAGTGACGACCCCAAAACAAAACAAAATAGTTAAGCTTTAAAATAAAACCTAAGCCACATCATACTGACTTTAATAGTTTTCTCGAATTTCACTTTTAAACTTTCATCTCTGGTTCTTCATCTCTTCAAGCAGACACTTACATATATATGTATGTGCTATATTGAGTTGCGTCGTACTGCAGTCTGACAATTACCATTAGTTAGAGCGATAAGCTTAGAGCTCTTTCTCAAACAGAATGCTTCACTCGGGCCACTTTCTTTACAGGGTCCTTGCCCCTCGATGTTGCTTGTTCTATTCTCCCCATCTCTTGCCACTGTTGTTTTTGTTGCCACTCTCATTTCTCAGTTTAAATCTCGACATTTTGGTTCGCAAATTAAAACGAATGGTATGCATTTTTTTCTTTCGTAGCTTCATTCACAATGTCGGGCACATCAAGTAGACTATTTACATAGAATGCGTTGACATTTTCATAGGGAAGGGAAACTTCAATTTTCATTGCTCCAAGAAAAATAGAAAAATGTATTTGTCTACAGAGCTATTTAATTAGCAGTGAAAGGTCATTTGCCAACGGGGTGTGACCCAAATTTGCGGTGACTACATGAAAATGCATCATCCGAGTGTCAACAAATAAGTTGTAATCGCGTCTGTTTAGGGGGGTCTCTTCGAAAGGGTGTGGGGTGGAGGGCTACTTAAGCTTCAACTCCTTCATCAGCCCAAACTCAAATAAATTGAGTGCAATTTGTTGCGTAAATCTGTAGAAAACCGAAAGCGTTACGAAACCCAATTAATTTTGGCACGCGGCAGGGCAAAAGGGTTGAGGGTAGGGGACAGGGGGTAGGGGTTAGGTGTGTGTGTGCTTCGTCTATTATAAAACTCGACATTTATAATAATATTACAGTTAGGATTATGAGCGGAAATTTGCTCTAATTAGACATGAGCTACGAGGCGAGAGAAAGGGAGAAAGACACAAGGAGGAGAAAGAGATAGAGATTGAGGGGAATGATTGTAGCAAAGCGAAGGGTACTCAGAGTGACCTCTTCTAGCGACCGCTTGTAATTATATTTACCGTTAATTCCCGCAGCTTAAACCCCATTTGAAGCGAAGGCTGCGCACAAAGCAGGCGAGCAAACAAGCGGCGGCAAAGCCAAACAGCAAAGTGATGCTAAGGATCCGCGCACAAAGAATGCGAGACGAGACGCGCACCGGGAGCGACACCGACACCGGCACCTTTCCGTCTAAATGTTACGCGATTGTCATTTGAATGGCATTCGATTACGCGTTCTGTTTGCCTTTAATTGCAACACTCATCCATTCTGCTTAGCACGGTTGCCGCGGGCTCGCTCTGTCCCCCCCTCCTCGCTACCTTTGGCCCGACACCAATAGAGCCCAGCGGGAATGAGTGCGCGAGCAAGTTCAAGAGCCGACACAGCAGCAAAGCGAGTACAAAGCACTCACTTGCCACGTGCACTCACAGTGCGAGTTCACACAGATTGGCTGCATTCGAGCAGAACTCCAATTTCGGATTCGATTTGATTCGAGCGCAAGAGACTCAAGGAATGAGAACAAATGGAGTCTATAGAATGCATGCAGGATAAGTAAATAGATTTTTAAGTTACATTTGCACACGAAGTGCTCGCGAAATTGCGCCAACTCATGCAAATAGTATACCCTAATGACAGGTGTGCAAGTATTTCGTTTCTTTGCAATTTATCAAGAAGATTTACAAAACTAACTGCACGTGTTGTGAGCAGAGTTACACAGGAATCTGTATGCCACATTTGGTATGTTTTACTTTTAAAATGGCACAATTAACTGTGTTCATACAAACAAATGGATAGAGAGACGTGGCTTAACCGACTCGACTTTTGATGCCGACCAAGAAAATATATATTAGTATTTATGTTTGTGTTTTTCCAAGCAATTTTTATTGCATGAAGGTTAGAATGATCAATTTTTATTTAGAAAAATGAAACCTTGACAAGTTTTAGGTTATCCCTATTGTAATTTCCCTTAATACGATTACCATTAATACTTACCCCTAATCAATCAATTGATGAAGCAGAAAGCATTTAACACATGGAATTTATTAGAAAATATGCTGAGAGCTCGCTGAGCTGCACGTAAAACGATATAATCCCAGATAATAGCCTCGGTCATGGAGACTTTCACGGCAATTTGATAGATTGCTCCACACATGATTATAATATGCCAAGGAATAGAGAAGAACCTATAAAATTTGCAGATTGAATTGTGAATAGATCATGAAAATTTCCAATGTTTATTGTTTATGTGTATGGGCTCCTCCCTCCCACTCAAGATGTAGTTGCTGTGCCAACCAAGTTGGGCTATAAACATGGGCAATTTATGAGGCAGTCGCATAATGCGAAATACTCAAATTAACAGCTGTGACTAGAGGTGGGGAAAGGAAGCAGAGACTAATGCGAGGATGGGACCACGACAGACAGTCACAACATGTGCTGCGCTTTAAGCGCACAATTCATGACCTTTGGCAGCACTCGTGGAGTGTGCCTCTAAATGCGACATAAAGTATATTTAGATTGTTTTGTGAGCCAAAAGTTGAGCATTTTTTTAAGGCCTTCGTTTCTTGGTACTCGAGCAGGCACTGGCACTGACACTGAAACCGAGTACTGGCATCACATTTGCATTTCAAATTTCAGTTTAACGGCACGACGCACGGTAACAGGATCAGGTGTGGCAGGAATCGACTGGAAATGCCACAAATGGTGTGTTAACACAACAAAGAGGTAATAACAATAGCAGCGCCCCCTCCCCCCCACTGTGAGTGAGTGCGCGGGTGTGGCTGGCATTGGCATGCTCCTTTCGTGAGGATCCGGCACCAGATCCACAGAATCTGCCATGGCTCCAATGCTCCCCCCGCATTTTGTAAACATTTTTATTTGTTTTTTTCGGTTTTCCACTCTCCGTAGTACCTTCCCTGCTGCCCGCCCACCCCCGTCCGCACTTGGAAGCTGTGTCAATACACGATAAATTGAACTGTGCAAGAATTTATGTTGGCACTTTGTGAGAGCGAAGCATTCCTTGCTACTCGGGGAACCTCTACCCCGCTGCCCCTTTAGTGAGCTGCCTGCTGTGCGTGGCCGGCGGCTGTGGCGGCGACTCAGGCCTCTCTCGATGTTGCCCTCTGGGGACTTAAAAGTTCAATAATATTTATTTATTTGTTACTTGCTCTTTGACAAAAGCACACAAGATTAGACCAGGCCGTATATCACGCCTCGCATATTGGGTCAGATTTAATGGTGTTGCGTAGTTTTATTATCACACAATGTGGCGGACACAATATCCCTATCCTTGTGGCACCAACAGCAACAACAACAACAACAACAATCAGACAACAACAACAAGAGCAGCCGCAACTAAGACGCACTAAATTAGCGCCGGAGTCAGCGCCGTGGCCCAACCAGCAGTCGGAGTTGGAGTCAATGGGCGACAAAGATTTCAAACGCTAAGTTAATTTAAGGCGCCAGCAATGGGTGCTCCTTTCCCCTGATTTAGAGCCGACAATTTGTACAGCACCCATTTGGCAGGAAACGTATGGGAAAATACTCTCGCTGGTCATCGATAAGGTACAAACGAACATCTCAGCCATTTCTCGTGCCATTCGTTGAGCCAACAATTGTTTAAGCAGCTTAATTACAGTAGAACTTATGTATGTGTAGATTAATCAAATGCTTGAATATTTGAATGAATTTCACTTGTTAGGTAACTTGATAGTTTCTGTATTTCGCATTCAAGTTAATTAACGTATTGCGGCATAACCTTTATTTAATATGCTAATTATACATATGCCCTTTTTATTATATTTGCATAAGACGTTGTATATTGATAGGCAAATTTGCATTTGTAGTCCGACAATATGAGGGTTTGTCAATATGTCAATAAATATGACAGCAAGCGCAGTGACTGGAAGTTGCCAGGGTCCCTTTGACAGGCATATGAAACCTAGTATTGTGTGTATTAACAAATGTCTGTTCGAATATGACAAACAAGTTTGACAAACAAAGCTGATGACAAAACCGAGAGTGCATTTAAAAGCTTTACAGGTATTGAAATATGCAGAAACATGGATTGCAATCAACCCTTATGTCTTTTAAATAAACCAGACAGTTTAAAACCAGTAAGAAAGCAACAGTCGCGCAAAACGCGACAGTGGGATACCCCTTCGACCTATGTTCCCGTGTAGTTTAGTTTGTTAAATTCATACACATATGCATATGCACATGCTTTACAATTATTCCCAACAGATGGCGCTCGCGCTTCGCACTCGCCCGCCTCCCTTGTTAGCTGACAGAAGCACTTGGTTTTATGCTCATACTTTCTTAAATAACTGTTGTGTTTATTGTCCGATCGGACTGAAATTTGGAGACTACGTAGATATTTCATTAAGCTTAGTATATGTTAAGTCAGAAAGTTGTATCTTTTATACAGCGCTTACAAATTGAGTTCAAAAAATTAAATTATTGATTTGTGGGGGCGGTGGGCGTGGCACCTTACATTTGAAATAAACTTGATCTGCTTATAGTACACAGGAGTCTTCCTGCCAAATTTGGTAACTCTAGCTTTTATAATAGCTGAGATCTGTGCGTTCACACAGACAGACAGACAGACAAACAGACAGACAGACAGACATGGCTCAATCGACTCGGCTTGTGATCCTGAGCAAGAATATATATACTTTATGGGGTCTCCCACGCCTCCTTCTGCCTGTTACATACATTTGCACAAAGTTAGTATACCCTTTTTTGACCATTTTCAATGGTCGAAGGGTATAAATACTGTAATATTGTTGAGCTTTCCTCTTTTTCTACTTTCCTGAATAACCAACTTCAAATTTCAAATAAATTATAACTGACATTAGGAATTACCTTACTTACTGAGCGAATCCTAAGTCTTTGCCGACATGCGCAGAGCGTTGCTGCCGGCAAACCGAAGGGGCATAACGGTATGTTCGTGTTTCGATTCCAGGCGAAACGAGAAGATACGAAACGAAATGGTACGAGACAAGCGGGGAAGTTGACCGAGTTGTGTGCTGCGGATGCTGCCGCTTGGCATTGGAACAGGCGGGATCAGGAGTCAGAGTCAAAGGCGCGGCGGGACTGTTAAGCCCGACAGACAGCAGCCAAATGGGATGGCACGAACTTCCTGCCTGTCGTTGTTGGTTGCGCGCGATTTAGTTGAAAATTTGCATCCTTTGCGAACGGACGTGACCCGCAAGGGAAGACTAAAAATAAAACAACAGTTAACCAAAAGCAACAACAACAGCAATAAACACAACACTGATACGAGGCATAACAAGCGGAAAACGTTGCGAATTCAAATCGTGCGCGTCTCACTACGTGTGCTAAGAAGGCAAGACGCGACACGACGCGAAGCGTTGCGACAGGCAAAGTCGCCAGTCTTTTGTTTATGTTTAAGAAGGGGGAACTACACAGCAACTACAGAGATATTTTAAGGAGCGACCACAAGACAAGAAGCGAGCTGAGGACGTGGAAGTGAAACCACTTGGTATGTGCTCCTAAGTGTCCTCCTAAGTGTCCTGTGGAGCTTCTTCTGTGTGCGTCGCGTGCGTCCTGGCTGAGTCAGCGTGTTGTGGGTTAGTTGACGGCAAATCACTTGCGAATATTGTTTGTTTTTGTAGTCCTGAAATGGATATTACAACGAGCCACCAATGTGAAAAACCAAACCCAACCCACGCAACTGACAGCTAAAGTCGAAGCCGAGTACCGCAGTAAAACGGGATTATTATGTTCGCCTGAAAACTTGAAAATACAAAATATAAATACACATATTTCTCCAGCATGGATTATGCTATAAAGTTGAACTCAAGTGTAAATATTTTCACACGTGTTAAATCTTTCTAATGCCACAATCCCATCGTCTACTTGCCCAATAGAGTGGAAAATTTAATGCGACAATGAAGAATAACGAGAATAAATAAAAATTCGAATAATTTATTATAATCAGACGCGATAAACGCTCGTGTGCAACTTTGGAGAACCCGCTAAACGGGAATTCGCGAGTGCGCGGCAAGAGTTCCCAAGTCTTTGTGCGAAACTTTGCCCATTACTCAGGGAAGAATAGTGTGCGCACGTTGGCCTGGCATATGGAAGATGTAGAGTGATGCAAGTTTTTTGAATTCCGAATTTATAATTGCCTGGTAATATGCAAATGTCTATGATTAATAGTCGCAGCATGTACTGAGGGAGTTCACAAAGTTTTTGATGCATTTATAATGAAGCAAGAGAGGGACAATCTACACTAATTGCGATCCCTCAGCAATAATATAAATATAAGAAAGTTTTATTGGTTGACACCGATTTTCGATCACATTTTGTGGGTTGTTTCTTTCCAAAGAGACTAATATACATATGTATACTTATGTATATATTTGCTTTGACTATAAACCCATAACTGTAAGTTGTGAAAAGTTGTGCTTGAACCGTAACTGGAACAAGGTGAGGCAATACGAGACGCAATGAAAACACGTGGTCATAAAATCAAGGAACGACACAAAAAAGTGCAAAACACATAAAAGCAAAGTTGCAATTTGGTGAAAGGCAACAAGGAGGAGAGTTGGACAGTCGGACAGCCGGACCGGCAGACAGCAGGAAGCTGGAGAGCAGTGAGAGCAAAACCCCGGTGAATTAATTCAATAAACCTATTTATCTGGCACTGCGATTGGCAAGCGAAACTGGGTCGGGGAGCGGCGACTGCAGCTGGGACCTGGGAATAGACACATTTCGCATAGAATGCGAAAAACTTTTTCAGCCAGACAGCAAGCAGAGGGTGCATTGCAATCAGATACAGCCAAGCAGAGGAGGAGGAGGAGAGGAGGACGGGGATCAGCAGCAGCACCACTTGGAGAAGATGCGACCGATGGTGCCGCAAACGAGTCCCCAATGGCGGCAGGCGACGGGCAATGAGCGCACAAAAGATGCTCTAAGTGTCATTGCTGCAAGGAACTGTGCCACGGGGACAACCAGAACAGCCCGCACAACAAACAGTGCGACTGCAGAATATAAGACAGCAGCAACAGCAACAACAACAACAATAAGGAGAAGAAGTAGCAGCAAGGAAGCCGCCGCTGGCCAAAAGCGGCGCCAATTTCTACGCACGGCCAAAACGATGACTTGGCAACGCATCTGCTTGGCAGCTCAGCTCCTTGCGCTCCTGCTGGCTGTTAACTTTGGGACAAGTAAGTACAGCCCGGGGCACATTCGTATGGACACGTATTCAGTGTGTACATTTATGCTATTCATACATATTTAATTTAATTTCACTTGGCGACGCCCGCACACTTCAGTTCTTTGATTATACCGTATCAGAATCTCATTTGTCTTGTGCGCGTCCTTGAACCTGTGCCTATTTACTACACATCTTATTTGTCAAAGATATTGTACTGTAATTTAATTAGTATATATATGTATTTCATTAGCTCCTTGCAGGCATAGAGCAGGATGTTTACTTCTGTCTTAAGTGGTCCTAGTTAACTTACATAACTCTAATCGCCTATGAAATTGTATTACCAAACGTCTGTCAGTCTTTCTTTGTGCACTCAACTATAAAAAGGTCAAAATCTCCAGTATAGGGTATAGATGTACTTAATTATTGTGAGCTATAGTACACCTACACCTCTATACGATAAATATATTAAATCTGTATTTCAATGATATCTTTTGTTTATAAAATATTTATATATTGATAATTCTATGTTATTAATTTTATAAATATATATTTATTTTCTTAGTTTTTCATTTCTTCTAAAAATACAGGGTATGATGTAGTCGCATATTCTTTAATCTTGACGACATTACGGCGCAATGGCTGTAGGGCAATTATAACTTCCACTCAATGAATTTACTTATTATGTTTGTTTTCCTTATCGCTTGAGTGCATTGGCACTGTGGTCAAAAATGTAATTTAAACGAGAAACCAAACTCAACTCAAAACAAGTAAATAACTCTTGTGTGTATTTTGCAAAACAAGCAGACATTTAAATCAATTTATATTTGTATCAACCATTGTACTAAATTACTGAGTTAAACGATTCATTTACTTAATTTGAATATGCAAAAGTTCAAATAAAGTTCGCCATGCCTTTGGCCCCACTGTGCGAGTGTCAAATATCGGATGCTGCGACCCTTCGGGCAGTCATGCAAAAGTCTAGCCCATTATCCTTGATAGGACGTTGCGTTTCGGTAATTTGGGACGCGTAAAACGCAGCTGAGACCGAAACGTAGCGTAAAATAATTTAATTAATTTTCCATGTGCAGACTTAACCCGATTAAGCCGCTTTGCACGTGCGTGTTATATTTTTATTGACAGGTAACCTTGCGAGGGCAACCACAGTTGCAATTAGCGTCGACCTCGAATGATAAATTAAAAATGAAAAACTTAACACCTCACCTCATTTATTATTTATAAGATTTTCTCGAGAGAATTCGCCCCACATGCGGATTGAGATAGTTAATGATCTTTTGCCGAAAACGGACGCCGAGTCAGACTAGCCTGGTTTTGCTGTCTGGAAGTAACCAGTCAACTGACCAATTAAGCTGGGTTATTGTATCCAGAATTCGGGAGTTTTCAAACAGTTGATCTTATCAAGTGGCAAATCAAAAAAGGCTAATTTCTTTCCTCAATTTCCTTTTAGTACTTTCTAATCGCAAATTAAATTAGAGCTCTTATGCACTGAACGATATTGTGTTTCAATGTAAAAAGCACCGATAAGCTATCAAGCGATGTATCGAAAACCTTTAATCACAGTTGCAATTCAACAAATCATTCATGGCTTGCGATGGGAATATTCATATATGTATATATAATTATAATGAAATAACAAACCAATGCAGAATACACACTGCAACATTGTTTGGCTGCAAAAAACCACGTACGCAGTTAACGATTTGCATATCGAAAAGTTTTCCATACAAGCCAACTAGTTCAATGGTTCACTTATTCAATCGAGCCGTTCAATTGAACTTGTTATAAACGAGCCCACGCAACTCTGCGGCTGATCCACTCAATCGCTTATTGTATTTCAACTAGCCAAAGAACATTTTACAGACGCCATTTAATTTATAAACAGATGTGCTCACATTTCAATAAACTCTCAAGAATTGCTTCTGTGTTAGTGGCGCCGTCGCCGCCGCACACTCGCACAGTTGTCGGGATCCACTTGGGCATAATTAACGAGCCACAGTTGTGAGTTCCTTAACCCGATAGCAAAACGGAGAAGGCACTTACAACTTCAGCTGCACTGGCCAGCAAGCAATATGCATGGAAAGGAAAATAAAACAATAACTTTATATTTCATGCTGGGCACACAGACAACTTGCAAGTGAAGAGCTCTGGAAAATTGCGCTGTAAACGTTAACGAAATTGAAAACTTGCCAAAAATGTTTAATAACACACAATTTCAGTGGCACGTAACACTTTGTAAAGCCGCAACGGGAATCGGGATTGCGGGGGGATGCAACACGGCACAGTGTAACGGGTACAAGGGGTAAGGTAATAGTATCTACAGAAATCCCGATGCGCTTTCATAAAAGTTTGAGTGCAGCTCGTTATGCCAAATAAGTGAAGTTTTGTATGCTGCTTTTGTATAAATTTTATAATATTGTATTACGGGATGTTCGGCGTAAAGAGTTTTGCACTGTGTGCACTCTGCTAATTTGGGGAATGTGCCAAAGTTTACAGCAAACCTTGTGCAGGTTGACGGCCGACGACCTGTGTGGTCCGCCGGCAAGGCCGGGCAATTCCTAAATGCATAGCAGCGTGATATACCCCTCCCCGCTCCCTGCCATTTCCCACCGCTTCTTTCCCTTTGGTAATCTGGAAAATCCTTTAATGCCTGCCCAAGTGGCTAAGGCAACACATGAAGCTGTTTTTGTTAGGTCATGCTTACCCTCCTAGGGCCAGAAGTGTTTGTTTACCTACATAAATTATGAATCCACAACAGGCAACAACAAGAACAACAACAACAGCAATCAGCCACATGTTCTGGGCCAGCGACATGGGCACATGTCGGTTGACCTCTGTCGCTGATGCTGTCGCCAGCCTGTGCCTGACGTTTACTTCCAGCGAGTGGCAAAAAATGCTCAGCTGAACTGAACCGAACTGAACCCAACACAACCGAACCGAACCGAATCAGAACGAAAACTGTGTGCACCGTGTAGAAGTGTTCAGGGGTTGTGCCACACACCCAATGCATCCGAGTAAGAAATATTTTGGTTTATGGTTCACAGTGGTGCAAAAATGGAACGAGAATGTTCAGAATGAAGAAATATGATAGTATGATAAATGGTTGGGATTCTTTCTGGCTCTTCCTCTGCACTATTTTTAATGCGTGAATAAGCCTTTTAAGATCCACTGCGACAGTTCTTCTTGTTCTTCAATTATATAACTTTTCTCAGGGATTTAAATTTATAAGACATAGCTAAATTTATTTTATTTATTAATGCTTCTATAGCAGTGTCACTCTTTAAACTTTAAAGCCATCCACTTGCAGACCAATCAAATAAAATAAGTATATAATTTATCAATTTTGAGAGACTAGTCATCTATATATTTAACACTTACCTACATATATTTTTTATTTACCTTGTACGTTGAAATGAAATTCAATTGCAACGTTCTGGTGCCACTGTCGACATTCTTCTACACAAACTAACAATTTTGTTTAGGGCACAAGTATCGCATTCTGGTCCATGCTGCTCTTTTGACTAAAATAAAAATGTGGACTTAAATTATTCAGAGGGTCAGCGCTGTCAGCGCAGCCGACGCTGCGAGCCACGAAGGACGTAAGAGAAGCAGACACACCCGCACAAACACACACACAGAACACACACAAGACACAAACACAACAAATAAAACACAGCAGAAAACAATGGCAAAATGACAACAACAAGTGTGGAATTAGTGGTTGGGGCGTGTAATTGTTGAAAAATAGGAGAAGTACCCACCAGATGACAAACTGCAGCCGACAAAAGTCAACGAGTCTTATGAGAGAAGCCTCCGCCCCCTCCCCTGCACGCGCCACTGCCCTGCAGCAATGCCGTGGCTGGTTCAAGTGTGAAAATGCTCGAAAAATAACTACCCAACCGCCAGTCTAATGGTCTACATATATCGGGTCACCGGTTCAGTTTTGGACAACGTTGAAATTTATGAAATATTCCCAGAGCACATGCCGGCTAAAAACGTAGGAGGACCACGGACGAACGGACGGACGGCGTCGGCGTTGGTTGGGTCGGTTGCTCGAATTTGCGCCTAAGCCCGATGAAAAATGTTTTGTTTTGGCGACGTTGGAACTTATTTATGAGCTGTGCCGACGGGCGGCTGAGTTTGTAGCAGCGCAGACAGCCAATGGGGGAGGGAGAAAGGTAGGGGAATGTTGCCATGTCGGAGCCCCAGTTCAAGTTGGTGTTGGTGTCGGTGTCGTCTGCCTGATGACGGGAGCGACGGTCAGTTCCTGGGTGGGTGGGTTAATATTTGGCTACCAGCCATAAAAGCAGAAAGATAAAAAGCATTGCGGAAAAGACCAAACAGATAATGTAATGTCCTCTAGATTCTGCATAATTATTTTCCTTGATTTATAATCGAGAGACCTCTTGGGAGTTGCCCTGTGAAATGATTGTGAATTCGTGCGCCAGTGCCAACTATAGATACAATATTTAAATATTTCCAAAGCAATCAAAGCCAAAATGCAAAATAGTATTCATAATTGACTTAATATTTTCATTAGGATTATTTCGCGATGCGTTGCTTGGTATCATTTCTTGCTCTGTGGATAGTTCCCACTTCTGGGAATACGTTCAGCGATTTCAATTTGCCTGTTTAAAATGTACTTTGATAAAATATTAACATAAACGTAGGCAGCCTAAAATAATATTTGAACTTGTGAATGCTGGATGGAGAAAGAGGTTTCTCTTACATGCTCTCGAATTTTATCGTAAAAATAAATATTTGTATACAGAATTATCACTTCAAGCTTTAAAAGAGCAGAACAAAATTTAGCTGACACATATCTGTGATACTAGTATAGAGATTCATCGGTTTTTGTTGGCCAAACCAATGATAAACGGTAGAGATAGAGAAGGGACGCACCACCATGTATGGCGAACATTAACAAGAAGTAGGTACTGAAGTGCGCGTACTGTGCGTATACGTAATGTGACGCTGGGCAATGCTCCAGTTTCAATTTATCCGGTCTGAAAGTGAAGCCAAAGGCGAGAAAATTTCATTTTTGCCACACGTACCACGACCGAACATGATGCCATAAAAATAAATTGAGGCAGCGCGCAAAGCGAAAAGCGAAAGTCTCTGGCGGGAACAAAGAACTCAAAGTGGGCGTGAATGAGAAACAGACAGACAGACAGACAGACAGAGAGAGATGGGCTTCAAACAGTAGGCGTCGAGCTGCGCCGAGTTGACTATTTGAGTTGTTTGGTTGCTATTGAATTTCGCAACCACCACCACCGCCCAGTCCCAGCTCCAGCCCTCCCCCTTTGCCAAAACTCTCGGCGTTATTTGCGCTGGAGTCTCGCATATATTTTAACTGTGACACCCAACATATGTTCCACTTTGAATGACTACAAGAAAATTGTTGAAGCAATTTTCACTAAACACAACATTCCAAACAGCAGCAACAGCAAGCGATGTCTATGGCCCCATTCTCCCCCCTTCCCCCTCTTGATACTTCCGTCTGCCACCACCCACACACACACAACACTCGAGCAAATGTATCTTTAATGCGCAGGCAGCATTTCGCATTTGCATAGCGTGTATGTAGATACGATACAATTTCTATATAATTTTACTGCCGCTCTTGGCAGCTTGCGAATATGTTTATTTATTATTTATTTATTTATTTGTATATTGCAAAAAAGACTCTCGTAATTGCTTATTGATCGATTTGGTAAATGTTTCCTATAACAGCACACAAAATATCGAAATATTTATGACAAATTCATGCACATCAAATGCGGCATCAAGTGTGATTCGAATCATTTAAGGCCATAGGTTAAGCACTTGAGCCAAAGTGCAAATTGATTTGAGGTTTTTTTCAATTCACTTTTTGTTATTTAAACTTTAAATTTAAGTGCTTACAGAATCAAGAGAAATCACTTATTAACAGCGCCCCAAGGAGCTTCATTAAGATATTCTTCGGCATCAACTTAAGAATTGTCAACAGGAAAATAGACGCACTGCTAAGCCAACTATCTCGACTTGAAGAGTGGCTTGGGATTGGGAATTGGACAAAGGACTGAGATTGGGATTTGCACTGGTTCTGCTTCAGTTTCAGTTTCTGCTTCTGGTTTTGGTTCTGGTAACGCCTTAAGCAATCTGCCAGCGCGTGTTTTATGCGCACTCCAGGCGCCCATAACCCAAAGTAGTCCCCGATGGAAAGTTTTGCTTTTATGTGTGTGTATTCCATGGTGTTCGCTTCGCGGTTGCTGCAGACCACAAACCACGAGGAGTATCCTGTCTGTCTATCTGTCTGTCTATCTGTGCGTGTGCGTGTGTGGGTGTATCTGTGTGGTTTTATGCGCTCTCTTTGTACATGACATCGCACATACACGTAGATATCAAATTCGGCCGTCTAGGTGGATTTTTTAATTATGCCATGGCCGCGATTTTGTCCTTCCAGCAGGCGTAACTTTTTATTGGAGATGTAATTACTTTTAGCCGCCCTCGGCTGCGCTAGATTACCGTGACGGCCACCGCTCATACTCATCTTCACTTTTTATAATTACATGAGTCTCTTCGCGGAAAAGCCCATAAAAGCTGCCGGCTGCTGCCTGCTGCCTTTGGCCTCTGCTTGATGGCACTTTTAATACTCCGCTAATGATGTAGTACGTGTAGCTGAACGTGGCCAAAGCGCGTCAAATGGCCAACAAAATGCCGCTAAGCATGAAACCATAATTAATCCATTGACCTTTAGTGGGTCGACGCATAGCGGATATGGATACGGACATGGTTAGTTCTCACCGTGATTTAGTGTTCGTAATTATGCTGCGTGAGCTAATGTGCAGACGTGGCCAGCAAAATGTTACCAATTGCATTTTCGTGTTGGTTGGGATGGTACTGGAATGCCTGCCTATTTATGGGCGCTGTAGTATCAATGCTTTGAAGATGTTCCACATATGACATACAACTCCATTGCCCTTTGCACAGTTATTTTGTTTAACTTTAAGCAATCTCAATATCAAACTTGTCTTTAAAGTAAAGGCTAAGATAGTCTAGTTTTACTCTTGATGAAGCACTTTCTTGTGCACATTTTTATTCGTGCAAGCTAATCCCAATCTCAATTTACCTTCCAAAAACCGACAAACCAAAATATTAACTAAAGGGCCAAAGAACAAGGTTCGAAACACAATATGGGCATGTTTGCTTTTATCTGTCTACACCTCAGGAAAGGAAGAAATGATATAAAAAGCAACATTGCAACTTTCAAGGCACAATGGGCCAAACTTAGTACTGGAATTTGATTATTTAGGCAAATATGAACTGTAAGCTGGCAATTAAATGATATATGTAAGTTCCTTATTATATATTAACTGTCATTTAATAATTTTGTGATTTGTTCCACTGTGCGCTGAGGCACTTGATGCTGTTATGTTGTCTGAACTGATATCTCGATTTACATGTGTATGCACATACATAACAGCCCCTTTTGTGTGTGTGTTTGCACCTGGATATGGGTGTGTGTGTGTGTGTGTGTGTGCGTGGGTGTGTTTGGTTTTTGTGCAACATTCCTAATTTGAGTAATTTTGGGCCTCGTTGGGAAGCATTACTATTCAGCTGGCGTTCTAGACGGGCGACCAAAACGGTTGTTCACTTTGGTAACAGACTTAAATTATGAACCTCCAATGCTGCTCACTCAAACAATCCTTCAAGTGGCTGTGGACGTGAACTTGGGCTGTGAATGTGAGAGTTGACATGGACGTGGGAGCAAAGCCACTTACCATGCCAACAACGGGCCAATTCAAGCGAAGGCCACAAGGCAGCAAAAACAATTTAAGTGTTATTGCACGTTTCGCTTACATGTCCTGGCAGCAGCAGCGCCTATTCAATGTCTAATCTTCCGTGCCGTAGTCTTCATCCCTCCTACTCCCCTGCCTCCTTCTCCTCTTCCTTTATACTTGTTATTGTTTGTGTGTTTTTGTTGGCCAACCAATTGTGCCCGTTGGGCGTCCGGGCATCCTTAGAATTGTAGACTGAGGTCGGCGAAATTTTGTCGCCAAGTGCAATAAGTATTAAGATCACACTACAAGTAAGTTCTACGAGTATCTGCAGCCCCCTCTCTCCCTAACTCACTGCCAGCATATGTGAGGAAAAGTAAACAAGTTCGTTTCTATTTTGTAGGCTGAAAATTAATCGGCTTAGAAGGCACTGCAAACAAAGCCACCTCCCCTTCCTAGTTTGTGATATAAAAACTCTTTGAGCGACTCGACTGTGGATAAATGAGTAAGCCCAGAAGCAGCTTATTGAGAGAAATCTCATTTTTAATTGAAAATCTAAGCCTTGAGCAACTAGTGCGATATGTCTACAGATCTGTATCTTGACACGAGTCACAAACATCGCACGAGGCTGTGCCTGCAGGTGGGTTAGTGCGACTTAAATTTACTATTGCGGTTCGCTTTCAATTTGCATTTTTAGGGCATTTCACATTCTGCAATCGAGTTTGGGATTTCACCTTTTCGCTGCTGTTGTTTGTTATCCCTCTCCCCAACAGAGACCCGAAACCTTATCGACACACCCAAATCACACGCATTCGCATTCACATTCGTCCATTCCTATGAAAATTTATGCGCTTTTTTCGCTATTTTTTGTTGGAAACTGTAAACTTGCTGCCTTTCGTTGTGTGCAAGAAAAGAGAAGAAAAAATTGAGAGAGAACGAAGGGGAGAGAGAGAGAGAGAGCGAGAAGAGGGGAGGTGGGAGAGGAGAGTGTGTACCGTAGCTACGTAGCGTGTGTCAGGTAGAAATTGTACCTAAATCAAGGCCTGACAAGAACGTGAAATGAAATAATTTAAAAATGCAAATTCTCTTTATCAAAGCGTTGAAATCTAACCGAAAACTCAGCAATCAGCTTAAGCCGCCCAAGGTTAGACAAGAGTAGAGACTCTGTGTGTGTGTGTGTGCTTTGGTAAGTTTGTTAGCCTTGTCTGGAGACGATAAATGGGATTGCCTTTTGGCCACAATATGGTTCATTTTTTTCGCCAGCAAGAGAACGAGATTTTACTACATTTAATTAAATTGCAACGATAAACGAAGAAAAGGAGGCAACTCAAACTGAAACTCTCCTGTTTAGTTATTGTATTTCCAGAAAAACCCTTTGAATTCTGAAATGGTCACTTATTGAATCTGAAGCTGATATGTCTTTAAACTTTGGGTTATTCGCCTTTATGCATAAATAAAGAATAACTGAGAAAAACTAGTGAAAAAACCATCAGAGAAAAGCGCATGTAACATGTTCTAGCAGTTGCGCATTGCCGCCCCCTCAATTTGCGGGGATTGTGCAAAGTTTGCACATGAATGACTTCCACACACTGAACACTTCACGCCCTCGTCATTTTTCTCCCCCTCCCTTTTTGCCGTGCAGCTTCTCTGCTGCCAGCAAATGCTGCCTATTGACCCTCGAGGCAGCGTGTTCTTTTTGAGGGTCGTGACAGAAACTTTGTGAGCGAAAAGTTTAGATGTATGGCAAACTAATCACTGGCAAAACTGTTACACACCCACACACATACACACACAGCTGCATTGAGTGGCTGGGAATGGAAAAAAAATATAGAAATTTACTGCCTGAAGTGATTAGCTTGTAATCTTTTAATATAGTTTGCTCAACTTGATGGCCTTTTTATTATTACTTCTCTGAATAGTTCGTGCAAAAGTTGTTTGTTTCCACAGATGTCACAATTAAAGCCGAGCAAGTCAAAGTTCGTCGGAATAGAGTGTGAGAAATGGAGATAATAACCAACTTGTGAAGCGAGAATTAAAGCTGAATACACTTTACACTTTACTGATCAAATATGAGCAGAAGTGGAACAGAAAATAAAGCTTAATTTATCTGTAACCTTATATCTGGCATATCTGGAAGTTATTGCACACTAATTAAACTGTCCATTTTAAACTAGAGATAAAACGAGGAAGAAAAGCTAACTTCGGCATGCCAAAAGTTCTATACCCTGTCAGGTTCTCATTTCCTCTTATTGCAACATAAAGCATTTCATGAAAAAAACTTTAAAATTGAGAGACACGGACACAAAGATATACGAACAGGGTTAATTTGATTCCTCTGTTAATGCTGTTCAAAATATATATACATGATAGGATCAACATTGTCTGCTAAGTTGCGTTGTAAACTTCTGGTAAAAATTAATATACCCACTGTAAGACTACAATTACGCATTGCAGTTTAAATTAATCACAAGTTGTGTGTACAAACTTAATTGGTTTTTCTATCTTTTTTAAACAATTACAAACTGTTTAAATAGTGTATATATTTGTTGTTAATTATGGGCAATTAGTTATGGCGCGATTATGCTGCGCATTATTAGGCAAATGTGGCGATAATTAAGGGACTAAAATGATGTAAATTAATGCAACAAAAGACCCGACGAGTTACAATTTTCTAAACAAATACTCCGGTAATTTAAGCGAATGATACCGTTAAAAGCAAAAGCTAAAAAAGTTTTCAATGGACCTGCCCACACCTCTTCATGTACCGCACCCACTCTCAGCTCGAAACGTGGCAGCAACAAAAAAAAGAAGAGTGAAAATTTTCAGCTTTTAATTAGCATAAAAGCGTAATTGAAAATTAACTGAATCAAAATATATATGAATAACGCGCAGCTGAGGGTGCACTCACTCACTCACGGTTGCAGGTGAAACAGGCCCACACAAACACACACACATAACTTATAGATGTGGCAGGGGAAATTAGTATGAATTTTTAAAAAAGGTTGCTTAACTCACTTTGAAATGCCCGAGGCACGCTTCGTTTGTAAGCTGGGTTTGCATTTCACTTGAATTTGTTTACTAAGGATTTAAGAATTCTTTTTTTATGCAAATGGATTAAGTTTCAGTCGTTTCATTATGTTTGCTAAATATGCCAAATGAGTTTTGATCAACTGTTTGCGGCAATTTAGTAAATCTTTTTCACCAACTTCTGCTCCTACTTTCCTCGTACTCGTTCTTTAAATATCATTAGGTATCTTAGAGAACAGAACTTTACGAAGCTGAAAAACTTTTTTTTAACGAAAACGTAATTTCCGCGAAACATTCACAATGTCTTTATCACAGTTGAGTAGCGCAGTTAACTTACAGTACATTTTGTATACTCTGTTTACCCGCAGACCTTGTCACCTGCAGCGCCGCCAACGACTTCGGCAACAACTCCGGGCGGAGGAGCAGTGGCGCAGAGGCGCAGTTAACGACATTGCCGAGATCCACTTTGCCAGATAGGCCAATGACAACACAAAACGATCTAATTACGACAGCCCAAAACTCAACAACAACAACATTGCTGACAACGAAAAGCCAACAGCCGCAGACCCAACAGCAGCAGCAGCAGTAGCAACAACAACACCTACAACAATTGGCTACAGGAGCACGACTCTGCCCATGTCATCAACAGCCCCGACAATAACAACAACTGGAGTGGGAGTAGCAGTGCCAGCAACTAAGTCCGCGCAAATTGGACTAACTGGAAAGGCCACAACAGCGTCAACGCCAGCGACGACTCCAAAGCAAACACTAGCTACAGCTACAGCAACAACAAGGACAGCAACGATGTTCATATCAACAATTTATCCGACTTCAACAACAGAACCAGCAGTAGCAGTAGCGTCGCAACCGGTCCCAGGGCTGCCGCTGCTGTCGGGCCGCGCGTCGCTGACGTCGGAAACGGATGCCCACGACTCCATTGAAATGGCAACGTCGCTGGCGGCTTCGGGCGAGGAGAATACAGTGTTGTCGCTGCCTCATCCGGACAGCGCTGATGCACTGACTAAGGGCTTCTCCATACCCACATTTCTGCCGCCGTTTCCCGTGTTCGCGGCCGCAGATCTGCCAGCTTATCGTGCAGCAGCAGATGCAGCTGAGGCAGCAGCCGCCGCTGCCGCTGCCGCTGCAGCCGCAGCATCAACAATGGCCTCGGAGACTGTCACACTGTCGCCGGAGCAGGAGCGTGAACAAATGTTTAATGAGCAACATTCGTACTTGGCCTCCCACAACGGGCAACTGCAGCCCGGCCAGCTGCCACGCAGAAATCTGACAATGCCCGTGCTAAACATCACAGCGCAAATGGGAAATCACGCGTACATGCCATGTCAGGTGAGTACTAAGCGGGTGTACCTACACGTAGCCCAATCTCTCTCCAAGTTCCACTACACCAAGCCCCCCAAGGCAGCCTGGCCTGTGTGCAGCGGCACAGAGCTAAATGTGACACATAATGTGGCGAAGGTGTGCCAGGGAGTGTGCCAGGGAGTGTATCAGGGAGTATGCCAGGGAGTGTGTGGTATTTCCACTTAACATATACTGCTACTTTAAAGTGGGTGCGATGTACGCCCAGCATAAACGTTAAGTCAGATTAATGCAGTCGATTAATACAGCAGTCTCGGGGAAGTTGCAAGTCGCGATTAAGTAAGAAAATTAGTTACCCTTGCAGAGAGTGTGATACTCATTAAAACCAAAGTTGGCTTAATCTTTAATGTGCTTTATTTAATTTATTTAACTAACAATATTTCTTAGTATCCCCACAGATGTGTCCGTTAGCCATATTTAAACTACCTAGCCAACTACTCTCTACAAGGGTAGTTACCCTAATCACCCTATGGTGGGCAATGTGGTGGCGATTGACCCTATTTTTTTCAGACACTTCATACAAAACACAAAATGACACACGTTGCTTTATGTTTGTAAAGTAAGTAGGGTTGGTCCAGTAATAAACTAGTGGCCAGTACTACAGGGATTACTGATTACTGTATCCGATCAGTTGCATAGTATAAATCATAACTGATGTACAATACAAATTATTTGTTAAGAGCTCTAAGGTTCCATCCTTCTTTACCTTAGTCATCTTCCTATTTATAGCTATAATTTCCAAGTCTGTTGCACTTGTGAAAGTTAAAGCTTGAAGTTTTGCTTAATGTTATTTTCCTGTATATATCTTTGACCTGATGCTTTACTTTGAGTAACTTTCAGCACCATAAACAGTTCCTTTTGAGGTTTTCTCCATATTCTTTTCTTTTACACGAACCATTCACAACTGACGTTCTCGTATCGGATAAGTCAGTTGTGAGTCAAAGACTAAATTTAGAAATGATAGCAGTTCTCCTTTAGTTGCCTGTTTTGCTTTACGCGTCCTTCGCACACCTTCCGCAGTTTCCAGCAGCAAAAACTTTGCAAACAGATCAGCATAATTTAATTTGCATATCAACATTTTATTTTGTTTACGTTTATTTTTATGACGTAAACAAGGCTCCTTCAGCTATCATGGAGTAGTGTACTTATGTATGCATGCTGGAAAACATTCCTGGAATTTACTTCTATTTTTTATCGAGTTTTTTTTTTGGGTTGCCTTTAAGTGTGTCACATGCAAAGCGACCCACACACACAGCAGACTCGTTGAAGGGGATCCACGCACAGGCACAGAAAGATGTAAATGCGAGGTCTCTCATAATAGTTGTAGCCGTTGTTGTTTGCTGTTGTACCCTATAATGCTCGTATATATTGTGCAATGTGTATGTATGCAAATAAGCATCTTTGTGTATCTTTCTCTCTACATTTGCAATATATAAATAGTAAACAGGACATACTCTTATCTATAGTCCAGGGAAACTGAATAGGAAAGCAGTTGCCAAAACAGACATTTGAGTCCCCTTCTATTGTGTAGGTTCTTATGAGTATTCATATATTATTATACAAAAATTTTATACTTCCTCAGATTCATCGATTGTCAGACAAGCCTGTCTCGTGGGTACGCTTGCAGGATGGGCATATAATCAGCGTGGATGAGACCACATTCATTGCGGACGAGCGCTTTCAGTCAATATTCCAAGAGGATCATGACTATACCTGGTCACTGCAGATCAAGTATGTGGAGCCACAGGATGCCGGCTGGTATGAGTGCCAAATGGCCACAGAGCCCAAGTTGAGTGCCAAGGTGCATCTGGAAGTAATCAGTGAGTAGTAGTAGCTGTTGCCTCTCTTCTACTGATAGTCGCAATTGATTAATTGACTTCTCTATCTCACAGCACCTAAGACTGAGTTAATCGGCGATCAGAGCCGATTTGTTAAGGCCGGCAGCAAGGTCGCCCTGCATTGCATTGTGCGTGGCACTCTCGATCCGCCCAAGTATATCATCTGGTTTCGTGGTCAGAAGAAGATAAGCGAAAGCGACGAACGCACCGGCTGGTATACGCAATTAGATCGTAATATATTCGGCACGGTGGGCGATAATCAAAATACCGTAAGCTTCAATCATTTACAGTATTTAACAAATTTAAAAACTGTTTATAAATGTTAGTTTTAATGTAGTGAATGTTGTAATAGCATCTATATATAGAGACTGACAGACTATTTAAAAAGCCTAAATATAATTGTATAATATAGAATGCATATGTAAAATATATAATTCAGAAGTAGATAATCAGATCACATCAAACCCTTTGTATAAATCCTCATCGATTCTTCCTTTGCAATATAACAGCTAAAGTACATAATTTTAAATATAAGGAACTATCTTAGACTATTTAAAAGAAACGTAGTTAACTATCTATGTTAATCCCTGTTAAACTCTCTTTTACATGCCGATAATATAGTTGTTTTTCCTTAAGTTGTTTTTCGTTGACAGTTTATGACTCTAGCGATAAAATTTACAACCTACCAGCAGGCTGTTTAGTGTTGTAAATGACACTGTTTGCGCCTTTCAGTTAGTCAAGTGGTGATATCATAAAGTCTACATTAATTACAGATCGGCTCATTAATTATACCGTTCGTGCGCAAGGAGGACTCCGGCAATTATACGTGCCAGCCTTCGAATAGTGTCTCCGTCTCCATTGACTTGCACGTCTTAAGCGGTGAGTTGCCCACATACTGTTGTTCTTTATATATATATATATATATATATATATATATATATATATATATACATACATATATATATATATATATATATACACATATATATATATCTAAACATATAGTAGCTTCGCACTGGTCCGACGTGAGCGATTGCCAGTGCGAGTGCGTGTGAATTATTTTGTCAGCAAGTTAAATGATTCATATTAATTGCAACTGTCGCCACTCACACTTGCACACTTGTACTCACTCACTCACACACATACTCACACCTTTCTATTGCCAACAGGTGAATACTCCGCATCGGCTATCATGTCCGGCGTAGCTAAACGGACAGAGCTCAGCACGTTCCTGCTGCTGGCCCTGAGGCTGTTGGGACTGCTGAGCACCCTAGGATTGCGAGGGATGTGGGTCGGCAGGACGACGTGACTTGTGACGTGACTTGCTTGTTAAACGCCAACACACCCAGCTCGGACTTCAATTATTTGTAAGCTTTGCGCAATGTGCAGTTATACAATTTAGGTTAGAGATTAATTAAAGGCGTCATTGTAAATAGCTGTAGGGGGCAGGTGCAGGCCAGAGGGGAGCAGTGCCAGAAGGTAAAACTTTCTATAATTAAGTTAAATGTAAACGCACACGGACGTAGCTCTGTTGTATATTTAAAACGTGAATTAACTGAAAAATTGAAAATGAATAGGTCAAATAACTTATACATATGTCAGCATATACGATTAAATGTAATTAAATTAATTTCAAGTCAAGAAAAGCAGAATCAAATCGAATCGAATCAAAGAAACGTTGCCATTTAAAGTTGTGAAAACAGATCAATAATTAGATTATGGTCAAGCAACTGAACTTAACCCAAAATCAAATTTAATAAACTCAAGTGAAACTCAAGCGTTGTTTTCTTTGATTTATGTCATTTCTCTATTACTATTATATTTCATTCGTAGCTTTAAAAATAGAAAATAGTAAAGCAATTGATTTAAATTTTATTCAGCGGTTTTGAGGTAAGAGAAGTAAAGAAAACCTCAAGGAATGGACAGTTTTAGACATGCAGTCAGCTTGTCAATGCCACCAAGTAAAATATAAAGAAAGACACCTTGCTGTGGTCGCCTTAAGTCGGACTTATAATACTTAAAATCTGTATTTCATTTAGAAAATGCCCTAATTGGATTTTTACGCAGATTTTATTAAGATGTCACAGCCTTAGACGCTGTATTGATATTTTTTATAGACTGGTCTCGGTATAATAAATAGCTACTGATGACAATAGGGCTCTGAAAATTGGGTACACTCACAAAAGGCATAAAAGCCATTCCAAGTCAGTTCAGTAGGGAATATGCATACATAATTTAATATTTTATGGTAATATTTTCGAGTCCCGAAATGCCAACTGGCGACCTAACCCAACGTTGGAAAAGAATACAATTGCTTGTCGAGGGCACAAACCAAATGGCCAACACTTACGAGCATGGCCAACAGAAGGACTTGAGGGTGTAGGGCAGTGTGGAGTACATAAAATAAAAAACAGAACTGTAACCATAAAATGACGAATTCTAGTCGTCGACAAAACGAAGCTATAAAGCCTTTAAGGTAGACCCAGACGTCGACTCTATTTTATTGAAGCGGAAATCACATCCTGCTCTCTCCCACTTTGAAGAAGGAAAAGAAATGCCAAGAAACAGCACGTAAAATTTGTTGTTTCCCGCGAAAGCGAGGCTGGGTGAATGGGTAATTTCCTACGAAAGAAAGACAAAAAGAGAAGAAGAGTCAAATACGAAACGGGCAGTAAATATTTTTCACAGGGTCTCCAATGCCGATGACGACTGACTTGGTGAGTGACAGTCCGCTGGCTGGGCAGCATGGCAGGATGGGTAAGTGAAAGTGGACTCCAGGCAGGGAATGCATTAGGGCGCAACAAGATGAACCAGTTACACGCTGAAAGAATAAGAGTCTTACTTATATAGAAGCATTAAGTGCAGAAAAGTGAACCCTAACAGCCACAATTGGATATTTGGCTTTCCCTTTTAGTGCCGAGCAGATATTGTCCCTTTTTGCAATAACTATTTTAGTTATGGGTTCCATGATAAATGTTTCCCTAGAAAAAAGGTAAGAAAACACATTCCTTACATTTACTTAATGCAAGAACGTTACTTCTTCGATTAATTCTAGTTTCATAATTTATTTCCTTCTTAATTTAAACATATCTTGGAGGTGTTTTCCTTGTAAATACTTTATACACTCATTGGCTGACAAAACGTGGCCTTTGTGTCGCAATCGAATTACGTAAAAAAAGTTCAAAAAATGAATTGCTTGTGACAGTACCAGTACTTTGCAAGGACAACTCAAGGGACTTAAAAGAAATATCATAAAATATGATACACTTATTCTCCCTTTTTGTTCGCTTCTTGCTTTCTCTGCTTGCTTGGTGTTCATCTTGAGGAACCATGTTTATACCCTTCGACTATTGAAAGTGCTCATAAAAGGGTATACTAATTTGTAAATGTTCAAATGTATAAAAAGCAAGTAATTTTGTCCGTATGAACACGTTAATCTTAACAATTATAAGAGTTAGAGACACAAAATTTGCCATAGAGGTTCCTCTATACCATACGTGGGTAATGTTTATTTTCATTTTAGAGATATCACGCCTAACGCCCATTAAAATTGATCATTTTTGCATACAGTATATTTGAATAATTTTTCATAATTGTTTGAAGGGTATTTTGCAAGCGTTCACTACGTGATTAATATTTGGGTTGAAAAACATGAAAAAAACTGGAAAATACCCCGAATGACTTGCCTTTTCTTGCGTCGCTTGCCAGAAGACAACACGGAGCACAACAAAATACAAAAAAAGTGGAAAAGAGTGAAAATAATGACTTAAAAATAACATAGGAAGTAGAGGCAAGTGCATAAAGTGACATCCTGCACTGACTTGCCGGTCATCGTGCACCATTTTTTTTATTCGGGCCCCAGACCACCCTGCAGACCCTCTGCAGTTCTATTTAATTATGTTAAGATTGAGGCTGACTCCCACTTTCATGCACTTGTCTCTGAATATTCCCTCCCACTCGACTTTCCTTTCCCATACGACTTGTATTTCTTTCTTTTCTCTCTCACGACTTTTCTCTCCCTCACGACTTTCTTCTTATACGCGAATTCTCTCTTTCTCTCATGCGATATTTTTCTCCAACTGATTTTTTCAGAAGAGATTTTACAGTAGAGGGGCAGAGTTTTTGGAGTAAGGAGAAGTCGCGTTTGCATACATATTTTGTGATTCCGAGATGGCCTTTTCTCTGCCTTATACCTTCCGTTATCCTACGCCCCCTTTGGCTGCCCATTGCTTCTTGCTCTTGCGGCACTTTTCTGAAAGGCATTTAAGTTGGGTAAAGTATTTTTGGTTTAACTTTTTCCGCATGCAGGCAATTCGAGCCCGCTGCCCTTCCCAAGCACTTTTCTTCTTTGCTCTACTCCCTCCCTCCCTTGCTGGTCTGGACTGTTTCGCATGTTTTGTGGGCTGGTTAAAGAAATGGAGAGTGGGTTGGTTACACGTGGTGGCCCTCGGAGTGCTTTGTGTCTCGACCAGGAAGGGTGTGAGGAGGGGGAGGGGGAGGACAGTTTAGTTGTGTTTGCGGTTTCGCATTTCGGCAAACAGTAAATAAGCGAGTACAAGCAAAAGTCCTAAATGTCCAAAGTAAATAAATAAGCGTGGTCCCTGCTCTTGGCCAAAATTGTTGAATGTTGGCTTAAATTCCGCAAAAACTTTATGTAATTGAATAAGAAAACAAAACGAATAAGTTTCAATCAGTGCAAATAAATGTCGAAAGTAAATAAATTAACATTTCTTTCGTCTTCACGAGAGTAAACTAATTTCATTTTAGTTTGTGCACTTACGTCAGTTCTTTTATTTTTCCCCCTTTTTGTTCAAATATCACTTAAATAAATTTTAAATATAATACAGTAAAAATATTTAGAAATTAGAATTAGTAATTTTATTTAAGCTATTTCTTTGGTTCAATTCTGATAACATTATCCTTCTTTTGTCAAAAGGTTTCTTACTATTTTTAGCAACACAGAGTTAGTCCAGCTCAATTGAGAATCGTCGGACTGTATAATGGGATGAACAATTCAGCTAGGATCCCTTTATCGTAATGCATTTGAATCGTTTAAAATTGAAGAAGATAAATGACATTCGCTGGCTGACAAAGACTACAATTCGTTTAGCATTAGCATCAGCAACCCAGTGACAGCTTCAGCAGAAGCAGCATCAGTATTAAAGCCCAAGCCAGGTGGGTTTAAACAATCCACCGATTCGGCCTGCTAATGTCCGCGGACAGTGCGACTTGTCTATCTCTGTGTGTGTCTGTCTGTGTATGTGTGTGTGTGTGTTTAAATGTGCTGTGGCTGAGCGCAAATGCAAATCATTATCAAGAATATTTGCATGGGGAATGCGATGCAGGGTAGCACCACAATCGACGGCATAGATTGGCCCAGTCACAGTTGCCGCAGAGTATCAGGTCGGTCCAAATGGCCTATTGCTGCTATCTGCGGTGCTTTACTGGACCAGCAGGGACTGCGGGGTGGCAGGAGTGGTGTACGATGGGCAGTTAGTGCTGCAGCATTTGTTCGACGTCGGACACGGCACTCGGCATTGTTATGCGCGGACTATTAGCACTGATGAATTCGCATCCTAGTTATAAATACATATTTGAAATTTACATTTGCTTGCCAATGCGAATGCGAGTGTGAATGTGAATGTGAGTGCGAATGCGTAGGCGACTGCGAGTGGTTTTCCGAATGCGAATGGGCGACTGGAAATCCAATTTGTGGCTGCGAATGCTATGCAAACAAGTGAAATGAGTGTGGATTGCGAAATGATGCCAATTACAATGAATAACTCATCGCACTCACTGTGAACAAGCCCATTTGATGTTGTGTGCGCACGTGGCGTATGCTCAATATTTGAACAGCTCTGTTATGTAAGCCAAAAGAGCACAAAAAGTAAAAACATAACAACAAACAAACGAGCCAGTGCTGAACTTTGCCGCCCGACAATGCGCGGCCCGAGCCAGAGAAATTCTTTTCCCACAACTTCCCACACAAACTATGGGGCCAAAAATGTTGAAGTGTACATTATTCTTAACTTTCTGGCATTCGATAAGCCAGAGCACAACTCGAATTATGATGATTATGATGATGTCGGCGCAGATGATGATGCTGATGTCAGGTCACCGATAACAAGTTTGCTGCCCACAAATATTTCAAAAGACGAAAGAATTGCCACAAGAGAGAAGTCTCTTCACTTTTAACTTGCTACTTAAAAATATTCTGGATTTTTCTTCGATTCATTTCTGTTAGATTTCTTATTAACCAAGTAAAGAACTTAAGTACTTTATTTGCAAACATAATCTTAAGAATTATGATTTGACTTCCTGCGTTAATGCTTCTGTCTGTCTGTGTATTAAACGCGTATTAAACTCGTCTGCAGCATTTGCGCTTTTTTATGCATCGCTTTTTACTCGGCCATAAACTTGGCAGGACTTTCGGCTCTAATTAAACCAATTGGCGGACAAATTTTAATTAGCAAGTTTCCAGTTTCGACAACGAAATAACAATAAAAGTCTGCAACATTTGCGGCATCGTGTTTATTTCCCAAATTTGTATTTATTGACAGCCGACAACCGACAATTGTTTTAATTTCTACAAGACGAGGACGCAACAGTTGGAGAGAGAGAGAGGGAGTGGGAGGAATCCGTGTTGGGTCTCAGCTAACATTTAAAGGCCAATAAAAAAGCATTCGCAAAGAACAATTAAAAAGCCAATAAGGTGAGCAGCGCCCTAACGAACTTGAACTTGGGTAACTTTTTTTTTATGGCCCACCCGTATTTATGTCTAAGCATAAACCGTCCATTTTTCGGCCATTTCGAAGTGACAGCCGGCGGCTGAACTCTTGTCGAAAGTTCTTGAATACCCTGTAGAGGACAGCGGTGGTATGATCTTCGCTAATACAAGTCGGTTAGAAGCCTTATGCTCAAGATATTGTGTGCTTCAAATCATTAGAGTATGTATCCATTATATAACTTATGATTGACGCGTTAAGCAATAAAAATAATATTTAATTTGTAATAAAACTTATCAATTAGAACTCTAAGATTACATTAGTGTCTTTACGTTAGTTGATGATGGGCTGTAATTTGTATTTTGTATCAGTAAAAATATCAATTCGCTTCTTCTTAACATGTAGAACCCTTAAGTTAAGTTTGCAATTAAAGCTTTACTATATATATGTTATTTTAATATATTTTTTATACAATGGGTATCTTCTTGTGAAGCATGCTTTGCCGAGACGTTCTAGCTTGTTATTATTGTCCTCGTTTCTAGAATTTTATGCCCTTCTTCAACAAATCTCCGTTTCGGGTTTACGAGAGGGCAGACCTGTATAGACATTGTAGCAACAACTGCTGATGCAAGTGCAAAATTTATATCGCATAAAACATCTTCGAGCTTATACACTGTTTATCGCTGAGATAAAGAAAAAAATCGAAAGGGTTTCGCCTTGAGCTTATGGCTTGATAGCTTTTAGTCTCCCTTGGTATATATTCTGTATTTCTATGCATATGAATACGAATAGAAGGTGGGGCATTCAATTTTGCGATTTGTTCATTCGTCTTTCTATAAAGACGCCCGGCACACTCAAGGATGGCCTGTGACAGGTCGGTGGACCCAATCAGTCCAAGTCAATTAATCAATTCGGTTACTAATTTGCTCGCACAATTGTATCTGCTATTCCTTGTACTGCTGCTTCTCCTTTGTTTCTGTCTCTGCTGCCAGTACTATGGAACAGCGAGACTTGAAAAGTGGGAAACTTAAAGACTGAGCAGGAGCAGCCAGTGCTGAATTCAAGAGTTCACTCCTGCTGTGCGTACTGACAAATAAATGGCCATAATAAAATGATAATAGTATTGGCATCAATCGAATATTGATTTGATGCCAACAACAACGACGGAAGAATGGAAAGAAGAGCAAGAGCAGCGAGACCAATAAAAGATAAATGCAATATATTTTTTTCCGTTAGGCAAAAACCAAGTTGAATCGTGAGCAAAATTCGCAGTCAGGGGGATCGGTGGCAATGAGGGGGGTAGAAGGAGAAAGCAGAGCGCAAACGCAGTGCAAGCAATTTTCCAATTTTAGCAATTTGTGCCGGGAACAAGGGCTGCAAAAAAAATGGCACTACATCTCTGGAACCCCAAAAATACTACGACGGACAGTCGGAGATGGCGTCGATAAGTTCGACATTTAACTGACTCGAATAGGAGCAATAAATACATCAGCAATTTTCGCTTAGAGTCCTCACACAAATTGATTTTGTTGCCTCTATCAGAGTGCGATTTAGATCAAGTACATAAAATAGAAGTTAAATACTATATATATGGATTTCATTTATGATTCTGCCGAGAAAGTACTTTCTACTTCACTTATTGTTTCTTAGGATATCGAAGTTTACTTAAGTGTGAGGAATTAATTGCATGAAATAAATGAACTGTAAGAAATTTAATTATATTAATTAAATACAAACTTAATTGATTAGGCGATGTATTCCTTTCTGCCAATATGCCCGAACGATGCGCAGAGTATCGCAATCGTCCTTAGCAAATCAAATGGATGTTAGTCGCTCTGACAGCTTGTTTACATCAACATCTCGGGAAGTCGGAGACGGCAACCGGAATGGAAATTGGAATGCGCGGGGCTAGGATAGGCACAAACCAAGCAAAACGAGCCTATGCGGGCAAATTCCGTACAGACCTGATAAACCCACAATTGCCCCCAAAATCGAACGTTTTTTTTTTCTGTCTTCGGCCAAAACGGAAAGTAGTTAGTAGCCAAATGGCTTTTGTGATGTTTGGCAACATGAAGTAGGTACCCCCCTCTTCTCTCTAGTGTCTCCTTCATCTTCCCCTCCTCTTAGTCATGTCAAATGCACAGACAACAAGTAAAAAAGAAGAAGAACCGCAGATTAAGCGGCTAAAAAGCAATGCGAATGCCGGACACGTGTTTCAGACTCTCGGCAAATGGAACTGTGCGAGTTCTGCCTGCGGCACACTTTTCAATTAAATATTCCGAGGCTCTAAGCCGTGTGTTTTAATAGTTCAAGCCAGAAATCCGCACATTTCATGCAACAAAGAGTCCTGCATAATTTACTTTACGTGCTGCAAATATTTTGCAAATATTCGCAGCGAAATTCGAGACGGGTATCGAATAGTTCGTTAGTGATTTTCAGTTCGATATTTATACAAACAAAACATTCGTGAGTAAGTACCCGAACCACAGCATATTGTTGTGGATGAAAGTAAAAGCTATTTCATCGGATTAACAGGGAACAAAGGTAGCGAAACTAAGCTAAAAAAATATGAAAAATGTACAATATTAAATTCATAAAAGAAAAGAAATTTTCGAATAGATTATTTAGATTATAAAAATCTTTGCTGAATATATATATTATATAAGCTTTCTATATTTATGTATTGATTTATATTTTTAATATTTTCATTCATTCATTTTTTATTTGAAACCCACTGTTTGTAACCCTAAACTTTCCATTTATGTCCGCGCTAAAAAGTATGCTATACATTTTGATGCAGTGCCCGAAATTCACCTCGCAGCACAAACCAAAAAATTTAACCTGATTTTATGGTACTTTGTCGCCCAATTTGATTTTCAAAGCGTATCTATTTCCGCTGGAAGCAATTCCTTTGCATTCGGCCGCTCCAAGAGTATTATTTACATTTGCGAGCACCAACAAGAACAACAATTTTGAAGAGATAATTTGAATATTCGCGGGAAAAAGAGTAAATCACACAGCAATCGGATTTGGATGCCAACTTTCCGCTGCGGGCGTACAACACACATAATCCGTAATAATGTGCAAAACAAAGTAATAACCAGGCACAACAAACGGTTGGGTGTAGGTGCCAGTCCCGGTGCTGTGCCGTGTACGGTACCAACTCGTCTCGTCTCCTCGTGTTTCCTTGCTGTGCGTTGGTGGGCAGCATTGGCAGCCTTGACGAGTTTTTCGACGTTCTCCAAATTTGTGTTTTGTTTGCGGATGCGGCGCCTTTGGAGTTTTTTTCCGCAGCGACGCCCAAAAGCCAATAACATCGCGTATTTCGCTGCTGAAGCTGACGTTGGCTCTGACGCTGACGCTGATGGTGACAACCACTGACATGCCCCACACACGCGGCCACCCACACACGCACACATATACACTCTCGCACCCACTGACATACAGAACGAGTAAACTCTCAGTACACGTCGCCAGCGGGGGCTTTAGAAGATGGGTCCGTGGTAGGAGAGGATCCGAGTGGGTCCAGCGTGGACGACGCCGAGCAAGCCAGAAACAAATTTGGCACAGTGTCACACGTTATTGGTTTTGTGTCGTTTATAGTGTATCGATTTAACTGCCTGCATGGGTGGCAAGGCGACCCGCTGAGCAGCCTCCAGCTCTGGCGTTTCGTTGCGGCTTGTTTGGGTTCCGCTTTTGTTTTGTATTCGTTGGTCTCTTTTTTTGTTTTTGTATTATTTAATATTTGGTTTTTTCTCTTTTTATGTCGCATACCCATTGATATGGAAATGGAATTAGAGTGGGTTGTAATAGCATTTGTGAGGCAGCTTGTAACTAGTTGAGTTATAATTGGGCAGAATTTTGCACCTTTAACGTCTCTTTGTTTATTATATTGACAAAGAATAAGCTCAAAGTAAGATTTAAGATTGTTCTGCAACTTTAATCTGATCTTTCTTTAGTATATCTCAATAATAGAGTGTGCTTACTTACCTTAAGTTATTCGGATTCATCGATCTCTGTATAGAGTCTACCTGAAGTTTGTTACCTTAGTCACCTTATACACATGAGGGAGTACAGTCTACAGGGTATATCACGGTCGAGTAGCTTTCAAACTGTCCCAAGTTTTTGTTTGTATTTTTATGTAGAGCCTGCAACTCGTTGTAGTTGTCAACGGCAGCCCTCGTTGTTGTTGTTTGTGGCAGGAAATTGTTGTATGCAAACATTAAATTTTTAATAGGACTCTCGTTGTTTTTGCATTCCCATTCCCATTCTCCTTCTCATTTTTCCTCTTTGCACGCTTTGTGACATGCTGTTTCCATGGAAAGTCAACAACAGCAACAGCAACAGAAACAGCAACAACACGACAAACCCGTGAAAATCCGTCTCGGTTTAAGGCAAACTTTGATTTTGTTTGCCCTGCAATTGTCGCTCACTTTGTGCGACATTCAAACGTTTTTTTAGTTGTTATTGTTTGTTTAGATTTCGTCGCCGTTATTGTTATTGTTGTTGTTGTTGTTGCTGCTGATGCTGAGGTTGTTTTTGTTGTTGCATGCCAGCAGTCAATAAAGTGCTCATCACAAATAAATCAAACAGCTGGGGGCATTGACTGCTCAATAAATCAAATTGTTTAAATAAAATGACGGGAAGAGATAATGAAATAAAGAAACGTTAGTTGGAGGTATAATAAAAACGAGGAAGAAAGGCTTGATACCCTTGCAGGATATTATATCCGATAGTTCCAATACGAGTTATACAATATAATGGTGCAGAATTGAATGGTATTGTGTATATTCCATATAATGTTTCACTATGTTTGATAAGTCCTGGTACAAAAAGTATAATTTCTGCCAAGAGACGGACACACTGGCTAGAACGACTTTAGTTGTGATGCTGATTCAGAATATAAATATTATTTAAACTTTATACAATATTCTTTTAACGGAGATGTCTCCTAAGGTGCGTGATAATGCAAGGGTATAATAAAACATTTAAGTTTCCAACAACTCTTTGAGTTGGGGCTAACGTTTTTTTCTAATTGAATTCCTTTGAATTTAAAAACAATCTAATGAAGAGTACATAAATGATGGTTAATTAAATATTTAGTTATTGAATTAACAATTGAAATTAAATTGCTAATAAGAAGTTGGTTAGTAAATTCAACTCTATACTACTAAAATTGATAAACAGACTCGAATGAGATATGAATCTATTTTTCTGTCTTGCTTTGTAAAGTTATCAGAGCTTCTTTACACATCTGAAAGGCAACTCAATGTCACTCATAAATACCATTTCAGATAAAGATATCATATAAAATATTTTAGCCAAGTAAAGTATACGATGGCCAAGTGAAAGTGTAAACAAGCAATTTCTTGGCACACTCAACTGTTGACCAACTGCTGCTGCCAAAATCATCTGCCGTTGCTGGCGACGAAGCTGAAATTAAATAATTATTTAAATTCGATTGTTTAATTAGCGAGTTTCTCTGCCGAGGGGGGAGGATAGCGATGACGGATGCGACTGCTGACAGCAGTTGCAGTTGTTGGCACAAAGTTTGCTCACTATCCAGTTGGGGGTTCCCGTTGCAGTTGCACTTCTAATTAGCTTTCTCGTGATATTCAACGCTGGGCACAATTAAATGGACTTTTAAGCGATGCTAGAAGGACTTTAATTACCGCCGAGCTGCTGTTGCTGCTGCCGCTTCAGATGTTGGTAACTTCATTGCGACAACATCAGCAGCAGCAACAGCAACAACAACAATAACAACATGCAAAACAACTTAAATGACGGCCAAGTTTTTGGTAAACGGCAAAACTTGCCTGGCACAAATTAATCATAACTTTGCAGGCGGCTGTTGCATTCAGCTGCTGGCGAATTGGAAATGCAATACGAGTACTCGTGTTACCCTCCCCCCTACCACTACCCCTCACCCGCCCACTACCCTCACCCGCCCACTGGCCTCCTGCTCCAGCCTATCCAAGCAACCCCGCCCCCCAACACTACCATTAAAAATGTGTTAGATTTTTGTTTGCCTCGGAGTGCAGATACACAGCACGTCCCCGATTTGCATATATGTACATCGTGTTGCAACTCTGGCTGCCTCTATCTCCCCTCCTCTCTCCTCTCTCCTTCGTCTATGCGTCCATTCGTCCGCCTGTCAACTCAATCTAATAAATTTCAGCCGTCCTTCAACATTTATCAAAGTGTGCTAAAGTTTGAGCTGCTGCACCTGCGCATTGGCACCGGAAAACAATCCTTTAGCTATCCTTTGCCAGGTGAAACTTTAGTAAGATGTACAAAAAACTTGCCTACATACACCCCTGGGCGCCATTGTGTGAGCGCAACCCGTCGAGGCGCCTGACGAAGTTGCAGCATCTTTGCTTTTCTTAAGTTGCCCCGAACTGATGACAATTATTCGGGAGAGACAAGTGCACAAGCATTTTATGTCTGCATATAGAAAGGGCACACCTAGTGCAGGCCACAAGAACTGCTCTCAAACAGGAGTAAACGGTTTTTTCCAGTGTCACCTACCAAACATTAGAAAACTGGCCAACACTTTGAGATCTTTTCAAGATGGAGATATACACTTTACGAACATATCCAACTCATGTACTGTTAAAAAAAGCACGTATAAATCATTTAAAAGAAACCGAATCTCGATATTCCTTCTAAGTTTCCCGTCAATTTAAATTGAAAGTTGAAAAAAGCCCGACTGATTGTTATATTGCTAACAGAAAATTAACATAGTTCTGTTAAAGTCAACAGAGGAATTACTGTTAAATTTAAATTCAGACGCGCACTGCTTGTATGTGTACTGCTTGCTGTTCACCACAGTGCACTGCTTGCAACTGTGTCTACTGCTGTTAAAAGCTTGGTGTTATGCATTTTTGTAGCCAGCAGCTTTTAATGGGCATGCAATGTGTCAATGTAAATAAAAAGCTTTTCTTTATCATAACGAAACACATTGTTCCAATGATTTAAACAGCTGTATTATTCACACAATACAATAAATAAAATACCTGCAATTGTCATTGGATGTAAGATTTTTATTTCGTTTTGTGTCTTCGTACTCATTGCAGAATAAATGGCGCGTTTTGAGAAACGCAAATTTGTATTGCGATTGCGTGTAGACAAAGTAAATAAATAAATACAGAATTTGTAAATAAATAATATAAATAGCTAAGACCTAGTTTGAAGTAAGCACATACATAAATTAATTTAATTTAATTTACTTTAAAGAGTCCAGTCGTAAGCACCTGCACACTCGCAAGCATGCGCGCACCCGAACCGCCTTAGACCTCATTGCACTCCAGATACAGTTGGCGACAGTCGAAGCCGGAACGCCCCCGGCGACCAGCATCGTAAAGATTCTCGAAGCTGCCATTGCTGCTGCGTCCCAGCACATAGCTGGTGGCATAGCTGCAGCAGGAGAGGGAGAAGGAGGAAGCAAGATTAGTATATGCCTTAAGGTGTTCTATAAATTGTGGCAACTTACGATCCCAGCTGGCAGAAGATGCTGCTGCCACCGATCTCACGCACGCAGTCTGTGTTAGCGTCGCACATGTAGCGCTGCATGCACTTGTCCTCCGAGTTGCGGTAGGTGCGCACGTAGCCCTTGAAGAGGGCGATACCAGCGACGGCCGCGTCACTCACAGAGTCGCGTTTGCCCAGGGAGCGAGCGGTCAGGGAGCGGTGCGAGAAGGAGGTCTTCAGTGCGTCGAGCAGATTCATCACGATCTGTATGAACTGTGAATATGGGAGTGTCGAGAGTTGTTGTTGTACAGTTGCAGATGGGTGTGGCAAGGGGCGTGGGGCGTGTGGAGTTTGTGGGGAAGCATTAGTCAATTAGTTTTGCATTGTTTGTGCCAACATTACAGCTAATTTGAGTGTGTAAGTATGTGTGTGTGTAAGTGTATGAGTGTGTTGTGTGTGAGTGTGAGTGTGCTTGGAACTAATTTACATTGGCTACACTTTGCAACAGGAAATGGGAACCCGATACTTCTTAAACAATACTTGTATTATATGCAATTTATCGACCTGTTCAGATAAGCAAAATTGCGTTGAGCTCGTTTCTTTCGTTCTCGTTTCTTGGACCAGTGAAAATTTGGAAAATGTTCTCAAAAGATCTACAACAATTTGACGATTGCATTCGAATCGAAAGTCAACTAGGCGGATACATTCACCAGTTTACGGGGCGGAGTATCAGAGACCTTTCGGGCACCCCAATTCTGTTGCACAGTGCATTCAGTGCGTTGTGGTGTGATGGTGGTGGAAAGCAATAATGCAATTTTACCTCGCCAGCTTGCTTGGCCATCGAGTTGACTTGATCTGGATCTCTGGTGCCCAACACGGACGACAGCACAGCCGCCAAGATGCCCTGTGCGAATTGGTTTTAGGTAGAGGAATAGCAGGAAATTAAAACATAACATAAAAACAAGAGAGAGAGAGAGAGATAGAGAGATAGAATGAGCGTGAGAGAGAGAGAAGGGCAAACACCATATGAGTATAATTACAATAAGTACAGAGTAACACAACTCAATAACAAATGGCACAAAAGCAAATGAGAGTGGAATAATAAAGAAGATGCTCGGGCCAAATTACCTGCATGGGGGAACCGCCGTTGTCGACCTTGTCGATGCCATCGCTGGGTGCGCCGCCTCCCAGGAGTGTGTTAATTATGCGCAGACCTGAAATTAAAGATAAATTATTAAATGAGAACTTTGGCTGAAGAACCTTCCCTTCCCACACTCACCCATCGAGATGACATTGGCCCATGGGCTGCCACCCAGTCCGATGGGACCGTCCACATCGTCGGATTTGGTGGGCGCATTGGCGGCGCCATTGAAGAACATGGTCATCACAGTGGAGAGCATGTTGGACCAGGTGAAGCCGCCGGGACCACCGACACTCTCCTGTATCTGATTGCCCTCAATGTCGTCTTCGATGTCGTCGAGTGCCACCTTCTTTGAGGCATTTGGCTTGACGGCGAACTTGCGGCCGCTGCTCTCGGGGCGATAGACAGGCGACTGTGATTGGGTCAGCTGCTGCTGCTGCTGTAGCTGGCGCTGGTAGACTTCTTGCTGTGGATAGGCATAGGTGAGCAGCAGGCAGTTGCTGGCCACGATGGAGAGTAGCAGGTAAGCGTTAATTTTGCGTTGATCCAACATTTTGCAGTCTGAAAAGGGAAAAGCAAAGCAAGTTTGTGCTGTCAGTCTTTCGTTTTGTGATTCCGCCCTCTTCCCGCCCCCTTGCAGAACCGCACATAACACTTTCACATTAATATTTCGTAGACGAGTTGCTTGAACCCAATCACGATTCGGGCATATGCAAATAGTAGGACACCCGCATCGTACCCAGCGCCACGTGCAGTTACATGACTTGCTTGGCCTAAATGTGCGGCTAGTGCTGTGGCGTAGAGGGGGTTAATGGCTGAACTCATTTATTTAGATAGATAAACAATATATTGATTAAATTTGTGTATTTATTTTGAGTATGTTTAAGGGAAAATCATTAAATGAGACTGTGAACATGAATTAAAACTTTACTAGGAAAACATTTCATTCTGGAGAAAGATCTAAAGTGGGGAACAATGACAATTGTGCTAACAAAGAATTCCTAGATAATTCATTATTTTCATAATTATTTTATTCATTTTGTATTACTTTTCTCAACACCGAAAACAATACGAGTTAGAAAAGCTGATAACGCGTTGACTGAAATAATTCACACGCCGCCAAAAGAAAGGTTTCTTTCATTGGAAGCGCCTCTTTACCCGAGAAAGCCGCACGGGGCGCAATAAAGAAATGCAAACCATTTCCGAAATACTCGTACTATAGTAGATATACGTACTATATATGCCTTATATATGTATGTATATATTTATGCTTGTGTACTTGTCTGGAAACTAGTCTAACTGCCCGCAATTAAAGCGGCTGCCAGTTTGGGTCAAACTGAACCTGTTCGCCCGGGTGGGGTCCATGTTCACAAGAGTGATAGAGAAAGATAAATAGAAAGAAAGAGAGCGAGAGAGGGGCAGAGAGAGGGAGAGAGGGGGGAGAGAGAGTGTAGCAAGAAAGCGACTGGGACAAAAAAATTGGTCAAGACTGGGAAGCCTAAAAAGACAACACCCAAGAGATGGCTTCATTAAAAGTGAAGTGGAAGACAGGAGAGACTATAACTAGTACTAGATGAATGTATAGTATATAACTTGTATATTACTACTTTACTTTAGAAAGCAGCCACAAGTTATGGACAGTTAATTAGCTGGTTAGTGTGGTGGCAGTTGCAATTAAATTCAATGACTTCCTCAACCAAACTGACTTATCTGACTTAGCCGAATATATGTGCCGATGTTCGAATGGAAATTAGCTGGCAGAGAGAGGGAGAGGAAGAGGAAGAACAGCATGGTCTACCATCTAAGCAATGTGGAACCAGTTCTTGCGGTACATGCTCAGATGTCATGCAACATGTTACCGTTAAAATAATAATGAAAAACTGCAGCTAAGAAAAGCTGTTGCCTCTCGAAGAATGGCAATAAATGCAGAAAGAGCAAGAAGATCGAAAAGAGATGGAAGAGAAATGACCACGGGACATGCGATTGCATTGATTTCCATTTAATTGTCCGTCCATCTAGGCGTAGTCGAAGCCGTTGCCAGTGGCACCAGTGGCACTGGGAAACAGGCCAGGCGAATGGGTCAGCTTGATCAACTCCATCGTGCAAACGTCATTCGTTTATTTGCACACATCTTGGAGCGATCGTTAATCATCGTTTAGGGTATTTTATCTGAAATGTTAGCCACATATATGGATATATAATGTATGATGGACCAAAAGATACATGAGCATGCGCCTCGCTTTTCAAATTATTGTGGATATGTAAATTTAGAAAGCTGCGAGCTGAGAAGAACGTGCAACATCACTTTGAAACTGGACGCAGCATTCCATAGGAACTTTTTATGTCATCACCCCCTTCCCCAGCAACAACGCTCTCTCTTTTCTGGCTTACGCTCATTTCAAGTTGAACCTGAAGCAATGATTAGATCGGAGTGTGGCTCACACGATGGTGTCAATGAGGTAATTAGCCAAGGATGTGCTGTTATATCAAGAGTAGCGGGAAAAACAAGTGAGCAAATGTAAGAACGTCTTCTTTTCAGTGATTTATGTACTCTAGTATACGATATGATATAATATACTATTTCTTTTTACGATATAGACTTGTAAAAAGATTGTTGTATAAGGTCAAACTTGATTGCATGAATTATTTGCTTGCATTTCTTCTCTGTGGTATTCATAGTCAGATGAAGTATCTATAATTTGATACAATAATAAAATCATAGAGAAAACTTACAAGTTTTTATTATCTCGATTTCTAGACAGCATAGACTGTATTTTATAATTATTCAATATACTTCATAACAACAAAATCAGAGCAGTGATCTTATCTTCTGCCTCACAGCAATAATTGCTTTCATCTTCTCTGTTCTTCTCTCTCATTCTTCTTCTCTCACTCTCTACCTCTATCGTTCAATCAGTGATATAATATTCTTATTTACATCCATCATTTGTTCAGCCTGAGTTCATTCGCGTGACTTCGATTGGAACAGTTGAGGACTGTTCCCATGAATGTTCAGTCTGTTTTGGCACAAAGCACGCGACTTTTACTTTCACGGCCAGCGAAATTGCATTAAGTTGGGCAATTAAATTGTGCTCGTTAAGCGAACGTGGAGTGCATTTTTATAAAATAAACTCAGCCACTAACAATGTCCGATAATATAGAAAATAATTCGCTCATATTCGTCGACAAACCGCAATTACACTTTGAGTTTGAAATACAATTGCAAACGGGGACTGGGGACGGAAAAAAGAAAGTGTAGAAAAACCACAGAAAACATAACAAGCGCAGAGTATGGCACTGGCATTGAATGGGGGCAGGGACAGGGGACAGAGATGGGTTAGTTCTTTTTGCAATGTATAAACGAAATATCACCGCAATTTATACATCGTTTTATTCCTCCACTTTCGAAGGTGCATTTGCGTTTCATTTTTTGTTGTTTTCAATGCGGTCGCTACCTTGCTATGCCACGCCCCACCGCAGTCCGAAGAGTGAACGCAAAGATGAGAAAGCGCACTGTGCTCTCGACTCTTTGTGGTACCTCTCGCTCAGCGTGGAACTTTGACTGCGACTCTGAATCATTCTGTGGCTCGCGATGAGAGCTAGATTATTTCCGTAGTGCTTTGGTTGTTTTGATTTTCGAGTCTTGCTGAGTCTTACAGCAACAACAACAACCATTTGACCAGACATCGACTGGTTTGTGGCGAGAGAAACTCGACAAGAGGCCTGCGAGCTGCTCGCCTGTGTTTTCTGGCGTTTCACTTTCTTTTCGCCGAGAATTCGAGTACCTTTTGGGTTTATTGACTACTAGGAAATCAAAAGTAAGCCACAGCAATGAGCAGTAACTGCGCGCTGACCCCTAACTGCGGATCCCGCTCGCTGGTCGCTGGTCGCTGAACTTTCCAGCAAGTTCGTGCCTTGAGTCTTTCGTTTTCAGCGTCGCTGTGCTGCATTTAAATGCAATTTGGAAAATGCGACATTTTTATCGACCGATTTGGTAACAAGCGACACAAATTTCAAACGCATTGACGGGAAGTGACGCAATCCCGCGATGAGCAGATTCGAATATCAACGGATTTGCATACGCCAGGGGAGTGGGGGGAATCTCTCAAGATGAAGAGCAGTGCATGGAAAGTTGAATGTGTTGCATGCAATTGCAGTTGCAACTGATGCTGTGGCCAACATTAGTTTTACTTTTACCTGACCTAAATGGGCGAGCTGTTATAAAGTTTATAAGCCACGCACGAAAGCAGAACAAATTGCACCACAAATTCAAACTGCGCGACTGCAAGTCCCGTTATTATGGTAGCATAGCCAAGTTGCAGTTGCCAGCCAAGTGCAGCCATGATGGCCAAATTGCCGCTGTCACAGTTTGGCTGACAGCCGAAAGAGCTAGCGGCAACCGAGCAAGTTTTATGCCCACAGAGTGTGAAAATTATCGAAAGACTTTTTGGAATACTTCTCTGGAATACACGAGTATCGCATTCAATTGTGAGTAATTAGTTCGAGTATAATTAGTGGAACTACTCGCTTGACCTGGAATAACATTTAGTGGAGATTAACATACTTGCAAAGTTACGGATAATAACGGTTATGATATTTAGAACCTTTTAGCAACTTATCGATAATGAGTTAACTTTAGTGAAGAATCTAATTAACAATCTTTAAGAATAATCTTTAAAGAATACTCTATGGAAATGTTAGAAGTATTTGTTCTTTAAAATGTTTGAATTTCGTCAGAATAATTAATTGCCCCAAGATTATAAATCAAACTGCGCTCAGTCTAGTTTTCAAAACCAACCTGTTGATTCCACTGTTGATTTATTATACTTTATACTATATATTGCATTATATGTTTACATGTATATATTTTAAACATATATAAAACCCTCTTGAAATCTACCTGGCATTTCTTCTGTTCGTAAAATAAAATAACAATTTACCGCTCACGAAATTTATTGACCACGCTTCAACAGTTTACAGAAAAACTTTCACCTCCAACTCGGCGAATAACAACTGCAACAACAGCAGCAACAATAACAACAACAATAACAACAGACGTAGCAGCGGTTCCATGACAAAACCAAGTTGACAACGTAGAAGCCGCAAAATACCAATGAAACCAACAACAACAACAACAGCAGCAGAAACAGAAACTACAACAAAATGCCACATGAATGAAAGTTACAAAAACGACTTGCTTTAAGCCAAGGTAGGAGTCAGCAGCAGCAGGCAAGAAATTGAAGTCAAAGTCATGGAATTTGTAAGACAAATTGAGCAAAGCAATGTGGTTTGAAAATGGGTTAAGGAATAGCGACAGATAGACAGCTGGACAGACAGACATACGGACAGACTGACAGACAGACAGACAGACTAGCAAAGTAAATAAACAAAGAGGAAAAACTTTGTCTTTTGTGGGAAATTAATAATGAATAGAATAAACATTGAATTCAGCATAGAAATCGAGCGAATGCTCCAACCAGACCACAAGCAAAGGCGTTAATTGGCATCCGCCCTGCCCTGCCCTTGCCCACGTGGGGGAGGTAGTTGCGGCAGAATCAAGGCCACAAAGACGACCGCAAGGTGTGTTTGCCTACGGTTAGAGACACAGAGAGACAGAGGTTGCTGGGGGAAACCAAAACAAAATGCTTTTGGGCCACGCAACAGAGTCACGAAATTGGGTCAGGGGGTGGCCCAAACTCGTGCTCATGTTGGACAGTGCAATAGCAGTTAAGGCCCGCTCGGGGCTTGGCTCAATGCACATTTCCATACGACGGCAGCAGTCGCCCCAAATGGTCGTCATGGCAACCGAGATAACTGTTTGCGACGACTCTCTGTGCCGCTCTATTGACGAGCTCGTCTGTCTGTCTAACTGCCAGTCTGTCTTCTATCTGCCTGCCCCCCTGCCTTTCTGGCCTCTCTCTGTGCGCCTGTGCCTGGCCCTCCATTAATCGGTGCGTGTGTTTGGTCGCTTGAGGTTTTTGTTTGCTTTGCTTTTTCATGCAAAGTTGTTAACTCGTTTAACAGAAAATTCTTTTGTGCGCGTCGTCGTTGTGTTCTGTTATTTCTTGCGGCCTGACCTAAATTATAGCATACTATATTTCTGTAAATAACTTTCCAATTCCTAAATACGAATATCAACGAACATTTAATTGGTATCAATCAATATTGAATCGAATCTCACACAACGATAAACTGACTGAGAATACGAATTAATTTCATGATTTGCACATGCTGCATGCATCCTGTATGTGCTACGGAAGTCACTGCATTATTTATGCCATTCATGGAGGCAGGACTCATAAATAACACACGCCACAGGCTTGCAACGGACACACTTGTAATCCCTTGCACTTAATTTCAGGCATAATTTGCGATGTCATTGGGCGATAAGTTGCCACTTGAAGAAACTAATTGAATGTCATCAAATATATTGCCGATATATGCTATAAACGTACATATATAATATATATACTTAGTGAGATTAGCTAGACTTCTTGGAAGTGGACTGTTATTTATTGCTAAATTTGTTATATACCCTTTTCACTGACTCACTTCTCTCAAGTAGATTATTTGAGTTTATCTGAGATGTGTTTAAGATCCGACGCATATTATATCAACAAGAAAGACCCTAGTTATAATAAAGGTTGCTTGCTGATAAATTGAATATATTTATATTAATTGAAGAAAGTAAAATATCTAAGTATAAATCGTTTTGAATAGTTATTTACCATTTCAAAGTTTCTTTTGCATTTGATTTTCACTATAATCTTAGTCTGTGTTGTTGGAAATTTCCAGAGATGTTTTCAGTAATCTTGTACAAACGTTTACTTTTGTTGCACTGGCTGGCTTTTTACTCTATAAGCCCCCATTTGAAACTTACCTCTTGGAATTAGCTCTCGCCTTGCAGATTGCGTTTTCCAAATGAAGTTTTAATTAGAGTTTCGCACAGAAATCACGCAGATGTCGTGACTCGTGATTCGTTCACTTGCACTAAAATTGGCTTGGACACGCGATTGTCAAAACACAATTCACCTGTTGCACTGCAATTTTGGGGGAGGTTCACAATTTATATCGCTGTCTCTCTCTCTCTTGCTGCTCTCAAATAACTTTCGTTCGCTTTGCAGATATTGCGAGAATCGTCGAAATTTTACTTCACGCTCTTAGTGCTGCTGCTGTTGCTGTCTCTGCGCTGCTGTCGACGTCTGAAACGGCGATCGCCTTGAACTTGCCTTTTTATAAGCTGACCCATTTTTGGCGAAGAAATGCAGCGAACCTGCTGCGACTGCGCAGTGTCGTCCAACATGTTCGAAGCGCTGTCGAACTTGCCTGAACGTCGTCGATGATTACGTTTGCGCATGCGCTCAGGTGCCGCGTCTGCCGACGCGTAATTATAATTACCTTCTCACTTCTGTCTCTGCTTCTGAGTTCTTTTGTGCTCTTGTGTTTATTACCCATTGTTATTGCTGTTGCTGTTGCTGTTCACTGTTAACGCAGGGCTTAATACGTGATCTACCGTTAACTACCTGCTAAACGTTGTCAAGGTTTCGTTTTCGTTTGTACATCGTCTCTTCGAGCAATTGATCATCATTTACCTTGCCTTTTCTCTGAGCTGCTGCGACCGGCGAGCCAGACCAATTACTCATGCACCTTTGTTGTGGCGGCTCGCAGATGACCTTGACTAGGATAACTTTTCCCACATTGCCCCAAGTAGCCAATGACTGATCGAGGGCGTAGTTGACTCATGAATATATGTACATACAGAAACAGCTCCGAAGATATGCGATTTGGATTGATTTATCTTCAGTTATTAAACACAAACAAAATAAATAAAAATAGAGCAAGAACCAGGGCCAAAGCGACGTTAATAGACATAAAAGGGACCTTTAAAATTCCAGCATAAATAAGAAAATAAAAGAAAAGTTGGTTGAATATGTTACAAAATATATTCACAACTCAATACTTTAATAAAAGAAATATAGATTATTTATATTATTATTTATTTTTATTATTTATTTATATTTATTGTTCATACTTAGTGGTCTTGTGTCATTAAGTGTGACCTTAGTCAATACACTATCGTAAGTTGATTTAATAGCCGATAACCCTTTCCATAGCTCTATCGATAGATGAGTGTTGAATAACGCTCAAGAGGCTGCACAGAGAAACGATAGATAGAGAAAGCCAATAGAAATGAATTAAATTGTGCAGAGAAATCGTCGAAATTAAAACAAAACAATAAAGTATTATCTCCAAATATCAAAATATATATTATAAAATATATTTAATTAATTCTATATATTAGATATATGTAGTTAAAATGTATACACTTGAACATCTCAAACAGCTGGCTGAAATTAAAATACAGTTTAATGGGTGTACAACTTTCTCCACAAGAGTCTAACAAATGGATTTTGATTGGATGCATAAACAAATAAAAACTCGCTTCAGTGCAAAAAACAATTGATGCGCTTAGCTTGAGGAAATGGGAAAACACTTTAAAGGATTTTCCCAGCAATCAATGAATTTCGCAAGGAAACGCAACGAGCTAATGCACAAGTGAGAGAGAGTGTGTGTGCCTGTGTGTGTGTGTGTGTGCCTGTGTGTGAGTGGGTTAGTGAGCTTATGCTGATGTGCGAGTGTTGTGCGACGGGTGTGTGTGTGTGTTTGTCAAGGGCAACGGCCAGCGCTGCTTGCATACAAATACAAATGCCTCCGGGCTCGCAGCATGTGGCACAGCACCTTTGCTTTTGCTTCGCCTCGCCTTGTCTCGACTCTGCTCTGGTTGCCTTGATTCGATTCGTCTCGATTCGCCTCCACTCGACTGGGCTGCTGCACACGTGCAAAAAAGTTAAGCCGTTCCAGCAAAAGTTTACCCAGCTGGGCAGTCCGACCCCGATCGAACATTCGGATTGGGGGCGCATTAGAAACCTTTCGAACTCAAATCTGAAACAGGAAGAAGGAGGAAGTGAATCGATGGGCTGTGGAGACAAACTATCCTCTCAGCCGGACGACGGCTGCATTTGTATGTGTTTACATTTAGTTGTATTCGATTTGCATAGCAGATTTAAGCTGAGCGGCGGAAGGTGGCTACCAGATACCCAAATCAATGCCAACTGTTGGGGCAATCAGCATGCCACCAGCTCCACAAATCCACTGGCAGCAGTGGGCGCATTAAACGCCTTCCATGTCGGTTATTAAGTGGTCTTAAAGCCGATTGCCCCGCCAGCTGTATATGTGTGTGTGTGTGCAAGTGTGTGTGTGTGTGTTTGTTTGTTTGCATGTTTGGCATCCAAACTCTGCCCTAGCGTTGCTTATTGAATAAATGTGGTCGGATTTATGCAAATCCCAACTACTATACGTTGCCCCCCTTTGACCTGCTGCACTATTTACGCTGGCCAACCTGACCATTTGCCATATACGAGCGTAATCCGCCCATAATTGTTCAACATTTGTTATCTAAACTGTGACTGTGCCACTGTAACTGTGACAGCGATGGCGCTGGCTACGGCGACTCAGGGATCTGTGCATATCTCTCTTACAATATTCAGAATCCATTGAAATATGCAAACTTTGCTGCTGTTTGTCTTTGTGTGCGCGTATTTGCTTATTTGCATACGCTCTGCACATTAGCGTAATTATTTCTGTGTCAAAACCATGAGCCACAACTACAAATGCAACATCAACAACAATAACAACAATAAAACGAACCACTGTGCTGGCATAGCGCATAAATTGGCAGCTTATCGTGCCGCGAGTGTTGCTTATTGCTTCCGAAATATGGTTTACCGAATTTCAATCGCTTGACTCCGTGACGAATTTGTAGCCCAGAGCTCGAATAGTTTTCAGATAATGCAGATAGTTTAAAATTGTTATGTTTAGCAGAAGATTAGTTAGGGAGAATGAACTGATAGATGGAAGAATCTTTCTTCATAATTGGAAATGGAATTTAAAGGTTGTGTGCAACAGGCAGTTGAAAGAGAGGACACTCTGCACAATACTAACTAGATGTCGTCACTTAGTGTAGACTTTATTGCATATTATAGAGGATAACTCTCTCGGTTTAATTGGGTTTTTGTGTGGTTTCCTTTGCAACAAATTCTTTAAGTTATTTTTGTTTATTCCAGATAAAATTAAACTAAATTTAATTTGTTAATTCATAAATATATTACTTAGTTAACTTTTAATACTTTATTCTTATATGCTTTAATATATGCTTTTAATTTATCATATATTTAAAATGTAATTCTAATAATTACCAAATTAAATCCAGTTCACTGCTATTAGTAAACTTTACATAAATAAATAAATAATGAAAGTATGCTCACATTAAATAGACCAATCTATATACTCAATCTTTATTTACTTCTCTTAATTGTTTTGGCTGTGAATTCTCGTAAACCTGAATGCGGATATACAGTAAAAGTTCTCATTTCTAATCCAGCATAAAGAAAATGAAATTTGATTATCAAAGTGTTCGATTGTGTTTCAATTAGCATGTATTTGGAAATTCCCTTTATGCGTCGACCGGGCATATTAGCACAAGCCCCGTCAACCTCCGTCGCCCGCTTGTTGCCCCACAGCACTCATCTGGCGTCTGGGTGAAACCGAAAAAGTGACCCACATTTTGCATTTTTTGTGTTTGCTGCTATTCTGGGGAATGTGGTGAGATGGGAAGGGACTGTGGGTGCTGCTGACAAATTGAAATCATGACATTAACCTCGACGCCGCACACACTGCGAGATTGTTGCATACTTTCAGGTATAAAATTTATGCACAGGGCTTGATCTATGAATGCGTGTGTGCTGCTGCATGTGTGTGTGGGTGAAAGCATGTGTGTGTGTGCTGTTGTGTACTAATATGAAATCAATAAATCGTAAGCATTCTTTTATTGCCACCAAGTTGCCAGCGTAGCAGACCAGAAGACAAGACTCGACAAGGCCAAACCTCCTTGCGGCTCTCTCTTTTTTTTTCCATCTCTGCTTTGTGTATGTGTGTTTTTTTTTGCTATGTTTTTATTTACTTTATTTGATTTTGCATAAAAGATGATGACGATGCCGACGACGACGATGAAGAAGACGGAGGTCCAAGGAGATGAAGACGCCAGTGAGGAGCAGCAGGATAAGAAACTGTTACGCTTTGTGAGTTTATCAACGCACAAGCACTCGAGAATAATGATGTCTGCTCGCAGGGCAAGTAACAAGTTAAAGGGTGAATGCGACGGCTGCTGGGGTTGGGGGGCAAGAGTGATGACAGTTGCCGGCTATGCGGAAAACAGGGAGTGAGGCTGGGGGTGGCAGCGGAAGTCTGAATGAAAATATATTGCCATGTTTCTATATTAAATTTGTTTGGCATTGACAAAATGCAAGTTTCTTACAGAAATGTTTCCTCTTTTATTGCTGCACTCTTAAATAAGCAATAAGAAGCTTAAGATATCCATGCGGAAATAATGGATTGTAAATAAATGCACTCCCTAAGTGAAATCTGATCAATAAACTGCAGCAGAAAGGAAAAATATAAGCTAGATTATGCTTTGAATTTAAGTACTGTTGCATTTGTGAAGCAATATTTCTTGTGTGTGCGCAGTAAATAAATCACATTTCCTGTGATATTATTTAAGCACTTTCTATACATTTTATTAAGAATACTAAATCGATAACTAAATTTTGCAAATTTGTTTATTAAAGTTTAAATAAACTGTCAGTGTGTCATGTCTTGGCTTTAAGCTGCACGTGAGCAAGGGTCGACTGGAGGCTGCAAACGGAAAACCGTGACTTGCCACAACTCATTTTAATTGGTAACTGCGGAAATTACTTTTAATTGAAACCGATGGACTTTTTTTGCCACCAATTGTGGTGTTATAAGTGAAAATAAAAAGCCGCAATTTAAAGTCAAAAATTTAAGTTCAAAATGAATTGAAAAGTTTGAAATGAAATTCACTATTATGTATTCAAAGCCAGGAATTAATCACTGTAAAGTACGAGTTTTAAAGCAACCAATAAAATATAAGAGAAAAGACTTTTATAACATGTAATTCTACGGATATTCCAAGTTACTTAGACTTACTGATAATTACTGATAATTTCTGTATACTATTCTTCAATGTTGTATCTGTACATTCTATAGTTTTAACAATTTCGATCTCTCGAGAAAGTTTTTCTCTATTAAAGCTCTTTTTTTAAATCAGTATATCAAATTCCCTTTAATGATTGATATAATTGCAATGAATTTATCACGTTTCAATGCACTTTGCTCACACATAAGGGGAAGGCAAATAATTACATATATTTGTAGAGTAACACATGTACATGCTAATGAATAATATAAACAAATGCTTTGGGTTAGTTTGATCCCTGGTTACCGCTTGCAATGGCATTGATATGATTATTACCTCTTCTATTGGCAACCGCCCAGAGCGCACACACAATCATAAAGTGGACTCATGCAAATTATGGAGTTTCATCGCGCTTGGAAAATTGCATTTCAATCAATATCCTTGAATATGGACCACATTTACATACATTTGTGCCTCGTCAATTATGTATGAGCTGGTGTGCGTATGCACGTGCGTGTGTGCAAGTGTGTGTGCGAGTTTAATTGCATTGGTGTAGAACTGATTCGAGACATCTGATTCATTGTCATTCAGTTGCATGTGAACGCCTAGCAGACCATTAAGAGCATTCGCATTGCTGCAAATTAATTATCATGTGCAAGCGGTTGACAGGAGCGTACAAGGCACCCTCTCAATTGGGTCTTCAATGAATTAAACCCATTAAATTGAACAAAATGACGTTATTGCCCTTTTCATTCCTACCTGCAGTACTGATTGCAGATCCAAGTCTTAATTTTATCAATAATTCGTTTCCTCAACTGACTCTTTAAAACCGCTCATTTCTTCTCTTTCGATTAAATTGCGACTAGCGGATGATGGAAAAAGTATTATTTTGGCTACACATGTCCAAAGCATTTTTATTGCGATTTATCAAAAAGGAAATCATTAAAAATGCAAACTCAAGCATTCGCTGGCCTCATAAACATCAAATCAGAAAGGTCCAAACATCTGTTAAACTTTTATTACATTCGTATTATGAAATGTTGAGAAAAGTTCTCCCAAAAAAATATGATGTGATACACAAATGTGCTGAAACTTGGCCCCATACCGTATAATGCAAGTTTAATTTCCACCCGACACCGGGCACAATAAAAAAAAGGGCTCAATAAATTACGAAACAATATTTTTCCCTTTTTCGGCATAAGTATAAGTAAGTATATAATGTTGGTCTAAGCATAAGCATATGTATGACTGGCTGTTGGTATTATATGCATGTATGTACTATATATACCGTATACATATTATCCGACTATGGGTGGAAAATGTAAAATTGTTTGCCTGGTGATTTGAGGCTGGCGCCAAGCAGCTGTTCACTGATGCCCCGCGCTCGGTGCGCTGTGACCAATGCTCCACGGGCCGCCTGTACCGGCAAGATAAAGTCCGCTTCTGTGATAAATATAACAACAAGTACCCAAGGCACGCACAAGCCGTTGCGCCGTCCTTGCCGCCAGCCTGGCCAAAAACGCATCCAAATTCATTCCGGCAACTACTGTCGCTGCTGCTGGGCAGACGGAGGGGGAGGGGTTGCCGGAAAAGATGGGGACAGACTGTAGGATCCGGAACGGCAGCTGTTATAATGATGCCAACGATACATCATCGCAAATGTTAAAATTTTCGGTAGCGCCGGAGCTCGCAGCGCCGTCAACAGCTGTTACCGCTGATGAATCCTTTGGGTCCGGTTCGCTCCCTCACTTCTCTGCCTGGCCCCAGCCGCCTGCCTGCCTAATATTTCAATATTTCGCACATAAAAGGCGTAAGTTATTTTTCATATCTCCCCCAGCTGGGTCGTTGTCGATGCACCCCAAGGCTATACCCTAAAAACTGGCATTGCGTTTTTGGCTAATTTCAGCAAATAAATCTTAAAATTTTGAAAACATGCTCCTAGACACTCAGTCTGAGCCAAGAACCGAAACTGTTAGTCGACAGAAACATCATAATTAACTATCATAGAATATGCAAGGCACGCGCATCGTATTGTGCCATATTAGTGCCTGGTTTGGTTTCTGTTTGGCACTGGTTTTGTTCAGCTTCAGGTGCTGCCATTCAGGAATTGTTCGAGTATTGCTATTTGTTTGGCCACTCTCCCGTATTGTGCCAAATTCTTTTAGCCTGCTGCTCGTTTGCCATTCACATTTATGACTTTTTTTCGCACACTCTCTAAATGGACATGAGAGGTATTTTAATTCATGAAAGTCCACATTGAAGAAAGTCTCTAAAGAAGAACTCATTCATGACTCACACAACTCACTCACTACTATAATATCATCTTGAAATATTCCTATCTAATGTTATTTCATTACAGGGTATACTTATAGGCACCCACTTGATCTTAGCTTCGATTCTGGCTCGTTTTAATTTGCTGTGCGTGCTTTGTGTGTTTAAAATCTGCATTCTCCGACACAGTAAAACCAACCTACGACGGGAGCTGCTAAACAAGTAACCTGAGACCACAGAAGGAGAAATTTGAAAACCGCTTAAAACGAATTGCATGTTTGGCATGGCACAAAGTGGAAACGTTTGCAAAATTGGCCAACTCTAAGAAAAATAAAAAGCACATGAAGAAACACTCAGACCCAAGAAGGATTAGCAGTCTGAAAGGGTTACCATGGTCGGGTCTGCAGGTAGCCTTATACAAGGCAATTGAAAACCTCGAGAGAGATTCTGCGGCTCTAATTATTTACTTTGGTTAATTCAAGTCTTGACAGAGAGCAGCTTGGGTTGCAACAGCTCTTCCAACTCGTTTGACAAACCAGCATATGTTTCTTGCGAACTGGTTTTTTGCCAGCGGCAATCATTGTAATTACGTTTTAATTGAAATAATAATTATAATATGATTAATCTGTGTATAATACGTTGTTTATTAATTAAAGCGGATGCGCACAAAACTTAGTTTAAAACTTATAAGTGTGAAAAAGAGTGTGAATATCTTGGAACGTTGTTTATCCTACATTGCAACAGTGACGACTTATTGAGAGCATTTGGAAACCCTTTTTACCAGGCTTGTGAGAGAAATCACACGAATCATATGACAGTGTTGCATTTTCACTCTGTACAAAGTCTTCCAACATAGTCACCATCTTATTCGATATGATCTTCTCGTCCCTGCGTAGTTCCTTTCGGATCGGGTGGTCGAACAACAAGAAATAATCATCGGCGATTCCAGTACCTGAAAAATGAAGGCGCATAAGAATTTGGTTTTTCATGAAAACAAGTTGACAAACTAACCAAATTTTATATCGTCTCTCTGTGATATCCATTGTCCAATTGAGTGTTCAGCGGGATTATCATAGACAAAGCCATAGACAGTACTCGTTCCGTGCAAGTTGTGTAGTTCTATGGCCTGTTCTGTGCCGTTTTTGAATAAAATCTCCGTAAACATGCGCTGTACGTCTTCGTAGTGCTCGGAACTAAAGTTCTTATTGCCCATGTAATGCTGTCTGAGATCTCGTGAGTAATTGTCCATTTGCTCGATAGTTTTCATTGTATCTCGATAAAAGAAGAGATGAGGAGCCAGCTCAAACCAGCGGCAGTTAAGTTCATCCATCATCTCCGTGCCGTCGCACTGACGCTTTAACAGTAGAGCAGCATTGTATATGCCATTCTCACTGGTGTACGACACTGTCCAAGGTACCTGAGCAAATTTGCCGCTCTTCAGGATTTCCGTGGGGTGCTTGGTAAGGAAGGGCTCATCCGCATCGGCGGGCTCTACCATTGGTCCAAATGGTGTGAAGGGAACGTAGCCAAAGAGCATCATGCGCTTCATGGCGCTGACTATTTGTGAGGCATCTCTCGTTTTAAGGCACTTTTTGAGTTCCTCCGATGTGATTGCCGTGCCACAGCCCACACAGTAGCCCAATTCAAAGGCGCGTCGTCGTCCGCCCTGCTGTACCACCCAGGGAAGCAGAGCATTTCCACTGATTGAAATGGCACCCTTGGCGAATTCCTCGAACTCCTTATGCATCATTTGTAGATGAACCGATGCTCCGCCGGCTGCAAGGCCCACAATTATCATGTTCTTTGGATCGCCGGCAAAACAATCGATGTTCCGCTTAATCCAACGCAGCGCCAAACGTTGATCCTTTAGGCCATAATTACCCGGCATCACCTTATCGCCGGTGTTCATAAAGCCCAAAGGACCCAATCTGTAGCTGAACTTGACTAAAATCACATGGCCGTTGTTCATGAAGTGCTCGTGACTGCGGCGACCCGATACGGTGAACATGAAAGCTCCGCCATGTATCTCGATGACAACAGGGAAGACCTCATGAGCCGATGTTGGCTTTGGCTTATACACACTGATGGTCAGGCAGTCCTCAACGCCCATCAGCTTGTTGGCATCCCCGATAAGCTGACTCCATTGCATGCAGAATACGGGTGGGGTGGTTGCATTGAAAGGTTGCTTCCACTTACGCGTGTATGGCTGCGGTGGCTCAAAGCGCAGTTCACCGACTGGTGGCTTGGCGTAGGGTATCGACTCAAAGCTATAGTATCCTCCCCTATCACGACCAATTACTTTGCCATTCGGCAGTTCCACAATCAGCGGATCGGACTGGGCAGCAGCCAGTGTAAGCCAAGGGACGAGTATAAGGAACCCGGAACGATGCATGATCTACTTCCAACAACCTTTTAACAACGACTAAATCCGATGGAGTAAGGTATTGCTTCTTTTATGGTTCCCCGTTGCTCGCAAATGGTACTGTGAAGGGGGGAGGTTGCCAAATTGAAAGTAGAAGTACCCGTCACTCAGAGATGAAAGAGATAATGCATTAGAATACTTAAAATTTAATTTAGTTGAGTAATAAAGTAACTGAAACAGCGAGAATCGCTTGCGGTTGCCATATTATTCTCGCTAGTTAATTGGCCCTGCTATGCGTCTATTATATAATAGAACTTTACAAGAGTTAACTTGATATATATATAAAAGAAGAAAGTATAATAAGATATTTATTTTGCCAGTTATTAGTTTACAAGATCAGCAGTTACACATTTTTATTATAAATCAAATTAATCGCCGTTTAAGGCAACCTATCTAACTGCAGGTTCTCACAGGTGTCTCGTCTTATGGCAAGTAGCTGCAGTTTTTTCTCGCCAACATTGTTCCGTAATTCACACTTATCGTAAACCAACTTTCCAGTTCCTGCAAAGCTTTCTAGCATTCTTATCAAGTTTTTTGAGATTTCTACTTCGTCAGCACGCAAGGATTGTCGGAGTGCACTCTCAAATATCAGTAGATAATCGTCACCGTGTACCGTGCCTAGAAAAAGGAATCGCATAATGAAGTCATTAGCTTGATATTATGTGTTTAATTTGTACCCACCTAAAAAGATATCATTGCGTTGTGATATCCATTGACCGACCGCTCTATCGGCGGGATTATCATACATATAACCAAAGACGGGACTTGTTCCATACTTGCGCTGAAGCTCTATCGATAGTTCGGTACCGTTTTTGAACAGTGCATCCGTAAATATGCGTTGCACATCCAGATAGTTATCCACAGTGAAGCTCCGATCACCGAGATACTGTTGTCTGAGTTCTCGCGAGTGATCATCCATTTCCTCAACTGTATGAAATAAGTCCCGGTAGAATAAAAAGTGTGGAGCTAGCTCGAACCATCGATTGTTCAATTCCTCAATCAGCTCGCGCCCGTTCCACCCCTTCTTTAATAGCAGGCCCCCATTATAGCCCTCCATCTTCCTTGGAATATGTGGCTAACCAAGGTACTTGCGCAATTTTTCCACTCTTAATAATTTCTAAAGGGTGTTGCCCTAGAAAAGGATCGACCGCATCGTGCGATTCTACAACGGGACCAAACGTAGTGAAAGGAACGAAGTCAAAGACAAGAAGCTGACGTACAGCGCTAACAATTTCCGAGGCTTCCTTTGTTTTAAGACAGTTTTTAAGCTCTTGGGAATTACTTGGTAGGCCACAGCCTGCAATGCGACCCAACTCGAAGGCACGACGACGTCCACCACGTTGAACTACCCAGGGACTAAGTGCATTGCCACTCATCGAGACTGCAACCTTTGCCAATTGACCGAAATCCTCATGCAGGAGGTGCAAATGTACCGAAGCACCTCCTGCTGAGAAGCCTAGAACAAGTATATTCTCAGGATCACCGCCGAATCGAGCAATGTTCGCCTTTATCCATTGCAGTGCCAGGCGTTGATCTTTTAGCCCGAAGTTGCCTGATAGCACTGCATCTTCTGTGCTCAGGAATCCCATCGGTCCCACACGATAGCTTATCTTGACGACGATAACATTCCCACTAGCCATAAGAGTTTCATGGCCGTGCTGGCTTGGTCCGCTGTACATGAAAGAGCCCCCATGTATGTTGACAACCACTGGGAATGTTTTCCGAGAAGAGCTCTTTGGCTTGTACACATTAATAGTCAAGCAGTCCTCGGTACCCGTTAGTTTGTTAGGTTGTTCAATAAACTCGCTCCACTGGATGCATAGAACTGGAGGGCGGGTAGCGTCAAAGATCTCCTCCCATTGTTGCGTAAATGGGCGAGGTGCCTCAAATCGCAGTTCACCCAGCGGAGGCTCTGCATACGGTATCGATTCGTAGCTGTAGTAGCCTCCATTGTCGCGTCCACAAAGTTTTCCATACGGCAGCTCTACCACGAGCGGATCAACGGCCCACAGACAAGGTAATACGATCAAAAATACAATGTACCCGCGATTCATGACTTGCTCTCGACAAACACTCGATAAAGACTAGTCTAAGCAAAGCGTTCAACCGAAATTACATTGGCATTGTGCGCTCTGATATAAATACCAGATAAACAATCAGGTTATTTCTCGTTGTATTATCTGTAAAAAACATTTATAAAACATGATTGAATCACAAAAAGTAACTGAAATAATAAGTCGCTTTTACTGCCTTACTTTTGTATGAATGCATTGTATATGGAGTACACATGACTCAAATGTTTAACATATGTATAGACAACAGACTTCATCGGTTGTATTTTTTCTTTGTAGAAATCTGTGGCTTTAACTGAGGCGCCCGCTTGAAATGCTGCCTTACTTGTTTGACAGCCCCGACTAATTTTAAACGTCAATCATTTTATTCTAGTCTCGCAACCTCAATTAAAAACCGTTTTTGTTTATAATTCGACTTTAATTGAATAGTTGTTTAAAATTGCAGGGTAGCGATCTACTTGCAAGTTATCACACTTGTCGCGTTTGATGGCGACTAGTTGAAACTGCTTCTGATTGACATTGTTGGGAAATACGCAGTCGGCATAGACTGCAGTTCCGTGCTGTACAAAGCCCTCCAGCATGTTAATGAAATTCTTCGAGATAACTCTTTCGTCAGGGCGAACAGGGTCTCGAAAAACATTTTCAAATATTAGAAAATAATCGTCTCCGTGCACAGAACCTGTAGAAAATAGAATATATATAATCCCATAATCTTTCCCTTTAAATACATTTAATTCTGTCACTTACCGAGGGCAACATCATTGCGATTGGCAAGATATTGACCGACTCCCATGTCTGCAGGGTTGTCATAAACAAATGCGTAAATTGGTGCCTTCCCATGCTTGCGGTGTAGATCCACTGCGGTCTCCGTGTCGTTTTTGAACAAGATATCCGTAAACATTTGCTGCAAATCCATATAGCTATCGACACTAAAGTCTCGGTTGCCTAGGTACGCCTGTCTCAGGTCTCGGGATCTATCATCTATCTCAGCAAGTGTTTTGAAAGAGTCGCGGTAGAATAGAAAGTGGGGAGCCAACTCGTACCACCGATTGTTCAGCTGCTCTATCGCATCCCTTCCGTCAGCCTGTTTCACCAACAATAGGGCGGCATTATAGCCACCATCTTCTTGGGTGTAGGAAGTCAACCAGGGAACTTGGGCATACTTTCCACTCTTAATAATATCAGTTGGATGTTTAGTGAGAAAGGCGTCTGCTGCGTTAGCTGACTCCACAACTGGACCAAAGGCGGTAAAGGGAACGTAGTCGAAGACCAGAAACTGACGTACTGCGCTAACTATTTGTGAGGCATCCTTTGTTTTCAGACACTTTTTTAGTTCTTGGGAATCACTGAGCTGGCCACATCCTACTATGCGACCCATCTCAAAGGCGCGACGACGTGCACCCTGTTGCACTACCCACGGATTCAATGCATTGCCACTCAGCGAAACAGCCACTTTTGCCAACTGATTGAAGTCTTTCTGCAGCATCTGCAGATGAACCGAAGCGCCTCCTGCAGAATGACCCACTGCGAGTATATTTTCCGGCTCTCCACCAAACCGATGAATGTTATTCTTAATCCACTGGAGCGCTAGACGTTGATCTTTGAGTCCGAAGTTTCCAGTCAACTCGGCATCGCCTGTGCTTAGAAATCCTATCGGTCCCAAACGATAGCTTATCTTCACAACGATGACATTGCCAGATTTCATGAATGTCTCGTGGCCGTGATCTAGAGTACAGCCAAACATGAAGGCGCCGCCATGTATATGCGCTATAACAGGGAAGGTACTGCGACTTTGGTTTTTCGGTTTGTAGACGTTCACGGTCAGGCAGTCCTCGCTGCCCGTCAGCTTGTCGTCCTCAGCGATGAATTGGTTCCACTGGATGCACATTACTGGCGGCTGGGTGGCATCGAAGGTCTTCTGCCACTTGCGAGTATACGGTCGAGGTGCCTCGAAACGTAACTCACCCAGTGGAGGCTCGGCGTAGGGTATCGACTCGTAGCTGAAGTAGCCGCCGTTATCGCGTCCGCGCAGTTTGCCATTTGGCAGTTCCACTATCAGCTGGTCGGAAAGGGCTTCTGTTACCAAGAGACCAATCAGACAGACTAAAAATGTGCTACGCTTCATGACTTGCACGCGAACAGAGTCAAAGTCACACTGCTCTAGTCGGAGAAGTCGGCGAGCGTTTTTACTTAATTGAAAACCGTTCGTGAACTGATTTTAAGAGTGCTTCTAAATAGCTTATCTCAATTACATGCTGATAATGCACAGACATGAAGTGCCTACAAATCTGGTATATGTTGTATTTGTACTCAATTATCAGCTGTGAATTATCAGCAGTCACGTTATTAATAGAGGAATCCGAGTCATTTATAGTAAATGTATTTAGTGAATGGGTTATATAGTCGTTATGTGCTCTCTGTAATCTGTTAAACATGGATATCCAATAAGGTAATTGATAAGGGTTATTTAACATTTAACTGTTCTCAGTAATCTGTTAGACATGGATATTATTAGATTATGATAAACAGATCAGAGTGTTATTATTTTGAAAAGATCATTTAAGTTTGACAAAATTGAAGTATGGAAATATCGAAGATGTTTCCTTCTGTACGTTGCAAAGCTATATGCTTTAAAATAAAATATTGTTGCTGGTCTTATCGTTTATTTTCTAAAAGCTTTTCACAACAAGTAAAGAGATTACTGTTGGACACAATGCATCTAATGACATACAATGTTCTACTTTGAATTTAGACAGTGCATCCATCGCGTGTTATAGATGTAAATTGCACTTCAGACTTGCCCTGATTATTTTTAAATCTGCAATTATCAAAGGTTACATGTTTGGTGTGAAGGAAACCCTCCAGCATTTTTAGGAATTTCTTTGAAAGCCTCTTTTCATCCGGTCTAAGGTGCGGATTAATGGTATTGTTGAACATCAAACCAAAGTCATCGCCATGAACAGTACCTGTAAACAAATCGATTGATTAAGTGATACATGAACAATTATTAAAATCTCTTACCAAACTACAAATCTTCACGACCCGAAATTAATTGTCCATATCCCCTATTGGCCGGATTATCGTAGGTGTAGCCGAAAACAGGACTCTCGCCATAGTGGCCATGAAGGTATAGAGAATCTACAGCGCCATTCTTGAAAATTATATCTGTAAACATGTTCTGCACTGTGAAGTAGTTTTCAATGCTTAACCGTTCATTGTTCAGATATGATTGCCTGAGATAGGCGGAGGTATTGTCCATTTCACCGTCTGTCAAATTCTTGTGACGGTAGAAGAACAACAGAGGCGCCAATTCATACCATAGACGGTTCACTTCACCGATCTGTTCCTTTCCATTGGCCAGCTTTTTTCCTTAGAACTGCAGCATTGAAGCCGCCATCCTCTTTAAGGTATGAGGTAAGCCAGGGAATTGGTGACTGTCCACCTTTAATAACTTCAGTGGGATGTTCGGTGAGAAAAGGGTCTTCTGCATCTTCAGGTTCCACAACGGGACCGAACGTAGTGCAGGGTATAAAGTCAAGAACAAGAAAATCACGTAAAGCGACCATCATATCCTTGGCATCCTTCTTTTTGAGGCATTCTTTAAGCTCTCCAGAGTCATTCAGCAATCCGCAGCCCACAATGCGCCCCAGTTCGAAAGCGTTACGGCGGGCACCAGGCTGCACTACCCAAGGGTCGAGGGCATTCCCACTTACCGAAACAGCCACCTTTGCGAGCTGATCGAATTTCTTATGCAGAATGTGAAGGTGGACAGAAGCACCTCCGGCCGAATGACCAATAAGCAGTATATTTTCCGGGTCTCCTCCGAATCGAGCGATGTTCTCCTTGATCCACTGCAGAGCCAGACGCTGATCCTTTAGTCCATTATTGCCAGGCAAGACCTTATCCCCCGTGCTGATGAAGCCGATTGGTCCCAGTCGATAATTGATCTTGGCCACGATAAATTTACGTGTGGCCATTATTGGTTCGTGGCCATCGATAACAGATGAGCCGAACATAAAAGCGCCGCCATGTATATCGACAATCACAGGCAGGCTGCGTTCATCAGTGTCCTTTGGCTTGTACACGCTCACTGTCAGGCAGTCTTCACTGCCACTTACCGGCTCGGGGAAGTCGACAAACTGAATTCTTTGTATACAAGCCACAGGAGGCTTGGTGGCATCAAAGACATACTTCCACTCGCGCTTGTAGGGCTGAGGCAGCTCAAAGCGCAACTCACCTAGAGGTGGCTCAGCGTAGGGTATCCCCTCGTAGCTGTAGAAGGTTCCGTCATCGCGTCCACGTATTTTGCCATTCGGCAGATGCACCAACTCATTGGCTATGATCGTCGGGGTAAGCAGGATCCCCAATAGAAGTATGTAGGTTTTATGACCCATGACAAATTATCGACCAAGCCTGAAAGTTAACTATTACAAGTAGATACTGTCAGTAGTTTTGCTTTTATGGACTCGGATGAGATTTCGCGACTAGGCGATTGTCGGTTACCAAGTCAGAGCGGTAACTATCGTAAGTAGAGAAACCGGCAATCATTTTATACACCAAGGTGTCGTGACTCAGAGCTCGGTTGTCCGATTGGTTTCATTGCGTTCGACTCGTAACGAGAGTAATTAAAGGTATTTGAAGTTAAGAGCCGTAAAAGATATGTAAAATAGAGAGAACGTGTATCTGCCTAAATTTGTGATTCAACCAAATTCGAGCGAGTACTCGTGCCGGGCAAATGCCATAGGTCGAGCTGGGAGTATGGTGGCTCATAAAAGATTCATTAATTCAATAAGCCTGTAGGTCGGTCAACTATTATCAGCTGGAGAGGAGGGGAATCCTCTACGACAACTCCCAGACAAATAAACGGTCCCATTATCTTTGTTCTAATCAACGATGAAGAAGATAATCATCATGATGATGGGGATGCGACTCAGAGGCACATGCCACTGATGAACTGCCCATGTGTGTGGATGTGTGTGTGTGTGTGTATTAAATGAATTAGTTCACATTAAGTATACGCCACATCGTACGACGAAGCATAGCATGATTTAAGAAATATGCTGGGGACTTGCAAAAGCTGTTCATTTGGTGGGTCAGTGTGGAACACACACATAGACATACACTCTTGGAAGTGTGCTTGTGTGAGTTTATTTGCTTGCTTGCGAAAGCTTGAGAGATTAAGCTCTGCACACTGGGAACGTCGCCGGGCATGTGAAGCATGGAATATTAATTCCTCAAGTAATTCACAACATTTGTAACTAATGTTTGTTAATGAGCCGCCGCTTTGCCGCTTTCCGGTGCACCGCCCATCTCTATCTAGAAGCCCATTTGACTTACTGCCAAGCATTGCCTGAGGTCAAGGCAAAGCCTCAAGTCGAATTACTTCTGCGTCTGGCACGCTAAATGCAAGAATTAGTAAGTGCAAAAGTGAGAAAGCCCAACTCGGACTCAGACTCACACAGAGAGTCTCTTTGCCCAGGCCTGTGCTCTGTTGGCAGGTGCTTGTGTCTGCTGGGTGTGTTTGGCTCTTGGGTGTCCCGTGTCGGTGTTCGAGGCGGGTGTTGAGCACGCACTTAATGAAATAATTATGTAAAGCTGGCACCTTTTCAGCCAAGCGCTCTGGCCGTGGTTTCGCCTTCTCTGCACTCATTAATTTTGAGACGTTTAATTTGAATGGCGTGTTTTAATTATTTATCATACCTAAGATTGCTTGTAGTATCATTCAGTCTTTACCTTTAATGCATGTGTGAGTGCACATGTGCGTCTGCCCAGCGGGTCTGCTAATTACTGTCTGGCGGTGTATTTTCATGGCAAATAATTCCATTTCTTCTTGTCACTTGTTTGCATTGAATATTGAAGTATATAGAAGGCTTTCGTTCAGCTTTCTCTTTGTTGAATTATACTCGTAATTGATTCACTATCTAGAAATTGTAAGGGTTAGTTACTTTCGTAGTTCTAGAAGTGACATACTAAACATGTAAAGAATGATGGTGGTAGCAGCGTGTTGGTACGGGTGGCAACGCTGCAGGCAACTATCGATTGGATCAGGGTTGCAGTTGACAAGAATTATCGTGTAGTGAAATCATTTGTGAAATCATTTCAAGTTGAAGTCTATGAATGTTTAGTTTAGTTGAAGTAAACAGTCGAAGTTTAAAATTGAGATGAGTTGTCAAAGATTAATTGAAGAAGTTGTTAAAAAGGCGGACAAGCAAAATTCTTCCAGTTATGTTCTTAAATAATAATATAATAATAACAGTCATATATCAAGATTCCACAATTTAGAGAATCATCATAAAAGAGCTTTAATACGATATTAATATTTACAGATGGTGGCACGAACGTGAATTCTGTTGCGCATTTGGAATAGATGACAGGAAATTTGTTGCTGCAACAACGTGAATTTCATGGTGGCTAAACGAGTTTATGTGCCACCGGGGAAGGCTTATAAAATGCAACTATGACACAAATGTGACGCTAATCAGCAGCCCCATGCAGCCCACCCTGTGCTTCTTCCCCCATCATTTACCTGCTGCTGTCTCTGCGATCCCTCAATTTCCAACCTACTTTCGCACTAAACCGCCCAAGGAGAGTCGAGTTTGTCACACCGTCATAAAATATGCAACAAACATACAAAAATGTTACTAACAAGCACGTAGACTTCGATGGGGTGTGTGGGGGGGAAGGAGGTGCCTGGGTGTTGTTAATACTAAGGGGCGTGGGAGGGGGAGAAGTAGCGTGGGAAGGTGCATGTGAAATAATTTGAAAACATGGCATTTGCGTAATGAAGCATGGGGTGAACGCGAGACGAGGCAAGTGAAAAGCGCTCATAAGTGCCAGAAGTTATGCAAGTCCTTAACTTTTATGAGCCATAGCAGTGCTGCACAGCGCGGTAGAGAAAGAATGAGAACAGTGGTTGGGCGGAGGGGCGGAGAAGCCATCTGTAGATAGACTACAGGAGCAAGTAGCGTATCACACATGTTTGTCATACGAACGGCACGTGGAGTGCACACGTGTGTGTGCGCCCCAGAGCACCTCAGTGGGCGCGCTTGAGCTGACACAAATGTGCGAATTCTCTCACCAAGTTTGCAACAAGAGCAAGCAAGAAAGCGAGTGAAAGAGAGAGAAAGGGAGAGCAAATGAGAGTTAGCAGCGTCTGGGCCAAAAGTGGCATTCGCATTCAGTGCGTAATCTTCACCTTTTTCACAGCTTTTACCATGCACTTTTATTGCCCGCTCCCGAGCACTTGCAGCGCTTGTATCGACAAAAGTTGCGCCTTTGAATTTGCCACTTTATGCCACGTTGCAGCCACTGAATCCAAAACCAGTGAAGTCTCTGGCAAGTAGAACATCTTGTACGCTGGGTAAGTTCGACATTCTAGATGTCATAAAATCAATAGAAAGATCTTGTATTCAATTTCATTGTAATAGAGATTTCTTACTATATATTAGTTAACTATACTATGTACATTATAGTGTACCTATCAAAGACCATTGAATATATTATATAAAGTTTGTAAAACTCAATGAGTTACAGTTACCCTATTTCAAAAGCTATTTATAGTAAAATCTTGTACCCTTGGCAGTCACGAGGACAGCCGGTTGTGGCCATTGTAGAGTACAGTCGCAGCCGCTAAGTAGTTGTAAGCTGCATAATGTATTTACGTAAGCACCGGAAATTGGGTGCTGCGAGCAGGTGGCAGGAGTTGCCACCAGCTAAGGCTGCTCGTCAGGTTGCATTCGCTGTGCTAAACGGGAATAGACAAGTGTGATCCCATGCGGATGTAGGATGTGGGCACCAAGCTGCGAGTTGTGAGTGTGTGTGGCGTGTGGTGTGCATTGTCTGCTGTTGGAACTGTAGGTAGATGCACCTGCACCTGGGCTGCGGGTTGCTCTTGGTTTATGCGCGCATATTTGATGGCATTGTGAATTTCTGCACGGAATTACGGCTCTTATCCCGCACAGCTCTTAATTTTGCTTGAGTATTCATTAATATGGAATGCTATGCAAGCAGAAGCAGGGGCTTCAAAAGGAGCGCTTGGCCTATTACCAAAGCCAGCGAACAAGTGGCAATAAAATCAGAATCCCTTCGAACGGAAAAATGCATCCAGGGACCAGAGAACAAAGAGGTACTTTAGCTAGATTTGCCAATTAGCGTGCGGGTCGTTAGATTGAGATTGCTGCTTGTAAGGATCAATTGATTTTGGTGTATCGCAATGGACATCAGCAGCTTAAGTCAAACCACATGCCACTCAACATGACTATCAATCAGAAATATTCTTGATTTGAGTATGTTCAACGGGTATTTGTACGTTTTCAAGTTTTGAAGAGCGTACTTATGTTCATTTTGTAAATATGTTTGCAATAGACAGTAGGTTAGGTATTTTATTCATTGCTAATAAATAACTTTCATGGTTTGCGTATTTTGTGTTGCATACTTTTAGGTAGTGGCTTGAAAATCTGTACATCTTAATTACTCGTTAAATAACTTCTATGTTAATGATCTAATCAAGCAATTATTTTGACGTTGATAGATATTCTGTTTACCAATAATAAACTGTCTTGCAATAAAATTACGCTTGATATTTATCGATTTACGGGGGCGGCAGGAGGTGTGACAAAAATCCAAAACAAACTTGATCTGCGCTAAGAGCTTAGACCTTTATTTCACATTTTTTTTGTTAGTCTTAGCTCTTATAGTCTATGATACATAGATTTTCATACGTACAGACATGCAAACGGACTATATCAACTGTTTATGCTGATTCAGTATATATATAGTTAGTGGGGTCTGCCACGCTTCCTTCCTGTTCAATTTTTGGTTGGAAAAAGGTTAAATATCATTCTAGTCTATTTTGGACTTGTACAAATTAGGATAACGATATCCGACATAATTAAGTTTTAAAACCTAAATATAACCAGACATTAAAGTATAAAAATTAGGAGTAGTATGGACAATATTAAAGCCTTCCATATCAAATACTTACATACAATTTTATTAAAGAATAAGCAAATCCTTATGCTGTGTGTATGTTAATTTTTGGTAATTGCGAAGCATTTAGTTTTTAATATCAGCAGCAGCGGTAAGCAAATTTTTCTGCTGTTGGCAAATCCTCCCACTCCTGCCTCTTAAACATACATCTACCTAGGCCACCAACCACGTTTCTGCATCTGTACATTTTTGCGGTTTTATGCAAATTAACTTAAATGTCAACGTTGGAAAATTTCACGACGACAAACGCTGGAAAAACGAGAATTCGTAGCTAGCGAAATGTCAAAAAGGGGAAATCCAAAGCTATGGTTGAAAAATTATACACCAACTGAGTTGACACACAAACACAGACAGACACACAAGTGTACACTCTAAAAAAGGCAAACTGCAAACGTCGAGGAATTTTTTTTGTGCGTTCTCTCTCCTGACTCTACATTGACTGAAACTCGGTGACAATGATGTTAACTAGAGTGTGAAAACTATGATTGGCTGTCGAGAGATGCATGTTGTGCGGGTATCTGGGGCGAGTATCTGGTGCCACAGCAGAGACTGATGCGAGGCTGTCTGTCGGTCTGTCGGGCTGTCTCGTTGTCGCTGTCATTGCCACAGAGAGGGAATGAGAGAAACGAGAAATAAGGGAGAGAAAGCTCCCTTTGGTGAGGTGAAAAATAGGTGCGGTACTCATGAGCAATCGCCTGAAAAGTGCTCTGTGATTTATACAGTATTTGGCCGCATTGCAACCTCATTCAGTGTTCAGGCAGCTACTGAATGATGGCGCCCACTTAACTAAGGGGGCACATACACAGTCACACACATGAACATGCAAATAAGTTACTTAAATAAGTGGATATACGCAGTGGTAACTTGTTGAAAGTTTTGAACTTCAAATTTAGCACAATTAACAGTTGATACTGCAAAATTATATGAATTACCTAAAGAAGAACGTATTATATATGTACATATACTCATAATATCAATGTTCAGATTTGGTAGCCATTGTCAGCTCTAAAGATGTTGGAAAGGTTATTTTTTCGTAAGCTTGATTATCTGTCTTTCCAATGGCCTTGAGTGAATATCCCATGTATCATTAGATGATTTCGTCTTGTATATGTAGATGAATAGTCGTTTTGGTATTTGCAAAGGGCATCTGTAATGGTTTCCAAATTTCAAATAAATAAAAGCTTTTAGGACTAACTAAATGAATAATTTTTCAAATAAAAAATTCAACAAATTGAACATTTTTTTCATGCTGCTTTATTACAGTTGTTTGCTGCTATAGAATACATTGTTTATGTTTATTCAAAAACAAAGTGATTAACCCATTTGGAAATTATTTAAATTAAGTCTGTCTAGTAATCAGAATTTCAATAAGGTTGAGGAATTTGCAAAGGTAGTTATTAAGTTGATATCGAATGATTTCCCAACTTTTAATTACGTGCCGTGAGACAATTTGTCACTTCAGAACGGCTACGACAGATTTTCAATTCGCGGTCGAACCACTGTCCGATTGGGCAGAACTGACTACGAGCGCGGCTGTTGCGGCATACGTAAAAACGGCGGCAGTGCCGGGAATTAATGAGGAATGTTCCATCCTCAAGACCCTGGCAGTCACGCAATGAGACCAGTGGCTCAGCTACAGCGGATCTTATTTCGGGATCTTTGGGATCTTCGGGATCTTTGGGATCTTCGGGATCTTGGGGATCTTCAAGATCTCCGGGTCCGGGTGCGGGTTCGGACTCAATGCAAGGTGGTGTTGGGGTGCAAGGAGGTGTTGTTGTGTCGCAAGGCGGTGCTGGTGTGTTGCAAGGAGGTGTTGTTGTGTCGCAAGGCGGGTGGTGGTGTTTTGCAAGGAGGTGTTGTTGTGTCGCAAGGTGGTGGTGGTGTTTTGCAAGGAGGTGTTGTTGTGTCGCAAGGTGGTGGTGGTGTTTTGCAAGGAGGTGTTGTTGTGTCGCAAGGTGGTGGTGGTGTTTTGCAAGGAGGTGTTGTTGTGTCGCAAGGTGGTGGTGGTGTTTTGCAAGGAGGGTGTTGTTGTGTCGCAAGGTGGTGGTGGTGTTTTGCAAGGAGGTGTTGTTGTGTCGCAAGGTGGTGGTGGTGGTTATGCAAGGAGGTGTTGTTGTGTCACAGTGGTGGTGGTGGTGGTGTAATGCAAGGAGGTGTTGTTGTGTCGCAAGGTGGTGGTGGTGGTGGTGGTGTAATGCAAGGAGGTGTTGTTGTGTCGCAAGGTGGTGGTGGTGGTGGTGGTGTAATGCAAGGAGGTGTTGTTGTGTCGCAAGGTGGTGGTGGTGTTATGCAAGGAGGTGTTGTTGTGTCGCAAGGTGGTGGTGGTGGTGGTGGTGTAATGCAAGGAGGTGTTGTTGTGTCGCAAGGTGGTGGTGGTGTTATGCAAGGAGGTGTTGTTGTGTCGCAAGGTGGTGGTGGTGGTGGTGGTGGTGTAATGCAAGGAGGTGTTGTTGTGTCGCAAGGCGGTGGTGGTGTTATGCAAGGAGGTGTTGTTGTGTCACATGGCGGTGGTGGTGTGATGCAAGGTGGTGTTGTTGTGCAAGGTGGTTTTGTTGTAGTGCAGGGTGTAGGCTCCTGTGGTACCGCGATATGGCCGGACGCGGTCAAAAAGATACGGCACTCACAAATGTGAGCAGCAGCAAGTTGTCTGAAAGATTAAATCAGTCGAACTTAACTGAGGTACAGTTAGGTACTTCAAAAATTTAAAACTTACAAACTCTCATTGCGGAAATAAGTCTTATACTTTCTTTCACTGCATGGAGTATTAACCTTTCCACTGTATAACTAACTGCGGAGCTGCAGCGCTTTTATATTCGCCACCGTACAGATCTTATCAGTTTGAAGACTCTTCTGGTACTTGAGAATGACACGCTTCTTACAGCATGTGTTGGGAGCAACATGCAAAGACTTGTTATGCGTCCCATTATCAAATTGACAGTCAATTCGAAAATTAATATTTGCGACTATTCAAGCTATTATGTCAAAAATGTAGAAGTCAAACTGTGTCCATGAAGTAACTTTGAATGTACCACTTAAATATGTTAATATTTGAGAAGAGTTTTGTGAAATATATAAAATAATAAGTAAACTTTCAAAACATAACAAATACGTTAGCCTACGATGAGAATGTAAATGGTGATAGAGGTGGTCTCCACAGAAAGCGTTGCTCTGAGCTATGGAGATCAGGTGGGTATTTGCAAACACAGAAAGCTGCACCACAAATTTTTCTTATAATATCCGAATTGATTGTCGAATTAAAAAGTTCAGGATGAATATTTCATCCAACATTTTCAATGTAGTTTATCTTCGTATGATATGCAGTACTCTTCATTTTGAATTATCCATGGCCAACATGGCAACATTTCAATAATTTTTTTTTAATGCGTTAAATACTATATGTATCTTTGTGGGGATTAACACGACAGCTTCTCACTGTTTGAACTTCTTGGGTTTTTCAATTTAAAATTAAATTTTTCGGGAAAATTCACAACCAACAACCATTTTCACTTACATTTTCATTCATTGAACATACATTTTCTGAATAAAAGACCTCACAAATAGTTGGAATACTTCAATCTGAGTAGTAAACTTTCCAAAGAGAAATGTTGGGCAAGTCAAAGCTACATTTGCCACCAGTTTGTGTGTTCGTAATTCAAGTGAACACACAAACGACAGAGCTGAACAACATTTTTTGAAACATTTGTCAGCCCCAACACTTGTGGCCGGACAAATGAATGAATATTTAACAAACTTGTGAACAATTTATGAGCACAGCTTGAATATTTTAGGCGACGTCCGGAGTCTACAGCCCAAGTGAAATTATTAAATTTTGCTGTCCTATATGTATGAATACTATATTGTCAAGCAACTTTGATTATTTCAGATCGTTTCTAAAGATTGTGAGCCATATAAATAGTACAATTGGATTTGGTCTTTCAATATTTATTTTTTTATTTTTATTCAAAGTCGACTATGATAAGTCATTTTTAGATCTATATGGTACTACTACGGCCCAAACAGTTGGATTTAAGCTAACTTAGAAAAAAATTGTTGTCTATCACTGTTAACGTTAAAATATAAATAAATCAACACCAAGAACAATTTGTTTCTCACATTTTTATGCTGCTTTATTACAGTTATTTGCTGCTATAGATTATATAAATAAAAAAGAAGGGGATGAAATACATCGGGAAATCGTTGTGCTTTAGTCCGGGTAGTTCAGGAGTTTCGATATCTTTGTATAGTATTCCAATAATTTTCCAGATCTTAATTACGTGCAATCATACAATTGGTCACTTCAAAACGGTTGCGACAGACCTTCAGTTCGCGATCAAACCATTGGCCGACGGGGGCAGAACTGATGACGGGGAACGTTATTTTCGCATACGTAGAAACGGCGGCAGTGTCGGGAATTAGTCAGGAGGGTTCCATCTTCAAGACCTTGACAGTCATGCTGCGAGAACAGAGTTTTAGCAGGGACTATTATAGCTTCATTTACAACGAGTGCTTTCGTTCTGGAATTGTCTGCTGCCTTGGTGCAGGGAGGTGGTGGTGAATTGCAAGGTGGTGGAGTTGTGTTGCAAGGTAATGGCGTTGTTGTTGTCGTGGTAGTAGTACAAGGAGTTGTCGTTGTTGTTGTGGTAGTTGTTGTCGTTGTCGTGGTTGTTGTTGTGGTGGTTGTCGTTGTTGTTGTAGTGGTTGTCGTCGTTGTGGTTGTTGTTGTCGTGGTAGTTGTTGTGGTAGTTGTACAAGGGGTTGTGGTTGTTGTTGTAGTAGTTGTCGTTGTTGTGGTGGTGGTTGTCGTCGTTGTGGTTGTTGTTGTCGTTGTAGTAGTTGTCGTGGTAGTTGTCGTGGTGGTAGTTGTTGTGGTCGTTGTACAAGGGGTTGTGGTTGTAGTGGTTGTTGTTGTAGTGGTTGTTGTTGTAGTGGTGGTTGTCGTTGTTGTTGTGGTAGTTGTCGTCGTTGTAGTTGTTGTCGTGGTAGTAGTACAAGGGGTTGTGGTTGTTGTTGTCGTGGTTGTTGTTGTGGTGGTTGTCGTTGTTGTTGTGGTGGTTGTTGTGGTGGTGGTTGTCGTTGTTGTTGTGGTAGTTGTCGGAGTAGTTGTTGTGGGTAGTAGGGTGTGGTTGTTGTTGTGTGGTTGTTGTTGTGGTGGTTGTCGTCGTTGTTGTTGTCGTGGTAGTTGTTGTCGTAGTTGTTGTCGTAGTTGTTGTCGTTGTAGTTGTACAAGGAGTTGTGGTTGTTGTGGTGGTTGTCGTTGTTGTTGTGGTGGTTGTCGTTGTTGTTGTGGTGGTTGTCGTTGTTGTTGTGGTAGTTGTCGTCGTTGTAGTTGTTGTTGTGGTAGTAGTACAAGGGGTAGTGGTTGTAGTTGTAGTGGTGGTGGTTGTCGTCGTTGTGGTTGTTGTTGTAGTGGTGGTTGTCGTTGTTGTTGTGGTGGTTGTCGTGGTAGTAGTTGTCGTGGTTGTTGTCGTAGTAGTTGTACAAGGGGTTGTGGTTGTTGTTGTTGTGGTGGTTGTCGTTGTTGTTGTGGTGGTTGTCGTGGTAGTTGTTGTCGTGGTAGTTGTCGTCGTGGTAGTTGTTGTGGTCGTTGTACAGGGGGTTGTGGTTGTTGTGGTGGTTGTAGTTGTTGTTGTGGTAGTTGTGGTCGTTGTAGTTGTTGTTGTGGTGGTTGTGGTCGTTGTAGTAGTGTTGAGGGGGGGGGGTTGTGGTTGTTGTTGTGGTGGTTGTTGTTGTTGTGGTCGTTGTTGTCGTCGTTGTGGTTGTTGTTGTCGTAGTAGTTGTTGTAGTGGTTGTTGTGGTAGTAGTACAAGGGGTTGTGGTTGTGGTTGTTGTTGTAGTGGTTGTTGTTGTTGTTGTAGTGGTTGTCGTTGTTGTTGTTGTGGTTGTTGTTGTAGTACAAGGGGTTGTGGTTGTCGTTGTTGTTGTGGTTGTTGTAGTCGTTGTTGTTGTTGTTGTTGTTGTAGTTGTAGTAGTTGTCGTTGTAGTTGTTGTCGTGGTAGTCGTTGTAGTTGTGGTTGTGGTTGTTGTTGTAGTAGTTGTACAAGGAGTTGTGGTTGTAGTTGTGGTTGTAGTTGTGGTTGTTGTTGTGGTGGTTGTCGTTGTTGTTGTGGTGGTTGTCGTTGTTGTTGTGGTGGTTGTTGTTGTCGTTGTAGTAGTTGTACAAGGAGTTGTGGTTGTCGTTGTGGTTGTCGTTGTGGGTTGTTGTCGTTGTTGTTGTGGTGGTTGTCGTTGTTGTTGTGGTGGTTGTTGTTGTGGTTGTTGTTGTGGTTGTTGTTGTGGTTGTTGTTGTCGTTGTAGTAGTTGTCAAGGAGTTGTGGTTGTCGTTGTGGTTGTCGTTGTAGTTGTTGTCGTTGTAGTTGTGGTGGTTGTCGTTGTTGTAGTGGTTGTCGTTGTCGTTGTGGTTGTTGTTGTCGTTGTGGTTGTTGTTGTCGTTGTGGTTGTTGTTGTCGTTGTTGTTGTTGTTGTAGTAGTTGTACAAGGGGTTGTGGTTGTTGTTGATGTTGTTGTCGTTGTAGTTGTCGTCGTGGTAGTTGTTGTAGTGGTTGTTGTCGTTGTAGTTGTCGTCGTGGTAGTTGTTGTAGTGGTTGTTGTAGTAGTACTACAGGTGGTTGTTGTTGTTGTTTCGCTTGGTGGCGAATCTGGGACTGTTGTAGTGCAGGGTTCAGGATTTGGTGGTGGTGTCGGGGTGATTACTTCTGGCTTGTCACATGGCGGTTTTGGTGTGGTTACGCAGGGAACCTTGCTGTCAGATGGCGATTGATGTGCATAGTGATCATGAAGAGACACAACGGCACCGCTGCGGTCGCCATTGATGCATTCGACAAGACTGGGTAAATTGCAGATCTGTGTCCTTGGGTCAAAAACAAGACCGTGGCCGCATTCCCTTCTAAGTGCACGTCCGCGCAGGCAAACATAGAAGCTGGAACAGCTCACGGGATCGGCAAATGCAAGGCCATTGATGTGATCTGTGCAGTCGGGTGTATACGCTTCGCTAGATACCGTCAGAGAAGACACGGTAATCACAAGTGTAAGCAGCAGCAAGTTGTCTAAGTTGTTAAATGGTTGAATCAGTTGAAATAAATCTGGACGAACTAGACCAATGCGAAATCAAAACTTACAAACTCTCATTGTTGAAATTAGTCCTATACTTTACTTTCACCGTTAGGAGTAGAAACCTTTCCACTGTACAACATACTGCAGCAGCTCGTGGGCTTTTATAGTCGCCATCATATGGCTCTTATCAGCTTTAAGACTCTTCGGGCACTTGAACGTGACACGCTGCTTACAGCATGTATCGAAAGCAACATGCAACGACTTGTTGTGTCAAGCGGCCCATTATTAAATTGACCGTCACTTCGAAATGGATTTTTGCGAACGGAAGATCCAGAATATTTGAATATTTAAATATTTGTGCACAATTTATTATTTCGCATGTTTCATATACTGGTTCACGTACTTTTTGAGTTAAAAGCAGTTGAATATATAAGAGCGGAGTACAATTTGAACTTATCCGGTATCCATTAAGAAATCAATAGAATTCAATAGAATTTTGTGGTTAATATCGTTACTTTGTAAGAAATAGTCAGCAATCTTCACATTTCCGTGGTTTTTAACACCCATTTTCTTGATAAGCAAAAGATTCGCGTAGTTTTCATTGATGAAATTGTATGGAATTTATTAGTTATCGCTTATATTAATAACTTAGGCGCCTTCATTGCATTTATTCAATAATCTTTATGGTAAATATTATATAAATCAGATCTGAGCTTGTCTCCAATAACGCAAACTTTCCTAGAGGAAATATCATTAAATCTAACTAAGTTTTAGATTAACTGTGTCTCATCTTGAGTACTTTTTTGTTATTGTTGAGGAACGTTGTAGCCTATTTATTCGATACACGCAGACATGTTATATTTACATATTTTTCCATTGAGCTTGAATTTTTGAGTATTCTTTCGTTTATTGCTTACACATATGCAGAATTCTATTTGTTTATTGTAACAATAAAACACTTGAGTTCAAAGATATTTACATTTTATTCAAAATCAAAAAGAATCAACCATGCATTCCATTTGGAAAATATATATGTTATACTTATATTTGAAGTAAAGTCGTAATAGCTGGCTGGAAAAATAAAATAAAAGTTAAATTTCACACTTTTCACTAGAGCATTAAGTTTATTGTACAATTAAGTTTAATTTCGTATTCGTAAAATTTGTCCATTAAGTTATACTAATCTTCTCTGAACTATTTTTTATTTATCCCGTTTAAGGAATCTCTTAATCTTTAAGAAAATTAGTCGATTTTTCATGGATCTATTAAGCAGACACTGTCACTGTTCACTCGAAAGTTGCGAGCCATCCAATTAAGTTGAACTTAGTATGTTTATAAATGGTACAACCACAACTTAAGTCCTTCAAGAGAGGTCGCCGAATCTTACAGATTGCTTATCGAATATATAAATTAATTGTCTAAATTCTTTTCGTTTTTTATTTACAAAATTTTAAATTCAATTTTTAAAAAACTAAGAAAATAAAAACCTCTGGCTGCAATTTATCTTTTAATGTACATAAATATTAAATACCTAATATTATGTATTATATAAGTATATTATTTGTATGTATGTATGTATGTTTGTGGCATTACAGGAGATCATTGATGTATGCATACGATTAGATATATGTCAACTAAATTAGAAATGGACTTCAAAGTCTAAACACGCTCTCAGCCGAATACTTCCCATTATATTTGTTTATCTTGTTGCAGTTCATACTTAGGCTGTTAATCGGCCAGTTACCCTGAAAAGAATGTTACGCCAGTTGGTCCTCAAGTCTTGTCTTCGGCCACTTTGGTATCACTAATTGAGTCGCTGACGTGGCCACAGTCGAGTCCGCAACTCTGACACTGCCTGCGGGTTGCCGCGTAGAATTGTGAGCAGACTCTGCTGTTGACTGTTGTTATGCTTTGTGCTATCCTTGTTGACTTCATTGATGTTATTGTGGTTGCTGTAGCTGCTATAGGAGGCCTTCTCTTCGGCTCCTGGGGCGCTGGTCGATTGTTTACTTTGTTTTGGCCACGATTGAAACAAATTGTGCCATTGCCGGCGAGCACAAATTTAATAATCCACAAAAGTGTCAAGATCGTTGAAACATTTGCCCACCGTAAATAGCCCGGACATCCAATTAGCGTATTCAAGCTGACACTGGCGGATTTAATGGCCGACGCCGAGTATTCACCTATGCGGAAAACGAGAAAAACAGACAGAGTTTTATCGCTACCCGTATTAAGGCTTATCCCCCAAATGCCAAATGACACATTCCATTGCCACCCGCTAACAGCCCCAAAAACCCAAAGTTAGGCCATATTCCGAAATGAAATTGTTTTCCATTTACAACTCAAAATTGGTGTAACACCATTTTTCCCAATGGGTTGAAGTGTTTGTGTGTGCGTAAACAGTCGATTGAATAAATAAAAGCGTATTGTAATTAAATATTTCTATTGGATAATTGAACAACAAATATATCAGACGAAAAGGGCGAATATAATCGGGAATAAATTATCAGATATTCATACTGGCCGTGACTAGGATGTACAATACTAGGGGATCAGGGCGTGAAATGCAAAAGTAAATGTCAACATAGAAACTAAGCTATCTATCTATCTTATATTGAGCAAATAAAAAACGTTATCCAATGGCATATAAATATGTTTAATATGGTAGGAAAATTCAAAAGATACTCGTATACTTGCTTTCCAATTCGTACATGGAAACATACTAAGTATTATTAGACGAATGCCCTTTTTTAAGTTATATTATATATCTATCCACTTTTTATGAAATAATAATGAACTTACAGAAGGACAACGCTATTTAATATATAAAACTAATATTCATCCAGCTCCCCTTAAAGTAGTATAAATATTAATATAGTTTGTTACTTGGGAAGAAGATTGAGAAGTTGGCTACATGTGAATTATCGGAAATATATATATATACATACATAGCAAAATAAGCCTTAAAAATGATTTATGCAAAACACAAATAGTAAAATTGTTTGGCCATAAAAGGGTGAGTTGATTAGATAAGGGAGCTTTGTTAATTAACTAAAAGTGATGGACAGAACGTGTCCAAAGCAAATGCAGATACAATGAGTACATACGCAGTTGTGTATATAGGAAAACTAATTATTTCACAAAGTTGATGGTTTGATAGCTGTTTCAGGGAGTAAATAAGTTGAAAACATAAACTGAAAATGCAGGCGAATAAATAATTGATAATATCATTAAGTTATTAATAATCATTTGTCACAATTTGTGCTGGAAGAGCAAGTGGTAACCTTTTGCTGCCGCCATTATCATTATATCGACAGCACGGTAAAAATAACAAAAGCAACAAGAACAACAATAGCAACAGCAATTGCCCTAGCATTGTATTGTCCTCAACAATGGGACCGCAGAATGACATTAAGTTTATTAACCCTCGGGCACTTATGTAAAAATCCATGAAAAAATATTAAATTTAAAACAAAAGTTGTACATAGCCTGCACCCTGTAACATATCGAACTGTGGGTATATTGATTATACTCGGTCACCATATATTAGCAATATTATCTTATATACAAAAAGAGTATCTTCTTGTTGGTCATCATCCAATTTCAGCTTGTTTTTTATGTCGATACATAAATTATGCCATTAAAATGCATATAAAATTTCCATGAACATTTTTAAGCGCGCGAACACAAACATACACAAGCACAAGCAGACTGCTGGATCCGGCCGTGATTTCCGTGATTTTCATTATCCGGCTTTAACATGTTTTACTCATTTGTTCGGCTTAAAAGTGCTATGAGCGCATTTTATCGGCGCCAATTAGTCGAATATTAAAAAAACATACAGATTTATGCAATGTTTTTCTTGTGTCTTTTGTATACTCTTAAAGTGAGATAAGGTAGGATATGAGCAGGTATATAGTACTTTTGATTAGTGACTATCTGTCTTTCGGGGAGTCGAAAAGTATTCTAGACTCTCGGTCTTAAATCTATTTAAGTGAAATTTGCCACACTGGCTAGATACTTTCTATTAAAAACTATTGTCCTATCTATTTGATATGATATATAATAATTTAAGAAGTTATAATTGTCGTAAAATTCAGTAAAGATTGCAGGGTTATGCGAAATACAACTTTGATAGTAAAAATGGTATTGAGATACGCGTTCCAATATTAAAAGCAAGGTATGCATCAGTAGGGATCACTTGCTTCTAGCTTTCGTAATGCATTCGCCTTTTTTTATTATTTTTTTTATGCAACAAAAGATGCCATGATTTTTTATTAGTTAACTGCGTGAATATAAAGTCTGATTCTCTCTGTCAGTCTGTCGTGTTTTGATATTTCTGTAAACATTGGAGAATATTTAATGGACATTTCAGAGAGTTTAATTGATTACTTTAATTATAAATCATTTCTTTTTTAGCACAAGTCAATATTAATTTAAGTTTCTTCTTTTAGAAATGTTCACATAATGTTAATAGACAGAAGCTTCGCCTAAAAGTGCCTTTCGCAACTTAACTCGACTCAAGTACACTCGACATTCCCGTTGGACATTTTCCACTTGTGTTCCCACAACCACAGCCGCAATTGCCAATGTCATTTGTATGGCCATTATTCAGGCCCCATTGGCACCTGGCGAAACGTGACAGTTGTCCGCGAATCGCCTGCCATGTGCCCTTCGACCTCGGCTGTCGCTGGCTGGAACTGAATGTTTGTACTGCTGCCATGTCAGGTGTCATTATCACTTAGCCATTGACTGGTTGCCCCTGTGTTGGCTATGTCGGATGGCGGATAGAAGGTGCAGTTAAGTAGCATGCTTCAAACTGCGTCTGCCACTACAGAACAGATGTCACAGTTGACATACATAACAAGAGTTGTCTAGGGTAAATACAAGTACCGAAAGCCAAACGGTTTAAATGCAAATACAAATTGCGTACTGGACCACAAATATCTCGCAGATACAATTGCATCTTTGTGCACTGCTAGGCAAACAGGGAGCAGAGATTTCGTTGGTTGCCATGAGAATACGTGAACGTATCTATCGCATGTATCATTATCATCATCCTCATCAGCATCATCATCATCATCGTCGTCGTCATCATTATAGCCATCGTCAATGTCATTCTCGCCAACGTCGTCGATGTCGCTGTCGCAGTCGTGGACGTTGAAGTGGACGTGGACATTGAGCAAATAACGCAATTGTGGACATTTCGAGATAACAATAAAAGTGCACCCGTTGCTCTTAATGTTATTGTTGTTGTTACTGTTGCTGTTGTCGTTGTCGTTGACGTTGTCGTGCCGTTGCTGTTGCTGCTACAGTAACTGTTTCTGCCCGAGTGGCCAGTATCGTCGTAAAAAGTGTGTACATAAAATAAAAGTAAATATCGCACTGTGGAAGTAAAGGAAACTAAAAGATTAAAAAGTCAAAAAACATAGTATGAAATGCTACAATCGAAGGTGTTATCGATAACATCAGTCACAGGCGATGCCCTTCATTTGAATAAACCTTTACTAATTTATCATATTATCAAAATTATTATCATATTTCTCAGTACACACCTTGAACTAGTTCAAAAGATACAACTGCACACTCAAATTTACATATTTTACGCAGTAAAAAGTCAGTATGCACCACTGTGCGAATCAAAAGTCGAAAGTGCCAAACGCCGACGAAATAAAATTCAATTAGGCTAAATGAAAACTTAATTCAATTGGCATGCGATACAAAAACAGTTGGCACTGCTGCTGGCTGTTGCCAACACTTAACCACGCCCACTTGCCAGCCACAATGAATCCGAAACTCCCCACGTGCCGTACTCCACACTTACCGTTTAGTACGTGCAGCACAATGGTGCGGGGGGCGCTGTTCGAGGGGCTGCACGTATAGTTGCCGGAATCCAGCTTCACCACGGCGGGAATGATGAGCGAAGCCGTCTGCAAGTACACAGCAACATCAATGACAGAGAGACAGATATATGTGCATATGCGTATCAGTGTGAGTGTGTATGTGTGTGTGTGTGTGTAGGGCAAGGCAAGGCTTGAGATGGCGAGACAGTTGCCAGACGACAGACGGCACAGAGGAAATGATAAAAGTGTAAGAGACGAAGCGTATGCAAAATGCTTGTGAGAACTGTTAACGGAGCAAAAGGGGAGCGGGGGAGTGAGGGAGATAATATATACAAAATATGCACACACTCGCACGATATTAAAAATTATAATTTGACGACGCTGACAATTTTCGTCAGCTCGGTGAAAATTGAATACAAATTTCCTTGGCTCGCTCGTGCAATTTGCGTAATGAAAACGCGTTTAATGAAAATACAGAGCGACAGTGCGGGCAGAGGGTAAAGAGCCGTAAAGAGAGCGGCGGAGGAAGAGGTGCAGATGAGGCTGGTCTGATGATAATGACGTGAGGCACGCCCACACGTGCGGTAAGCCACTTACCGTTATCTGTTTAATGAAACTGCTGCTTGGCAGCATTGTTGTTGTTGTTGCTGCTTCAGTAGTTGTTGTTGTTGTTGTTGTTGTCGTGCTCAGCTGCGATATCGTTGTTGTTCCTGCTGCTGCACTAGTTGTTGCTGTCGTCATAGCTGCATCAGCTGCTGCTGCTGCTACTGCAAATGTCAATATTGCCGGCGTGTCAGCTGCAGCAGCTGCCCCTGTGCCTGCACCTCCTCCATCGGCCACTGCAGCTGTTGCCGTTGACATTGTGGCCGCTGTCGGCGTTGATATGAGGGTGGGCGTGGCTAGCGTCGGCAACACATAGCCATATCCGGCCACGCCGGCACCATCACTCACAGCTATCGCATCGAGAATATACGAACGTGTTATGGCCGCTATATCATTCAGTGTATCTCCTGCTGCTGTCGACGTTGCAGCCGTAGAAGTTGTCGCTGCTGTTGTCGCTGGTGTTGTTGTCGTAGTCGTCGTTGTCGTTGTTGTCGTAGTTGTTGTTGTTGGCACTTCCGCTGGTAGATCGATGCGCTCAATTTCCGTGCGCCAACCGCGCCGATTATGCAAATAGATTTGCTTCTGATTGTAAAACCAATTAATGAAAAGTGGCGGCTCCAGAGCCTGGCTAATTATGCATCGCAGTTTCACTTGACTTCCGGCCTTCACATGGCGCGTCGACTCTCCAATTAATTCCGTTTTAGGTTCTGCAAGTGACAAGAGAGAGAGAGAGAGAGAGAGAGAGATGATAGAGAGAAGGAGAGCGAGATTGAAAGGGCAGCCTCAGTTTGGTGAGGCGAATACAATCTGTGCGAAATCTGTGGCGGCACTTGCTGATTTATTGGCATGATCTGTGATTTATAGTTGAGGTCTCTATGTGTCTGTGTGTGTGTGTGTGTGTATGTGCAGTTGCACTTGGGTTTGAGTTCAATTGATTATCTCTCCGGCAGCCGGAAGGAGACACTCAACCTCACAAACTTTTGCAATTGAAAGCGAAAGCACAATGCAGCAACATTTCTAAGCGGACCAACTTTTCGATTATCTCAATTTAGAGTTAAACTCAGCGGTCGATAGAGTGTGTCTATATATTGATGTATACTGTAGTATATATAAACTATATATGTATACTAAAATCTCTTTTTTTTATCTGCAACTAATTGGCTTTGTGTTTTTTAAGATATAGATAGTATATTAATATTTTAAATATAATTTAATATCTCTACTTGAGATCTTTGGGGTTAATCTTTACACATATGTACATAATATTATCATGTTAAGTGCAAAGGATCGCTTGACTAACTGTAGATTACTCTGCATTGACTATCGTATATCCTTTGTATACAATATAAATACCTCCACGACTTCATAATCCTCTGTTTTGATCTACTCACCCACAATACGCAGATGCACAATGGCGCTGGCTTTGGGCTCCGTAGATACCTGGCACTCATAGGTGCCCTCATCCTTGACCTGTACATATTTAATTTGCAGTGACCATCGTTCTGGATTTGGGGAGAAAACTGACTGAAAGCGCTGATCCGCAATGAAAGTCGTCTGATCCACGGTAAGAATGTGACCGTCTCGCATACGGAGCCACGAAATAGGCTTTTTTACCAGCTGTTTTACCTGGAGGGAAATCAATTAATCAATTAATGATTAGAAAACAATTTGTCAATATTGAGGACACATAGATTGGTATTGTAAAGGCGTCTCAATTATGCTAGACTAGGTAAAAATTGACTAACTGAATGATGTCAGCAAAAGTTTTCGACTTAAAATACTTTGGTGTCTACAACAAAACAAAAGTGGGAGGGGTGTTGGGAAGAGCACGGCGAACAGTAAACGATAACCGCAGCAAAATGACGATTCATTTCTCTCTGTCGATAATGACAATAATAATTTGGAAGCAATTTTACAAGGCAACCTCCGTTCGCGTCTGCTTTCCCATCTTCTATTGAATTCGACTCGCGTGTCGAGGATGTCTTATGTATGTGTTTGTTTGTGTGTGTGTGGGTGAATGTGTTTGCGAGGGAGTGTGTTTGTGGGAGTGAGCATGTGTGTATTTATGGAGTGGATACTTCTCTCTCATTCCCTCATCTGCCGCTCTTATTATCAAAATTACACTTGGCACAATTTCTGATTTACTTTTTCTTTGCAGCTCATGTGATTTTATTATTTTTGACAGTTGGCCCACAAGTTTCCATTGCTGTTCTTCGTCTTTCTAGCGACCAATGGTAATCAATAAATTGCATTGAGGTAAATTTAATCCCTTTAATTTGTAAAGCACCCTTAAAGTATGCAATGAAAAATTAAATTACCTCTGATTTTCTTAGTAATAATAAAATAATAATAATATGTTTAATGGTAATTATAGTAATATTTATAATAATTATTATAATAATATTAATAAAGATAATTATAATAATAGTAATAATACAAATTTGAATGATAAATACTATCTGTAAGGTTACTTTATTGCCCTCAATCTCTTTCCCTCTGCTAACTGACTTTTTGCACCGATGACATCTATCTTTATACAATGCGATAACTCTAAATTATCATCTAATCCACTCAGTATTCTCTGATTCACTTTAAATTCCAGGCACACTTTGTCCACAGTGCGACCAACGCCCTCTCCCTGTCCCACACACAGCATTGTAATTGGTGCGGCAGGCGCTGGGGCAAAATGGCGATTGGGGGTCGTCGTGTCGTTGGCTGCGGGTCTGGCTCCGGTTGTGGTTGTGGCTGTGGCGGAGGCTGTGGCAAATGACAGTCTTTGAACTGCTGTCATCAACTACATTGTCGGTGTTGGCCACGGCCACGACGACAACGATGAGGGAGACGGAGACGTGGACGTTGCTTTTGTTAGGGGGTCTGAGAGGTAGTTGGGGGCGAATGTTGAACGACGTCATGATTAGATACTATAATCATTTGTGTTTTATGTGCTTGTTGTTTTTCATTGTGGTTGCCTTTGGCCTGCCCTGCCTGTCGCCATGAAACTAAAACTGTCTGAGGCACGCACACAAAAGGCCTACACCCACTAGAGCAGCCCCCTTCCTCCGGCACCCCAGCTGCGAGTAGGCCGACTGTCTGTCTGTCTTCTCCATAATTGCTGGCATTCCCGTATCACTCCTGCTACTCTTCCTTTCATTGTTGTTGCTGTACGTGCTGTCAAAACTATATGAATATGCCGACCAGAAATGAGTACACAATACACCCATTGCTCACCCCCCCCCTCCCTGCAACCTTCTACTGTAGTCACTCGCCTCGAGGTTTGTTCGAGTAAATTACTAATTCGCCTAGTCTATTTATCGTTCATTCTGCAGGGTAAACAGCAGTCGAGTAAGTCTACTTGTTACTTGCTTTGTTTTGACTTATATTCTGCGTTTTTATTATGTATCTAGTGCGAAAATATTAATGCTAATATTCCGATAAAAAAGTGATAAGCATGTCTTTTTAATGGTGCCTATTTGAATACGCATTGATGAGATGCCAGACCGGAAAGAACCTTCCATAAACTAAGAGAATCATGGGGTATAAAGTGTAGCTAATTCCCGATTTGGCGCCCAGTCTGTTTTTATTTTGCATATTCTAAGAACTGAGGTAAACAGTCTTCTTCTCTAGCATCATCTACTCGCCTTATTCCTGTCATTTTACTACTTAGTTATTATAATCTACCGACGGGGCAGGGAGAGTTTATTAAATGTTGCGGCAAGTGTCGAACGAACACAAAGAACGTTATTATCAGGCTGAAAGCATCGACATTATACTCAGTATTAAGTAAAGATGCTTATCCGGGGCGGGTGGGGCAGACAGGCAGTCGCTCGGGCAGCCCGGCAGGCACGCACAGGCAGTGCCATGGAGAATCCGCAGAAAAAGCTAGTTAGAAGCGAGTGAAACTCACAGTCCGCGTGTCTACCTCCCCCTCGCTCTGGCGTTGCTAGACATACGTGTGGTTTGGGGGGCTCAGGTCGAGACGTTGCTTTGGCATCATCTAATTTAAATTCCTCGCTTTCGCTTGGCTGCATAGGTTGTGTGGGCGAGAGTAGATTGCGCTTAATTTGCCAAAAAATGAATGGCCATATTTTTGGGGCATTGAATTTATCAAGATGCGGGCGCGTCTGTTTGCCGATTAAATATTGTTAATTAGTAGGGCCTGCATTCCTCAGGGGACACTGAGTAAATGTTATCATTGCATTAAAGTCGAGCGATCCTCCCGACGAATCTCCACGCTGTCTAGTGGCACTTACAGTAGTTTGAAAAGTCGCTGTTGCTGTTGTTGTTGATGTTGTTGTTGTTGCTGTTGTTGTTGCTGTTTTACCCATATCAGGGCAGACGGGAAGTTTCTTGCCTTTGCTGTCGTCAGCAACGTTTTGAAAAATCCAAGCCGAACCACCGAACGCACGCAGACAACAAAGTTTGCCCATAACATTTGCGAATTCTGTCTAAACTTGTTTGTAAATAATTTCTTTTATTTTGCCAATTTTTTCACACAACAGTACACCTCAAAGAGCCAACATTTCGCATCGCCCTCTTGACCATGCTCCCTTCCCCTTCCTCAGTTGTATTTTTTATTTTCATATCTGCACGAAAAACTTTTCGCAGACTTTGCAAAATAACCCAAAATTAGGCAGGGGCCACACAAAAGGCAAAGTCGTTTCGCAGGAAGAGCAGCCAAGAAAAAGAATGAGGGGGTAGGAAGAGGGGAAGGAGGAGAAGGAGAACATCTCAAGTGCTTGCAGGCAAAGCATTTCTTTCTTTTTTCCTGTTTTGTTGCTGTCGCTGTCGATACTCGTTCTACGTAACGCCTACGGTCTGAAATTTATTATTAATTGATTAGGTTTAAGCAGACTCGAAGACTGCGCAAAGTTACCGCAACGCGCGGCTGCAGGCCACAGCATGATAGCCCAGCCCTGGGCGAGGGATACCAAATTCGAATACATTTTATCGGATAATCAATGCATTAGTTATGTATCTTATGTGTTGGCACTGAGAGCAGATAATGCTGTGCAAAATGATAATATATGTGCATCATATGAAGTTGGGCGAGGAAGTGAAGTGTGAGTCTCGTATTTAGTATATATATAATAAATATGATATGATATATAGTATAGATATGAAAGAGCATATCATAATATCATTATGCACATTTTCACTGAGTAAAGAGCATAAGAAAAGTTGAAAATATTTTTAAAATACTTGTAAAATCGCAGCAAATAAATCAGACTTGTGATTGAAGGTACACGAATTCTTATTTGCAGCTGTTTTCTTGCCTGCTGAGAGTTTTCTGCGGGGTAAGTCAAAAGTTCGTCCGTTACTTTTGTATACTCGACTTCATTTGAATAAACAGAAAAGTATTCGTTTGTGTTTCGAGCAGCTGCAACAGTCAAAATATTTGTAGTTAGCTCCTTTCTCCCGAACCGAACCGGGAATGGGAAGAGGCAACAGAGTTTGTTGTAATTTCCTGTCCAAACAGAGTCGCAACGACTCTGCGCCAATTATAATGACAATAATGATAATAATAATGCCTATGTTTGTAATTATAATAATCATCAGCATCAAAATCATGATGCTGGCGCGTTGTAGGCACTGCGCCAAGGCGCGTAACTAAGTTATTAGCGGATGGACCTCGGCTGCCATCGCCAGGCAGCGCGCACACAGATACACACAAGGACACACACACATACACATGTATGTATGGCTCATGCCACACCCAAAATGCTGCATGCATGTGTGTATATGTGTGTGTATGTTTGTGTGAGTCGGAACTATATAGTTTGCACTGGGAGTAGCTGGAGATATTTGGGTCAGCTTCGCAACTGGCGCTGCCAGGGGCGTTTGAATTGGGGTCTTCGGGGCGTGGCAGGGGCAATTTCCGGTTTGTTTTCCTTCAGTTCCGACAGTGCAGAGCGTAAATTAGTTCAAAGCGTTGAAAAGTTCAAACCACTACTCCTCCCCCTCCCCCCACTCATCCCCTTTTTAACTCTTACTTCCTTGTTCCCTTCCATAATTTTGCCTGCGCTAACGCGACCAGTCGAGCTGCGCATTATCAGCTGCTTATTTAAAATTATTAAAATAATTATTAAAAGGAGAAAACGCTTTGTCAATATTTTTGTTATTTTTACGCTAACAAAAAAAAAGTGTAATGAAAAACGAGGGCGAGTAGAAAATACCTCAACGTTTTCCGTACAAAATAAACAACGAGTGGGGACCGCGCCCTTGATTGGATTCCAGCAAAATCAATCAACTTTTCACTTGGTCACCCCACCCACCCAAAGTACCCCAGCCCACTTCCTATCTGGCTGGGGCTTGGTCAACAATTTAATATTGTATTCAAGCATTATTTGGCATATAGATCAGGTTTATGCAAGTCATCGATAAGGGCCAAAAAAGCAAAGACGAAGCAAAATCCAAAATAAAAACGACAATCAAAAAATATTAAAAATATATTCTGCATAATCGAGGGTCCTCGACCTAAGTACCTCAGAGAGATCGGCCAGGTGTCGTAGAGTAATAAGGAATCAATAGGAATCCTGGCCAGCTTTAAGTGCGGCAAATTAATTTTACTCATACTTTGATTATTATCGCTGTATGTAAATATTCTGAGGGCTAAGTATGCTTGATAGAGCAAAATAAAGCAGGAAAGAAGGAACGCTTTTCCAGCTGTCAACTATTATAATATTAATGTTAATTCACAATATATATAGTTTATAGGGTCGGATATGTCTGCAAGGTGAGTTGCAAAATTCTAATTCATTTTTAATTTTTTTTTATCCCAGTGTCAATTCAATTCAATTAATTTCTTTTTTTCTTTCTTTTCTCACAGTTATGATTTTACTTTTAACTTAAAATTATTAATTATAACTATTAATTGTTTTTTTTTATTAAACAGTCGACTGACCTTAGTCCGACTACAAACTAATTAAATAAATAAATATAAACAAATGAAAATATGCTCTGCAATACAAATATCAATATATTTAATATATTTAATTAAATATCCATGTAAATAATAATAATAATTTAATATAAACAATAATAATCACAAAAATTAAGCACTTAGAATAATAATAATTAAATCACAGTATGCTTTATACATATTATAAAAGTAATAGAAGTGCTTTCTACTCTTATTAACGAAGAAAACTAAGACACTGAAGAGTTGCTCGCTCTGCTCCGTAGAGAATCATGATGATAGGCATGAATTGATATTATCTAGCTCAATGACATGTATTTGCGATTCCTTATCGAATCAATTAAGGCATTAGGAATGAGTGTATAGGTCTCTGTGTGTGTGTGTGTGTGTGTGTGAGGCCTATTCAAAAGCCACATATCACGAATTAGCTCTCCCCCTCCCTGAGGGCCTAGTAATGACTTCTTTTCTGCCCCAACAGCCTTTTGTGCACTGTGCCAGAGTAATCTTTTACACAAACAAGCCAAGCCTATTGCTTTGCCTGGTGGCCCCTTCTCCTCTGACATGGTAGACTGGCAGCTCATTTGGCACGCATTATGGACTGTTAATTAAAGGGATTTCGGATAGGGGATTCGGTATACCGCGTGAGCGTCTACTTACATTGCAGGGCAGATAGGCGTGGGTGCCCGCTTGGCTAATTATTGTTTGGTAATCATCTATTGTTGGTGGCGGCTTTAGTGTTGTCCTAGGCGCTGGTCGACGTGTTGTTGTAGTTGTTGTTGTTGTTGTCGATGGTGTTGCTGCTGTTGTTGTTGTTGATGCCTCGGTTGCTGCTGCTGCTCTGTGTGCTGGTGTTGACATTGTGCCCGACTGCGTTGTGCCGAATGTTGAATTGCTGCCGTGCATGTTGCTACTGTCGTAGATGTTGCTGCCGTCGTTGGAGCCACTGCTGCTGCTGCTGCTGCTGCTATGGGGAACAAACAATGCCTTGTTCTGCGTAATTTTGTACTTGTGTTCGTCCAATTTGTGCTCGTCCACGTTTCTATTGCTCATAATGAGATTCGCTTCCATTGTCGAGCCAGTTGCAGCTGTGGCTGCTGCTGTTGCTGTTGCTGCTGTTGCTCCTCGTCCCCGTTGATCGCTATTGTTGTTAATGTTATTAATGTTGTTGCTGGGCACATTGGCTGCGGCAACTGCAACTGCTGCTGCTGTTGCATCAGCTGCAATCGATGTGCTCCGATTTGTTTGCTTTGTTGTTGCTGCTGCTGCTGCTGCTGCGGCTGCTGCTGCTGTTGTCGCCATTGTCTGTTCGCCATTTGCTTTTGAAATGTGCGCTGTCGCCGTTATTAATGACTGCGATTGTGCCATTGTCGCCGCCGCTCTCTTTGATTGACTTCTATGAGATGTGATGTCATTTGTTGTCTCGCTCTTTAATATTAACGGCGATTTGGATATCGCCAACTTCGACTTTGTCACAGTCTCCTTCTCCTTCTCCGTGGCCATCGTTGTCGTTGTCCCGTTGCCCAATTGTTCTGCTGTTACTGTGAAGAGAGAGAGAGAGATAGAGGAAGAGTTAGTCCAAGACAGAGACGAAGCAGTGTGAGTGTTAATTAATGACTTTGTGTTTTGTTTTCAGCTTCCAGCTCAACGTTATTATTGCCCTTCTAAGCCCCCTAAGCGGCTTACATATTTCAAATGCTTCGATCCCATTTATCTAATATGCCAGCAACAATTAAAACGATTTACGGCCTTCGATTTTAATCACCGACTCTGTGAATTTTATCTACGAAATACAGTTCAATAAATTAATCGCCGATTTGCCTTTGATGAGATTCCAGTAAGGTTTTGAGTGGTTCCCCCCTTCACACAGCACAGGACTCGCTGCATGTGCCATGTATTAAAACAATTACGAAATTAATTAGATAATTACACCCAAGGACGGACAGGCAGTAAGTGGACTTCGCATTGTTTTGCATAATTTACGCTGAAGTATTTACAGCGCAAAGCTCCAATTTCAATTCGAGTACTCAAGAAAAGTTTCGCGTGGCTTTAGTGAAAATTTCGGTGTATAAACTGAAAGTACGTTGTGAAGTGATTAATTGTGATACCAATTAAGTTGGTTTTCGTGGCGTTTAGATTGCCTGGAAACACACTTAAACACATCACATTAATGCGATTAGAATTATTAGCTCGGAGAAGTTGAGAACTCGCGGTACATGTGCTGCTTAATCTTTAAATGATCGATAAGTTGAGGAATGATGCCATCTAGATTCCCATTAAAGACATAAATCATATTTAATGGACAAGTGTGCATACTATACCTAGATTATCGCACACTCCACACACACACACCTGTCGATAAGTGAGTAAAACGAATGGCAACAAAAGTAGAGGAAATTGCTAATAACTCATGCACCTTTGGCACCGGTTAGCGGTCCATATGGGGCACGAGGACGAGGACGCTGCAGCTGCGCGTAAATTTGCCAAATTGTTGCCATAAATTTTGTAACGAGAGCAGATAAAAACCCAAAGTGCTGGATGTAGAGATGTGTGGCTGCCCCAGAGACACGCTAAGTATGCAAATTTAAAGAAATTTCCAGTAGAAAATGTTAAATTTTCAACTGACTTCTTGATTACAGGGTATGTGTGCAAAGGAAACTCTGACAGGCTGTTGATAAGGCAAGCACAGACAAATGCCGAAGCACTTGAATGCCACTTGCCACTTGCCTGTGCTGTGATTTCATCCACTTTTCATTTGCCACAGTTCATTTCCCATTTCCCGTTTTGCCACTTTCCTCAATTTAATTAATATCGAGTGCAATTTTTAATTTGCAGCAAAAGTTGCTCGCTAAAGTTTTCCACTCTCTGCAATAGGCAAAAGAGAGAGAGAGAGAGAGAGAGACAGGCAGATAGAAAGAGATAGAAAGAGCAACATTCAGTGCTCGCTCGGGCAAGTTACTCATGAAACTTTTAACGTGCTCTACGCTGCGTATGAGCAACTTATGCCTCAAGGCCTCACACAAAGTTGCGCCCCGTTAATTAAGTAATGCGCCTCGCAAAGCGCAACAGTCGCACTCATGTTTGTGCCTGTTCGCTGGCTAAGCAGATTGCCAGTAATTGAACGCTGATGGGTCCTAGCCTCTTAACCCGACTGTCTAATCAGGCGGCCCAAACACGGCTCAGCCTCGAGTGCTGCGCGGCACTTCAAGTAAATGCAAAACTCGACGCGGCGGCAGTTCTTTATGGGCCTATGTATCCATATGAATGCGTGTGTGTGTCCGTCTGTGTGTGTGTGCGGAGGCCATGTTATCATGTTTTATGTTTATGCCTCGTGTACGTGCAATAAAGATAAAGCGATTTCGTATAAAAACTTTTTAATTGCCTGCACTAATGATGCACTGCAACAACTTGATCATAATTATAATGAAGCTAACAAGACGACCGAGAGCACAGTGCACGCACAGTACGCAGCTAAGGCTAAAAAAATATAAAAATATAAATGAATAAATTAAATAATGAATTTGTTAATTGATGATTTGCAGATTTCTTTGTGTGTATTCTAAATATTTAATAAATATTTTAAACATACTTTTAACTACATTCATTTACGACTCCACACAATGCGCGGCCTCTCTGTTTTCAAGAATAAACCTACTTTTTTTTCTCTCTGTCCCATTGTACGCGACGCGGATGCCTCAACTCATTAACCGCAAACAAGTTGAGCGACCAAACAGCTGCCGTCTTTGAGGCAAGTTCAGGGCACATAAAAACGAAACATGAATATTCCTTGGGCGGCAGTGAGGGTGTGGCGGCAGGCGGAGAATGCGGAAAAAGAAACGAGGCAAGAACAAATCAAACCGGCGTAAAAAAAAGTGCAATAAAACAAGTGAATTACTTGAAAGAGACGCGCCAGGGCAGACAGTGAGAGAACGCAAGGAAGAGAGTGAGAGAAAACAGAATAATAAAGCGGAATATTAAGAAAAATATCACTTAAGAAGGGCGACAACAGAGCAGAAGGAGCTGGAGCAGCAGCAGCAGTCGCAGCCTTAAAGTATGCCACGAAAATTTGCTTAATCTGTGCACACCAAAACATACCAAAGTACCAAACTAAAAAGTTGTAAAAAGTCGCGCACACTGACACACAGTCACTCACACACACAGAGACACACACACACACGCAGATATACTTCCAAATTGTGCACAAAGTAAAATATAAAAATATAAAATGACGCGCGCAGTTGCCACGCCAAGCTGAAGACATTGACTGCAGCGGGTGGAGATGGGGTTGTGGTGGGGGGCAGTACCAACTTAGTCCCCCCCACCCCCTACGACTTGCCTTGACTCACTTGACGGCAAAACTTGCGTAATGAGGCTCGATCAAGCGACTAAGGCGACTCAATGACTACGACTCTGATGGAGACTGGAGGATTTGGATTCAGTGCGGGATTCGGATTCAGGAATGGGAATGAGAATGAGAGTGGGACATAAAAAGTGCTTCGTTCCCAGTGAATTTACTGCTGAAAGCGTTCTACAACTGTGCAACGCACCCCGCAACGGAGTCACAAAGTGAACACTAAAATTAACCAGCTAAGCCCCGTGGGCATTTTAGGAGCAAGTGTACCAATAAAACCGTCTGACAGACAGGCCGGCGGACTCATAAGTAAGTAGTATCAGCACATGCATATTTCATTAGGCTACACTTGGCGAAGAGTTTGTGTGGAGAAACTTTGCGCTTGCCGCACAAATTACACATTTCTTTTGAGGGAAAACTCGAAAATCCCTGGGAATTCTGAGAAAGTGCAAACAAAATGTAAGCGAAATATGAGAAAGAAACTTCGAATGAAAAAATATGAACGAATGAGAACATATTTGTTACTTTTTGAGTATAATTGAAATTATGTTCCTTCTTCTACGAAACTAAGTCAACCTATAAGGTTCATGTGAAGTTTACATTACTTTAAAATGTTGATGATGTGGCATGCCAAACTTGTAATACCCTTTAAATCATTCTAAAGATATGAAGAATTTACTTTGTGAAGAAGAAGTGAAGTTCTAATAAGGAAAGAATTAATGGAAAGTTCTAGTTCTACTTAAAGGTAGCTAGAAAAACAAAACAGATTTTTTGTTTTCATTGACCTTTAAAATTAATATTAACTAGAATTTTTAAGTGTTAAAAGTTGATGCATATCTTATTGAATATTTATTGTAAACAAAGAGTAATGAGAATAAATTTATGTACACTATGGAATCACCAAGTTACTATATGATATTATAAACGATAAAAAAACATAAGACACAAAGTAACTGGCGAAAACACCCAAGACAATCTAAATAAATTTGCAACAAGAATTTAAAATTCACATAAAATCTGATTACTCTACCCAATTCTTTTCCATAATTTCATAAAGTACCTTTTTATTTACTTCTTATGAACATATTCTGAGTGATTTTCCCCTTGGCTTTCCCTTGACACTACGTAACCAAGCGAATTTCCACTTGAATTCATTGAGCACTCTCTCCCAGCACTTGTGCTTTTTCTTTGCGTGTAACGCAGGCTCACAAAAAACGTTCGTCTTCCTATCATGCCGTCTGTCTCGCTGTGTCTCGCTGACAACAATTCGACACTTTTCCTAATTATGATAGGCATGTTGTTGAGATGATGATGAAAGTGGCCTCTGCCTGTGATGCGCTCCCTGCTCGTTGGTCGTGTAATCTCGTCTGCACACCACAGAGCCGGACACTCTCATCAAACGCCTGTCGTGATGGTGCTAATAATGACGAAGGCAATGGCTCCTGCTCCGGCACCAGCACCAGCAACGGCACTGGCACCGACAGGGACTGCTGCTGCTCCTTCTCTTCCCTTATGTAATTTGTGTAATAATTGCGCCTAAGCGTTTAAGTCAAGCATGCCAGTTGGGTGGCCAACCAATGGGATCTCGTGGGAACTGATGTCTGGCAAGCCGGATGGGGTAGACAGAGTACGTTGGGGGCGCGAGTACGGACAGACTGCCCAGCACAGGGAGCAAGGCAGCCGAAAAGCCAAGCAAGACAACAATGAAGAACAACGCGACGCGACTGGGCTGCCAAATGCCTGCGGCCTGTGGCCGTGGAGCACTGAATGAGTTGGTTAGCGAGTGCCCAAAAATGCCTGGGTCGTTTTTCTTTTTTTTTTGTTGCGGATTGCATGGTGTGGCAACTGGCAAAGGGTCGGTGATGGGTGGTACGCTACAAGCACTCAATACTACTCTCGACTTGCTGCAGAATTTGTTTAAACAAAAGTAAAAGTTTTCCAACTCGTGCAGCCACTTTCTGCTGTTGTTGTTTGCCTGTTTTGATTGTTCGACTTGGTCGCATTTTTATATAGTACTCTTCACACAACAACTCACTATTGTTGTTGTTGTTGTTGTTGTGCAATTGTAAAGGCAACTGTAGCATTTGGCTCTCCACTTTCATGGCCAGTAATCGCAAAATAGGGGGGAAAACGAAGTGGGGCGGAACTCACATTCGAGGCCTGGCTAGAAAGTCAAATTTGCCAGCATTTAACACAATTTGCGAGTAAGTCGAACAGGCGAATTGCCGCAACGCAGTTGCTGTTCAATTCGAAGCATATTGCATACAATTTTCCCCCTGCTTCAGTGAGAAGTGGCCAATCGTTTGATGGAATTTCGGTTTATTGATGAAAATGCTGAGAGTCACTTTTTGCCTTGCACTTTGCTTTGGCTCTCAGTTCTGCACTTTTCCGATTTGCTATTTGTACTTGCCTTTTGCAATTTCATATTTTCGTTTTCAAGTCTAATTACTTTCTCCCTCTCCCCTTTCTCTCTACCGACTTCAATTGCTTTATACTTTGTAGTTTTGTTCAACATGTAACTTTTTGTCAATATGCGCATGGAGTCTCCAAAAGTAAAGACTCAACTTTCGTTGGTTAATTTGTTAAGCTTGAAGATGCGAGAAGAAAAACATAGTGAAGTGGATATGTCAATTTTAATTGAGTGTGAGCAATCAAGACTTAATTGCTGCCTTTAATTTCCCATCTTAGGCTTAAGCAACTTTCCCTTTTTCTCTTATCCTCATCACTATTCTCATTTTCAAAAATAATTCTCGTTCTCTGGCATCGTTTAAGTGATGTTTCTGGCTTGCTGGCACGAACTAAATTTAATGTTAGGTCTGAGGCCAGACGACTAGACGGAATTCCATTTGGCCTAATGCGCTGTGTATCTATGCCATCTCAAAGTTGACCAAGAACAATGGCGAAGCAAGAAAGAAATCAAGTTAAAAATAGCAGAAAATATTAGAAAAATTGAGAATGTCTGCTAAAAATATTCAACAAGGCGGCCAATGGTGCGGACAATGTCTTAAACCGTATCCACCTGTCCGCAAAATGATTTTTAGCTGCGCACTTCAAATTATTTTATACTGTTATCTACTCACTCAAAACATTGTACAAAGCACCAGAGTAGAGCGGGGAATACAAAATTTGATGTGGCCAAAATCAGATTTTGGACATTATGCAAACTTACCCGACGAGCAAGAAAGATGCGGCAAGAGCAGCAGCTCAACTAGGATGAGGGTAATCAATCCTGGCTGGGGGCGCATGTTGCCAGGCTCTCTATTAAAAATGGCTGAGTGAAATTAATAATCCTTGTGTGTCCACTGCCTCGTTGTCTCGGTGGCTGCAAATCCGCTTAACTGGGTCACATGTGCCGCGGCGCAGGGCGATGTGGCAAGAATACAACGATTGCCACAGGCTGGCGCCGCCACTGCCGCCGCTGTCGCGAGGCAATGCGCAACGGTTATATGGTATATACTGCCTCAATGCAGCTGATATCGGGCTGCCGTTTATATCTCTACTTCGAGTGAAGATCGCGTTTGGTATTTAGGCTAATGTGGTGGTGGTGGCAACTGTGGTACTGGCTCCGTCTGTAATTGAGTTCACACACAATTGCTGGCTTAGCATGTTGCCGAATTGCATCTGCCCAATGTCAGATGCCCCGGCTGCCACAGCAACAGCAACAGCAATAACAACAACAATGAGAGAAAGAACAGAAGAAGCTTAATATAAAAGTGGATATAAAACTTAGAGGCAAGCGTCCTGCGTACTGAGAACTGGGACAGGCAGAAACATGTGGTCGGTTTTAAATATTCCCACAATGCGCCAGGCAAGCATCAGCAGCAGCAGCAGCAGCTTCGTTTCCTTTGGCCTTTGTAGCACGTTGCGGCCGAATTATTCGTTTTTCTATGGCAACGTTCTTGCGCAAAGTTCCCGCTCTCTGATATGTTTGTGTAAGTTTGGGTTAAGTTATGTGGCCACTGTGGCATTAGCCGCTGCCCAAATGTTCTGCAAATCCGATTCGCCATCGTTAGGAATGAGGAGAATAAGTTTCCTTGTCGCTGGCTAATTGTATAAGTTGTACGAACTGTGCTCGTTGAGAATCATGTGGAGCGAAGCATTTTGCACTGGAATTTTCACAGTGCGCTGCAAAGTACACTATGCATTTTTGGCGAATTTGAACAGAAAACGATTTTCAGTACACATACGAACATGTATGTCCATCTCTCTTGCGGAGTATCTGGGTGTGTATGCGTGTGTGTGTGTGTTTGAGCATTCCGTTTGGCCGAATGGCGTTAGCTCATCTTTCTTTTACGGTCGAGACTATTTGGCATTAACGAAATTTATTTATGCGGGTGTTTAGTCGGGCGTAAAAGGTGTACATATGTTCGGCAAACACGCCTCCTCACACACACATATATGCACACACACATGCGGAACGTGCACAGACAGTGAAAACTTAGCAATGCACAACACGCTCGCTTACGAATTGAAAGGATTTGGATTTGTATTTGTATTTGTGTTTTGGATGCTTGGCTTGAATAGGTGTAGCCCCATGAAGTCTGCCCGATATCTCAGGCAGAGCCCAAGTTTGTTTTGCCCTCGCCTTGTGTTGGAAATAATGATTTAAATGCCGTTCGGTTTGGCCTTTGCTTTGTGCCACAGCAAAGGGAACGGGCGGGGAAGGGGGAACGGGTTTGAGAAATGCCAGGACATTCATAAGTAATGGGTAGACGGGAAAGAAGAAGATCTAGAGAGCTGGGTCAATGAAGCGTTAACGCAAATGTTAAACAAATGTAATGTTCTGGACGAATGAATTGTCGGCATTAAGGCGAAGGAGCCTCTGTTCCTGTTCCTGCACCAAATCCAATTATTGTTGTTGTTGTTGCTTCGAATGATAACGTAAATAATACTAAATTGATTGCACAAACAAAACAGCAGCAGGAAGTGTAAATGATTTAACACAATTCCCGCTTCTGTCTGTCTTTGCTACGCCTTCAACTTGGATTCTGGTCTCTGGTTTCTGTTCTCTGTTCTTCGTGCTCTGTTCTTTGCCTGTTCTGTTGCTGTTTTAGTTGCTGCTGTTGTTGTTGTTGTTGAGGCGGGTGCTGTGCGGCACAAGTAGCACAGGACGAATGGCGAATTTTGTTGGCCGCCCAACCGGAAACAGTATTTTGTGTCTTGTAATTCAGTTTATTGTTGCTACACAATTTATTTATTTACATTTCGTCTTTATTTCTTTTTATTTTTGTTTTTATTGATATCAAATATTGAGTTTTTTCTAGCATGTGATTTTTACGACTTCTATTTGTATGATAAATAATAAATGCGGCAAACATCTGTATCTTAAAGACCGAGCAGACAACTTTGGACGAATGCTTTAGCCAAAAATAAGAGGCCTGTGATTTGAGTATATTTACAAATAAAAAATCGATTTAATTACAGAGATAGATTTGAATAGATCTTAAAATGTTCTTGGAGATAAGTAATTTAAGGAAGTAAATATATATGAAATGTAACATAGCATGTTACACAATTAAATTAAAACACATTTTATAAAAATACTTGTAGTTTTATAGTTTGATCACACATCCATGTAATCATCAAAATGTTCTCTGTGTTCCGTATTAATTATTAATCTTAAATAAATTTAATAATGATAATGTCTTTTAATGTGGTTAAGTCTATTGAAATTAATTCACACACTTATTTAAAAAACTTTTAAATATATTCTGAAGTAGTTTTCGTCTAGTGAAAACCGACCTTTTTAATAGATTGTAAATGTTTAAATGACACTGTCTCAAATTTTAAGATTACTCCTTTTCTTTAGTAAACAACCGAGTTCAGATAAACAAACAGTTCGACCAATTGATTAATTCAAATGTATATTTTTATGCTTTAAGCGCTTTAAATTAAACACCGCACCAGCTAATCACCTTCGATTTAGCTTGCGCCGAACGATGTACGCGCGACACCGGCTAAAAGGAAACTAAACCTAGCGCCAAAGCGATAAGATGTTACGGATGCTGTTCTGTTAACTTGCGCTAACAGCTGTAAACACAGTCAACAGAATGAGAGAGAGCAAGAAAGAGAGCACACTCGCGAATGAGAGCCAAGCTTACATTACCGATTCGGTCCCGGTTCCGATTACTTTAACAGCTGCCGCTGTTTACATGGGGAGCTGCCAGAGAGCGGGTAATTTTAACCTGCCTGTTGGCTTACATAAACAAATGCAATTATTGTTTTTGAGTGTTTTTACTATAAAATATTTATTACAGCATTTTACACCTGCTACAAGTGACTAATTAAGGTTTTAACAGCAGCAGAATTATAGAGATAACTGTAATCCGACAAAACGAATGACTCCAGCATAATCATAATAGCAATTAATTCCCTCTGAGCGCTGGCAATTTACACGCCAAATGTTAAAGAAAGCACACTTGCATACTCACACACAGCTACAGCAGCTTAACAGTGCGATAACATAATTTCTCATTAACGCCAAGCCGGCAAATTGGGGTCTGCCATCCCAAAAAACAACAGGGTGCAAAAGGGAATAATGGCAACAACAGAAACAAAAACAAGAGGGGAAAACATTGGGCAAGGCAGGCAAATGCAGGCGCGTTGAAGGAAAGTAGGACACGCAGGCAAAAACAATAACAAGAAAACAGCAAAGCAAACATGCGAAGCACAAGGATAAACATAATATTCGAATTCAGCGTTCAGCTTGGCAGAACATATAAAAAGTCAACTAAAAGGAAAACAAAAGACCAAATTATTATTCAGACATTCTCCAGGCCATAGATGTCGCCGCCAACGAAAGCATCCAGAGCAGCGGAAGAGTGGGAGCAGTGAGAGAGACCTGAAAGAGAGCGCCAACAACTGAGCGGAATGGTGATTTGAGAACAATGCATTAGAAGGGGGGCAAAGTGCGAAACCTTTGCATAAAATTCAATTTGTCGTGTGCAACAACCATGAATATGCCGAACTGCCGAGAGAGCTTAAGCCTTCGCTGCTGCTGCTGCTGCTGCTGCAGCTGACACTGAAGCCCACACATTTCGCTGTCTCTCAGTCTGTCCCACAGCATATAACACGGCCATCTCTCTCCCTCTCTCTCGCACGTGCTCTCGTTCGCTCACTCGGTAATGTTGCAATTGATGTAGTTGCAGTTGTAGTTGTTGTCGCATGCAGCGACTCTGGCGTAACATATGCGCGAAATTACTTGCTGGGGGATGTCCTGTCCTGTCAGTGACAGCATCGTCCTGGAACTGGTTCTGGTTCTGGTTCGAGAACATGCACATAGTATCAACCCGTTTTTCTTACATCATATTCCAGCAATTAAACCCATTTCACACAGCGTTAGCAACCGAAAAGCGACCCCAAAAACACTTGAACTAGACACAATTGAAGTGTGCGCTCTGTGGCAGCAAATGAATGATAATCAGCCAGAAAATTGAGTCCAGCACGGTGCGGGGAGTGACTGGAAGCGGAACTCTCTGTGTTTGTCGTGTGTTTGGCCACAGCATGTCCAAAGTTTTAAGTGGATTCAACAGTTCAATGTTGTCCTTTTTGTTGTTGGTCAACTTGAATGAGTTTTTCAGAAAATGCCACAATGCAACACAGAAATTACGCATACGCAGTGTGCTCCAATCGAAGTTTCAATGGGAAAACTTATATGTAGAATTGAATTAAATCCCTTGCTGCTCTTGTTTATTACTTGCCATGCATTTTTTTATGATCAGGAAAACATATAATTATAATCCTTTTAAGATATATATATTATAAGACACAATCTGTTTTCAATATGTGTTAGCAATGTCAACTCTCTCTGCTGAGGAAAAGTACATACACCTGCTATCGCCTGACACTTAATCAAGCAGTTTTTAGGTTAGAGATTTGTGCCCTTTCTCTTTTACACGCACTTCTGCACACCTTTCGCTTTTATAAGTCATTAATCACGGAGATTTGAAGGGAGCAATATGAAAAAAAAATTGAAATTTAAAATGCGAAAAGCTACTTGATAGATAAAAGAATGTCCGCTCAAATGGGTTAACTGGCTTAATGCGATTAAATTGGACAAACGCTTTTGTGATTACACAGAGATAATCAAATTAAATTCGAAAACAGACGTTGCAAAAAAATCGGATGAAAAAATACACAACGAAGGAAGGAACGAAGTAATTAAGCAAAAAATGAGCAAATAAAGAGAATGAACTTGTCGGCGAGTGCGACATTTGCTGCACTTTAATTAAGTTTTGGGCTTAGCGCACAACGTCCGTGGCGCAGTACGTTGATATTTCGTATACGTATACGTAAACGTACACGTATACGTATTCGAGCTCATGGCGGAACAGCTGGCGGGTGCACGGGTCAACGTAAACAATTCATGTCAATTAATTGTATCTGCAGCTCAGACGGTTGAAACAATGCTCGAACTCAACCACAGTGGGGAGAAACATGGCGACAACTAGCACAATACATATAAATTACGATTACCGGGCCAAACAAATGACCGCAGACAGCCGAGGGGCGCAGGAGGCACGCTAAAACCTTAAATTGAAAACATAAAATCGTGAACAGAAAATGGAAAACTGAAAACGAAATGCTGCACAATGGAAAACTCAAAAAGGGGAACTGTAAACGGTAAGCTGTAAGCGGAAAACTGAAAACAGAAAACAGACTCCGCAACAATTTGCAATTTGCCCCATAACATGAGCTAATAACTGCCGCTGGTCACGCTTGCGGCACAAACTTTATCCATTCGTTTTAAGGCAAATAAATTCCATGTTTCGTGTGTCGACTTGTCTGGTTTAGCGACATGTGGCAAAACTGTCGAAAATTTCACCAAGAGATAAACGCAATTAATTCACAAATTTATTCGATATCAACTGTGCAAAACATTGCTCTGCTTCACCCACCCACAAGTTGTTTCTGCTGCTGTTGTTGCTGTTGAGCATTAACAGTTACGCAGCAACAACAAGTGCAGAACAGACAGACAGACGGACTGACAGACAGCTGCATTAGCCACAAGTGTTGTATGCAGGCTAGTTCGTGGATGGCTAACACAGGAAGCAGTTAAATTACAGACTCTGTAAGTTCTAGAGAATAAAACTAAAACTGTTTTCTAATAAGTGTAAAATATGTTCATTGTACACAATTCAAATGACATAGTTACGGTATCTACTTAACTTTTTAAATATAATTAATAATTACAAACGTCAAACACTACATGTTTCTCGATGAAATGTTCAATTTCATTTGCTTTTTTCAGTGTAATCAATGATCAGACACTTTAAAATATATGATAATTTCTTATATTTACGTCCTTCCTCGCTGAAGTGTTGCAAAACAGGGATATACAACCACTCGGAGAGAATATAATGACTAGTTCGATTCCCCTGTTAAAGATGATTAAAGATATGTGTGCACATAAAAATATATTAAGGCGTCGGAGATATGTATTTAATTTGTCCTATTGTAAGGGACAATACCAGTTTGTTAAAGATGATTAAAGATATGTGTGCACATAAAAATATAGTAAAGCGTCGGAAATATTTAATTTATCCTATTGTAAGGGACAATACCAGCTTGTAAATCATTTGGTTTACTGGCAACCTTATTTTCCAGAAGAAGAAGCACAAGCACGTTAACTACAGACGCCAACATTTAAAGTACCTGTCAAAAAAACAGTTTTATTTAAACAAATCTAAGAATAAATAAAAAAGAACTCGGGTGTTCCTTACACTATAATACAGAAAAAGTGGCGACCGAATGGCAACAGATAAAGAAACTAATACAAAATCATTTATAGTATTTATCGATATATTTTGTGTATATTCCCGTCTAAACGTCAGCTAGGATATCAATCAATTGAGTTAGATCGAAATTAAAAATCCGAGTCGATTTAGTATGTTATAATTTTTTATAGTATATGTTATATACATACATATATGGTAAATGCTATATGTATAAAAAGTGGATTATTGTGTAAAAAGAGCATTAGTTCGAGCGATACGAGGGTACGCCATGACAAGTGAAAGATACTCCCAGAGTTTTCGACTTGACCGACATGAATGATATTATACTCGGTATTGTATATGAAACGCAAATATTTGCTGAAACCACTGTCGTTTTCCATACAACTTTCCGCCACCAAGTTGGTGACGTAGAGATGATGCGGGAAACAGTAGAGCTTCGATTCATTTAATGTGACGACGTCGAATCTGTCGTTGCGCATGCATTTGAACAAAAATGTGTCCAACACTTGCATCTTCTTAGATAAGTGGAGTTTGGACATTTTTATCACGATTAAACTCGCCGTCCGGTCCTCGCTGAGGTATAGAGACACAATCTGCTTTGGTTTGAACAGCGGAGAGCGTGTTAAAATAAACATCTTGAGCGTTACTTTGGTGGAACAGATGTGCTCCATATGTATTACATTTTCGGTCAATTTAAAACAGGTTTCTGATATATTTTGCTTAGAGTTGCGCTGAGCTGAGCCGAGACGCTGTGAAAGCATCAGTGCAACCAGCAGTAGAACCACCCGAGCGAGGATCATTTCGTCTGTCTTCGTTTACGTTGCCTTTTCTAGTTTTCTGTGTTTTTTTCTGAACACGCACAACCCCGCCTACTTATGCCGTGTCGAGAATCAGCTTAATCAGTAAATCCCCTAACTGCCAAGTCTTTAGCAACATTTGCCTTATGACTTAAATCAGTTAATGAAACTTAATGGATCAACTTCTATGTATTCTACTGTTCCTTTTTAACTTAACTTGTCTAGTATATATGTATATATATGGTAGGACTTAGATAGCAGTGGCAGAAAATTGTAGCAAATATTTTTCTTTTTATTTTTGGTTTTTCCTTTTGGTTTTGTGCACTACCCAACCCAAAGAAAAGAATAAAATATACCACAGTAAAAAGTACAACAACAACTTCACTCTGTTGCTCCATTTGCAGCATTTATAGTGTGTGTTTTGTGGACTCTTGTGTGTGTGAATGTGGGGGTGAGTACAGGTCATTTTATTGTTTCCAGTCAAAATGGTCAAATGGGAATTTGTTTTTACCATTTTTTGTTGCCGTGCCTTGCGATTTGCCTATAGATTTAGATTGAGCTGTCGAACATGTTATTGGGGATTTTATCAAAATGGAAGTTAAAAAAGTGGGACAGTGCCCAGTGCCAGTGACTAGCGGTGTATCATGTTAAACAAGGCGAGACGATAGGCCGACACAATTCAAATGATTAGAATAATCGCCCAAGGTGTTTCATTCCTCTCCATAAGAAGAGGAAAGGTATAGCTCAGTGTACGATTGCTAAACTGGCTACCCTTCAATTATCAGTTTCATAGGAATTCAAAAGAACTTTATTTCTCTCACTTGGTGCGTTTTGAAGTAAATGTTATGCCCTCTGCTTTTGCCTAAAAGGGCGATTTGAGAATTGCAAATGAGTTTAAAATGTTTGTATTCGGTCTTAAAATAAAAACCCGTGTGTAATTTCCATTGTGATTGAATATTATCATTTAGAAAACATTTAATTGGATCGACTTATGCATATATTTGTCATGTAAACTTGTTATGTTTACTTGTGTAGTTTTGTCAAAATAAAAAGAACGCAAAAAATAATATTATAAACACTAGAAATGTTATTCTTGGGAATGTATATGATTTAAATACCATTTTAGTTCCTATAGATATGTTAGGAAACCTATTTAATGAATTGGTTAAGATTATTAAACATAGAATCTCTTTTCTTGCGTGATTATTCATTATCATTTATTGCTTTGTGGCAATTTTTTGTACACTTACGGCAAGAAAATTTCCTTCATACATAGAAAGTTAATTTAGAACGTCAACGCAGCTGCTTAAGTTTTCCTCTTGGTAGTCCTGCTGTAGAGGAAATAATTAATTTCACTCCGCTAAAAGTCGTGGTGATATATTTTGGAGTTTGTTGTTTACTAAGAGAAAATGTCGCTGTGCTCGTATAATTTTATTTGGTTATCAATGTCAAATGCAAAGTGGAAATTTTTGCGTATCTTGCAAAGTGCGGTTTATTGTAGGTAGTTGGGGAAATGGTCGAATGTTTTACGTATAAGTAAATAAGACTTTTGTTCCACGCCTTGCAATTTGTAAATGTCTAGAACTGCAAGTCGAATATTTATGTACTTTGGGTACCAGTGTACTTTTAAAGGTCTGAGTTTCCAGCAAGATAACAATGAAATAAATGTTAGTTGAATAATTTTTATTTCCAGATATATGATACTTGTTATATATGTACATAATTTAATTAGGGGTATCATTTACTTTTGTACACCTAGAATCTTTTCAATTTCACAAATTCGATCGAGAACTTCTTGATTCCTCATTCTTTGATCCTTCAGCTTATCCGCAATGGAATCCAAAGTGGCCGCAATAGCTAATAATGAGACGTCTGTCGTGAGCAAATCCCGTCGAGTTGGAAAAATTTTAGCTACCGGAACGGCATCTGTATTTAATACGCCTGAAATGAAAATAACAAATAAATTATGTGTATATATAGATGTACTAACGCATCATATCTGGAATATCTATCTTAATATAAATTAATTTTTAAGCTCACCTAAATTCGGAACTGATTCAATAGGGACACTTTCAACTGTATGAACTATCTCTTCGGATGCTATTGGTACAGTTTCCACTGCAGAAACTGATCTAGTCGCAGTTGTAGGTGGCATAGTCTCCAGGGAAGCTACTGATGCAGCTGCTGGTGGTGCTGCAGATTCAACGGAAGCTACTGCACTAGTAACATGTGGTGCCGCAGTGTCCACAGAAACAGCTGGTTCAGCAGTAGTTGGTGGTGGAGTTTCTAAGGCAGCTACTGGAGCTGCGATAGGTAGTGGTAAAGTTTCTACTGAAGTTACTGGTGCAGCGGCAGGCGGTGCAACATCTTCCACAGCTTCCATGGATGAGGTGTCACGCGGTGCAGCAGTCTTCAAGGAATCAGCTGGTTCTGTGGCAGGTGGTGCTGGAGTTACCACTGAAGGTACAAGTGCAGCTGTTACTATTTCAACTATGGGTGTTGAAGTCTCCGCAGAAGATACTGGGGCAGCGGCAGGTGGTGTATCAGATTCTACAACTTCCACGGGTGTGGCGACAGTTTGTACTAAAGTCTCTACTAATGCTAATGGTGCAGGGGCAGGTGGTGTAACAGCTTCCACTGCCGCTGCAGTTGGTAGTGCAGAAGCCTCCACAGAAGCTTCTAGTTCAACAGTGGGTGGGGCTCGCGTTTCAACAGCTTCTACGGGTGCCACTTCTGGTACTAAAGTGTCCACGGCAGTTACTTGCGCAATTACAGGAGATGCTGCAGTCTCCGCTGAAGAAACCGGTTTAGGTGGTGAAGCACTTTCTATTGAAGCTTCTGGTGCAGTAGCAGTTGGTATAGTAGTTACCACAGCTGCTACGGGTGTGGAGGCTACAGCTGCGATAGCTGATGGTGCAACAGCCTCCACAAGTGGTACTGCAGCCTCCACCGAAGCTACAGCTGCAGCGGAAGGTGGTAAAGAAGTTTCCACGGCAGTCTCCACAGCTGCTATAAGTGCGATGGCTGGTGGTGCAACAGTTTCCACAGCTGCTATGGGTACGACGGCAGGTGGTGCTGCAGTCTCCACAGTGGCTACGGTGGCTGGTGGTGCTGCAGTCTCCACAGCTGCTACGGGGGCCGGGTGTGGTGGCGCTACAGCCTCAACAGAAGGCACAGGCACAGCTGCATTTTGTGTAGTAGTTTCCACAGCTGCTACGGGTGCAGTAGCTGGTGGTTCAACAGTCTCCCCAGCTGTCACGGGTGCGGCGGCAGATTGTAATATAGTTTCAGTGGCAGGTGGTGCTGCAGTCTCCACAGCTGCTACTTGTGTGGTGCCTGGTGGTGCAATGGTCTCCACAGCTGCTACGGGTGCAGTAGCTGGTGGTTCAGCAGTCTCCACAGCTGCTACGGAAACGGCGGGAGGTGGTGCTGCAGTGTCCACAGTTGCTACGCTGACTGATGGTGCTGCAGTCTCCACAGCTGCTATGGGTGCGGTGGCTGGTGGAGCAACGGCCTCCACAGCTGCTACGGGTACGGCGACAGGTGGTGCTGCAGTCTCCACAGTTGCTACGGGTGCGGTGACTGGTGGTACAACGGTCTCCATAGCTGCTACGGGTGCTGGGTGAGGTGGTGCTACAGCCTCCACAGGTACAGCGGCAGATGGTGTAGTAGTTTCTACAGGTGCTACGGGTGCGGTAGCTGGCGGTCCAACAGTCTCCACAGCTGCTACGAGTACGGCAGCAGGTGGTGCAGCAATCTCAACAGTTGCTACGGTAGCTGGTAGTGCTGCAGTCTCCACAGCTGCTACGGGTGCGGTGGCTGGTGGTGCAACGGTCTCCACAGCTGCTACGGGGGCTGGGTTAGGTGGGGCTACAGCCTCCACAGATACAGCGGTAGTTGGTGTAGTTGTTTCAACAGGTGCTACGGGTGTGGTAGCTGGCGGTACAACAGTCTCCACAGCTGCTAAAGGTACGGCAGCAGGTGGTGCTGCAGTCTCAACAGTTGCTAAAGTGGCTGGTGGTGCTGCAGTCTCCACAGCTGGTACGGGGGGCTAGGTGAGGTGGTGCTACAGCCTCAACAGAAGCCACGGGTACAGCGGAAGTTTGTGTAGTAGTTTCCACAGCTGCTACGGGTGCAGTAGCGGGTGGTGCAACAGCCTCCAGAGCTGGCACGGGTACGGCAGCAGGTGGTACCATGGTTTCAGTAGCAGGTGGTGCTGCAGTCTCCACAGCTACTACTTGTGCGGTGGGTGGTGGTGCAACAGTCTCCACAGCTGCTACGGGGACAGGGTGAGGCGGTGCTGCAACCTCCACGGAAGCTGCAGGTACAGCGGCAATTGGTGTAGTAGTTTCCACAGCTGCTACGGGGGCCGGGTGAGGTGCCGCTACAACCTCAACAGAAGGCACGGGCACAGCTGCATTTTCTGTAGTAGTTTCCACAGCTGCCACGGGTGTAGTAGCGGGTGGTGCAACAGTCTCCACAGCTGCCACAGGTACGGCAGCAGGTGGTACCATGGTTTCAGTGGCAGGTGGTGCTGCAGTCTCCATAGTTACTACTTGTGCGGTGGCTGGTGGAGCAAAGGTCTCCACAGCTGCTACGGGGGCTGGGTGAGGTGGTGCTACAGCCTCTACAGGTACAGCGGCAGTTGCTGTAGTAGCTTCCACAGCTGCTACGGGTGCAATAGCTGGCGGTACAACAGTCTCCACCGCTGCTATAGGTACGGCGGCAGGTGGTGCTGCAGTATCCACAGTGACTGCGGTGGCTGATGGTGCTGCAGGCTCAACAGCTGCTATGGGGGCCGGGTGAGGTGACGCTACAGCTTCAACAGAAGGCACGGGTACAGCGGAAGTTTGCGGAGTAGTTTCCACAGCTGCTACGGGTGCAGTAGCTGGTGGTGCAACAGTCCCCACAGCTGCCACGGGTACGGCAGCAGGTGGTACCACGGTTTCAGTGGCAGGTGGTGCTGCAGTCTCCACAGCTACTACGGTGACAGGGTGAGGCGGTGCTGCAACCTCCACGGAAGCTGCAGGTACAGCGGCAATTGGTGTAGTTGTTTCCACAGCTGGTACGGGTACGGCGGCAGGTTGTACATTAGTCTCAGCGGTAGGAGACGCTGCAGTTTCCAAAGAGGGTACGGCGGTTGGTGGTGGTAAAGTCTCCACCGAAGTTACAGGTTCAGCAGTAGGTGGTACAGGGTCCACTGAAGCCACTCGTGCGGCTTCAGGTGGTATTGCAGTTTCAGGTAGAACAGCAGTTTTCACTTCAGATACTGGTGCACCTGCAGTTGGTGCACCACTCTCAACGGAAGACACTGGTAGAGCGGCAGGTAGTTCTGCTGTTTCTTCTGCTGCTGCTGGTACTGCAACTCCTGGCTGATCAGATAGTGAAGTAGCTGTCGGTGGTGAAGCAATCTCCACAGTAGCTACTGGGGCAGCGGCAGGCTCTACAACAGATGTAGGTTGCGCTGCGGATACAGGTGACAAAGCTGCCACTGGCGGTGTTGAGGTTTCCACTACGATCGAAGATGCCGCTGTGTTTGCGAGAGGAACTTCTGTGGTATCCACTGCGTTGGGTACGTTGGAAGTCTCCATATTTTTCTATCAGAAACAAAAAATTTATAGTGTATGGGCTTTGTTGAGGAAATCTTTAGAACAAAATGAAACTAAACAATTGCCTCAGTGTAATGTATTGTGATTAAGGTTTGTATAATATATTTTGTATTATTGTGTAAATACCGAAAATCTTTTCTTTGAATAAATAAGAAAAAATACAGAAAATGCGATAATGCGCATGGCATTGACCTTCGTATAAGGTTATTGGACTGAACAAAGGTGGGCTAGAAATGATGTAATTAGTGTAAAAGGGCAAAAGAGTGAAATTACAAGTGCACGTGAAATGTTGAAGAGCTTGTCGTCATTTATTAATTCCTTTGTATCTTTGTTTTTTCAATCGATATTACAAATTGATTTAGTTTTTCACAGGCGCCTCTGTGGCGATTGTCGTAAATATTTGCTTGACAGAGAAAATTTTGATTATGAAATGAGGAACTAAATGTAATATGAATGGTCCACGGCAAATGAAAAAAATTCTTTTTATCGAGTTATTGAATATTTATAGAGAATTTCGACACAATTTTTCACAATCGGCTCAATGCCAAAGGTTTAGTATCTTAATTCTTTTGATTGAACTTGCGACTGCAATGAATTAGAATTTACAACATAGGCAAACTGTCCAATACTAAGATTGAAATCACTTGCTTTTATGCACAGTTTAGACCCAAACACACTACGAACCGAACCCGCTGAATAGACACGTTAAACTGGCCAATTTGTTGAATTTTCTAAAATGTCAACACCTTCGGTGGGTGGTTCGTGCGTCGCGAAGCCCGACAAGGGCCCATTGAGAACTATAGACAAAGGAAGGTTTTTCGAAGACATACTATGCACAGCACTATATCATACTTTTTATTGCATCAGGCCCTATGAGAAGTAACAAAACCGACTCGAATTGAAAAAAGGAACATCACGAAGTGGTACCTCAAGGGTCGAAGTTGAGAGAAGCACCTATTTCACATGTTATTACCGAGCTTGTGACGCCCTCGGGTGGGTGGCAAACGCTATGCCCAGTCTGACACTTTGACAAACTGGCAGACTGAACCTGCTCAATCGGAACACATTAGCTGAGGAAAAAACCAGTAAGAAAAGCAACAGTCGCGCAGCACGCGACAGTGGGATACCCTTCGACCTATGTTCCCGTGTAGTTTAATTTGTTAAATTCATACACATATGTATGCATATGCACATGCTTTGAAATTAATCCCGACAGATGGCGCTCGTGCTACGCGCTCGCCCGCCTCCCTTGTTAGCTGACGCACTTGGTTTTATGCTCATACTTTCTTAAATAACTTTTGTGTTTATTGTCCGATCGGACTGAAATTTGGAGACTACGTAGATATTTTATTAAGCTTAGTATATGTTAAGTCAGAAAGTTCTATCTTTTAAACAGCGCTTAAAAATTGAGTTCAAAAATTAAATTATTGATTTGTGGGGGCGGTGGGCGTGGCACTTAACATTTGAAATAAACTTGATCTGCTTGATCCACACAGGAGTCTTCCTGCCAAATTTGGTAACTCTAGCTTTTATAATAGCTGAGATCTGTGCGTTCATACAGACGGACAGACGGACAGACGGACAGACGGACAGACAGACAGACATGGCTCAATCGACTCGGCTAGTGATCCTGAGCAAGATATATATACTTTGTGGGGTCTGCCACGCCTCCTTCTGCCTGTTACATACATTTGCATTTTGCACAAAGTTAGTATACCCTTTTTGACCATTTTCAATGGTCGAAGGGTATAAAAATAAAAGAAATCGTAATCGCAAAGAACTAAGAAATAAATCTTTCAATTTTTTGAATGAATAAAAGAATAAATGCAACCAAATGTGAAGCAATTCTCGACGATAGCATACCACGCCATGAGAAGCGCAACCTCCAAGCCGCGCCCACTTGCAATTCCACACTCAGGCCGGCTCTGGAGCTGCGAGGGGCCGCAAGGAAAGGAAAACGTAATGTGATCTGCGTTCAATTTGCAGCCGTCGCTTAAATCCCAACACACTTGAGACTCGAGAGTTGTGAATGGAGACTCCTTTTGCAAAATAGTTTTTCAATACGAACGGCAAGAGAAATCGCGATAAACCGTACAAAATAAAATAACGTATATATAAAGTAGCATGCATCCTTGCGCACAAAATGCAAAATGCTTATATGGAAATCATTCTTATATCCTTCCGAGCAGAACGAGAAACAAATAGACTGAGTGAATGTGTGTGTGTTTGGGTCTGTGTAAGAGAGAGAGAGAAAGAGACCACAGGCAACGAGTCAAATCAGTTGATGGAGATTCAGTTGGCAGTTCAATTTCACGTATTATTGACACTTAAGACCAAGCATTGGATATATCAATTGAAGCCCACTTGGGCTGCCTATTATAACATGTTATAAATCAATCTAATGGGAATGCAATTGAAGTTCTGTTATCTATTCAAAGCAGAATACACCTGCACCGACAATGTTGTTACAAATCATAAATGAAAATAAATAAAATCTGTAAAAAATATATAAAAACCAAAACTTAATTGGTGTCATTCTGCACGCACCGCTGGCATTGATTGTAAACATACACAGAAATACAACTACAACTTCAACTACAAATACAAATAGAAATCAGAGCCCGTGTGCGTACATGAATCTGCAGAATCGGTCTGACAACTCGGCTCTGCTGTGGAGCTGCCATTGAACGCTTCCGGGCGCATTTTGCTAAATTGCAAATATTTTCCAATTCGCATGCATCAGCAGCGCGAAATGCAAACAATTTCGCCAGTGGCCACAGTAGCGAAAAAAATTTAATAGTGACTGCTTGTTTGGCATTGACTTGAAAATTCGCAGTACTCAGATCTTAGATGGGAAGATTTGATAAGAAATTTGCTCTCACAAAATGAGAAGAATACAAAATGAAGATATTCTGTACAAACTTAACATTGCACTTACTTGTGTGTTAACAGAGTAAACATCGAACATCGATGCTTAATGGTTACTTTTAACAGTTTGATTCGGCAGACTATCGATAACTCGGAGCTTTACAGTATGGAGTATTATAACATTGATCGCTGAATTGCTATGCGAGCTTAACAGAACACTGTAACTCCAGCTGAAGTATAAGGTAATACTTCTGACAATTCAAATTGATATGCCCGTATTGAATGGCAATTTACAGGGTGAGTAAGGCAACTGAAAAAATGACCATGCCCACCGATTTTCCCCTGTTGCAGCTGCAATTTGGTTTCGTATGGCAACGCTCTGCAGTGTGCCGGCTGCAACTGCAACAGTGGTGCAATTTGTATTCGGTTTCAATAGTTTTTTTATTCGCTTTGCAACGAGCAACGTTGCTCCCTCGCCCTCTCAGCACCTGCTTAATTGCACATGGTATGGGGGCAAATGTTGAAACGAGGCGCATCGGTTGAAAGGTCGCGCTCATCAAGGGCTTTAATAAATTATTCAAATTAACACGCGTCAGTCTGTCTGTCAGCTTTGCGGGTCAGTCGTGGTTCTGGTCAGCATGTTAATGGACACTGCCTGCCAACAGTTTGCGGTCAGCAGAAAACCAGAAAAAGAGGAAGAAAATTTCACACACTGCTAAAAAAGTATACATTGCAGCAAATATACAAATGTAGATACATACTCACATGTATGCCTGTGCTATCTTGAATGTGTGCGGGTGTATAAATGTATGGATATGTGCGTATATATGCACACCTACTACCACAAACCACATGTTGTATACTTGAAAAGGTAAATTTACTGCATATTTCACGCATTTTTATTTGCACTCGCATCTGGACAATGGCACAGAGAGCAGGCCGCAGCCGGTAGAGGACACCGGAGAGACAGGGCGGGCACGGCCCCATCTGAGAGGCACTCGCATTCACAGCTTCTGACACTTGACAACATGATTGTTTTTGAAAGCCAGTGATAAATTATGCATCGTACAAATACAAACACAAACACAAACATAGTAAAACAAACACACTCGACTGGCAAGGTAACAATAAAATCAGCAGATGCAAAGCGAAAACAACAAATAAATACATATCGAAAGCTTTAGCGACAAGCCCAGGTGGCGAATATAATTTGCAGGAATTTACAAAATTTTAAATTTTAATTTTACACAAATGTAAAGAAAGGTACCTTTTAAAGTTGAAAGAGTTGAGTTATCAAGAAAGAAAGAAGTAAACTGCGACATGAACTTAGTTTGCCTTCGTCCTAATCTGAGTCAATTTATTGTAATGGGCAGTAAGAAATTGAAAAGTATCTGGCAATCTTTTGCTTCAAATTATATGTATATACAAATAGTAGAACAAGAGCCTGAAGCTAATAATAATAATATTTTAATTGCAACTAATAGCGCTGGTTAGATGTTAATAACCTAATTAAAATCCCATTTTACGTAAAGCGAATGTTTTTTACATCCCTTCTTTTTTGCTTGTTCATTGCAGCTGTTTTCTGCCTTTCTTGTGGTAAATTAACTCCAATACCGCAATGTATTTAACGCTACTCAAGTAGAAGAAAACCCGGAAAAGAAAGAGGAATACAACAGCAATGAACTTAACTAAAAGAAAAGGGTTAAAAGAAGACGGTGTCGGGCGGGCAAACAAATCTTCGCGGAAAACGAGCTACTTTGGCTACCTAACGTACTATATCAGGCGAGCAGAGGCCGCAACATTCCGGCGCCAAAACCGTTTTCCCTTTGCCCCGTTTGGAAACGCGGCTATTCGCGTAACTTTTATCATTAGTCCGTTGGGAAATTTAACGGGCACTTAAGTTCTTCACTCGTTTTCAACTTATTTTTCAGCACAACGGTACTATTGCACTATTGTTTCGCCATTTTTGCGCAATCTCACGTTAGTTTAGCCCATGTTTTATTTGGATTTCTATTTTGTTCCCTCGTTTTTTGGAAGTGCCGTCTGCAAGCCATATTTCTAGGGCTGCTGCTGCGGCTGTCACCTTTACATCCTGTGCCCGGCGTCAAGTGCACTGAGACCGTCTTCCGCACCTCGTCTCAGATCACAGAGTCCTGCGTGGATGGGCGAAGAGAATATTTATTTTATGCGCTCTTTTCGGCCAGAGGCAATCCAAATAGACCAAACAATCCAAAAAAGGTTAGCTACATCATTTATTTGAACTTTTTCTCATCGTTTCTTTGTTCCTGTTGCTAAGTTGTTGGTTCGGAACGCTCACAACAGTTTATTTTTTTCAGGTTTTTTGTTGTTCACATTTTTTTTGGTTTTTTAGTTCTCCAGTTGCTGCTTTGTTGTGCTGCGCTACGGATATTGTTGCAATTTATTTTATTGCATTTGTGTTGAGTTTCGGATTTAATTTAGTTTGGGATCGTCTCTTTTATTTGGCGAGCACTGAAAATTATCCTTCACTCGGAAATTTAACAAGTTGCCAAGTTTTTAATATGAAGCCTAAAACTTTTTCGATTTGTTTTTCTTCTCTTTATTTGGAGTATTTTTATGAATTGGTGTCATAAAATGTGTTTTTATAGGTGAGCAGAAAGAATCGTCCACTTGTTAGACAGCGTATTTGGGAACTTGAGGATTATATAATTAGAAATGTAGTTGAAGTATATATTTATTCAGTTTTTATTTAAATATATATTTTAAATGCACATTTCAATTCACTTAAACGTATACTATACGTTGATGTGTTTCAAATTCAATTGTATAGCGAAACATGCTAGCTATATTAGCTGCCCCTTATTTATTGAGGTTGCATCAGAACAGTTTCTGTTTCGGGTTGCACAGTTAATATTTGCTACGCCTATATCGAGCACGCTCAATCCAAACACACATGGATTGAGCAGCTATCACTGCTGTTTGTACTATGATACTGGCCATTAAACACCATCACTTCCGACTAGGACCCGGTCCACAACTCAGGCACACTCACAAAACATTCGCAGGCACAACATGTTACTTGGCTGCACGAGCTAGTGTCCACATGGAGGAGCAAACTTCGGCTGGCCCAGATAGACAGAGGGCGAAAGCTTTAAGAAATGTCAATTAAATTTGTCGATGTGCCGTTATTGTCGTTGTTGAAATTTGAAATTTCATTCAACGTCAGCTCCACAACGCAAAAAAAAGGAAAGGATAGACATGTTCGTCTCGACTTGTGGCCCATTCCTTGAAACTGAACTTCATGGGTTTGTTTCATTAGTCACATATCGAAGAATCATCCTCATACCTGGGCAAAAGTTCGGAACTTTGGCAGAGCACATGTATCTTTTATACTTTTTATATATTTTATTTCGGATATAAAAATATAAATGGTATTATGTTTCTAAAATTTATTTAGACTTGTTTCTAGATGAATTTTATTTGAATAGAATATTTTTTAAATAATAATTGACAGCTTAGTTATTAATTGTTTGAAATATTTTATATATTCTATTTCTATATTTAGCTCTTAAGAAACATAATTAAAATATTAGAATGTCTGTTTAAATGTATTTGTTAAATTTATCTTTTATATTTATTTATTCAACTTTAAATTAAATATTCTGAGTAAGGTTCAGCAGCTTATTCGAACATTTCTCCTTGGTTTGAGTGTCTTCTAACATTTTCATTCGGTTGTACACACATGCGTCACTGATTCGATTTTGATTTTCTCTGCACATTTTGTCTGGCGCTTGAAATCGTGCAACAAATGTTAACTGTGATTTGTGGCACTTTCCCAAGTGTCAAACTGATTTTCTACGGAGCACATTTTCACTCCACTCTGCCAGCTGTGACTTGGCATTCAATTTGCAGGCCAAAAACCAAACGAAGTGCAACATATTTTCAATTCGTGTTAAAGTGTACAATCAACATGTACGATATATGTATGTAAATAAGTGTAATTAATATACATACATTGCTTGTATTAAATATTGCAAAATTATTTATATTTTTAATGGTATTTAAACTTGTTCATCAAGTTAGTTGAGACAGGTTTATGTTGCTAGTTAGCCAGTAAAGATTTTATTTTATCGGGTCGAAAATGCATTTTTCAGTTTAGTGCAATATAATATGTCAAAGGACTGTAGTATAAAAAGACGAACACCACTCGAGCATGCCTCATCGCAACATCAGCAGCTCAAGTGAATGCATTTCTCTCTCATTTTGATTTTACCTATGACTACTTGAGTTTTTAGTATTTGAGTTTCAATCGGAGCTGGCTTTTTGCCTTCCCTCCCTATTTATCCAACCTACTTTGCCAGCTGCTGCTTCCATTCCGTTTCGTTAAGAAGTCGCAATTTATTTTATTGAATGCATTGGTGCGTTCACGAGTTATTTACCATTTCTTTTTTTACTCGTTGCGCTCTACCATTTACAATAGCTTATATAGAGTATATTAACTATGTTTATTTGCAGTATGTGGTAAATGTTCTTGACAGATGACATTCGGGCTGTCAAATTGAAGTAAGAAGAGCTATTTAAAGACTTAACATCACGTTGTTTATTAAATGGTATATATTGTGTCGACTACTGCTTTTATATTTTGTTGATCTCATAATACCGAGGATTTGCACGGCAATTGGCTCTATGATTTTTCTATTCTATATAAATCAAGCGTCCAAAACGATTATTATAAATTCGCATGCTTTGCAAGTCAATAAAAGTTGGTACAAATATTAAAGCAGGATCTGTGTGAATGAAATATCGTTATTCATTGAACGTAAAGATTTAAGTGGAATGTTTTCAAGTGTTTTGAATGTTTTGAAATTTTTTCATTGCTTTTAATGGTTCTTCAAATATAATATTCCATATATATTTTTTGCACATCTTACTTGAATTGAAAGCCCAAAAATACTCTTACATTATCATATATGCTGCTTCTTTAAAGCCTATTATGCCAAACTCTGTAAACCGTTTAAGCAGAATACTGCAAATTGAAAATGAAAAGCAATGTACTGCGACAGTAATTTTCGCTTCATCGCATTAAATGAGCCCCTATTAGCTTAACAAGTACCTGACAAATAAGTTAATTCTCGTGCGTAAACATGAACGCACATTAACGCTTTTATCCGACCTCACCTCTCCTACCTCGTCGCACTTCCAGAACGTCGCACTCAAATAAGATGGGGGACACCCCATTGCGTTGTTTGGAACTTGCCAACTAAACTCGTAACTCTGACACCACCCCTGCTGGTTTCCCATCTATCGCTTCGACTAAGCGTATTTCATCAACTTGCGGGAGTAAAAAAAGCGTAGGGAAAACGACAGAGAACAAACAACAACAAGAACAACAAGAAAAAAAAACCAAAGATACGAAGAAACTTCCTCTTACCCCGCAACTGTGGCCTGTTCCTACGCCGCAATTTGCTCATTTTCCGAATGTGAATGCGAATGCGAATACGGGCAACCTGAGGTTTGTTTTAATTTGCCGCTTTTCTATGGCAGCCTCTGCCATCCATTGTCTTTCTGCTTTCCAGCGTGTGCAAAGCAAAACTTTTGCATTTTCTCATTTTCTGAAAATGTGCAAAGGGATTTGTTTTCATGCTTGTGTTGCGCGTATTTTCTATGTTTATGTTTTGTCTGATATGATTTCGGCTTTTGTCCCTCTGTGCAAAAGTAACTGAACATCTATAGCTTTGTAGTCCCACCCCACACACTCACACACACACGTACTTACAATCGCACCTCCAATGTCTGCTGAGCTCCGTTGAGATTATGTGTGGCAGCACATACAAAGCAGACAGCTATTTTGGGGGCGGTGCCCCAGCCCCTCGCAAATAAATAAAGCCAAGTACATCTGTTTTACCATAAATTCCATATGCGAATCTGTATGGGCGTATTGCTTAAATTACCGACCGTGTAAGTACTTGTTTCTGCCTGCAACTACGCAACTACTAGTACAAGACTGTATCTATGTGTGTGTGTGTGTGTCTGTGTGTGTGCTTATATGGAAAATATCTGTCTGAGGATTGGAATCGTTGTCGCACGCTAGGGCGATAGTTGTGATTAATGAGTTCGTCTGACTTACTGTAATATAAGAAACTAGATTCTACTCCATGCAATTCCAAGTTATTTATAATTTACATCTGCAGATATATTTGAACCATTGCAGAACGTGTATTTATTTTGCGGAGAACGTTGCAGTGATTAAAAAAAAATAACAAAATCCGTTACAAGCAATTAAATAAATCTGTTATAAGCAAAGCCAATTATATAATATAATTACATATATAAAGTGAAGATAAATGTGCATGCAAATTTTTTTCTCTGCTGACTAAAATTCAATTCTTAAATTCGTAACAGGAAACAAGTTCAACAGTCAAATATATAAAAGTTTCCTGCATTCTAAGTAATGTTTATAAATACAAAACAAATATACATACGTAGTATGACATGAACATACATCTAACTAAGCAAACTCCACAAAAATTCTACTTTATATATGACTGTAAAATATTTATTGCACTTCATCCTATTCCTTTTACATACAACGAAATATATCCATGGCAACAAATTCGTTCTTCTTTATTCGGATTTCAATGGTAACAACAATTGTTTTTTAAAGCTCGAGTATGCAAATCTATGGGAGGGAGTGTGCGTGGGTGTGTGAGTGTAAGTGCGTATTGTTTATGCTTGTTTGTGTTGCTTTTACTGTACTCACATCACTTCCGGGGTGTATTGCCTGCTTCTTATTGAACATTCTCCATAAATGTCTTGAGCTTCTGCCCAGATTCGATGCTAAAAGGCCTCGTCTCGTGCTGTGGCACAAATTACATTGTTTTATTTGAATTACGATTCGTTCAGTGTCCTGTTGTCCTACGCCATGGGCCCCGACCTTCCTGCCTGCCCTGTCCGTCTCTCTGTATGTCTGTCTGTCTGTCTCTCTGTATGTCTGCCTGTCAGCCTGGCTGGCCGAAACATGAAAGCAGCTTTGGTGTAATTTAATTTGTGCCACTCAGCTGCAAATACGTGTTTATGTGATTGTCTCAGCGTGCGTTCAGGTTCAGCGCTGGGTCGCCGGGAGCGATGCTGCCTCGTGTGCGTATACGTAATATGAGCTGATCTACGCTTGCTTTAATAGCTGCTTATTAAAGCCAAACCTGGGACTTAAAACAGATTAATTATATCTATCCTATAAGCAGCATGATCCTCTTGTCTCTGAACTGCATTTGTTTTTTTTGTCTTTCTAAGTTGCCATCGACGAAATCGATTCTCAGTCCAAATAGTTACGTTCCTTGACAATTGCCAGCAAATCTTGAAAGGGGAAATGTGCCGCACTCTTGATTCGTCTGCACGTGCTCGGCTTTTGAAACAATTAACTTTAAAACTTTGACTCGCGGCAAACAGTTTGTATGGGCGTGGGGCAGGTCTGTCAACACGGGGCAACTTCTTGTTTTTTTGTGCAACTCTTTTGCAATTTCTACTCCTTTATTTTTACCTGCCCGTCATGCTGTTTATGCTGTCTGCGCGTTACGCTGAAGGAATCCGACAGGAATCTGCGCTTCACAACGCCATTTTCAATCTTTTTTTTTCTGCCTGCCACCCCCACATTTCATACCCCTGCAACATGCGGCACGTGCGCCACGGCGAAAAGCACGTGATAAAAAATGGCACGACGGTGCAGAAAACAACTGTAAATACAAGGATGATGGCTTACTTAGTCGTCGAGGTAATAAATGGCCAGAGCGGCCGCCACGACCACAAATGCTGCTTGAGGTCGTTATCTGAGTAGTCCATAGATCGTTTGCCAAGAAAAAGGGCCCCTTTGCCCAACTTCGAGTGCAATGATGACCCTCAGCTCAGGGAAACAGTTGATAAAATATCGTCATAATAAATTGCATAACCTAATAACAAACTCTTTTTTCGTCTAATGTAATTATTTACTTGCTCTTGATGAAGTGAACTTCGGGAGCAGTTTTTAGAGACACTTAATAAAGGCGTAGAAAGTATAAGATCTATAACCACAACATATATGTATGTATGTTCTTTATAACTTAAATAAATTGAGCACGATCAAGAATGTAACCAGAACTTCGTTATCTAAACATTGTTTAAGTATTTTACCAGAGCAGTCGAAGAAAATCAAATATTTGGATACTGCATCGACACATAGTGTATTTTCCTATTTTGAACATTATATATTTGATCACAACTAAAGGGAACTGCACTAGTAAGTCTTGTGGGAATAAAGTTAGAGCGACATTGTGTGACCAGAGGGCATTGTAAAAGCGACAGGAGGGTGTGTTCAAATAGCTTCTTGTGTCTATGTCCCATTTTTTGCCAATTTCTGTTACTCGCTTTTTTTTCTGTGCTTTGGGAGAGAAGACATATGCTTGGCACTGAGGTGCTTAGCCAGCAGCCGAGAGGTTTTTGCACCTTTGCCTGGGCTGTTGCTTTTCCTGGGTTAGTTTTTTTCAAGCACTTTGCTGCTCTTTTTCTGTTTTTTCATTTTTTTTTGTGCCGTGTGCCCTTAACATCCATTTGAGCGCGAGGCTCCCCCTCCGGTAGCTGGCTGAAATTTTCGACTCTCACGTATGTTTGTGGTAAATGTTTTTCAATTTCTTGCGAGGAAATTCGCCAAGCCAAATGCGTTCTACAAAATGCACACAAATTCAGCGTTTTATTCGCACCTGCGGCTGTGTCAGCCGTGCGTCGCGCTCGTCTTTATGTCTGTGTGAGAGTGTGTAGGAGTATGTGTGTGTGTGTGGGCAATTTAGTGTCGGTGTGCGGAAATAGAGCTTATTACGGGGACTATCCCCGTCCACGTCCCTTTGCCGACAAACCGTAACCCATCAGCTACTGCTTCGCGCATTGCCTGTGCCTTGCAAGGTCTTCGCCGTCCTTTGCCAGTTACCTCCACTTGGGCGCTTCTATTGCCATTCAGCTGGCCCTCAAAGGGCCATTCGCTCTCTCATTTCACAGTTCGCAGATGGCTTTGAATCGAATTGAATGAAATGGAAAAAATGCCATAGAATTCTCCTTGAATGAGCCTTCGTTTAGATTTCGCACACTATTCTCAAGAGGCGTCCATACACTTTACGCAAACATGTCGGCACTTTTGTGGGCCATATTTATGCGAGGCGGTTTGTTGTGCCCCTCTTTAAGAGCGCACTTAGATTGTAATCGTTAACTAAGCTAATAATTTAGCATCGGCAAAACAGATATAAATTGCATGGAGAAATCAAAGCTAAGTGATCTAAGAGTATCGAAAACATAAGATCTTTTAAATGACATTTTATAGATTGAACTAGTTTTAAAGGAATGATAATCTGAAATACAAACTAAAGAGAGCAGTTCCTTATGGGTTTCTCAGTCAGGGTCAAGGCAAAGCTCAACAAGCTGAGCACTTACCTCGGGAACTTGGGTTAATAGTTCAGCTCAGGCGGAGCAATTGCAGCCTGATAGGTAAAGAAAGAAAGAGAGAGAGAGAAAGTGTATAATTATGGGCAAGGTTCTCATTTATTTTTGCGCTGAATTAATTAAAAGTTCACTTATGCACGGAATTTGCATAAAAATGACATTTTAATTGCGCTTCATTTATGAAGAGCAACTCGGCGCTTTCGTTGTTCCGTTATGAAAACTCCTCGTGCCCGACAAACAGCCAGATAAGCTAAAGGAAATGCAACAGGGGGAGAGGGAGAGCCGTTGGAAGGAAAGAGAAGTGCACTCGAGACAGACAAGAACACTTGGACGAAACAGTGAAAAACGCACTTGTGCGTCATAATGAAAAAACATATTTTCCCTTTGACGTTGTGCGTCGACGACGAAGACCTGCCTAGAGTTGCGGGATGATTTCTTATGAAAATCCTCTCGAAAGTCTCTTGGCTATGCGCTTGACAAACAAATCGAACTATTTATTGGAATTCCCAGGCGTTACTTCTGTCCTTTCGACGCAATCAAAGCTTCTCTAAAGTCGATAGACCAATGAATAAACAAATAAATTTATTTTTGTTAGGGGTATTTCAATTATATGTTATCATTTCCAACATGATCACCAAGTGAAGTTCTTTCTGTGCTAATTATCTACAAAAATGCTGCAAATGAAGTGAACAATTGGATCGGGAAGCTTCCGCAATAAATTGACTATATTTATCATATATTATACACATCAATGTATGAATGTCGATAAAATAATCGCAGCTCATTTCAAGTTTGGCATATTCAAAAAACAAATTGAATACGCGCCGCACTTAATCGCTGCAAATCGGCGGCATTCATTGAAAACAATCACAATGCAAATTGCGCCAATTGTGAATAGCACACAATGGCAATCTGTCTATTAGGACCTACGAAAAAAAAAGCTAAAAAGCTATAGCTAAACATTAATATGCAAATGAAGTGTGTTCAGTGCGCGATAAATGCCTGTGCCAGAGCATGAATGAATGAACGAGTGAATGAAAGCGTTTTCAAATATCTCGCCGGCTAATTAAAACAAAATGTGCTCTGGGTATATATGTGTGTATACACAGTATGTATGTATCTGTATGTGGTGCCCTCCACCCCAATCGGTGCAATCTATTCCCACTTCAGAGTCGTTCGACTAAGTCAAAGAGCTGAAAAATGATTTCCCTGCCGCGAAAACCGCAGCACGTTAACAAAAAAGTGTTAATTTAAATTTTGATACGTGTTGTGAATGCAAACACAGCTTCACGCACAGCCAACATGGAGCAAAAGTTGAAAATTTCTACCTACCGCTTCTCTCGGCTCAACCGTTTTGCCACACCCTGGAATTCTCACTAGGAGTCTACGGGTTTGTCGCTCCACCACGTACGCAATGCTGTGCACAAATTTTATGCACGTCCAGTGTGTAAAACACCTAAAACGCCATCGTGCCTCCCAACTTGCTTGCCAACCAGGCTACCCCAACTTGCCTCTCCTTCTGCACCTCCTGTCACCTCCTGCCACCTGTCGTGTCCATTACCTTTTGGCACCGCCATCATTTGCGTTATTCTCGAAGCGGTTTCCGCCTCGTTCGTAACCACTACCACCGGCCACCCGTCCCCCCCGCCTCCGTGCACGTTGCCATCGATTAGTTTTCATTTTGTGAGCAATTTTGCATTGGCTGCGCGCTGATTATGCCGCCCCCGCAGGGGATTTGGCCTGCTTTGTGCCTCGGCCAGCTACCGTCAGCTATTGCCGGTAGCTGTCAGCGGGCCGTCACTTCCCATTCACAACCTATTGCAATTCGAGTGGATTTACATATTTTGCAATCCCAACGCATCTGCAGGGCCCCTCCTCCGCTCTCCTCCTCCCTATTCCCCATGCACTCTTGCCCCCTCCCCCCTATTTAGCGATCCCGGCCAACAATTTTCGCCATAGGCCAATTGCCGCTAACAGGTCTCCATGGCAACGGGAAGGATGCTTTGTATTCACATTAGCGACGTGAATCAACTGATTTGCGCCTGCAGATGCGACAGTATGGTCCACATATGTATCTATATCCATTCTTGTCTTTAACGTGTCTGATGGGGAAGAGCCAAATCAACGTGTTACCCTAACGTTAAGCGAAGTATTTGATTGTCATTCATTAAGTGAGGCACTTGAAAACTTAATTGCCTCGCAACACAACTTTTGGACTTATGCTATAGGGCAGAGACTTGGGCTACAGCAGGAGCAGGGTGTACTACTGTGATGAGGCCCAGCTCAAAAAAGTATCTAAGATCAGAGAAGGCAAAGATCGGCGTCTTAGACTGGAAGCGAACACCAGGCTTGTGACAATCGAAGTCTCTCTTAGGCTGTTTCAATCTCAAAAGGTTTAAGCAGTAAATTCAACTGAGTAACCCCCAAGGAGCAGATGTCATCAAACTTGGAAAAGTCAGTAATGAGCTTTGCAGATTCTACAAATTAGTTCCGAGACACCGGATCACTAACTGACAATATGTCCGGCATTGGCATTAAAAATAATTGTGTCGCTTGTCAAGCAACTTCTCCCTAGGATAACTGCACTGGATATGAAGCTCTAAGCTCAGATGGGGGTACAATAGATCTACAAGGTAGCAACACATCTTCGCCAACCAAAATAATAATAATATGCTATAGTGCTGACCGAAATGCAAATCTATTTCGAAGTATCCCCCACGAGTTTGTGTTTTTCTCAGTTTGAAGTTAAACTTGAATGCATTAAAGAACTGATGCCCCTTTTCTCATCAGCAGAAATGTCCTTTGAAACATGCAAGCATGTTTAGATTTGGATGGCGTCGACAGAAGCTTTCAAAATTCTCGACTAATAACAATTTGGCAGCTTGATTCGCCAGTGAAGCGCGCAAACAATAAGTATAAAAAAAAAAGTATTTAATGTCAAAATATTTGTTATTTATGATTTTTATGGCGAATGTCTAAATTCGCTGCAGTCGTGCATATTTCATTTCGAAGTGTTACGTGAAACTTTTGGCCAATGCCGCTTCTAACCTCACTCTTCCTTACCCACAGCCATACTACGCCTCATATGCACACACACACACACACACACACACACACGCATGCATATGTAGATATATCTAAAAATTTCGGGCTAGTTGCAAAAAATGAAAATCGAAAGAAAATTCGCATAGCTGCAACACGTCTGAGCGCGGACTGCAGCACAAATTGCACACACACACACACATACACAGGTAGGCATGCACACACACCTTTGTGTGTGTATATGCACTTTATGCATAGCGTGATTTTCCGATTTTATCAATCAAAGTAAAATGTATTGATCTGATTGATTTACGCGACGTAGTGGGGTTTCCCTTGCATATTCAATTCAGTTCGGCGCATCTCTTCAAAATTATTGAATTGCCATGGCACATAGGAATTAGAATGCATATGGAAACAGAGATTCGTTTCCTGAGCACAGTTTCAACTCTACTCTACTCAATTTGTTGATTGCGAATGTCAAAGATGACTTTCATTATAAAACTTATGCGAAACTGTTTGTTTCTCCAATTTGGTGTCTTTAGCTGTAAATCCTGCTGATATTAGCGCGTTCATACAGACAAGTTCAAGCTAAATAGCTGTTCTGCACATCGACATAATTACATTCGAACGGGAAAGAGTGAATACCAAGCTGCGAACTGCGAATAAAACTTGGCATGCGGTGAACAGAAGTTGAACTGCAAAATGGCAACCATAAAACCAATTTGGAACTAAGTACAAAGAGGCTATAATATGAAAATGGCCAACAATTTGCCACAAACATTTACCAATTATATTCAGTAGGCTATCTCTTTCGCTCTGCTGCCCCTACCCTCTGCCCCTGCCCCATGCGAAAGTGTTGCAAATTGCAGAGCACAGCACATTTTGTTTGGCTTGGCATTGGTTGCTGCGAACTTTTGGCCATGTTTGCATTTGGCTTTAACTGCGCTGCCAAGGGCCGAGCCAAAGTCAACGCAACGAGTTGCCTTTTTACACATCAAACTTGCTGCGCACTTCTAGGGAATACCCTACAAAAAAAGCATGTCTGTTTACTTGTCCATTCATGTTTTTAATGTTCATTTAGTAAAATTAATATTTTAAATTATATTTTAGTGATTTTTGTGCCATCTAACTTGTTTGGGTATATCATAAATATATGCACTGTATAATGCATTCAGCGCATATGTATGATGCTCGTTCTTGTCTCATCAGCTCTACTCTTCCTTTTTGTTCCATCTCTATGCACGTCCTTCTGGGTCATGACGGTGTGCATTCAGCTGGAGCCTTCGAGATGCGCAAATGACGCCAATGTCAGCAGAGCAATTTCAAATTCATTTAAATGGCAAATTATAAAATATTAAAATTACATTTTTTCATTGCAGTCCCTTTGTTTGCATTGGCAAACTGAAATGACCAGAGAGAGAGACAAGAGAGAATATCAGCAATATCACGACATGACAGCACCCTCAACACATGCAAACCCTTCCTTGGGTCCTTGGCAAAATGCATAATTAAATGTGCTGCTGGATTTGTAATGAGGCAAACAATTTCGCATCGAAATTGCCGACATGGATTTAATTAAAAATTGCACATTTACGCTCAAACATAACTGTAAACATGTCAAGTGCGGAAAATGTTGACACAAACTAGTTCTGAAATGGGAGAAACATAAGACTGATATTGATAACGTACATTACGTGCATATAAAGTACATATAGAACTTACATATATATATTGGAAATTGAGTTCTGATGCGAAATTCAATCTGCAACATCTTCATTAAGCATTTAACTGCATATTGAACAATCATAGTTCACTTCTTGTTTTACAATTTTTAACGAATTTTCTTTATTATTTTAGAAAATACTTGCAATGTGAATAGCCCCGAAAAGTTTACTTGTTGTATATTGTTTCGCATAATCCAAAAAGAGTTTAGCCCTCTGTAATCGCTCACAATATCAACGTCGATACAAACATACATATACACATGTAAGTCCATACATATTTATGGCAATTTATAGCATGGAACTTGCAACAACATTACTGGAAAATGAATGTTAAATTTCAATAATAAATTGCATATTTTATGCATCATTTTTACTGCATTTATAGATAACTGAATTAAACGGGCTCACGTGGCGTATGAGTAATGCAGTTCCAGTGGCAGCTGCTGCACAGACACACAGAATACACATATCAGAGAAAATGTACACATGCACCCGCACGCTTTTAAGCATCATTAATTCGCTGTGGGCAATCCGACAGGGCCGCTCCCTGCCCACCCACTCCTCTTGCCAGTCAAGAGTAATTAGACGCGAGTGAGCAGCAGGGCAAAGCTGATGGCAAAAGGAGATGCAATGCGACGCGATATTGCATGGGGCAAGGTGAAAGGAAGTGCAACACCCCAGCAGGACACCAAAATGCGTATCCATTCTTCGATGCAACTAGTAATTCCTGTGCGAGATCTTTTTCTAATGGGCTGTGGCCAATGACTGGTTAGAACTTTTGGTACTTCCCTCTCCAACATGCATATACATAGCCAGCTGCACGTATGTATTTGTATTGCATCTGTTGTCACTGTGCCATTTTTGGCTTTAATTTGATTCTGCTGTTGCTGTTGCCCTATTATTAATGTTGTCAGACAGATGCCTGAGGTCGAGGAGCAGGAGAAGAAGGAGCAGGAGGAGCAGGAGTAGCAGGCAACTGACGTTAAATGGCTGTCATCATTCATTAGCCGCAGCCACATGGGCAGTTGTCCAAGCAAGAGTTGGTTTTGAGACTATACCTTTACACATAACTGGCTTATTTTCTGCACCGCACACACACACACACACACAGACACGAACGCACAACTGCATCTACCGCTACCTCTACCATATCTGCATAGAAGTAATAACTATTTGGCCATTAGACACATGTGCTCTTGAGCTCTTGTTCTTGTTCTCTCCGTTCTCTTCGCTCTCCTCCTTCTCGCCACGTCTGGCTGTGTCTAGGCTCCTTATCTCTCGGCAATTATTGTTGCCTTAGTGTTTTAATTAAAACGTGTGTTTGCTTAGTTGGGCTCGAGAGTTTCGAATGCCAGAAAATTATATATGTCTGCCACAAGTGTCGACCACATCGATTGAAAGTCCTTTGCCAGAATCTTCCACAGCACAATTTGTGGTCGCTTTATGCAATGAAATAAACAAGAAACGCAAATTTCATTTCATTTGGTTGCAATGTCAATGGACAAATTATTAAAATATATAAAATATATTTCAAATACATAACACATATTTTAATTGCATCTCAAAGAGTCTCAAGCAAAGAAATAAAAGACAATTATTAATCGACCACCTCATTCAAACATTGTACACTTTAAGCACATCTAGTCAAAAGCTAAACCAAATCTAACACAGGTGAGCCTAGTATTAGGTCTGAGAGCACCCTTGAACAGACGTTCTATTCCCAGACACTAAATCACAAATCATGCTTTCGCACGTAAATCTCATTAGAGGAACATCAAAAAATTATTACCATGACATTTTATTTACGATTATTTGATCAGGGACGGGGGCAAACGGAACGACGACAATTAGCATAAAACAGCAACAACAAAAAGGATCTATGTTTGTATATACACACGTACACACACACACAAACACAATGACGCACACTCAACAGGGTGTATAATGCGACGTGTTAAGGTCCCGTAAAGTTAATGCAAAGCAAACAACATTGCCTACAATAACAACAACAACAAGAACAGGAACAAAGCCAAAAAAAAAAACTACACGCCAGCGATGAGAAAGGTGAATCAACGAAATAAAGATGCGGCCCAAATGTGACCACGACACGTTTCTTGAAATCAAATGTGTGCACTATAAAACGACAACGGCAACAACAATGGCAAGAAAATAAATCCAACTTTAAACGAATTACAAGAAGAAGCTTTTGAGGGCTTGTGGATTTCGTCAAACATTTTAAGCCACCAATTTGATGTTTAAATAAAAAGTTAAAGACTTAAAGACGGTACAATGGATTCAATTATACAAGTAAGCAAGCTGACTGAATTTGTCTAGTTTTATATGTCATCAGACCTTACGATAAGGAAGTCATATTAAGTAGTGTGAAGGAATGGGTGCGACCTTCACTGCTCGCTCAATATTGTTCTTGTCTCGCTGTCAGTTAAGGTATTCAAAGGCAAGTAAATATTAATTAACAATCAAATTTAACAAATCGTGAATAAAAGGAAGGCGTTTAAATGGGAATTAAATGGCAATCTCAAAGTCAAATTGGCAAATGGAAAACAGACTTGATAGAAGTCAACAGTGCTCACTATAAACATACACACACACACACATACAAACACACACATACACTTATATATACACATTCACATTTGAGAGCTGAGCGACCATCAATCAAGTCAAGTGGAAATTTATAGCACTTTTGTTTGTTATTATTCGTTTATGCATGAGTTAATTAGAATATTGGCGTTAACCTTTCCAGCGGGTTCGACCCTTTTGTTGTAATGCATGAAGATTTATGAGAGACCTATGACTGTGTGTTTGTGTATGAGTGCATTAGGCGTATGTACACAAACATACATACATACATACGAATGCTGGCTACTGTCTGTGTGCATTGAATCGAAGCTAAAATACTTTGCATACTTTTGTGCGCGCTGTATGCCTGCGTGCCTGTGCTCAGCTTAACTATGGTAAGCCTGCTAGAAGGCATGTCCCAAGTTCCCAGCTAATTTTGTTCATTTCCTTAACGCATTTTTGCGGCTCAGTTCCTCAGAACTCACTACCCAAAAAGGTCGGATATTGAATGGCCTTTGAACTGAACATAAAGCCGGCGTTCAATTAAATCATTCGGAAATATTCGCCAGTTTGTGGTATTTCACAACAATAATTTCCCTTTGTAAAGATTGTTAGGTTTTAAATTCAACATTCAACACACGACAACGAAATGAACATTTCTATAGCGAATTCGATTGTATTGTCGCAAAAGTTGCGTGTGATTTTGCGTAAGCAATGCAACGGAAATTCCAATTAGAGAATGTGTGTCAACGGGCCAATCGCAGTCGGAGCCACTTCGCAGTCGTGTGCCGAAGTTGAAGTCTGCTCCAAGTGTGAGTTGCCCCTTAACAGTCGATTAACAGAGGCCTAACAGCGCACACAACGCGTGCGCAACAGGCGTGCGCTCTCACTGTTAAGTGTCTGTTAACTCACTGTCTCCTCAGACGAAGTGCCACCAGCTGCGAACTGTTGCGGCATTTGAATAAGTGCTATAAAAAACGTGGCAAATTGTCAAATTTCTTGGCAATGGTAAATGACGCGCCTAATTTATGTCAATTAATACATTAAAATTTCATTGCTCTTGGATTTGTTCTGCTCCTCTGGTACCTGTCGAGGGGGTGGCAGACACACAGACTGAGCAGGCTCTATTGTGGGGAGGGGAGCTCGGCTATTTTATTAATTTCTGACTAAGCACGGCTCACAAAAATGTTGTCTATAGAAATTAATAGCAAATATTTGTACAACAATTTGTTTGCTTGGGGCCGAACATTGGCTCGACTGTTGTGTTCCGTTGGGGCGTGGGGCGTGGCGCGTTTCAATAATCAATTTAAATATATTTCTCGACGAGGCGCGGGTCACACGCGCCAATAAACAAATTTAAAACTTTTAACGGCCAAAAACCGAAGGCGCCAATTCAAAACCAGCTGCACCTACGGGGACAGAAACATAGATATAAGCGAACCAAATCGAACAGAGCAAGTGGTGTTTCAACTAGCAGATACCCTCGAATTAGAAACTAAGGGTAAACTTATGCATCTAACTAATCAGTGGAAAACGAAGAAGAAAAGTATGTATAGGTTGAATATAGAATAGAGAAATACCCTCTAAAGTTTACCCCCTATGACACTTCTTTCATATTCAATATACCTTACACCTTATCTTATTTAAAGAGCATCGAATTTTGCAGCTCCTTCTCGACTATGTAAGAGAAGTAGAGCAAGAGAGAGAGCAAGAAGAGGCATGCCCCAAATGCTATCAAAAATCCCCGCTAATAATTTGTCAATATTACGTGAGCTGAAAATTGAATAAAAAGCGTTTTTGCATTGAACGCGAAAAAGAAGTCGAGAAGGCAAACTCAGAGAGAGACCCAACCCGGACCAGGCCGAGAATTTGTACAAATCAAATAAATTGTTACAAATGAGTGCAACTTTTTCCGCTCCTCTCCACTCCCCATCCCCCTCCTAGCCACCTCTTGCAGACATTGAAACTTATTTATGTGCGTCTCTTTCGATTTTTCATTTGCTAAGCTGATTTGCAATTTTTGGTCGTGTGTTTTTTTCCTTCTTTTTTTTTGGCATTGGTATTGGGAAGTCTGCTTATTGCCAGGAAATATGAATAATTCAGCATACGATTGCGTTCTTGGCCGCATTCCTCTGCCGGTTTGGCCAATGCCAAATGAAACGGTAATAAATGCAAATGAATTGATGAAATGTCGCGTGTTTTGCTTTTTGTTTACATTTCTATTGATTCCATCTGCGCATCAATGTCAAGTGCGTGCGCTCTTAACTGCATCAGGGGGAGGAGGAGGAGGAGGAGCAGAGAGTGAATGAGGAAATAAAATATATCTGAAATGTTGCAACTGTATTAACAAACTCATGCAACATCACATCGAATTATTCATTCACATGGGAATTCAACGGGAAACTGTGTTTTTAGAAAAAATTCTGCAGCAGGAAAATATTTGATTTTATATTTTCAAAATCTGATTTCTACATAAGCTGCAGAACAGTGCGCAAAACGAATTCGAATGTGATTATTTAATGAAATATTCACTGAATAGAAAATCAAGAGCAATGTGAAAATGGAGCGAATATGGCAAATGAAATTGAGAACATACGAACATACAAATTATATTTATAATAGCTATATAGTATTTGTATTATTTATATCTTAACAAAAGAAACTATAGCTCGCTTTAACAGTTCAATATATGGCCTACTCTCACTGTTAGAATTGCATATTAAAGTGCAACAGAGTACCATAATAAACTTTTGTATCTAACTAACTGATACTGCTATAGTTGGCTTCTCACTTTAAAGTGTTGTTAAGGCTGCAAACATTTACAGTCTTCTGCTACTATTCTACCAGTTATAATACTACCACCCTACGACTATTGTTGGTACAACTACTACTACTACAATACTTCTACAAATTCTATATACTTCTACTACTAATGCTGTAGCTCTACTACAAATGAAGTCCTACTACGCCAACTACTACTCCTGCTACTACTACAAGAACTACTACTATTACAACTACTACTACTAGTACTGCTACTACAACTACATACTGTTAATACTACTACTTCAACAACTACTACTACTAATACTATTCCAGCTACTACTATTACTACTACTACTACTTCATCAAACTACTACTACTACGCCACTACTACAACACTACGACACTACACTCCAACTACTTCTCGATTTCTACTACTACTACACTGATTACTACTACTACTCTAACTATTATACTAGTATTATAATAACATATAATAATTCAATAGTAATTTTAAATTCTATTATTTCACTTCCAGATTTATACTACCAATACTAATATTACTACTTCTTCTTCCTATTACTTTCTGCAGTTATCAACTGTAACTACCCTCAATTAATACTACTTACTACTAAGCTCAACAGTATTCACCTACTCCAGCTAGTTACTGGCATAGTTTGCTACTTATATTGCCAACTTTACGCAAACAGTTTCACACTCCAGTCCTGATACTTTTCTGTTATTACTTCCGCCTGATTCTACAGGCAAATTAGTATATATTCCATAAAAGTTTGTTGGCTAAATTACCCACAAGCCAGCTGGAAAGGTGCTAGGTAGCCGCAATACACACTCACCCTAGTAGACACACACACACACCCATACAGCTTAATTATATTCAAAGGTTGTCGAAAAATAGAAAGCAAACCACAAAAGGACCACAAAGAGTCCGCAAAAATGTGACCGCAAGTGTGGCGTGTGGCAAGCAACAAAGACAAAATAAAATCGCATGAAATTTTAAAAATTAACCAAACTATAATTACGCAAAGTAATTAAAGTGCCTGTTGACATGGGATAAGCCCCCAAAGAAGGCATCAAACGGAATTTGCGAAAGATTTACCCAACCTTTTCAACTGCGACTCTTTTCATAAACTCATTAATCCGCTTGCCTGGCCTAGGGTGGGTCAAATAGGGTGGGGAGGGGGGAGGAGGTCTGGGGTTAAATGATCCAAATCTCATTTGAAACTATTATCGCTCAAAGGAGTCGCTGTGGCAGCTGCGTGAAACAAATTGCTGCACGTCACTCGATGTCGATGGCAGGCAAGACAAATTCCATTTTGCTCATTGGCAGTATTGACAGTTGCGGCTCTGCAGGCAGGTACAGGGGGGCAGGCAAATGGAGGCAGCTGCTGAGCGGGCTACTCCAAAGAATACAGGCAGGCGAGGCAGTTGAGCAGCTTGGCAGAATTGGGCGTGCTGGCCGCCAGGCGCTGCAGTGCATCATAATGCAAACAGTTCGAGTGCCGAGCAAGCTATTTCCGCTTGGTTGGAGGGACGTGAGAGAGAGGAGGCACTTGCCTGTCGAGCATGTGCGTGCATGTATCTGTGTGTGTGTTCCTTTGGATGCCTTTGTAGAGCTTCGCATAGAATGCTGCTGCCGACATGCCGCACTCGCTTGGCCCGCCTGCCTGCCTGCCTGTCCGCCCATGCGCCTGATGACTGACTACTTAAAGCGAAAGTAAATTTTGCCTTAGTGCTTTGCCTTTGCTCTTCATGCCGCATAGAGAATGTTGCCCAGCAGAGGGGTCATGGACAGTGACGGACGGACGGGAGAACAAGAGACATGAATACGGAGTAGAAGGGAGCTGTGCCTGCGGCTCTGGTAGGTGTGCTTCTTGCGGTCATTTAGCTTCTCCTCAATGCAGCGTGTAATGTGGTCGCTTATGGGATAAAATGCCAGCACAAAATTGCACACACACACACCAGCCAGAGAGGGAGAGGGAGCGAGGCCATTAAGTGACATTTGAAATTAAACGCCCTCACAGCATGCACTGATTTGCCCATTTGCTGCCAGTTTGACAGGAGCAATGAAGAATTTAAAGTCCGCACTAGATTCAAAGAGAAATGAATGATCAAACATTACCACAAAGGGAGACAGAAGAACTTCTCACTTCTCTCTCTCTCTCTCATTTCTCTACTAGCTTAGATAAGCAGCTATTTAAAGCCAATAGCCTTAAACATAATTTCTCAGATTGAAGACCCAACTCGGATGCAAACTGTTCACAAGATAATCGCAACTAAGGGAACGAATACCTGGAACAGTTTTGGGCTTCATTTGCATAAACAAATGAAGGCACACAATTGAGGGCAGCATCCCCCCGCCATGCGGTGCAGCCTCATTTCTGACAACATGTTTGATTTCGTCATACAGTGAACTACACACACACACACACACACACATGCACAAACAAACTTGCAATGCATTCTCTCCGATACTGACCGCATTTGCCAATTCCGGCAGCACAAGGTGAGCTGACAGTTGCAGACAGCACTCGCTCCCTAGGGGGGGGTGAGGTGGCAGAGGACGCCCTACAACAATGCTAGAATATTGCCTCACTGAGATTGGATATCGTGACTTGCACTTTTTGTCCTTCTTCTTGTTTATGGCTTCCTAAATGCGAGACAAGTGCGAGCTAACAAGAGAAATCATACGCCCCGTGTGCCAGTCTCGTTGTCATTTGTTTATGTTTAACTGTGTGTCGCATGCACACCACCACTCTCTCTCTCTCTCTCTCTCTATCGATCTATCTCTCTCTCCCTCTCTATCTATCTATCTCTCTCGAGCGTGCTGTCTGTCTCTTTCTACTTGCTACATTGTTCCTTTGTTTGGCTGGGGAAAAAAAGTTTTGTATTGCAAAACACAATCAGACCCAGCTGCACTTTTGGGGGGCCGGCACAGTACAGACACGAACAGAGTGCAAAGTTTAAGACTCTTTGTGTCACTTTGGCTGGCATTGCGACAAGCAGAGAAACAAATAAAATAAACAGCTTGATATTGGCGAGCAGCAAGTGCCAATTGCAGGACTATCAGATACTACACAGACTTCTTTCCTTCTCTCTCTCTCTTTCTCTGTCTCTTTTCCTATCTGTGTTAGCCAAGCTCATCTATTAACTTGTATACGTATACGTTATATATATATAATGCTCGACTTTGAATTGAAATGACATAATTTGTAGAAGTTCAATAGCAACTGCAGGGTATTTAATGCACTTGCACGCCATAAGGAGGGGCTGTGTACCTGCTGCATTGCATGGATGGAGCGGAATACGGAGGTTCGTTGCCGGAAACACGACATACGACGGCCGTAGGGCGAAAGTCGCCGCCGTTGCAGCATAATAATGTCAGACAGGCGACGTCTTTTTCATGCTGTAAATTGCAAAAATGCAGCCAGCAGCCAAACACACTCACACACACACACACACACGCACACACACTGGGAGAGGCATCTGCATAAACACATGTGCGGCGTTTTTGCAGGTTTCAAGACCAAACGGAAGCGAGCGCAGCTCCAACAGGCGGCACAAAAAGGCGAAACCGAGTGCGAAGAGCAGCGACAGGGAGCGTAGCTTGTGTACATTTAATGCGCGACAGCAGCTACAGCGACAACAAGGAAACAGCACAATAAATCCAGGATACATTAAATAACACGCGCACACAGCACACAGACACACACACACACATGCACACTCGCGAACATACATGGGTACAAAGAGGCAGCGAGCGGTCAACTTCCCATTTCATGTCTAGGCTTGCTCGGGCACGCTAACTTCGCAGGTACCCTGCCAAGCAGCGGGTATATCAGACTTCTCTTTTCTAGGCTTGACTAGGAGCTAAGAACTGAACTAATAGAAAGAAATTCCCGTCTGATAGTAAGCGTCTATTGTCAAATATATACTTTAGATTTGTACCTTCTTTATTTATTTATTTACTTATTTATTTATTTAAAGTCAACTAAGAACAGTGGACTGTAGGTAAGAAAAATATAAAAAAATGAGATATCAAAATTAATAATAATTACTAATTAAAACCAAAGGAGTATACAAGTATATGTAAAATTAAAGTTAAAATTTACGTTTAACAGAAAAATGTTAAAAAAAATTAAAAAATTAAATTTTAAATTTTAAATTTTAAAATTTTATCTGAACTATATTTACAATCATATATCTCATTCCAGTCTAATCATGGCACTTTATTCAATAGTTAATATATTGTCAAACTAAGGTAGAGTAAAGAAGACTAAGAAAAAACCTGTTTTGCGCTTCATATTCTGTTTGTGTGTGCGTGTGTGTTTGTTGTCTGTTTTGTCAGTCACTAAAGTTGGCCAACGCAAGCAGCGTTTCCTGACTATGTTCGCGACTGTGTGGGGCGTACGGGGCGTATGACCATGGCACTTTTTGCTGTTTGTGGCGCGACAACATCGCTCTGCATGCTTATAATAATTTCTTATTTAGCAAGCGACAGCAAGCAACCAGGTAAGCTGACCAGCAGGCACACTAACACACTCACACACACACACAGACACACACATGCAGACACACAAGCAATTTAATGTTCTCTAACCTTTTTGCGACATCTGCCCAACATGTTTTTCGCTTATTTTCGCTTGATTTTCCTTACGTATTTTTTTGTTTTCGTTTATTTTACCAACAGCGAATTCCTACATGCTCCCCCTCCCCTCCCCACTCCATTCCCTCTTTGCCCATCGTTTCCTGCAACTATTTGCCACATTTTCGTGTGTCAGATTTATCTACTTTACGCTGTTGTTTTTCTTGTTTTTGTCGCCTGAATTTCGCTGCACAAGAAGGTATTTAAATTCAAATTAAGCAAATGTCATGATAAATTCAGCTGACAGGCATCACCATTGGCCCCCTTCCTGTCCATGTCCAAAGAAAAGCATGTTGGGAAGGGAGAGGGGGCAACGGTGGCAGCCAGGTGTAGATGACTTTTTTGCTGATTACCGTAAATTATTTAATGCGGCGCAGAAGCTTATAAGTGTTGCCTGCCGCAATTGGTGAGCAGAGAAACGAGAAGGAGTGCTTAGCTGCGAATTGCCGAAGGTTTTATACTCTTAGACACCTACAGCATATACCCCAATTAAAAATAATATAAGGAAGTATTAATATATATATTTAAGTTGCATAGAAAATTAAGGAAATCTAAAGCATGCCTGAGAAGTTTTATTAGAAGAGCCTTAGAAGTAAAACTAGTTTACGTTACAATAAAGCGGGTGAAGGACTTAACATCAAACTACTTATCTATAGTGAAGAGGAACAAATGTCATAAATAGGTTTATTTAAATATACCTTATGTGCTTGAAAATGTCTCTCATGCAAGGGTATACAAAATAAGCTTTAAATTTTCATATAAGTTAAGCTGAAAATACCCATACAAATTGTATAATTAAAATTTCATATTCGATTGTAGCATTTCCATATTCAGCTAATTATACCCAGTAGAAATGTGCATGAGCATTGAATGGAGGCCTGTGTAAATTGAAAATGTATGTAGCGAGCAGAAGAGGGACATGGCGAACCCTATGAATAATATATACACATATTTCAGGTACATTTATATTGCAAGTATCAACATATAAATCAGCAAAGTCAGGCACTTATCACCTCTCCTCATTTGAGTGGAATGTGAGAAGTTTTAATTAAATTAACTTTTATATACATACCCTTTAAAACATCTTCGTTGACTAAATTGTAAAGGAATTCTTATCCAAAAAAGGATGATGATAACATAATATCATTTTAATTTACTTTAATTATAATTTTACATATACAACATAAATTTATATGAAATTAGACAACAATCAATAAATTATTGCACTCTTTTTATACATATATATCAGATACTGTACATCTATAAGTAAACTATACATCGACATATGTATGCTTTATATATACATAGGTATACACATCTATGTAGTATTCATGTAAACATTTACATTGGTGTAAGTATGTGCATGAGTGCATGGACAGGGAAACCAATGTCTGCCCTTAAAGCATCGATTAAAGTTGCCAGCAAACTATTAATTCTGTCCTAATACTTTCGTGTATGTGTACGTGTAAGTGTGTCACACAGACTCATGCATACTAGCACACACACACGCAGATACGCACACACGCACGTACTTAGGTACACTGAGTACTTGGCACGAGTCTCGCTTTTAATGCGCTTGTGAGCATAAAATTTAATTCAAATCAGCTCATTAAACGCCTGGCACTTGACACACTCATTCAAGCGTCGACAGAGACATAAACGGGCGATAACTAGACGGGTAAAAAAAGGGGGCATGGCAAGCACTGAATGGAGCAACCAAATCGGTGTCGAGTCGGTGCCGCATTTTGTTTTGCCAAAGCGGACCGTAAAGCAGAGTTTATGGTGGACATTAAAGCGCGGAAGTAAATGCCGCAAAAAAAAGACAAGAGGGAGAAAAAGATAGAGATAGAATGAAAGAGATACAAGGCGGAGCAAAGAAGAAGAAAAAAAAAAAGCCTGTATGCCAAACTAAAAATTCTGTGCAAGCAAAGGGACGACGAACAACAAGAATTTCAGACACATTAAATATGATATATTAGCGAGACGGCAGCCAGGACATAAAATAAGTTATATAGAAGCATGACTGGCTGGCTGGCTGGCTGTCTCGAAATATGTTATACTATATAGTATAAGGACACACTTGCTCGCCCGGCACCTTCGTATATTTCTACACTATTCTGCTGAAATTTATGTATATGAATTCATGCCTGGCACAAGTTACCTTGACCAATTAGAGTTTGGAATAAATAATACATGAGGCATTTCCTAATTATGAATAAGTTTTCACGGAAGCTTTTGGTTCATTCATTCAAAGGCAGAATATATTTGAAATTAATGTCTTTGTTTATGTGCGACATTTAATGCAGATTTATTTCATCAGATACAGCTCGGATTTAAAGAACTAGCCGCTTATTAATAAATCAAAGGCATATCTTCATATACCAATCAAATTGTCTTTACAAATACTTTAATAGTAAAGGATACTTCACTTTAACAGTGGGCAAAAAATAAACAGCACTTTCAGATATGTTAGGTAACTCCTTTAAATGAATTGTAATTCTGTAAGTACTTTATAAGTTGTGGTAGAGGAAAGAATCATAAAAGGTTATAGATAATTGTGTACTTGAAAGAGAGTGTTCCCATTGTCCACACTTCCCATACAAATTCAAACTTGAATTGCATTTTTGTGACGCCAAGAAGTGTCGCATTTGATCTGCTTCTATCCTTTTGCTTCACACTTTCAATGAGGCATGGGGAATGGGGAATGGCAAATGGACATTGAGTGTGTGGCATGGCAATGACACTTACCTTCTCCTATTCTGTCGAGTGGAAATTAACTAAAGGCACTGCATACATTTGCCATGTATCTGTATTTGTATCTATGCATTATATTATAAACTGTTATTTGCCTGATTTAATGCATTCCTTTGCCATACATGGCCTGTTCCAGTTGGTTTAGTTTGATTCAATTGTTGCAAATGCGAAATTAAAAGAAATCAAAAAGCATTTAAGCTGCCTCAACTCGCATTTGTTGCGAATTTGCATTACATTCAGACACCTGGGGGTAGCATTCGTATACGTATTGCGAGTTTGAATCGTAATTTCAATGTTGTTCTGCGCAAATATATTCACATTCGTTTATGCAAAGTCTGCTTACTGAAAACAATCAGCTTTCTACCCCCAATAAGCCAAACATTTGATGCTGTTCTACCACGCACACTCACACACATACAGACTAATACTCACACACAGGTATGGTACATGAGTGTTTTCCATTTCGCACAGGTAATCGATTTTCATGCTTTTGGCAAAATGCACAAAAGAACCCAAAGAAATGAGAAAAAGTAAAAACGAAACAAAAAGTAAACGAACTTTGTTGTTCGTCTGTTTTCTTTTTTACCTCTGTTGAATTTCATCTTCTTTCTTTTACCTCATTTTTATGCTCTCTGCATTTTTGTCTGTGTCTGTGTGTGTTTCTCAGTATCGCCTGCGTATACTTTATATTTATGTTGAAAACTTTAAGCAGTTAAGAGCTCGTCGAGCTTAAAATATTCCGGCGATGTGCCTTGAAGTTCGGCAACTTGTTGATATACTTTTTCCTTACTTTGTTGTGGTATGTCTACTCCCCTCCCCGAATTCGCCTTATGGGCTTTCCACAGAAAAAACCTGATTAGAATAATCACAATATCAGATATCGTGTGGAATGAGAATTCTCTTTTTGATCTTCTTGCCAGTCGCTGAAGCAAAACAAAAACTGAACCAAAATCGTATCACCTTTTGAAGAGACTTTGCCATCATAAAGCAAAAGTAAAGTGATTGCAAAATAAACACAAATCAAAAGACGAGCTGACAGCAAGAATGGACAGATTGTCACTGAATTGCAAACTTTGCAGCGGAAATCGGAAGGAAAAACTTCCAAAATCGCATATAAAATTATTCAAAAGTGCAAAGTGCACATGTGGCAGAAGGCAAAATCCAATTACGAGCATGCCGAACACTGTGAATTGAATATTTTGACAAGTATTCAATGAATTTAATTCGAGATTTGCGAACAGTCAGTTCGGGGTGCCAACTCGAATCCAGCAGCAGCTCTCGCCAGGTCAGTGTCGCTGTCTATCTCCCTCTCTCTCTCTCTTTCTCTCCCCCTGTCTCGGTGCAGACATCGTCCGTACCGGATGGATGCCAATGGCACCAACTGGCATCGAACTTGGCTGCAGTCAGTCGGTGGTGCAGGACCTCTGTCTGGGACGAGGAAACGAATAAGAAATGTGTAGAACAGAAGTTACTCAATTGCCAGTTGGAGGTCCCAGCACGAGCTATGAAAAATGTTCTCTGTGGCCATAAGAAGCTGCCCAAGCTGGGGATGGGAGACTTGGGATGGACTGGAATAGGACTGGAGAGATTCGAGAGAGCTGCAACGCAATTCTGTGCGAGAAGCTACCGGAAAGCAGGAATGATTTCCGGCCTGGCGGGCGATAATTCTTTGCCCATCACACAATGGGCGTGCGCTTGGTTCAAAACTTTTTGCAGCCATTGTGCGGAGTGTCAGTGCAATGATTCACCATCCACCCAACGCCCACCGCCTCTCGCTCATTTCTCACTCTTCTCTGTCTCTGTCTCCTTCGATTCCCTCTCGAACTGTGGGTGCGGCTGAATATGAGTGATTTAAGCATACCAAAGAACCAGACTGCAGCTGGGTTTGAATTCACCAGTCGAATTATATTCACATTTTTTATAATTTCCTTCTGCTTTTTGCACTCCTTCTCGTTTGTCGTTTTTTGTCTAATATTTTTCAACATTTTCGCAAAGTTTTGCCAACGCTGGGAACATCAAATTGGATGTCCCGAAAACTTTGTCAAAATGTTTGAGAAACTTTTATGGTTCTGTGCAGCGGTTAAGAAAAATTATCACTATTGTTACAGATTTGTAAATTGACGGTAAAAATTGTATGTTCTCCTTCTCTGCGGTTCTTAGGGCAAAGTTTGCAGATATCTTCTAATACCTTAAAACATGCGTTTCATTTTATCTTTTACAGTTGAACATTGTTAGTTTCTCTTTCATTTTTATAATGATCTACACATGTCTGCAAAACACTTGTCAAGTGACCTGTTATCGATGATAGTTTGTACCTGCCGCATGGGCATTCCTGAGCACATTTCTTGACTACTTGACAAACACCTACAAGAAGCCTCCTTAGCTCAGTGGCAGAGCACTGGTCTTGTAAACCAGGGGTCGTGAGTTCAATTCTCACAGGAGGCAGACACACAGGGATCAAGTATCCCGAACTTTTTTATAGATCGTTTCGAAAGGAAAGTCTCCAGTGTGATTTATACTTATTATTTATATTTTTTACTTATTTATATTTGCTACATTTATTTTATATAGTAAGAATTCTATTCCATGCCATATACACTGAGAACAACCCCAAGTTAACCATCTTTAATCTATTAGTTCGTGTCAGAATCAAATCAGTTAAGATTAATAAAACTTCTCGCCGCCAAAATCAGCTACCTTCGTTCAGATTTTAACTGTCAATGGGAGTGGGAGAACGAACTTTTGCTGACAAATGATATTTAAATGAGCTGCATTTGAAAAGTTATAAGTACTTTGCAGAAATCTCACAGAATTGACATGGCCAATGTCTCGGGCTGGCTAAACTGACAGAAGTCGCCAAATTAAATATGCCAAAAGGCAAGACAAGTCCCGAGAAATGCGTAAAAAAGTTTACGTTCCAGCCAATTCGAAACTCTTTTTCAAATGGCCACTGGCCTTTTTTTCCCATTATTGTGCAGAGGGGTGGGGGGGGAAGGGGGAAAGGTTACGCTTGACATTTGGATAAAGATTTGTAGCTTAAACGGCTAAAAAGCCAACGGCTACAGCGTTTAAAGACTCTAAAGAGCTCAGAGGGAGGGCGGAAGGTTGCGGGGCAAACGCTACTAAATTGAAAACTAAATTCAGTTTACAGTTGTGCGCAAAAGTTGTTGTGCCGCTGCCGTCTGTGTGTCGCATTTTTATTTAACAACTATTTTCATGTGTGTAAAATGCAAAAGAGTTTAATTTGCAATTTGTCGCCCTCATTCAACGTTCAACTTTGCATTTGCAGGGCAGGACGTCGCTTGCGGCTGCATATGCAAATGCCTTGGGCTGAGTGCCTGCGTCTGCCCCCACCTCCACCTCAAGCTGCAGCTGCAGCTGTCCCCCTCCCCCATTCGCCAGCCAGCACTTCTGCGTATGCGATAAAATTTTGCAAAACTTTTGAATTGAGGCGCCACTTGAGGTTCGCACTGCCCGCAGTTGGTGCAACCTCATGCTGCAAGCTGCACAGTTTGTTAAACGCCTTTCAACGACGCGGTTAGCCAAGTATAGACCTTGGAATGCCCAGAGCCTCAGCCAGCCACACCCCGTACCCCCTACACACATACACACGCAGGTTGTAGAGTCGAGCCAAGCAACGCTCAACTTTTCTGCGGTAACCACTTTAAGCCAGCAACAAAAGTCATTTTGCAGTTGCACCGGATATGTTGATTTAGCAAACAAATTGTTTTAATTTAAAAACACTTAGCTCTTTAACGACAATTGCGGATACTCTGCAATGCAGGACAAGTTAGGTGATGCTTTTTTATATATAATATCATAATAGTATCATAATATAGAGTATAATATATGTAGGACTTGAAAATAAAAAATTGGTTAAAGAATCAAGTCGCACTTGTTGTGTAAATTATAAATACCTAATTTGATTAGTTAGTTAAATGGTTTAATTGAGTATAATTTAAATGTATGTACTATGTTCATCATAAAAAGTACCCTCAAGATATAGAAATAATACCCAAGAACTAAATAAAAAAACACTAGTAAGCTACTTATGATCTTCACAGAAAAAAAAGCAAGTTAACAAACTCTTCACATTATTAAACTACAATAGTGCGATCGTTTATTTTATATAAGATCACTCAAAAAAGTTCGGGATACTTGATCCCTATGTGTCTGCCTCCTGTGAGAATTGAACTCACGACCCCTGGTTTACAAGACCAGTGCTCTGCCACTGAGCTAAGGAGGCTTCTTGTAGGTGATTGTCAATTAGTCAAGAAATGTATTCAGAAATGCCCATACAGCAGGTACAAAATATCATCGATAACAGGCCACTCACAAGTGTATCGCAAAGATAAATTGAAGTGCATAGCATAGCATGTGTAGATCGTTAAAAGAATAAACAAAAACATAACAGGAAACACTTACTGATTGTTCCAATTGTAGCTACATATGTTAACTATGTAAGAACTAAGTTTCACTTTGGCAATTAAAGTGATTTGCCAGCCACATTGATTGTCGTGCTTGGCACAGTGGTGGCTCGCCATGGAAATTATTAATTTTATTTGTGTTGCAAAATAAATGTTACCTAATTAGATTTTGCAGGCATATACATACATAGACAATTCAGTTGAACTGTTCTCCCCGGAGGACTTTGTGGCTGCAAAGCGAGCAATTAAGTTCGCAATTAGTTCGTAATTGAATTTGCACTAACTTAAATCGTGCGGTAACCCCAACAATTTAATTAAACTCTTGAAAAACAATTCTTTTTTTCTGGTTTTATATGTTTTTTGTGTTGTTCTCTATCAATGCGACTCGAAATTTTCATTGATTGATGTCGTTTTGTGATTTATTGAACCTGAGGCTTCTCGCCTAAACGAGAGGGCGATAGCCCGAGCTAAATTATTCTCGATTGTCAGTGCCTGTGTGTGTGTGTGTGTGGGGGGAGAGTGTCAAATGTCATCTATGCGCACACTTTCATACCCCCCAAACACACACGCACACACACACACAAACTAACATGTGTACATTTATTTGGTTTGGTTACATTTCGTATTTCTTTGTATGCAGAACCGCAATGATTGATGCGGACATGTTATCATCAAATAACTGTGAATATTCCCAGAGATCACGACAGCAGCAAGACAGCAAGTCTGTCTGTATATGTAAGTGTATGTGTGTGTGTGTGTCTGCCAGGTCAAAAACTCAATTTAAATTGTATTTATTTCCATTGTTTTGCGCCAGTCAAGCGCAGTTGCCTCTTGTGTTTAGCCTGTCAAGAGCTCATTTATCTAGATTCACAGCTCGACTGGAGGTGGAAGGGGAGAGAGGCAACTATTAGTCAAAAGAGATTCACATGGTGTTCAAATATTGAAAACATACAAATCGATTGAGCACCATTGAATTGATCTTGATAAGGGCGCAAGACTTTGCTATATCGTAAGTAGTGGAAGAGTATCCCAAGCAAGAAACAGAAACTACCACACACTGTATGATAAACATTTGAGAGATCCTTGTGCAACAATATCTTTTATTGGAATAGATATATTATAGTTCGACATAGGTTAATTCTCTCTACGACTTGATAAAGGGCCTATCATCGCTGGTCTCTTCATCATCGTTGTCCTCGGAGTCGAATGTGTTCTCGGGTATCTCATACAGACGTATCATCGGCTTGTTGGGATCCTTCATAATCAGATATTTGCCATCCGGCTGCTTCATCACAATGTCGATCAGGCAACGCAACACGCCCCAAGCATTGTCCATATTCAGATTGATTTGTGTAGCAAACTCCTGCGGCTTAAACTGTTGCATGCCCAGGATGACATGACGCAGATGATCTTTGCCTGTTTCGGGGAATGATATTAGCTCAAAGAGTGAACGATAGATAGGATTGCTTACGATTGACACGCGACACATAGCCAAGCTTCAGTTGATCGGAGCCGGCAAGTACCGCCTCAACAGTCCACTTGGCCAGCTTGCAGGAGTTATTGCGCAGCTCGGAAGCCAGCACAGCCCCGCGTTGACTGTCCAGCTTCTGGCGCCACTCCACACTGTTGGCCACCTTGGAGTCCCACTCGTTGAGTGCCTTGATCGACAGGAACTGCAACTCCCCGCTTGGCAATTTGAGAACCCCATTGTGCTTGCAGCGCACGATCAGCATCAGATTGTCGGCCAGCTGCCACTGCTTGTAGCGATAGGCCACCGAAGCGAGCTCAACTCCAGGTGCCTCGAACGGATTGGGCTCATCGAACTTGTGCTTCGGCTCATTGTCGCCTATCTTTAGTACCTGCTGGCTGAAGTTATGATTGATCAATGTGGCCTCGAGCGACAGGCTCTGTGGTGAATTGATGAAGCCATCCTCATCCTGCGGCGGCTCCAAGGAAGTCTCGTTGACGGTCAACAAGTCGAACTGGGCATTGTTGCGTTTGTCAAGAAATATCTTGGTGTCCAGCTTCTCGATGACAATGTCCCACGAGTACACGGAACGGGTGCAGCACATGAGCGTGGCAATGATGTCGTCGGTGGCAAAGACATTTCCCATGGTCTTCGACAGGCGGCGTATGATGGGATCATCTATGGTGCCAGGCACGTTGATGATGCGATCAATCTTCTGCAGAGCACGCTCCTTTTTCACACTGATGCGATCGCACTGCTTGTCGTAATACTCCAGGTTGCCGCAGGTGATCACATCGATGCCATCCTTGATGTTGGGCAGCGTCAGCTTGAGAAGACGCGGAAAGTCAATCTCCTCCACAGACACCCAGTCGGAGCGGACAACCACAGAGCTCTCTCGCAGACGCACGGGAGGATTGCGCATAAAACGACGCCCCATGTGAGCACGGCGCATATCGCTGCGACCCTTGTTGCTATACTTATTGCTTGCATTGGGTCCGCCGCTACCTCCGCCGCCGACAGCACCACCAGCACCACCGCCTCCACCACCACCACCGCCGCCGCCGCCGCCAGCACCACCCCCAGTACCAGTACCGCCTCCGATGGTGGCATTACCACGAGTATTACGGCCGTGCATGCCACGCATGTTGGTGCGTAAGTTGGTACGGTAGCGGTTGCGCTGATAGGGCTTGAGCTCACGCACATTGGTACCGTCTACCAGATGGAAGGTAGCGTCGTCGTCCTCGTGGAAGTATGCGTACTGACTGTTGTTGCTGCCGAAAGTCGAGGCATACTTGTTCGTGTACTTCTTGTCCTGCACCGGCAGCGTCCAGTCACTGATCTTGCCCAGCCGATCGCTCTTGCAGAACGGCTGATAGGGTACCTCCAACTCGGCCACCTCGCACGGTCCCCAGCCTAGCGGGTTGTACTCGATGTACGGCTTTATAAAGGTCGCGTACTCAGACATTCTTTTGCGATGATCACTTGAAATTCTGGCACTAAATTGATTCGATTTGGATTTCTATTTTCGACTTCTACTAAATACGTTGATTTTTGGTTTGGGACTACCTGAATTCCATACAAATGATTGGAAAAGATTATTGTAACTGTGAAGTTACTTTTGATGTGTGAAAGCCAACTATGAAATTTAAAGAATGTCAAATTTCAAGCATAAGATTCAATTACTTCGAATCAACTTTTTTATAATGCAATCAATAAGAGTGAGGGTGGCAGAGGGCGTGGCAGCAATGATTTAAAATAAACTGCATCTGCATGAGGTGAACAGCAACTCACATGACTTAAATTTGTAGACTCTAGCTTTTATGAGAGTTGAGAGCTCAAGCAGACGGGGTTGAATCGACTCTTCTATTGATTCTAATGCAAAATTGATTAGCCTTCAATAAATATATAAGCTTTATTCATATGACATCTCCTTATTTATTAAAGTACATCAAGTAGTATTTGCTTAGATCGGAATAGAGAGAACAAACATTGGAGATCGAACAAAAATGCTGCTCAAAATCTTCCGAAGAACATTAGTTACGATAATCTTTATTTTGTGTACAGGAACTATTTTGCTGCGTGTGATTTGTTTAAGCATAAGATAATGAATGATAGGAGCGATAAATCAAGCAGATAAAATATACAGTGTTGGAAAAATAATAGGAACAGCATCCACACCTGGACAAAGAACTTAATAGTTCACTTAGTACAAGTATTATGGACATGAAACCGACTTCATATATAACACCAATACAGGTACTTTATATTGCACTACTTCTTGCGTCGATTTGACTTTTGATATTTGCCCTACCTTGCTATAGTTAGAGAGATCAAGCACTGAAGTTTGTCATGGAGCTGAGGGACTATTGGACAATGAATCGCACGTGAAGACAATATCCAGAGTTGTTTTAAGTGTAATACATCAAAGTGTTATTTATAATTTCAGTTCGGACATTGTAAAACTGTTGAGATCCGCAGGAAGTCGTGAAGTCGTCTTATTATTATTATAGCTTAACTTTGGCGAACATTGTTCGTCTTGGGATGGCAGGAAATGAGCAGAACACAATACGCAGAGCACAATGGAAATGGGGCGAATGCTACTCACACCCTTGGCCACGGCCACTCGTATAGTCACACTTGTGCGCATACGAGTTCTCATGAATGTGGAGCATCCTGCATTTTATGCTCGAATGCGCCACGTTTCAGTTTCATGCATGTTGCTGCCGCTGCCTCTGTCTCTGCCTCTGCCTCTGCCTTTGCTGCTGCTCTCAAGCTGAAAAATCTGACAACAATCTCGTTAAAAGTAAAGGCCAAATTATAGTAAAACTAACAGAAGGTAAAGGTAATCACATAAAAAGCTTGTTACCTAACAATGTGTGCGGGTGCGAGTGCCTCTGTGTCTGTGTCTGTGTGTGTGTGTGTGGGTCGACGAAAACGGAAGCGGATGTCAAAAAAGCGTGTGTCGAGCGTGTGAATGTCTCCTGCCAGAGAGCACATGAAGGAAGGAGGAGGAAGTGTGGAGGGGAGGGTGAGTGGTAATGGGGAGGACAATGCGAATGGACTTGAGGTTTTTTGGTGCTTGTGGCTGCCACTCGGGCGCGCTGCTAAGCTTTTGTCAGGCCGACAGTGTCATGTTGATGTGTTCATTGTGTGTCAGTGGCAGCTGCTGCTTACAAGCCCCACATCTCCCCCTGCCCTGCCCAGCCCCCCTCGCCATGCCACTGGCGTATCTGAGCTACAGTTAACACACTTAAGCCGCATACGCTCGGTTGGGTGTGCGTGCGAGAGTTTCGGTGGGTGCAGAAGAGAGAGAGGGGGTGAGAGTGGAGAGGGATGTACGCGTCTGGTCGTGTGGATTATAATTGCCATGCGCCTGTCAGTGACTGCCTGCATCTCAAAATGCGCCACCCTCCTCTATCTCCCTCCCCTTTTCTCCACTATACTTTGCAGTTCCTTCTCATGTTGCATATCATTTTTAATGCTAACCACACGCCACATTATGCAGCTGCATTGCCACGTTGCCGCTGCGGTCGAGCTCAGCTTCAGATGTTCCTCCAGCGTCTGCAGCTTTGCTGCCGGCGCTTCAACAAAAACTTGATGTTGCTATTGTTGTTGCTGTTGCTGCTGTTGCTGTAGCTGTAGCTGCTGCGGTTTACGCAAGGAACACGACGAAGAATAATGTTCACACATAAGTAAGTACTTACCCGGAGACAGGAGTGTGCTCTGCTTATGAGGGTAATCGCCATGCAGGAAATACTCTAGAAAACCTCAAGTGCTAAATTGATGATTAAATTGAATTTCACTTACAGTTGCCTATATATCTCATTAAGTATAAAACCTGTTAAACTTATAATCCAATATAACGCACAAACTTTCTGACTTCAATTGTCTTTTCTTCTTTGGAATGAGTTGTGAAGGGAAAGCAGAAATCTAACAGCTGTCGCTCAAAATACCCCATTGCGCGCAATATGCTTAGGGTATTATGTGCATCACATTCACAGTAGTTGCAATGTTAAAAACCGCTGCATACTTTGCGGCGCTTGCAGGCGATAAGCGCCGCTTGTTGCCATTGTTATTTTTGCTGCTGCCGCTGCCGTTTGTTGTTGGTGCATCTGCTGCCGCCACTGTTGCCGGCTGCGGCTGCTGCTTTTGTTGCATAAAAATTAATATTTATGCGAGGCAACTTGTGCAAAGCAGTACAAGCGCCATTGTTTTCATCCGCCAACAACGCGCCAGCATCAATGCCAGCTTCTGCCCCCTGTCGCCGGCAAGGAAGTTCCGGCTGGCCACGACTGCATCCTCTGTTCGTCAAGCGCACAAAAAGTACATTTCATTATTGCGGAAAGTGTTCAATTTGACAATCACACGCACGCACCCAATCCCGCCCTGCCGTCTATTCAAACTGAAGACTCTCGCACCTCTGCTCTGTTCGATTACCTCCTCCAACCCTCTTGTAATGCGACTCATTTATGTATATAAAAATGCAGGACAAGTTGCAAACGTAATTAATGGCATATTTAATGGACCAACCATTAATATATCACGACTGATTTATGCGGGTAATTAAAAGTGAGAAGAAAAAAAACAGAAATGAGCGACTGGGCCATACTCCATATAAAATACTGTGTACCATTCGAAAACACTTCCAGTGGAGTCTTAAAATCAATATCAAATACGTAATGCCTTTCTATGAGCACAGTTTTGTTTCCATTTAACTTCACTTGATTATAGATTTCTTCTTTTCCTTAGCCAGCACATAAAAGTTGGCCAAAAACATAAATGTCAAGCAGTAAACTATGAGTTTTACTTCAACCAAACGATAATTATATAATCATGTTCCAGTTTGAGAACATGAATATATACAGTAAATAAAAATTGCATAAGTTTTGACCTTGTTTCCGCTTGAAAGGGACCACTAAATTAACCATGAACTGTGCGACCAGGCTGCTATGAATTGTCTGTCGAAACACTAAATGAGGGTTCGAGCTACGAAATTGTATTGCATTTTGAAGAATCATTTTCAGCTGAAAACTCTAACCAAATAGGATTGCAGCCCAATTGTGAAATGGATATACCGGAGGGAGTGATTATTGGCTTTGGTAATCCTCTGCTGGACATAACGACCCCCGCTGAGGATAGCTTGCTAGAGAAATATGATTTGGTAGTGAATGGGGTAACCATCGCCGAGGACAAACACATGCCACTTTTTGAGGAGCTAACGACTCAGGAAATCGTTGCAATCACGGCAGGTGGCGCCTGTCAGAACTCCATGCGTGTTTTCCAGTGGCTTTTGGAAATCCCTTCGCGTGCGATATTTGTCGGTTGCGTTGGCAAGGATAAGTTCGGCGAGACAATTGCCAAGCGAGCACGTGCCGAAGGTGTCTTGACCATGTATATGGAGGTAGATGAGGAACCCACAGGAACCTGTGCAACTCTTGTCAAGGATCAAAATCGATCGCTTATAGCAAATCTTGGGGCTGCAGGCTGCTTCACCGATAGTTGGCTGGAAGACGAGGGGAACATGTGCGTGGTGGATAGAGCTCTCTTCTATTATGCAACAGGCTTCTTTGTGGCCGTCAGTTCACAGACCGTGCTTCGTGTTGCCCAAATTGCCAGTGAAAATAATCGCACGTTTTTATTGAACTTTAGTGCTGTATTTATAGTAGGGCACCACAAACAGGAGCTGGACGAGATCATTTTCTTCACAGACATGATTATTTGCAACAAGCAAGAGGCCCTAACCTATGCCAATTTCAGCAATTGGAATACCAAAGATATCTTTGTAATCGGAACAAATCTGATGAATCTGCCAAAAGGTAATAAACGGCCGCGAACAGTTTTGGTCACCGACTCCGTCTGCCCGGTGCTCTGTTTTCTAGGAAACGGGCGTATTATCCAGTATCCGGTACCTAAAGTCGATCCAACTACAATTGTCGACACCAATGGCTGTGGCGATGCCTTTGTAGGTGGATTCCTTTCTCAGCTGGTGCAGAATATGCCCATCGACTACTGCATCCGGATGGGCATCTTCGCATCCCAAAAGATTACCCATGTGGTGGGTGTTCAAGTTGATAAGTTGCCCAAGCTAAAAGACTGCTGTATTTGAATGATGAATTCTCAATCAAGAATTTGAATTCCCATATATGGTAGACATTGGTCCCTCGAATACTTCACAGTTCAAGATAGAACCCGCATTGAAGAGTTTGCAGCTTTTACTCTGCCCGCGCTAGTTTCAACATGACAAAATATAAAAAAAATACATGGAAAGTTAATTGAGGTTGGTTTTCCATATCGCAATATTGTTTATTTCAAAAACACTCGTAAACCTTTGCCTTAGTCTGCTTAAGTTCATACATACACGTACATACGATATGTACATAAATTAAATTTTACTTGAATTTTATTGAGATTGGTCAAGAATTGTATTAGTTATTCAAGAAAAAAAGCACACACTCCAGTAGCGTGCAGGACAGTAACTTGAAGAGGCCTAAGCCAATATTTTGTTTAATTTTAAATTGAAATGCATTTTTACACTTTCAATCTATGCACTTGGCTTTCTAAAACGACAGCGTTATTCAAAACTCCTTCAGCGTTATTCAACACTCAACTATCGATAGGCTTATCGTAACTCATAACATAACATAACATGACTAATAACATAAGGCAACTACTTAACATAAGTCTTAACATAACATATATGTATATTTATCTTTGCAATAGTCAGTGTTGGTTAATGCCTTTGTAATGTCTTCACTATGCATGGCAGAATATGTAAGAGTTGCGTGGAATCTTTGAATTGTTTGTAGACGGTTTATTTGTGTTAAATGAGTTTCTTTTAATATTAAATGAGACTTGGCCATACATATTGAAATCGGAAATTCTTCGGCTACTCTATAACAATATGTGCAGTTGCAGATCCGCGACTGAGCAGAAACAAAAACACACAAGAGCTCTATAGACGCGGAAACGGGAAACGTTGTTGTCCTGCATGTGGTCTGCGGGCCGTGGGCACTTCTGGTCCACTGAGCCGAAAGAAGCAAACAGAAGTGAAGTAAAAATATGCGTTGAATACTTTCCAGCGGCAATGTAAATTTTCGCCCTCTCGAAGGCTCATTCTTCGTCCTTTTTCCCTCTCCTCTCTAGCGTCGCGAATTGCAGGCTGTTGACTTTGGCCGGGACAAAATATTGCAGACATTCCCGAGCGCCGGAGACCGCCGAGTCGAGATCCGAGGCGAAGCACGTGCCTTGGCTTGTTGCTGCCGCCCACTGATTAAACCGATGCGTCCAACGTCCTCGTGACAGCGATTTTTTCTCGTTAAATCCTTAAATGTCGCTTCGTTTACTATATTGTGTGCTTTGGGTTTTTTTTTCCCAACATTTTCCCAGCCAGTCTGAACACAATCTTTCCCCATCAACTTATTGTCCAGTCACACTGCCTTTCCTTTCTCTGACTCTCTCTCTCTGGTTGCAGTTCTTGTGCTCACTTTGATTTCTTGCCTCGACTTGCAGCTATAATTTATGCATATATCCATTGTGATTTATGGCCTCCTTCCCCCTCGACAGCAGACGCTGTGTGCCCAATGGCTTAGCTTCCCTAGCTGTATCCTTCGACTTGGCAGGATACACAATTAGCCAGAAAAATGAGCAGCGGCACAAAGGAAATTCCTAAGCCACAGTCAAACAATGCAGCGCGAAGTCAGAGATCGTCACACATAGTTCATAGATTCTGCAGCACTTCCGTGCACCCTTCAGACACACACGTACACACACACGCATAATCGCACACATGCACAGACATGCATGCAGACAAAGTTTGGTGGCAAGCAAATTTAAATAAAACTTTACTTAAGTTGAAAGTCAAGTGGCTGTAAACTTTTCAGATTTGTCATATGCATATCTCCACTCGCTAATATTCCGCACTTCGCTGACATCATGCAAATCTCACTGAGAAGGAGAGAGTGAGAGAGCTTGAGCCGGGGGGCAGAATATTTATGGCACTTGCAGTGTCCTGCCAAGTGACAGTGAATTTATGAACATTTCTCAGAGGATTTATTTAATTAACTTATATTTGCTACACATTGCTCTGCTACTCTTTAAACACCAACCGAATCCGTTATTCAAATTTATCACGAGGTAAAATTATCATTCTGAATGTTGCATACCCTGCATACTTCGTTCTACTTTAGTTAGAGATGCGAATAATGCGAAAAGCAGCACTCTGACAGCATTTATACCAAATAACTTCATGTGTTGACTAAGTTTATAAACATCTAAAATAATACTTGAAGACATTATATTTAATATAAGAAATAAACAAATGCTCTTTTACGTTGCATTTAAGAGCATCGTCTCTTAGCCGAAAATAAGTATGCTCCCCGAAAGGGTATTCCTCTCAATTCCCCATCACGTGCCGTGCGTCAACAGTTGGGCCCGGTGAGCCCCGTTTGCCCTGGGTGCCCCATGTGTCCTGTGCTCCTAAATTTCCAAATAACTGCAGGCATATTTTTGTAATTTACCACGATCAGAGAATATGAGAAAATTTCCGCTTGAATGCAATTGATGAAAACGATTCTCCAACTCGGATTCCCCTCAGACGGACTAGCGCGAAATGTGCTCAGACTCAATTTCAGCCATTAAGTGGTGGGCTAATTCAATAAGGTTCAAGGCAGCAAGTCAGTACAAAAAATGCTAATGCAAACACAGGCTGAAGGAGAGCAGGCAACACACTGCAAGAAAATTACTCAGTTGTTGACCTATTAACTATGGGAAGTGCAAGAAAATCATGGAAAAAAGCGAAAGTTTCTTTCTTTTGTCTGTCGGTCAGTGCACACAATCTAATAGAGCAACATACTGAGAAACAGAGAAAAAGAGAGAAACAGAGAGAGTAAAACAGACAGAACATGAAGTTGCTGCTCATAAAAATTACTCATACGCACTGAATCCCATCAGCGACTTTGACTTTGAGTGCGACAAGTTTCAAATGCTGCTTGTAACTTTGTTACAACAGCAACCACAACAACAATAACAACAGCAACAGCAACAACAATAATCAGTAGTAACTGCTAAGAGTTGTGATTATGTATCTGTGTGTGTGTGTGTGTTTGTGTGCAAGCAATAGCTAAAGTTTTCTACTTACTTTGTAAGCAGCTCCGTCAGCCATAGCCGCCAGTGAAGGCAAGCAAGCAAGGCAACTTCTCCTCGCCAACCAAGTAACTACCAGCTCGCCTATATAGCCCCTTATTCCAGTCAAGTTCTGGCAATTGCTGCCTTGTCCAGGCAGCCTTCAGCTGGTAGACGCTTTGTGTCCTTGTGCTTCCGCTTCTATCTACTCCTCCTGTTGCCTGCCTGTCTGTCTGACTTTCTGTCTCGAGTGTCGATTGCCTGAGCCTTTGCCAGGGGCTGGCGCTTTGACTCAGCACATCCTGCTCCATGTGTGTGTGTGTGTGTGTGGATTACTTGAAATTATCGAAGATTTCCGGCATAATGGCAAATCGTGTTTCCATTGTTTTTTCATTGCTTGAAATTTGTTAGTGTCTCTCGACTGCGATGACACCGAGGATTGTAAATACATTCTTGAATGTCGCGACATTAAAGAGATCTTCTTCCGTCGCAGGGCACTATTAAATTGGCTCAAGATAATTCGATTGGTTTGTTGAAAAGTGATCTATTTAAGCACTTCGAATTGATGGCCAAAGTTCTTCTTGCATTCTTTCAATTGTGCGACACAAAAGCACAATGGAAACGCGACAGGTCGCTGGTTCGACTGAGGGCAGTAAAACCCGCGTGGAATGAATCACGTGGGTACTGTGCAATAGGACTTACGATATACGTGTGCGACCTATAAACAGTATAGACCTCAACGATTTAGAGAAGTATTCGCATAATTCCTTGATACAATAAGCTCGTATACGTTTATTGTAATATTTAATTATACGTTAGTTAAATTGTGCATATATCCTTCCATTATTATAACACTATTCTTAGTAAGCCTTTTCAGTGTTGCAACTAACTTAGTATCGTGTTACATTTATGAACTAATAATTAATTAATTAACGGTAATTATCGTGACTACGATCACAGCTTCATTTTCATCATAAAAGTTTGTGATTTTGATCCCTAATTTAGCGAACTATGTTCTGAATATCGTTTGCATTTGCCTCGTGTCAACTCAAATAAAAAAAAAGAAAGAAAACTTACTGCAATTGAAAGAAGAAATTGTGTTACACTACACGGTGAGTGCGATTTCTGACAAGTTGTTGCCCAACTTCAGTATGGTTTACTCTATAAGTATACTAGGTATATATTTCAACTGTCGAAAAAGAATGGAAATGCCAGCAAAGCCCAGGCATGTCAGGCAACTGACACAAAGCAGAAAATATTTACTAAATAAAGTCTTTGCTTGAGCAAAACAAACGCTTGAGTAAGCGCCAGGAAATGTGGACAGAAATGTCAATGACTTCGAAAGTTTCTTCGAACTGTGGGAAATATTTGCACACATTTGTTACATACATATGGAAATATAGAAAACTGAGATTGCGTTTCGTTTGACAACATGTCCCCAACTCATTGGCAATTGTACAGTCAATTGTAGATGACAAATGCACATTGCGTATACGCCCCTTCTGCAGTGTCGGGATTGACTGCATTTTTCGATTATTATTCGAGAGACTCTAATGGACTTTAAAGTGTATACTCAAGCGTTTACTGAGAGGCAGACAGCTGAAGTTAGTTTAAAGTATACCATGTTGCAGTGGCTGGCGAAAATTCCCTTTGAAGCCAAATGAAACGTAACTCTTGGCAGTCCAAAAGGGCAATAAAAGAACTACGATATCATTATCTCAATGCTGGCGAATTGCAAACCGACCAACAGTTTGTTTCCTTGTTTCCCTTTTTGCTAATTCTCACAGCGCCACACACACACACAGACAGACATTCGCACGCACGTACGCACACACAGGCATGCAGAAATTACAAGCTGATATGGTCAACTGGCGCATTGTTTTTCTAATTTCGCAAATTGCTTTCATCGCTGCATGCAAAGACACAAATGGCTGCCAACATGTGGCAGTGTGTATGTGTGTGTGTGTGTGATAATTAGGAATATCATCAGCACTTAAATTTGATGCTGAATATAACAGAAAAGTTTCTTTTAGCTAAGCTCACATTCCACCGGGCTCAACTCTCAAGATTGTCGTTCGGTTTGTTGTTTTGGCTTTTGCGTTCTTGGCGTTGTTGGCTTTTCGATTAGCAAGTTTGCTCGACTCCTGGGTAAACTTTTGATGTTCCCCAAATATGCAATACGTGTGGGAAACAATGGAAAAGTGTCCCAGAAGTGATCATCAAAAGGCACAAACTCTTAGCCAAATGCAGTAGAGCTTTAATATATAATAATTACTAAAAATATAATTTATAATAATATAATATAACTGAGGTAAATAAAGCTTAAAACGGCTTGCGCTCATTATAAGCTCCATCATTGTTTGATCTACTTTAAAACTCATGGTATATTATCTACTAAACTGTATCAGCCGTTGGTTATATTACTATTGATCATGATGCTTTTTATACTCTTCGACTATTGAATACTGTCAAAAACTTTGTGTTAATTGTTTAAAATTGTGCTTTTATAATTATAAATATTTTTATAGAGACTATATTTGACTATCGATTAAAATGACCATCGATAAATCTAATAAATACGATGTATGCGACTATCGATAACTCTTGAATTGTGCCATATTTGACTATCGAAGTTAATTAATACCGTTAACTCTCAAATTATACCATATTTGACTACCAATAAAAACATACTATCGATAACTCTCGGATTAAGCCATATTCGACTATCGATAACACTCGAATTATTACATTGCTTAACTGTAGCACACTTACCTTATTGTTTTTTAATACCATTTGAATCTAAAAACTTTTTATAGTTATCGATAGTTTTACAAAATCAATTCTGGACTATTGTTTTCAATATCTATCGATAGTTCCACAATAAGCATTTACTGTCGATGGAAGTAACTGTCGATAGTTCTTAGACTACTCAAATACATATTCACCCACAACTTTACAGGTCCTGCATGATAGTATCGTGGCAGTCTCCCCTCTAATTGGGGAGTATAACCTTACAAGTAGGAGGTTAGCCCCAGGGCCCTAGGTAGGCTTGTCAAGAGCAATTGTTGCTCAAGTTGCAGCTCATTTAAACTGCATCTGGTTGCCTAGAGTTGCCAAGAGTCGCAAGTATCAAAAATACATTTGCGCACATTAAGTAAATTGTACTAAATGATGGCAAAGAAAGCGGCAAATAAGCACATCAGCAATAGGGCAAGAGAGGGGGTGAGGAAGAGAGAGAAATAAAAAGAGAGGAGCAACGCAGAGCGCATTTAGCAGAAATGAGCTGCGTTTTGGAAATTAACTTTCAACAACATGTGTTGAAATGCATTTATCTTCCGGACTCATAACGACTACACAGTGCCACCGTACCGCACCCTTCGCCCCTGCCCCGACCCGCTGCGGGGCCAGTAAAACGCTGAAACTTCGCTTAGCAACTGCAAAAAGGTGGAAATTAATTTCAAAGTGCAGTGTGCCTCGGGTCGGGGAGTGGGGGAAGAACTTAGGACGAGTAGGAAAGCTGCCAAATTGTGCTAAATGAGCGCAACGAGAGGCGCTTGAAAATTAAAAACGAAATGGGCAGCAAAAGACAGAGGCAACAACAGCCGAGCCAAGCTGGAGTTGAAGAAGCAGCAGCAAAGGCAGCAGCTCGACTGGAGCCCTGCAGGAGTCCGACATTATCCTAGGTACTTGCCACGTGCACATTCGTAGCAACTGCCTGTAGAGTAGCTCGCATTATGATTGCATCATTTGGGGGCTAATTTGCATTTAAATGCTTCGCCTCAGCCATTGTTCGAGTGCAGTGTGATGCAACGTGCAGCACGAAAAAGAACTTTGCCACCGCCTGAAGCAGCCTGTGCCACGCCCGCAAGCGTAACTTGCTCTAAAGTTATGCCTTGTCGGGGATATCAGCAGTGGCCGGACAACTCTTCTTAGCTAATGCGCATCTGAATAATGAAGAAGATGAGTCTCACAACCCACCGTCGTCGCGGTAACTTGGCCACCTTGCGCTGCGCAATCTACAACTAGATAACAATGTACAAACTGCCGGCGCCGGCGTGCGCTCATTATTTACCAGCGTCCCAAACAGATCTTGGACTGCTGCTGCTGCCCCGTGCTGCAACTGGCGGCCAGCTGGCAGCAAAAAGCGTTAAGATTTATCGAACTCCAGATGAGTCATTTTCTTTGCAGTTCACTTTCTACTGAATGCCCGCAGACTCCTCCTCCCCGCACCCCATTGCAGCTAACATAGCAGTTTTAATAACTTGCATAAAAGTTTTATGTCTCTCGCTGCATGCTCTGGAAAAAGTTTGCGTGTGTTTGGCACTTGAAAACTTTTCGCAGGGGCTGCCGCCCGTGAGCATTCTGTGAATTGTGCAGGGGGGAAATTCCCTCGAATATGCAAAACAAAATCGCTGAAAAATAATCGCATCAAGTATTTAAACTGACATTAAAAATATTGAAAAACTCGATAAATACTTGTTAAGTCTGGCTGCCGGCTGCCGTCGTTGCATTTGCGTTTATCCCGTTGCGCTTGGATTTGTCCGATGCGGCAAGCTACGCTCCACGCTGCGTATACGTGATGTTGGTGCTGTATACTTGCAGGTGCTATCAGTTAAGTGAATTCATGAGCAAGATGCATTCATGACTTAATGGACGCACAAAAGACAGGAAATTCTTTTGCCTCGCCCAACAAGAGGTTTCCATTTATGCATCAAGCAATTTTCCTCAGCGAATTGCACCCGTCAACATCTTCGTTCGTCTTCACGTCAGGCACTTAAGGCACTACTCAATTACATTGGCAATCTAGGGAAGAAGGTGCATCAGAACGCAATTTCGTGCCATTAATTGAATCCACCATCCAATTACCCGCACTGCACAACAGAAGTCATCAGCACACTTGGCAATTCGATTCCTTCCTCCTCCACCCTTAATGATGATGCACATGCAACAGGCGAAATTGGTATCCTAAATTGTGGCAATTGTGATTACTCAGTGGCAGTGACGAGTGCAGAGCTAATGGCAACTTACACCCCACACACACCCCTGCGTCAGGTACGTCGATTCCATTCTGGCAATTGATTTGCCAATTTGCCAAACAAACAGCAATACACAAAAACATTCGGTTCAGTGGCGCACACACAATCACACCTCACTTGGTATGGAAAAGGGTAGGAAGAAGGCAGTACTACCAAGGAGCCTGAGTGAAGAAACCAATTCATTTAACTGCATTCTCATAGTTGTGTAGTGTAAATCAAGTTGACCAAATAGTTGCCCTGATGATAAGTGGAGCTTGCAATTTAAACTTCACTTAATAATATATTAACTTACTATAACATCACAGAGACACTCAACTACCTCAGCTCAAAGCTAAAACAAGCATTCCTGATGGATCCTGTCTCTATTTTCTGACTGAATTGAAATATTTCAAAATGTTCCAAGCTAGGACTAGAACAAAAATGTTTCAAATGCAAAACCTCAGTAAACATCGATGTTTCTTCACCCCTAATCCAAGCAACACCTAAAATATAGTTGAACCAACGATGGTATCTATAGCAACCTTAGGCCTTCTTCTCTGAGAAGCCAACTTAATCGCCTTGACATGAACCCAATCATCTGGCACATAATTGAAGTGCACTCTGGCACAGATGTTATAGTTGTTTTGTTTTGTTATCTCAAAGGTAGCTATCGCTTGAACAACGTGTAACAAGGTCAGCGCGTTGTGTACCTAAGTAATTATCATAGGTATTTTTTTGTGTAGAACTAGCAGATAGTTTGGAATATTATTGCAGCGAGAACTGGTCTTCAATGTGCGCCTTCTTAGCTCAGTGGCAGAGCGTTGGTCTTGTAAACCAAAGGCCGTGAGTTCAATCCTCACAGAAGGCAAAGCGGAGTTTTCTTTTTACTCCTCCACATATTTTTGTTGTTGAACATTTGTTTAAATTTCTTTAACTAGCGTATTCAATTTGCAATAACTAGTGTGTTGCATGCGATATTGGACTCCAGTTCAGCTATGGCTGGGAAGATGACAAGTCAAATAGGGGACAGAAGTGTGCTTAGAGCCGGGCAAGCAGGGAAGGAGCAGACAAAGCCGAGCTCCATCGATTGGAGGATGCAATAATTTCAGATGCCGCATAGCTCTGCTACTACACACCAGGCTGACAGGGACTCCCACACACACACACTCGCTCGCTCAAAAAGGTTCTGCCATGACGTCCGCATTTCACAGTTCATAAAGTTACACCACCAAGTGGGTAGAGAACGGGGACCATCTCCATACATTGGGTTAGTCGAGCGCTGACTGTGTGGCTCGGCAGAAATCGAAATAAAAATTGATGTGCACATGTTTGAATTTATTGCCCCCGGCTTTGTGTGCTGAGACCAGGGAATACACGACGGATTCGGGGCTCCTAAACTCGGATAACGTTTCAGGCAGTGCGCCGCGATTGCGTGTGTAAATGTTATTCAATCAAATGCGAAATCATATGAACGATTGCGTTCCACTCATAAACATTTTATTTACCTTTAATTTCGTGAGAAGCGCCTTTTGTGACGCCCCGTGATTTAATCTGATTTCCACGCATCTGTGTGTGTGTGTGTGCGTGCTCTGTCTCTCTTCCTTTTTTTCTTCCTCTCCGTCTCCGTCTCTCTCTCACACCCACCGACCTGACATGTGTCAGAATTATAGGTCCGTTCAGAACTCCCCAATTGTTAAATTAAACGAGTGCGATTTTTATGACTAAATAAAATGCTTTTATGTGTGCTTCGTCTCTGCCCCTGTCATTTCTTCTCCTCCAGGGAGCGATTCACACTTGTATGATATGTGAAGTGGCCTGGCTTCCCATCTTTCTCCTGGTTTATTGACGCAAAATGTCAATTTTTGTTTGCCCAAAAACGAATTGTATCGTCGAAAGTGTTTAGTCATAAATAAACACATACTTTTTGTGCATGTTTTATGGTACTTTATAAAGCAAATATTTGTACCAAAAAAATGAAAAAGGGTAAATGAAATGGGCAATGTCAATAGCTAAGCTGAATGTGATATTACCTTTGCCTATGATCAACTGTTTTCTAAGAGACATGACAGTCTTGAATGCTCGACAATCCTCCTCTTAAACTGCTTTTATTGTGGAGTTTTCTTGTTTCTATCAAAGTGTTAATTAAAAGAGAGTACACAATTCTTTGGCATCTGTCAAAATGTGGCTATGAAATAATTAAAAGACATCTTTATAGCAACAGAAATGTTTTTAATTAATACTTCATACTTTAATATCAAAATATTTAGTGATGAATGGAAACTTGCAATGCAATTTTCTCTTTATTGCAATGTCCGTTATTGCTGGTATTAAAGCACGAGCACTCTCGAAATGCACGCCCGATTCGCTTGGAATAATCTGCCAATTCAATGATGCAATTGAATAGCTTTGGTTGCGGTTTCCTTTTTCCCAACTATCATTTTGATTTTTTTGTCACAGACGTAAAAGTTGTTGAAGCGCACCGTTATTTAAATACCTCAGGCCAAAGTTTTCTCAAGATATTTGCAAACATCTGTTTCCAAGTAACCCCCCTCGCAACCACCAAGCGGAATCTATCGCACGGCGGAATATTCCAACTGCAGCTTGAGCAGCAGCGACGCTGTGACGGTCTTTCATTTAATGCGGTCTCCAACGGTTTAGCGAGCCGACTATCCTCAGTATTTCTCATTTGCCGAATTCCGAAGGTGCACATACCCTTCAACTGTAGGGTAACCTGAATGGTATGAAGGTCTTAGAGTATAATAGAGAATAATAATACAACACAGCAATTCAAGAAACTCTTAAAAACTAAAAAATTGTATGCAGGTCCCACATTTCAATAACTATGTCTGTGTGTAATACTCAAGGGTTTTAGTACTTAATTCAACATTAACCTCTATAATTTAATTGACAGTGTATGTACTTAGTCGTTCACTTTTGGCTCTGCTTTCTTATATGCATTATAATTATTTCCTTAGAATATTTTCCATATAGTTGGCAACCAAATGGGGCCGTTGTTCAATTCACGATTTTCCGTTTTAGTTGCTATTCAAGTATTGTTAACGTGGACTCGCAGTGATTTTGTGAAGTAGTGTAGCGCAGTGTAGTTCTTTATTTATATTTCTTAGCTACCTTCTGCCTTCCTTTGAGTCCTTTACGCTTCCTGCTCGGGCTGGGGATGCTTTTATGGCAGTCGAGCTAACTATCCGTGGCTACTGTGTATTTTGGACTGCTTAGGTTGGAGCTCAGCTCGCTTGTCTTCCTTTGTCCATTTGTCCGTCTGTCTGTCTGTTTGTCCGCCTCTTTGTCTGTCTGTCTGTCTGTCCGTCTGCTTGTCTGTCGTTGTGTCTGTCCAAATGCAAGTTATTCGCATTCTTGTACGCTGCTTTCAGCTGTACCACCTTTGCAGCTCGGTGTGTTATTATGGTGCCAGCTTTTCGTTTGCCTTCTGCATTCCTTTTTTTTTCTCTTTGCTGTCGGTTTCTTTCCTTCGTTTCCTTTTAACTTTTACTGTAGCTGCACACAAGTTTTTCATTTGTAATTCAAGATGTCAGTCAGCTGGGAGAACCAAAACTTAATTAAAGTTCCGCACTAGCTCGGCTTTTATGTATGTATTTAAGCAGCCCCCAAACGCATCCGCCCACCTTCAACACTATCTCCTCCGCCCCTCCCCCTTTCGTTTACACTCACCTACTACCTACATACATGTATAACCTATATGTATGTATATGTTTAGTTGCTTTCTGAGAGAGGGTTTATCTTTGGAATGCAAGTATTGCAGCACCTGCTGAATATGCTCGACTGATGCGACTTTGTTAGCCCAGTGAGGTTGTGTGCTTGTCTTTGTATGTGTGTGTTTGTCTATATCTATATGTATGTGTGTATGTGAGTGTGGGGTAATTTGATGAGCTTATTTTATACTTTTCACTTGCAATTTAGCCTAATGTTCATTGCCTTATATGTTTTGAACAGATTTCAACTTGTTGAATTAACAAAATACGAACTGAACTTACAGAGATTCCCCCTTGGTTAGCACCTTAAGGGTCTTAAACTTATTAAGCTATCGGTAAGAGATGTTTTTTTCAAATATTCCTACTACATAGCACAGCTTCAGTTTCACTTAGATAAACTATTGCATTTAATACCTCGTGAGTAGGGATTGCACTGCGGTCGGATGTGTCCCTATTCATTTGTTATGCATAACTCTGATATTTCCATTCAGAGATGCACAACGTCAAGAACAGAAACGAAACTTGATAAACTCTTGTGTACTAATTAGCATATAAAGAAATCAGAAGCGAACACAGGCATCTCACTGCAGTTTCAAAGCATTCAAGCAGGTGGAAATTTTATATAATTCGGACACCTCAACAGAAAGAACTGTTCACTAAATTGGATAACTCGTAGATGGTTCAGGCGAGCGGAGAATGAAAGGCTTTTAACTTGCAAACTGACCACGTCAGGCAAAAAAACCCATGTAACGTATGCAAATTAGTTTCTAGCTGGGATTTAAAGCAATTATATATATCTGAGAGTGAGTTTGCAGATTATAAATGCTCAGAAAAATGAAAATCGTAGAGAACGTTTTGATAAGAAAAGCTTTTCTTGGTAAATTAAATAATATGGAAATTAAGAAGTGAATCCCAAAACCGATGCAAACTTAAATTGAACTTCTCTTATCTGTGCTTCGCTATTGCAACTCGATAATCACAAATGTTATGCATATATGAATAATATTAACCGATATGGAAGGTGTGTCGAGCTGTGTGCTGAAATCAGCAGGGGAGTTTATCGATACGCAGTCAGAAAACCTTGTTGCATTCGCTTTGGGGTCAGCCCACCCACAGTTCGAGCTAGATACAACTCTAATGAGTTAGCGCTGCAAGGTATATAAAGCCCCGTCTCGACTAGTTGGGGTTAAGAAGAGTACTCACACAACTGTTTCATCATGGCAGTCCCATTGACTCTGGTAGTGTTGCTCGCTGTAGTGGCAACGTTGCAGTTGGTGCACGGCAAGCGCAGTGTGATCGATCGTAAGTGGCAAAGGTTATTTGAAGAAATTTAAATAACTTGTTGATTCCCCCCTGCAGTCGATGCCTACTTCGAGGGCATGGACAATCAAGAGTCGCAGGAGCGCGTCGTTGGCGGCTACGATGTGCCCGATGATGAGTATGTGCCCTACCAGGTATCGATGCAGTTCCTCACGCGCAACGGCAAGCAGCGTCACTTCTGCGGCGGATCCCTCATAGCAGCCAATCGGGTACTTACGGCAGCACACTGCGTCAATGGGCAGAACGCGAGTAGGATCAGTGTGGTTGCTGGTGCGCGAGATCTGAACGACCAAAGTGGTCATCGCTCGCAAGTTCAGTCGTACGAGATGAACGAGAACTACGAGGAGCTGCTGACCAGCGACATTGCTATACTGAAGATCGATCCACCCTTCGAGCTGGACAATCCACAGCGTATCGCCACCATCGACGTGAGCAGCAATGAACTGGTTGGCGCCGATCAACCAGTACTGCTCACCGGATGGGGATCCGTTTTTCACTTCGGTACTGGTCCCTTCGCCAAGTACCCAACTATATTGCAGAAACTCTCCTACAAGACCCTGGCCAATGACAAGTGCCGTCAGACCATGACTCAGCTGACGGACACAGAGATTTGCGCGCTTGAAAGCTTTGGCAAGGGTGCCTGCAATGTAAGTATTGCTCGAATGCCTTCTATTGACCCAGTACCTTTCCCTAATCGAGTACCTTCTTTTAAACGAGTACCTTCCCCTAATCAAGTACCTTCCCCTGATTGAGGACCTTCTCCTGATCGAGCACCTTCTCCTGATCGAGTACCTTCTCCTGATAAAGTACCTTCTATTAGTTGAGTACCTTCCTATCAGCACAGTACCTTCCAGAACCTATAGCTTTCTCCTGATTAAGTACCTTACCATGATCGAATACCTTCTACTGATCGAGGTCCTTCTCCTGATCGAGTACCGCCCATATACTGACAAACATAATTCTCTAATTCTCATTCGCAGGGCGATTCAGGCGGCCCTTTGGTCATGACCAGCGGGGAGTCTCTCAAGCAGGTTGGCGTCGTCTCGTACGGTACCGCATTCTGTGCTTCCAACAGCCCCGATGTCTACACTCGAGTCTCCATGTTCGACAAATGGATCAAGGAACGTATGGCTTAAAGTGCATACTCTTTAACCCACAATCAGGCAATAAATATTACTCAGATTGATAAAAAATATTGTATGTTTTCTACGTTCAAAACATACGCTTTTTAGGCAATGGATTTATATTATATATTCTTTTTGTTTGTATGATCGCACAGATCTCTGCCACTTTAAGTGCTATAGACATTGAATTGGGCATGAAGATGCCTTTACATATACTATAAGATAATATAAAAGTATTCACTAAATTACAATCCAATTGGGAATTAGCTATTGGTTTGCCAAGACCCGTAAGAACCATAAATAAATTGATATAGATTCCTGGAGATGGGATTGTTATGATTGTCTGCCCAATAGAATATTTGCAGACTAATTGCAAGATTTTCAAATATTATATAAGTGTTTTTATGCATATTTTATCAAGACCCTTGGCAAGGTTAAACGACAACGTGAGACAAAGCCAATGCCAATGCCAGTTTCAGGGTTAAGAAAGAACGATACTAAATGAGGCGAGATGTGGTGGGGTCTGAGGAATGCGTGGCCAGAAACCCGAAATTACACAAACAAATCACTAAAAAGAGACAAAACAAACGAGCAAACACCCTTAGCTGTCCGTCGGTCTCCGTTTCAGGGCCGTGGGCTGGCAGGGGTCGATAACTAAATCAGCTAAAAGACTTGGCCATTGCTGTTGTAGCTGCATTGGCGTCCGGTCGAGGTCGAGAAACGTCTCACTTGGTGCTTTCCCCATTCCCCATCCCCCCTTGCATGCACTGTCCTCATTCTCAATGATCCGCAATTTTATTTTGTTTTGCGACTTTTGCTTTGTTCTCTCGAATTTTGTTTTGGTCTCAGGGTTCCTCTCTTTATCTCTCTCTCTCTTCCTCACTCTGTTTCCCTCTCCCGCCTTGGGATTTTATTTATGCATTTTGGTTTGCAGTGAGCAAACGCTGATTAGTTGCAATTTGCTTGTGGCAAACGTTGCTCGCCAACAAGTCGAACGCTTCAAGCGATTCATCACACAGAAGTTCACTTCCAATGGGCAAAAACAAGGGCGGCGGTGGTGGCGCCGGAGGTGGATCCGGCAGTGGTGGTGCCGGCGGCGGAGGTGGCGGCAATGTAAGCAATATTTGTGTTATGCAACTAACGATTTAATTGTGAGTCTAAAGATTTCATCATCAATTTAGATATATATCTTCAATCATATATAGATGTTACTCGTATGTGAGATATAGCAGCTAATATGCTTGAAGTATATAGTAATTACTATTCATACATACTTGAAAACATATTAACTAGCATGTCTTCATCATATTCATAATATAATAAGTATTATTATATTTATAATATGTCATCAATTATGAATAATACTCGAATATTGAGCAAGTTTCATAAGTAGTTTGATGAAACGAAATTAACGAATAAAAGAATTTCAATGCTGAAATTGATATATATATTCATGAGAAACTATTGCAATTTAAATGGAATGGAATACCAGAGTTTTTAAAGATTATAGTCTGTTTCCGCACAGCTCTCTTTTCTTTCTTAGAACTGTTCGCCTTTTTGGAAAAGGTGCTGAAATCCAACACGAATTGCATGCCATAAATACTTGTCCGTATTTTTAATAAGCGCTTCCCATTATTTACCCTCCAACTGAATCGTAATCCTTTTTCAACGTTCTTTCTGTCAACAGAAAAAAGGTGGCACTGGCGGAGGAGGCGGAGGTGGGTCAGGTGCCGGCGGAGGCGCAGGTGGCGGCGGTGGCAAAAACAAAGCAAATGCCGCTGACAAAGGTGGTGCAAAGAAGGGACAAGAACAGAAGGCAACCACCGCTGGCGGTGGAAAGAAGGGAGGCAAAAAATAGCGACATCAGCGACGAATCAACGACATCAAAGTGCCACAGAAATTACAATCTAAGAATTATCATATAATGCGAAACTAGCTTTAAGCTAAAACGAATCGTTACATATCCCGACTATTTACAATATACATACTATATATAATTTAATAATATATCTGCTTATGGTAGATTTTTGACTGCATCTCTGCGAGCTAAAATTACATATAATATATATTGAAATACATGGCGACTTGTCCATCCGCAATTCGCGTTGCGATTACACGACTGACTACACAGGTTGCTGGGGAGGAGGATGGATGAGACTGGAGCGAGGTGAGGGGCGTGTGGGAAGCTTCCACATGGATGAGCGCGAGATGTTCGTCCACTTCACTGGCCTCTTCATTAAGCTCATCTACTGCGGGGTCGCTGCTGGGTCGGTCTTCGGTCTTTGGTCTGCCGCGATTCTGGTGATGCTGCGCTGCTCTAACGGAACCACTCCTGGGACATGCCAAAGAAGGAGGCGGCACTCGACTTCGATTTGTTGTTATCACTTTTGCGTGCTGCCGCCTTACGCGTCGGTGTGGGCTGCAATGGGGAGAGACGAAACAACGTTAGAGATATGCGGTTGAGTATGTGTTATATATGTGTTATTTGTGTTATTAATTAACTGGTAATTTTAGTGATTAATCTATTAATTTGCCGCGCACACTGAGTGCAAGATTTATTGGCAACAGAGAGCAACAAAAACATCAGTATATTGTAACTTGAATACGGACCCGATTTGCAGCTAATTACCAATAACATGCGATTAACTGCGACCCGAATAACCAACAAAGTCAGCGTCTATAAATTAACATTTGCCCTGCGATTTGATTTCAATAATGGCCCAATTCATTAATTAGCATGTAGGGTACTCAGAGCGACTATTCACACACTCACACACGCCCACTGCAACTGTGGCGAGTTGAATACGCAAACTTTTGCCACATTCTCCCACTTGAAAGTGCTGCATTGGTTGCAGGCAACTCTTGGCAGCCCGCTCTGTTGGAAAATACAACAGTAATATGGTTTATTTGTTGTTAGTGCACAAATTTACGTAATTGATACGTTGCTGCGGCTTCAGTTTGCCAATTAAGTTTGTTCAATAAATTTATTAAACAAATTCAATTGAAATGAAAATTATTCGTTGAATTCAAGCAACACTACTGAGTGGTTTGTGACTTGGCTAAGCGAAGTTATGGTGGGTATCAAAGTTTGGTTTGTAGCAAAGCTAAGCGCACAGTGGAGCATATAAAGAACATTTAAATGAAAATTAAGTAATAAACAAACATTGCACATGCACAATTTAACGCAATAAAATATTAATCACAAATAATATTAAGCTAGTAGTAAGTAGTATTTCCAACAAGTTATCATGCAAAAGCTTAACAATAAAGAATACCAACAATATTCCTACCCAAAAATGAAGATTATTTGTGCATTTCTGAAACAAAACTCTACAACGAAAAGAGCTCCTATAAAAGAAGTAAATAGATACAGTGCAATTATTAACTATATCAAATGCGCATTCTTGGATATTATCAAATATATTTTGAGTTCTCTATACGCACAAACCAGCAAACTTACCTTCTCTGACTCTGTGGTCAGTGCTTGCCGTTCTGCATGGACAGCGCCGGTAGCTGTTGTCGCCTGTGGCATAACAATGGGTAAGAGGGGGGAACCACAGTGAGGTGGAGCCCGAAGAACTCAAACACAACACATTGGGATCGACTTCATGTGACAGAGCACTGGCTGCTGCTGCAGACGATGCTGTCGTCGCCACGGGTGGGGACGTTAGAACACCCAATTCTCCATGCAGACGCGCTGTAGATCGGGCAACATGTGTAGTAATGTGCTCGGCAAATAACTCAAAGTCAAAGGGATCGATGCAGTCACGCAACTTCCTTTGCAGTGTATGGAAATTCTCATAGAGCACACGATCCTCACGATTCACGCCAAAAACACGTTCGAGGAACTTCAGGTCGAAGTACAATTGCAACGCAATGTTCTGGCTTTCCTTCGTGCTCTCCGTGGCAGCCAGTTGCTCATAGTGCGACAATAATTGCGTGAGAAGTTTTTGGTTGAAGACCTGCAGCACCTTTTGGGGCAGTGTCTGTGGCACAGCGATGTTCAGTCCCTGGATAAGCTGATGCAGATATGTTTGCAGCGACAGACGCGGCTGGTTGGGAATGCGTATTGTAGACTGGACACTCTGGTCTTGCTCCTCGTCGCGCTGTTCCAGAGTTTGTGTTTGCCATTGCTGAAATAAGCCAAGCATTAATAACTGTATCTGGAACCATTGTTAATTGTACTTACTGCAAAGTCGCGCAATACCACATCATGGGTTATGGCCTGGGGTAGCTTCTCTGTGCAGCTGTGCATGGCCAGCACATCATCAACAATGAGCAGCCACAGTTGTAGCATTTCCTCCTCGATCAGGCCACACATACGTTGCCAATGCTCTACGCCAGCTGCTGTCAGGTTGCCCGCCCATTGACGCCAACTAGTTGGCTGACAAAAACACAACTTGAGATTGGGGCACAGCTCGATCAGCGCCAGCGTGTTGCGCAATGCTTGCAACAACGCTTGACGATCTTGAAGACGTAGCGCCTTCAGTTTTCCCAAGTATTCAGTCAGCTGCTTCTGCGCAGTCTCACGCAGAAAGTTAATCAGAGCCAGTTTATCCTCGGCACGAGTAGTTTGCTCCTGCAATAGAACATTGAGCTCCTGTACTATTGCTCCTAGTTGAGCATCGAATTGAGCACAAAGATCAATTGTGGCTTTCTCGTAGCCCTTGGTGCGATTGGCCAAACGCTTTGGTTGATCACTGAGAGCTGCGGCCAAGCTAATTGGCAAATCGTCGCTTTGCTCTCGCCAGATCTGCAGCGGAGCAGAAGTGTTTCTCGAGTTGACCATGTTGACGACCTGGTCGTAGGTCTCTTGCATGGCGCCTGCCCAACTGCTATGCACAATTTCACGCACACGAGCATTAATCAACGGCATGTACTTGATTCTATAGAAGTCTAGCTGCGCCTGTGGCATCTTTAGTTGTTGCTCTAGTTCCATATAGCTGCGTCGAACTGTAGCAGCTGCTGCCAACTTGATGTCCTGTATGGTCTGCATGTTGTTGACCAGCGCGAAGATGTCTTGCAACTTATTTGCTGCTAATCCATCAATCTTCGTCATCCATTGACGCAATGCGTCACGTAACTTTTCGGGCAACAATTGTGGCGACTCAAATTGAGGTTTATAGCCCGATATAATGTCGGGCAGCAAATGAGCCAAGTGTCGTTCGCTGCTGTCCATGCGGCTGATGGTGGGCGGCGATGTTGCTGCCGCACTTTCAGACAAGCGCACAAAGAGCAAACCATTATCTACAGCAAAAGAAAAAGAAATTAAACACCTTCCAATTTTGTGTATGCATCAAAGAAACTCACCCAAGAGACACTTATCGAGGAGCTCAATGGTTCCGTTGAGTATATAAAGACTAGCCAAAATACGATCCTTAACGCGACGCTTCTTGTCCTTGTCCGCGTTCTTCTGTTGACTCTGCAGACACAGCACGAAAGCTGTGGCACGCAGCTGCAGAAATGTGTCCACCACATTGGCCAAGTTACACCTGTCGAGCAGCAGCAGGCTCTGCATGCAATCCACTACTGTCTCAGCACTGAGTTGCTCACGCTCCAGGACAGCAAGAACAGATTGCTTGATAGTGATGTGGAATGGACGCAGTATTTCCCATTGGTTCCGTGCCACGGGTAACTGTTGCATTAGCTCATTTTTAGCGTCTAGCTGGAGGCCGGTGCTGATGTGACGGCTGAATAAAAACAATTCGGTGGCAGCAAAGAACTGTTCCTGATCAATATGCGTCCAGATCAGTTCTGGTAAGCTGCTCAGTAGCTTAATCTGCACCATAGTGCTGTAGTAGTTGCTCATCTGCTTGTTGACCGTTCGCTGCTGCAGTATTACCTCTGTGGCCGTCGGTATGGGTGCTGACTGGAATCCCAGCAACTGTTGCTCGTTCAGGCTGCGGCAATTGGCCTGGACGCAGTGCACCTGCTCGATGAGCGTGCCCGCAGAGGTTTGCATGGCCGCAATAGTGTCTGCGGCCTTCAGCAGATCTCTATAGCGTTCGCTGCAGAGAAAACAAAAAACATTGATGCGTTGGCTGGTAAGTTGCAACATGCCACATCATTGACTCACCCGACCATGGTGCGCAACTCTTCGCGTTTATTCTCGACAACCGTTTGAATCTTCTTCTGAACAGCATCAACCTCGAGGACGCTGTGTTGCTCGAAGAGCGTGTCCACATTTAGTTGCAACAAATCGGTGCTCATATTTGTTAGATTTTCTCAACAACTAAAGTTGTCGTCATCTGTGGTGTTTAACATATGATTGTATTTTAAACAGTAACATAACAGTGTTCTGCACTGTTAACGATAGCGGCGCATAACAGAACCATATGTGAACAGCATATTCTCGTTTTTATCATTTAATATTTATATGGTATACATTTAAGGTATTCAAATGTAATGATTTTATTATATATGTCGGTTAATTTACAGATGCCCAGACAAAAAGTATATTATGTATATCTTATTAGCGCGCTAACATAATTCAAACGAACAACATTGAACAGCTGTTCGTTGTTGTTGAATGTGGCGGTCGGCAGATAAGCAGTGTAATTTAGTGTTGGTAAACGATAGATTTGATGTTTTTGTTTACGATGGGGTGACTTGTCGATTTTAATATATTAATAATCAACCGCGATTAAGTATGTTTCGTTTGTTGATTGTGTGGTTAATTAAACTAATTCGAAATATTCTTTATAATGCTATTTGCAATAACAATGCGCTGAATCTCTGAAGTTCCCTCATAGATTTCGGTAACGCGCGCATTCCGATAATACATCTCGGCGGGCATGTCTGTTGTGTAGCCCATGCCACCCAATATTTGAATACACTGATGCGCGCAGTAAGTGGCCGTCTCTGAAGCTGACAATTTGGCCATGGCTGCCTCCTTGGTGATGCTCAGTCCGTTATCTTTCATCCAAGCGGCGCGCCATGTTAACAGCCGCGATGCCTCTACACGAAGCGACATATCCGCCAACTTCTGTTGAATCATCTGCAGCTGAGACAGGCGTTTGCCAAAGGCCACTCTCTTCTCTGCATAGTCGACGGCCAGTTCAAGTGCAGCCTGCGCAATTCCCGTGGCCTGTGCTGCAATGCCAATACGACCGTTGTCTAAGGATTCCATGGCAATTTTAAAGCCGCCGCCTGGTGCACCCAGTACCTGAGATTGTGGCACAGCCACTTCGTCGAGCGTCACCTGGCACGTAGATGTTGCCCGCATGCCCATCTTGCTCTCCTTCTTGGCTATTGCGAGTCCCGGCACATCCTTGTTTGTCAGGAATGCTGTTATGCCTTTGTGTTTCAGAGACTTGTCGATGGTAGCGAATATCAGTCCACCTCTGGCCTCTTTGGAATTGGATATCCATGCCTTTGTGCCATTAAGTAGGTAGCCACCATCTCCACCTTCACTTTGCTTGGCAGTTGTACTGGCAGCACCTGCATCTGATCCGTTACCCGGTTCCGAAAGCGCATAGAATGCAATATGTTTCCCCTGAGTATATGGTACCAGAAACTGTTGTTTTTGTTGCTCTGTGCCATGTTGCTGTACTACACCAACGTAGAGATTGTTGACGCCCATTACAATGGAAACAGCAGCATCACCACGAGCAACTTCCTCCATGCCGATGGCATAAGCCAAGTAGTCCAGACCGGCACCACCTGAAAATATTCATTATTACTCAGATTGTTTAGCGATGCAACTTCCCAGAGTGAGTGTCTACCATATTTCTCTTGCACTGCCACAGACATAAGTCCCAATTCCCCCAGACGTCGTACTTGTTCCGCCGGATAGAGCTGCTCACGATCATGTTGCCTTGCAAGCGGCGCCAACTCTGCATTGGCAAAGTCCCGGCAGGTCTTCTGCAGTATCTGATGTGTTTCGGATAGCGCTGCCAGGCATGCGATGCCTCTGTTTCTGTTGCTGATGTCGACGCCGAAGCTGCTGGTTCGTTGACCTGAGAGAAGAAACCAAGTCATGAAGAGCACCAAAATGTAAGTTTCATTCAAGTTTCTTTATTTACCTAGCGCCCAGGCGATTTTCGCCAGCTTATTCATCGTGCCACAGCTTTAGTTATACGATTGGAATCTTTTGTTCTCTGTTCGGTTGAAAGGTGCGTTTTGTACTGTTCGTTGATCGCAATCGCAAACGATCAGCTGGGCAGATACTTTTTTATATGCAGTGCGAAAGCTCAGATTGCAAAAGCTCTGTTCGAAATCAGTCAGTGGCGGCGGAATTTCCAATAGAAAGGGGGAAAGATGTTAAAGCCTTTTGGTTATAGTTTATAATATTCCCTTAGTTTTGTTTTACAGTTGTTACATCTAAATCCCGATGCCAAGTGATCACGATCTATTCACTGCGCCTCTGCCTTGTGTATTGTGAGTTTCTTGTGGATGACAAAGTGCGCATATTAAGTTGCTTAAGTTATTTACGTTAAACTGTTAATGCCCTGTACGATATAAACATAAGGAGTATGTATTAAACATATATAAATAGTATCTGAATATTATTATTTATTTATATAATAAATATTCAGTAAGAATTATATAAATCAAAAGTATTAATCAAATTCTTTAAACTCAATAGTTTCGCTGGTAAAAAATTTTTGATGTTCAGGCTTGCCCATTAATTGTATTGCTCTATTAGAAACAAGGCAGAGGTAATACCTGTAACATGCGAAACTTCGTCTACTCTTGGATATGGTTGCGCGAAGTAAATGTCTGATAAAAAATTATAATAATAATTAATTTAGCATATTACACATATATGTATACATATTCGCTAACGCTTGTAAGGGTATTTGATAATGAAATAATGAAAATGATACTGCACTAACATAAAAAGGAAAGGTCAGGAATAAGGTCATGAGCAGAAATGAAAAGCGGTTCAACGCTTTTCGGAAATACTCACACCTGATATACATAATTTGCAATTCAATTACATATATGGTATACACTCACACCCACTTTTACAACAGAACATTCTACACATAGTAACAACATTTCATTTCCACTCTTAAACTTGTGCTTCTATGTGGCTGTGTACACATCAATGTATGTACATATATTTTTTATACACATACGTATGTGTGAATTAATTTATTTGTTTCAGTACATTGAAAACTAATTACTACTTTAAAGGAATTTTTGAAGATCGAAGAATGAACTATTTACTTTTGAAGTAAGGTTTAAGTAAACTGTGAATGTCTTTTATCTCTTTTTTTGTAGTCTAAGTTGCAGAAGAGAAGGAAAGAATTGATTAGAATTGTTTAAACGAATTACATTGTATTCTTCTGTATTTAAATTCTAGAAAAATAAAGAAAATTGGAAAGAGGAGGTACACAATAACACCATTTCAAATTCGTTTGTCTCTGTGGAACTCTGTTGTTCACTAGGGTTTTATAGTGCAAGTACAAAATATTAGGAAACATGTGACACACGATCAAATTTTTAGTTATAATTCTTAATTCGTTTTGACGTATTTTTTGTGTTGAACCAAGTAGACGATGCAAAGAGTTTATAAATTTGATGTTAGAGACAATTCATCAATTTCAACACAACTACTGCGACAAAGTTCAAAATTATTTTAACTGGTTTTGATTAAATTCTTATAAAGATTAACTAAACTGCTGATTACAATACAAACATGAATTATTTAATACAGCGTGGCATATTGCGCCAACAGGCAATCAATGTAGTCGATGGTCTTCCCGAACTGCTGTCGGATATAACTCGTGAGGTGCTGCGCTGCCAGCCAACCAAGGAGTGCCTCTGCCAGTTCATCATCGACTATCTTCACTCGGTGATTGTGACACGTGAGAAAGCAATGGGTAAGTTACATGCAAACGAAGCAAATAGTTCCAATTAGTATGTGTATGTGTTTTCCCTTTTTATAGTGGCCAAGAGCATCTTGGGTCGTGCATTACGACAGGTTGACAGCATCATATCTGATCTGTGTGTTTGTGATGTGGGCAAAGAAAAGTCCGAATTGATGGCCCAAGTAATGGAGGAATGTTTCCGCAATTTTCTGGAGAAACGTCGTTGCGAGATGCGTCGCGGCAAAGAAATTGTTAAATTCGCTGACATTGACATGCTCGAGGAGTTAATAAAAAAATGCAATTTCACTGATGTTGAACTGGATGCATCAAGACCGGCTATTGAGAATGCTTATCAACGGTTTGTGGACGCCTACATGGCAGCTGCTAAAGACTCGAAGGGTACAGAGATACTCTACCAGTACTTCCGTGATCGTGAATTGAAGCGTATCGAGGAAATTATGAAAAACCACGCCGCAATTACTATACAGGCAGCCTGGCGTGGCTATATTGTACGCAGAACGATGCAACAGCATGTGTGTGTCTGCACATGCATGATGGTAATTACGTGCTACTACTGTTACAAGATCCTTGCCTTCAGTTTTGATCTTTTTAGGACGATGACGACGAGATACTTCGTAAGACACGGGACAGAGCTGCGCGCATCATACAACGATTCTTCCGTAGCGTGCTAGACGTGAGTAAAAAGTTATTGTGTTCATTTATCTTTATAACGACATCTTATTTATAATCATCCCCAGCGCAAACCAGTTCAACCGGTAAGTTTTTGCCACTATCTGTATTTCATAATTGTATAATCACAACTTTTTACTAGTTGGGTGAGCCGTGTGAGGAGAAGGAAACACCTTCCTCTGGTGTATACACACCCCCTGAGGTGCCAGCCGTTCCTTCTGCTGGTCCACCAGCGGAAGCTCCTCCACCAATCAGTGAAGTTGGTTCTGAAGAAGGGGGTGAGGGTGAGGAAGAACCGGCCGAAGCAGCCCCAGCAGAAGCAGCACCAGCTGCAGCAGCCCCAGCTGAAGCAGCCCCAACTGAAGCAGCCCCAGCTGAAGCAGCACCTGCTGAGGCACCACCGGCCGAGGCACCACCGGCAGAAGCACCGCCAGCCGAGGCAACTGCTGCACCTGCCGCAGAGGCGCCCGCTGAAGCACCGCCGCCAGCAGCTGAAGAAGCACCGCCAGCTGAGTAAAGGCTCGAATTGATTGATTCAATTTTAATTTATTCAAATTAGTTATACGTGTGATTTAATTATTTAAAGCTTCTGAAATGACTAAGAGTCAGCACCATTAAAGAGAGCGTCGAACATACATTTGTTAAATTTAATTTAGATTTGTATCATCTAAGTTCAGATCATTACGCAATATTTTTTTAAACAAACTTATTGCTATGCGGAATCATTGAATCTGTACACTCCCTTGATAATCATTTGAAATATATTTAACTTATAAAATTAAAAACAAACATTTTGCAATATAATTCAAATAACTTTGCTTTATCTTCAAAGTGAATATTCTAAATTACTAGAGTTATCCCATACATTATATATCAACTAGGCATCATCAGCATATGTTACCATATATTAGGCAATAGACTGCTTTATCCAATCACTAAAAGTAGACACCCTTGTGTAGACATCAGGCGATATATATAGACCACATACAACCAGACCATAGGACACCACACCGACTTGCCTCAGTCTATTATTGTTTCCTACAAGTGGACCACCTGAATCACCCTGAATACATAAATAAAAATGTATTATAAATATAAGAAAGCCTTAAGCGTAAGTACAACTATTCTTACCGAACAGGCACCTCTAAATGGACCTCTGGCACAAATTTCGGTATCGCTGACATCTTCCATGCCGCTATTCTGGCACTGCTGATTCGTTATTGTAAGATAACTCATGCGCTGCAGGGTATTCGGATAGTTAATGTTGTCGAGAAATGGAAACGGCACTGGTAACCTAAGGCCCCAGCCAGTGAGAGTGACTGGAACACCTCCACCTACAAATTCCGTAGAGTCGAATGCAATAGGTGTCACACTAACATTGTTGAATTTCAACGGTGGGGCAATGGTTAGCACAGCAATGTCACTGGTCACCAGTTCCTTGTAATCTGGATGTATGGTATAGTTCAGCACTTGGGATCGCGTACCCGTATCGTCTAGGTTCCGTATGCCCGCTACAATAGACATGCGTGATACGTTGAGGCCCTGGCAACAGTGGGCGGCAGTGAGAATTTTATCAGCAGCCACAATTGAACCACCACAGAAGTGCATATGCCCTTTACGTGTCTGATATTGCAGCGAGACCTGATATGGTATATACTGTCCGGATGGTACATCCGAGCCACCTATGATACGGGTGGGTAGATCGCCAGCAGGTTGGCGCGCTATTTTGTGAGGGAGACATTGTTTTTTAGCACATTACACATACATTTCTAGATGTACAAATCTTACAATTCAAACGTGCCCTGGTGATACCCATCCACAGAGCTGTCAAGAGAAGGAATGGTATTAGACTCATGCTATTTGCTCAGTGCCCCAACTTGGGCTAATGCATTAGACTATATATTGCCCGACCTGCCCCTCATTTTTTGTAAATTTGCATTTGTAATGGAGATATCGCATATCGCTCATTTGGCGCACTCAAGTTATGCCATTAGTTTCGATCTTGAAATTCAAAAAAATGAATGAACCTTCATGGTGGTAATTGACATATGCGTAACCGTAACCCACTAAGCTAAGCCATAGATAGATAATATTCTGTGGGTGAACCACGCGTACAAGCATTGAAGTCTTCTGGAATGTTTTGTTTGACATAATACTTTCCCTACGAGACTAAAACAATCGGACTAATTTCTGTTTGCTGTTACGACTTACTGTCTTAAATGGGTTAATAGATTAAATGTAGTTCGGCCAGTTTTTTGGCCACATAAAATTTAAATTGTCTATTCAGAAGTTAACAAAAGGCGTATGCAAAATAGATTATAATGATTGCCTAAAACGCTGATTTTTTATATTGCGAATTATCTTAAATTCTCTTTTTATAAGATATTCCGCTAATTGTACCATGAGGATGAACTAATCAGTTCAAATGATTCACCTTTGGCCATTTAGAAATGGAACATATGTAGATGAACCTATGGAGACAGTTATAATACGAAATAAGCTAAGGTCTAACGGCTCCTTACAGACTGAAATTCTTACAACTGTTTGAATATTCATTTGAATTGCTTCTCGTCTTGTATTAAATATATTTACTATTTTAAATCTAAATAATATATAAATATATTTACTATCTTATGTATTATGCAAATCGTATTGCTAATTGACCTTGAAAAGAAGTCATAAAGATTTTATCCTTTTTTGTGGGATAATAAACCCACATCGTTTACAACGTGTGAACAATGTGTCATATTGTTGCAAATCTGGGCTATAAAATGATAGTCTATACATCAGACAAAGAGGTGCGGCAACACACATTCTTCAGTCGAGAATATTTTGCAACAGCTTCTATTTTTTCTAGTTTTGGCCGTTTCTGATTCTTCGGTTCAGCGAAAAATATTTAATGGCAGTTTAGAGACTAATTTATTCGTGATTGACATTACCATATTGTATATATTACGTCAGGGATGATCGCTTGTCTGAAATATATATATATATTTGCAAATTTGTGATGTTCTGAAAAAATGTGACCTACATTTCAGTATACACATAATGCAGTAATTTCATACTCATACTGCAAGTCATGCCTCGTAGAGGACCACAACCAGTTTCGACTCATCTCAGAATATGTTTAGTCGCGCATATAAATTAATTTTCTGTCGTGGGGCTTGGACAAACTTTGAGGAGACAACAGTAACCTAATAAAACAGACAGTAAAATTGAGAATCTCTAAGATATTATTATGATACTAACGGTACGTTCGAATCTGGTCTTCAGACAATCATTTGATTAGAATAAATATCGGATTTCTCCCTTTGTATAAAAGAAATCACTTATTTGCAGATTGTAGCATTTCTTTTGTGGCCATGGAGCTGCTCGTTACGATATTTTGCCTTGGTAAGTTCTCTTCTGCTATGCTATCTGAAGTGCCTGTCTAATCAAGGGATTTCATTTTGTGACAGGTCTGGTGATCTGTGGCAATATCACCGCTGCTGGAAAGAGTCAGGACTCTCCAAGACTACTTGCACTCCAGCTCCCAGCAGCGCCAGCACCAGCACCTCCCACTGTTATCTACAAACGTCCTCCTCCCTATTATCCACCGCCGGCGCCACCACCACCGCCACCACCGCCACCACCACCGTATTATCCACCGCCACATTATCCGCCACCGCGTCATCCGCATCATCATAAGAAGTGCAAATGTCCACCTGGTCCACCAGGACCACCGGGACCTGCCGGCCAAGACGGTAAGTGTGGTTTGTTTGATGTAAGCCATTGAGCATTGCGGGCTAACAATTTCTAATTACTCAACAGGTATACCCGGCAAACCCGGAAATCCGGGTGAGAAGGGTGATAAGGGTGATACTGGGGACAGAGGTGAGAAAGGAGAGAGAGGCGAAAAGGGAGACAAGGGCGCTACTGGCCCTACTGGACCTCAAGGTGCTCAAGGTATTCAAGGTGTTCAGGGACTTCCTGGTCAGCAAGGAGCTCAGGGAGCTCAGGGACCACCTGGAGCTCAGGGATCGCAGGGCTCTACAGGCTCACCAGGATCTCCAGGTTCGCCAGGAGCCCAAGGTGCTCAAGGACCGTCAGGATCTACGGGTTCTCCTGGATCTCCAGGTTCACCTGGTGCCCAAGGACCCCCTGGCTTCCCTGGAGCCCCAGGCGCGCCAGGAAACAGTTGGCCAGCTCCAGCGCCGCCACCGCCACCACCACCACCACCACCTCCTCCACCACCTCCATTCCCTCCACTACCCCCACCACCACCACCGCCACCACCAATCATTGTAGTACCACCTCCACAGAAGGGACATCATCATCATCATCATAAACCAAAGCCACACAAACCACACAAGCCACATAAACCTCATAAACCACATAAGCCACACAAGCCTAAGCCACATAAGCCACGACCTCCAAAACCTCCAAAACCTACAACAACAGTGGCGCCAGAGGTAAACGATACTACCACACCAGCGCCGGGTTATAGGCTAGGTGAGTTCGGTGATTACAATGAACTAGAATTTACTACAGTGTTGCCTGTACTTAATCTGGAAGACAACAAAGAATCAGATCAAAAGAAAGCTGAAGTTGAACACAACGTAGAGGCAGATCAAAAGAAAGTTGAAATTGAAGAAACGGATAATGTTCCGATATCATTGCCTGAAATTAATCCAATAAGTAATGTACAGTCAGATCAAATTAAGGCTGAAGTTGAAATAATGAAGAAACCTGAAGTTGAAGAAACGGATAACGTTACGATGTCATTGCCTGATATTGATCCGATAAGTGATGTACAGTCAGATCAAAATAAGGCAGATGTTACGTCATCATTGCCTGATATTAATCTGATTAGTGATGTACAGTCAACTTCAGATCAAAATAAGGTTGAAGTTGAAATAATGAACCAAGTTACCACACCAGCGCCTGAAATTCAACCGGAAAACGAGGAAGAGTCAGATCAAAACAAGGATGAAGATGAAATCACTGAGCAAGAAGAAGAAGATGGAGAGAAAGCAGAAGAAGAGGAACCTGAATCTGTGACATCCAACCCCATAGACAAGGTAACAAGTGAAGACGAATCTAACAAAGATCAACCTGAAAATGAGGGTGAAGATGAATACAGTTCAGAAGAGTATGAAGAAGAAGAAGAGGAAGGTGGAGAAGATAATGAAAGTGCAGAAGAAGAAGAGGAAGGTGCTGAGCCTTTGGTACAGAGCCAAAATACGACTGCAAATGCAAATCAACCCGCAGAGGGCTATGTACTTCAAGAAAGGAGTAAACAACAACCAATTATCTTATCAGTTAGCCAGCCTCGTAACCCCTTCCAGATATACAGAAGTTATTATAATTATTATTAAACATTCTATAGCTTACTAAAACAATAAATATAAATAATAAATCCAATTCCAAATTAGTGCTTTTTTATATATTATTCTGTCATTGTCGTTTGAGAAACATATCTGACCTTTAAAAAAGGTACAATTGTATATTATGAGAAACATAATTCGTAGAAGACTGAGAGTAGTATAGGGTTGAAAATTCAGCATTATTCCCGTCAAATCTATCTTTTTCAAAGTTCCATTCTTTTTGACTTTCAATATTGAGAATACTTTAAGTGAGCAGCAAGGTATGCAACAGAAAGGCAGATGAATTTCAGCACAGCCTGAAAGAAGACTGCGGGTAAGCTTTTGCTTGTAAATTTACAGGTGATGCATTTATCGATTCATTTGAGAACTATAAAATAAAAGAGGACAATCACAATCAAAACTTAAGATTAGCTTAGTGCCACTCTTCAAATACCAAAGAGTTCGCAGAATCATCATGTGTGATGAACTGCAAGACAAAAGAGAGAAACGACTCAAATAGAAATATTAGCTCTATGAGAACAGAGTAACAGGGCATGGAGGGCACAATTGTTTCCTCAGTTCCTGGTAATGACACCCACGCAGACACGCCAACTGGGGCGACAAGAGCAAAGACTCTAGTGGCAGGAAAGGGGCAGGGGCAGAGCTGCGACAGGAACTGGAAACATCAGGTTGATCAGGCTGCAGTTTTAATCAATGAATAATTTAAATATTCCGATTAAACAAGCTGCTGACGATGCCAGCGGACATTTCTTTTAATTCATTGTTGTGGTGAGTAAAGGAGAAGGAGAAGGCAAAGCATTTGGTGCCACTGCAACGACTGCAGCGAACAGAGCCAGGAGCACAGCCACTGGCAATCAACACCTTTCGCTTCACTTTGGCTATCTGGTCAAGTTGCATGTTCGATGCAAATCAAGCTCGCCTGCCCGACGCGTCTGGGCGGGCTCAGGATGCGACTGCAACGGCGACCGCTGTTGTCTGCGATGCGTCTTGGCAGCCACTGCTTGCCCCATATGTCAGTTCCGGCCTGATTGCACCCAGCTAATGAATCATTTTACTGCATCTCTTGCTCTCTCTCTCTCGCTTGACGCCCGCTTGGCGACCGTGTGTGGCGCAAATTAATTATGCACACCTCGAGCATTCTCATTCGGGATTTGTGGATGTCCGAAAGTCAGCAGTCGATGGTGCTGCATGTCGGGGTCCTGATCTTTGGACTACTGTGTTAATTGTTGCCTGGGCCAGTCAGCAGCCGGTTTGCTGTCTGCGAACCGATTTGAACCCGAAATGGCTTTATTATTTCGACCAGGATGCGCCGCGCTGTTGGCTTCTGTTAATTGGACCACCCGGGCGAGGTGTCGCCCCCAGAACGCGATCGCGATCGCCAAGCTGAAGTCGAAGTCGAAGTCAGAGTCGAGGTTGGACGCAAAGCCGAATAACGTGACAGCTCTTATCGCCCATATCGGGATTTATTTTTAGACTTCGCATAATATTAACTGCCTGCGAGTGCGCCGATTCCGCTGACAGGTTAATTCCCGTGTAAACTCATTAGGCAGTGTAGGCAGTAACTGAAGAAGACCAGACAGACTAGTATACAATATCATATGTAGAAAATGTTTGAACTTTAAGTTACTTTTACATACTATGTCTAAGTTACGCCCACGTCTAACATCTATTGTATTGTTGGTATTTTGATGTCCCAGTCGACCCCTGCGCAAGGTCCTTCATTCCTCATGTCCTTGCACAATGAAGGAACACGACGTACCTCCACTAGTTTATGTAAATCTCTTCCGTTTCAATAATTTCCATTAAAACCATTGAAACAATTAAAGTACAAAATCAGATAACTTTAAGATTTCCGGACCAAGAAGGCAGTTGTAAAAATAAACGCCAAGGACCTCTTCTAAGTTCGAGATGACATATTGTGAAGAAGAGAACTAATAATAGATATTCTAAGGGACTTGTATTCTTAGTTCCAATTGCATAACTACAGAAGAAGAACTTTGACTTATTTCATACAATTATCGATCATTTAGAAGCATCCTTTCGTTTATAGGTATTTTTCGCTCTTATTTTTTTAAGAATAGAATACTAAATAATTTCAAAGGTACCAAAATAAAAGATTCCCTAGTTTCATCTACTTGTTCATTGAATTGTGACACGTGCGATACTTGTCCATGTCCATGTCGATTATAATCGATGTTTTACCAGCTCTAGTTGACACCTTTAGCAGTGACTGCGATCAGTTTCTGTGGACAGCTCTCGTCGCGTTAGCTGTGTAAAAATATTGATAATAAATTATTGGCAGTACACTACACAGTAAGAGAAACAGCAACACTGGCAACAAGATGCCGAATAAATTTTCCACACACTGTGGCAATTAATTTCGTTTCCCTCCCAGCAACAACAACTAGTTGACTTAATACGCGCATGGAAGAGTTTGGAACAACAAATGCAGAGTGGAAAATTAATTGCATGTTTTGCATAATCAGTAAATTGCTCGTTTATTTTAGTACTTAATTTGCAACAGCATCGCAAGGTGCACACACACACAACTCCTCTTCCCTATCCTACTCTCACACAACTATAAATTATGACTGCAGTCTTCGGCATCGGGGCGAGCAAGTCGCGGTACATTTTTATTTGCGAATCAGATAAGCGTCGCGATCCGCGGGCAGCTTGAGCATTTGTAGATACAGTCACTGCCCCGATTCGTTGGTCGGTAATATTTATCGGTCGCGTTAGCTTGTTACCTAATTGATGACAACAGGTAGGCGCTTCTGTCAACTTGCAGCGCAGTGCGAAGATTATTGTCCCCAGATCTTCGTACCAGAGATGCGGACTTATGATGCCCAGACACGCACAGTGCCGCACAGCGGGAGTCGCAGAGTCTGTTCCCTGACAGGAGCCAATCGCAGAATTTGCGATTTGTCCTCAAATCCGAAACGCAATTAAAACAATTCCAGCAGATAACCTGATAACCTAATATATATATATATAATTATATACTCAAAAAACAACATAATACAGTTCAGATTTATTTAGAATTTACCTTTAGTTGTTTAGTTTCTTCGAGTGTCCAATTTCAAGACGATTAAATACTTAATTTTTGACTGGCTACTGGATGGGGGAACTGACTTAAGTCAGGCCATAAAACAGGCGGCTTTGCTTTCAGAACTGACAAATAAATCACATTGAAGACTGCAGCGGCAAGCAAAGAACACAGCCTGTGTCCGGACTCTGGAGACAGGCAATAAAAGTTGCTGTCCAGAAAGTGTCTTCGGTGTGTCTTTGCAGGGAATCTACAGCGGGTCAGCCACACGCACAATTCCGCAGAACTTGCCAGCGTATGAGGCGGACAATCAACCAGAATGTCATAATAATGATGGCGTTCTCTATCTCTCTCTCTCCTTCTCTCCTATCTCTTAGACAGACCGACATGATGCTTATCTTGTTAACACGGTATCTTTTGCCGCCTGGCGTTTACCTTAGGTCGAATAAAAGTACGAAAACAAAAAACTGATTTTGTGATACGAAAATTGCATTTTTTTAGCAAGAAGTTTTTGCTTGCATTTTTAAAATAATGTGTTTTTGTATAAACTGTTTTTATCTGTGCCTAAGACCTAAGACTTGTTGAGGGCCTAAAGCTCTCTTTGTTGTTCTGCTATTTATCCAAGCCACAGGTTAGTTTCTTTATGATAATGTGAATTATGGTTAAATGTATGAATGGAAGTACGTTGTATATGTTATATATAAATATGAAGAATGGAAGTCTCTTTAGTCCATTATACTCCCCGAAATTTCCATGTATTCCCAATTCTCATAATACCTATAAGATCTGTATTACAACTCATGAATTTCAATGTCAATTCGCAAAAAATCTTTTTCCTTGAGGTGAGCTTGGCCCTATCTACAGGCAAATATATGTCTTTTGGAATTCTTTTAATATTAACTATATCACTTAAAGAGGGTCGCGTTATCTGCACTGATAAGGCTGAAGGTGCAAGAGACGAAGAAACATATGCGAAATACGCAATACTTGAGTACTATAAAAGACACGGTTAAGTGATATGCGAATTATTGCGGATTGCGAAGATGCAACTGAATTATCCAGAGCTTTTGCTGATCTGGATGTGGACTCTGCTCTGTCTCGGCCTGCCCGATGCACTGCGGGCGCAAGTGGTGGCAGATTCCCGCCCATCACGCATCAATGGGGGCCAACAGATGAATAACTCGGTGCCGTTTCAGGTTTCCATGCAGATGCAGCATCGCGGACGATGGCGGCACTTTTGCAGTGGCTCAATAATTAGTGAGCAGCATGTGCTGACTGCGGCACATTGCGTGGATAAGTTAAAGCTGGAGGAGGTGACCGTGTTGGGTGGCACGCTCAATTGGAAGGTGGGCGGACAGAGGCACAAGATAGTGACGCGGCATGTGCATCCGCAATACTCGACCTCACCGCGGATTGTCAACGATATTGCCGTGCTGAAGGTGAGTCCAGTGTTTGCACTACGCTCACCTGACATTGAGACCATCCAAATGGGAAACGCCGATCGCATTGGCGGCAAGGTTTCGGTGCGCCTCACCGGTTGGGGATCGACAACGCCGAGCAGCGCGCGGGGCCAAGGTGCCGGACCGACTGCAGGTGCTCAACTATCGGACCATTTCGAATGAGGAATGCGCGCAGAAAGGCTTTCGCGTCACAGCCAATGAGATCTGTGCCCTGGCAGGCACTCACGGCCAGGGCGCCTGCATGGTGAGTGTGCCCCAGGTGATGTTGCTGCGTGTTGAGCGCCTTAACTAAATCGCTGCCATTTCGACAGGGTGACTCCGGTGGTCCGCTAATCGTGCCTGGCCACCGACAGCAGCTGGCCGGCATTGTGTCCTATGGCAGCGCCACCTGTGCTCAGGGCTATCCTGATGTCTACACGCGTGTCTCCAGCTTCCTGCCCTACATAAGCCGCATCCTTAACCAGGATTTGGCCTGAAATGCAGCGCAAGCCATAAATTCTTTCCAGACTACACTCATCTCCCTCTCTCCCTCTCTCTCTCTCTCATTTTTTATCTCTTTGTCTCCTTCTCTCAGTTGTGTTTGCATTCTCAGTTTGTTTTTGTTTTTGTTTTGGGCGACTAATTAAAAATCTTGTTCAATATTCGCCACAGTCGTCCGCAGACGCAGCGCATCTTCAGCGGCTCAACGCCTTGGCCTGCGTCTCCTTCGTTCTGTTCTGCTCTGCTCTGGCACGGCTCCAGCACAAGCTCCAGCTCTAGCTGAGGCTACAACGTCGACAACTTTGGCTCTGGCTGTGGCTCTGGCCTGCACTCTGCGGACCATGATAAATGCAAAAAGCAATTTATCGCACATTTAACTCAATTCAGTTTCTTTATGAGCAGCCGAGCAGAGGCAGGCGGGCGGCGCTGGCGGAGGTGTCTTGCCTTGGGGGCACGCCTGCCGGGCAAACAGAGTTTCGCTGACACGCACGCTGCATGCCGCATGCTGCTTGCCCCTCGACCGATGCACCATGAACCGCCATAGACCGTCAACGTGGAACGTGGACCGTGGACCCGAGGATGGTGCAGCGTAATTCGATATTAGATTTTATGTGCGACAAATACGAAGTGCAAACATTTTTATGTTTCTTCAATTTCTTTGCCGCATTCGTATTTGTAGTGGAAAGAATTGAGGATGCGCCCCGGCCATAATTAAGTTCGCATAATGTGGAGCTCACGCTTTTCGACCTGACACTGCCTTAACGCCCAGCCGAGCCGAGAGAGATAGTCTGCCCTATGACTTTAGAACTGTAGAGCTAAATACTTTAAAACTGATTGCAGACAATTTATTTTCACTGAACTAGTTCGAGATTGAAACCAAGTTCGATTAAGTCATCTTTTTAGAATCATGTCTTAGGTATTCTAGATAAAATTCTGTAATTCATTGTTGTTTATTAGCCTTTTCTTTTAGGTATTATATTTAGGTAACATTATGTATACACTATACTTCATTGTTGTTCATAAGTAAAAAAGATTCGAGATGGAAGCAAAGTTCGATTAGGTCATCTAGTTGAATTTCCATAGGTATTTCTTTAACCTTTATCTATTAAGATTTCCTTGAGCTACAAACTCATGTTTAGATAGCAAACTGAACTACATTTTATCATCATTTATTAAAGAATGAAACAATGTCAACTTCAAATTGAAATCTATCAATATCTATATCATTAATGTTACCAGAGCTTATTGACTTCACTTAGCAATAATTGCCTAATAATTCCAGAGAGATTAAATACTAAGTACACTTGTCGAAGTATCCTAAGTTCTTTATGAATACATGATATACTTTTTATTTCACCTTTATAATACTCATTGCCTAATTGAGTAATACTTCTATATACACAAGCTAAGATCTCAATATCAATTTTACACTCAGTCAGACTCAGTTCACAGTCTTGTGTATTCACAATATATTCGAATAACTCTCGAGACCCTCATAAAGAAATGCGCGTTAGCGACAACAAGAACGTTATGTCAAGAAACCATTTGAATATGTGAGTGTAAATCTGCGCTGTAGCTAAAGGGAAAGGAAAGTTGTCTGTGTAGAAGGTGCGACGTGGAATGGAAGGCGTGGCCGAAGGCGGTTGCACTGAGCATTTGTTAGACGCTCGTCGCTGACCGCATAAATTCATTTAGATCAATCAATTCAATTTGTTTGTCAATAAAACCTAAATGAGTATTTCATTTAAACAAATTAAAATTCGACCCATTCGAATGTCGCGCACAAAATTCCAACGTTCAAACTGAACCCGAACGGCAATTAAAATTGACGGGGTACCAGACTGGCGAACGGAACCGATGATGCTCAATGGTGGAGAGCCTGATTTCTGTCGAGATGTATACCATATATACTTAGTATACATATATGAATGTGACTGGCAGCTCGGGTACTCGAAGGCCCTGGCTTTGGGCTGCCTTTGTTGACTTTTCATTGTCAATTAAAATCAAATAAATTTATTTGCCGCTCGCAATTCGCAGGCAGATTCTGATTCAGAATCAGAATCTGATCTCTGTTGCTCTTCAGGTTCCTGAAATCGAAATTGCAATCGACAGTCACGAGTGCATTGAGTGAGATTGTTTTGAGCTTCTTTACCCACTGCTGATAATTTGTATTTGGCTATCACTTCTTGGTGACCTTTGACTCGATTACAAAACTTATTGAAAAGGTATTGCCTTCCCCTGATTGGCTACAGCTTGCATTGCTTTCTTCACCGTCTCGGGATCGCCTAGAAATCTCAATGGTGCCTGGGGTATCATGTGCTCGTCAAGCTCATAGAGAAAGGGAATTCCCGTGGGCAGATTGAGGTTCATAATGGCATCATCGGTTAAATATTCGAGATGCTTGACAATGCCCCGCAGAGTATTGCCATGAGCGGCAACAATTATTCGAGCACCTCTATAGATTTGCGGTACGATAATGTCTTCCCAATATGGCAAGCATCGATCGATGGTCAATTTCAGGGATTCAGTGTTCGGGAGATCACGCGGATCGATATTCTTGTAGCGTGGATCCTCTGCAATACATTTGTAATACTTATGATCCTTCTCCATTGGCGGCGGAGGTGTATCGAAACTGCGACGCCAGATCTTCACCTGTTCCTCGCCATATTTCTTGGCCGTCTCCGATTTGTTAAGGCCCGTCAGTCCGCCATAGTGTCGCTCATTGAGGCGCCACGACATGCAGATGGGTAAACCTCGACTGCCCACTCACCTCGAGCACCGTAAACAGTGTGTCCTGGGCACGCGATAGCAGCGAAGTATGCGCAATGTCAAACTTCAGTTTCGCATCCTTAATCGCTTTGCCAGCCGCGCATGCCTCCTCCAGACCCTTCCTATTTAGCGGCGCATCATACCAGCCACTGAACAAATTCTTATCATTCCATTCTGATTCGCCATGTCTCACCATGACAACTGTGAATTTCTTATCTTTATTGCTCTCATGGCAGCAGTACCCTCTCCCAAGCCATCTTTGATTAACGTTAAGCTGGAGTCTGAGCTGGGGTTGAGCTGCCAGAGCAAACCTCCAAATAGAACACATTTCTGAAACCGAATAAATTATACAATACAATACATTACTGCACTAAAGTGTTGTAGTTTTGACACTAGATTAAGGAAGCCAACTGCTTTCACATATAAGATGAAGAGCAGGCATGGCCTACCCTATAATATAATGTAATCAATATTATTAACTATTGTATAAAATTCAAAATTATTTTGATTTAGATTAAACTAGATTCATTTTAAATCCATATAAGGATAATTACAAACTAACGGCTGTGAAAAACCTAACGTATTAATCAGAGTTTCAATATTCCATTTATCAAGAACAGTTGACTATAGCTTTCCTTACTTGTTGTAGCCATCGACCTTCAACAATGAAAAGGGTATACTGACAGTGCACAAATGAAAAGGCCCAAAACATAAATATCCGAGTCAATTTATCCATTTCCATTATTTTGTTTGTATGAACGCTCTGATCTCAGCAACTATAAGAGCTAGAGACACCAAATTTAATATGAATCATCTATTTGAATGACATCTTATAATCGATCGACTGTAGCCTTCCTTACTTGATTACATTAGTTTAATAAGGGAAATTAAAGTTTCTCATAGTATTGGTGCTTTGCCAAAATCATATTCGACAGTCTTCGTTGCAAATGCAATTCCAAAACTGAGCGGGACACGTATTGCAAACAGGCTTAAAGCGGACTGAGGCAATGTTGAGATACAAGTGCGGGATGGGCCTCAGCAGAAGCAGAAGCGACCATAAAGAGCTTTTACGGCCGCCACCGACGGCAGCAGCAGCTCGGATGATAAATTGTCTACTGTGGTCAGTTCTGGAGGCCTGTCGTCCGACCCCGTCCAGGTCGACAACTTCTCAAGCCAAGCAGCTACCATAGAACGAAAGGCGAACGAATGAGAGAGCGAGAGGGAAAGAGGGAGAGACCGCGAGAGAGAGGGGGCAATGAGTGAGCGAGAGATTAGACAATTTGTAGAGGAGCTTGGACAGTTTTGCCTGCAAGCGCCACTCTGGTGGCACTCTCGGGCACGGGCCATGTGGCATTCCAGCCACAGCTCGCAGTCGCTTTACAGTTGCCTCGTGTTAATTGAAAATTGTACGGTAATGTCGCTTATCGCTTGCCTATCAGACGACGTCGTCGTCCCATTCCCAGTCCCAGTCCCAACTCGGGTGCCCATGCCCGGCTCCATGTATGGCCTGTCCGATTCTGTCTTCGGTTTGCGTGCACCGCGCTCCACACTCCACACACAACACGCTACATGAAGCCACACCTCGAGGCCTCACGCATTGGCAGCGAGGTGTTTGATAAACATCCCAGAGTCATGTCTTTTTGAAATTTCTTCTTGTCTTTCTTATTTTTGTCGTTGTTGCTGTTGTTATTTTGTGTGTGTGTATGTGGCTTGCGGTGAAGAAATTTCCCAAACAGTTTTTGACAACTTTCATGTGGAACGCACTTAACAAAATTTATCGCCTCGCACATTTCTTGTGACTTTAATTGCTTATAGACGAGAGGCAGCTTCTCTCTTTCCTGGCACCTGCGCTTGCCCAGGGCAACCCAGGCCGAGCCTGAGACAGAGTTGACACCATGCGCGGCCTAATTGCTTTTACAGGGTGATTGATGCCACTGGACGGGTCGATCAACAGTTGTTGCTCTGCAATAGAAGCTGACAAAGCAAGTTATGAAATGTATATGTATATGTATAAGCCCTAAATATTATATAATATGTGCTATAATATATCATCTTATTTATTTTATTATGCCTACTTAGGATCTTGCAATTATACGGACAGCAATGAGCTTAAGGAAGTTGCAAGAATCATTCTAATACGATCCAATCAATGTGTATGAAGTGTACAGATTATTATGTGTACTTATTATTATAAATAACCGCATGACTTCATTATTTTAATCAACACTGCATAATGCTTTTTCAGAACAGCTGATTTACTCTGATGTTAATTAACATTACAGATCAAGACATACATACACATTTATTCCAAAGAGTATCCTAGAAAATGATGCAAGATAGTACTAACCTTGAGCAATAATGAAAACTGCAAAAAAAACAAGCTCTTTCAACATAAAGAATGCGACTTATATGTGGTTTTCAATACATAAATATAGTGATCTTTTTGCTCCCTAACAGCATTATTTTGCCCGACGGAAAGCTAATCATTCGCGTTGAGATTTCTATGATGGGAAAAATATTGTGCAATACTGGAGTGGGAAATCCATTGAGAGTGCCAAAATGCAAACTTAGTGAAGACTACAGTGTTCTGTTCCAAACAGGCGCTTTAAGCGATTTGGAAATCAAAACAGCAGATGGCTATAAACTAAAAGCTCATAAGGCCATATTATCTGGTAATACATGAAATTGTTTATGATATATTGAAATTGAAGAACCTTTTTCTATTCAGCACGCAGCACAGTCTTTGCGGCCATGTTCACTCATCAAATGATTGAGTCTCAGGAGAATTGCATTAAAATTGCCGATTTCAATGCGAATATAGTCGAGGGAATGCTGACATTTATCTATACTGGAGAAGTACCTAATTTGAATGAATTGAATGAAAACTTGTTGGTAGCAGCTGATAAATATGCGCTCGATCGACTCAAGGCACTGTGTGCGGAATCGCTAAGATCTAATCTCTCCGACACAACCGCAATTCGAGTATATAATCTATCTGATCTATACAACATTGAGGAACTTAAATTGGCGGCAACTGAATACATTTATTCGCATTCTCTGGGCATATTAAGATCACTAAACTTTAGGCAATTAATTTCCGCATCTGAGATCTTCAGTCTGCTGAAGTGGAATCCTCAAAAGCCAAGCCAAAACCGGGAGATACCATTAAGGAAGAAGTTGAAAATGAATAGAACTTAAATTCGCTTAGCTCAATCGATTCAAATATTTTCTTTAATATAAAGCAACTTTGTAAATGCTCCTTAAATCTATATACATACATATGTATGTGTAAAGAGTAACTCTTTGCTCAAATGCACATGGTAATGTAATGTATATACATACATACATATGTGTAAAGAGTTACTTGACAGACTGTATGTATGTAAGTAAAAAATGTTGTTGTACATACATATGTAAATAAATAAGAGATAAAGTAAATTAAGAATAAATAAATATGTTAATAATACTTGTTAAAATACTCTGGCCCAAAAGTAATCGTTATAGCTTAATGCTTGCAAGTCAATTTTAGTTTATTACTGATGGCGGGAACGTATCATACGACGGATAGACACACAGATAATCGGACACGATTATATTCAAGCACCTGTTGACTCTTATCCAGAATTTATCCGTTTTAATTCTCATGCTGGTAGAATATATGTATGTATATTTGTTTTGCAAAAAAACTGAATTGTCAGCCAACACAGCTTATTGACAGTGTGACCATAGTCATGCATATTCACGAGAACAAAGTATGGGATATTTAACATTTTATACGCTGGTCATACTGGTTAGTTTGACATATTGAGTAGAAGTAAAAATAAATCGATGTTCACTCAATCGATTTATTTTCAAAATATCAGGGAAAAAATAGATTCAAATCAATTTAAATGTAAAATTTAATATATAAAAATATAACAGTTTTTTGGATTGAAATTTTAGAAAAAAAACGTGATTTTGCCGTGAAAATAAAGAACAAATATATTCAATATAATGAAAACCTCATATTTTTTATTAAACAATTACCCAACTTAAAATTGTTCAATAACAAATGGGTATCCGTCGGACTATACCCAAATAACTAACAAATAACTAACTACCACCACTAGACATGTTTACTAATTTAGTAGTAGTAATTTAGTACTGTTTTCAAATTTTCGATTAAATCGATTCTCAAAAAATAAATCGATGCATCGGATAAAATTGAAATCATCAATTATTCGATTTGAGAATCAATTTAACTTCCAGCTCTGATTTCTGAGCTCTGAGTTTTCCAAGAAGTACAGCGCCACAGTAACTGCGGAAGTGCTTCAGTTTGTGGATTGTCAGTAATAAAACAAATCGACACTTTTTTAAATTCACAGTATAAAGTAAATATGAGTTTGTATAAAAGTTGGACAAGGGACCAGCCTCAAATGCATACCATAGATTATACTTGGATACTGGACAATTTTAAATTGAGAAAGGAGTTGAATGAACATCTCGATGAGTCACCTAAATTTCCTGACAATTTATTAAAAACTCCAAACGTTATTAAGTTTTATTTAGTGCTACCCGTTAGTTCTGAACACCTCGAATTATGTGTTTTAAGCAGTTGTGAGCAAGAAGAATCAAAATTAGCCAAGATAATCATAAATCTGGGGAATTATGAAGTTATTAACAAAATACACAACATATACAATATACCCAAATTACGGCTTTGTGACTATAATAAACTATTTGCCGATGACAGCAAATTGTTGCCTGACGGAAAGCTAATCATTAATGTTAAAATCACAATGATAGATAACATTTTATATGGTACTCAACATGAAAATGGATTCAAGGTGCCAAAATGCAAGCTTAGTGCAGATTTCTATGCTCCGTTCCAAACCGGAGATTTCAGCGATGTGACAATTGTGACGGCAGATGGCCATAAATTAAAAGCTCATAAAGTCATTTTATCTGGTAATACATTCAAATATGTAAGACATTCTTACGGTTAACTAACTTTTTTTATTCAGCACGCAGCACAGTCTTTGCTGCCATGTTCAGTGATGAAATGAAGGAGTCTCAGGAGAATTGCATTAAAATCACCGATTTCAACGAAAATGTAGTCACTGAAATGTTACGATTCATATATACGGGCGAAGCACCCAATTTGAATGAACTTAATGTCGACTTGCTGGCGGCAGCTGATAAGTATGCCCTTGATCGACTTAAAGCACTGTGTGCGGAATCTCTAAGATCTAAACTTTCCAAGAAAAACGCAATTCAAGTATATAATCTAGCTGATCTATACAACATTGAGAATCTTAAAACTGCTGCACAGGAGTATATTTATTGTCATTGCAATTCATTGCAATCACTAAACATACAGAAATTAATATCCGTATTTACAAGCGCAGAACTTCTATCTGATGAAGAGGAATCCGATGAAGAGAAATCTGTAGATTCCAGTGAAGAAGAAACTGAATAGAATTAAAATTTGATTGATGAATATATTTTCTATTGCAACAAACAACTTTGTAAATACTGGGAGTATAAAATTGAACAGTAATGAAAAAAATATATAATATATAATAATACAAACGTAAATAAATTCAGAAGAACTTGTTCACTTCATTACATATTTTTATGTCAGCAAATAAATGAAAAATAAACTTTTTGCATGTAAAATACTACAAATAACAGTGTTCATATTACTCAGTTCAATTGAATTAAATCCGATAGTATTTTATGCATGGTTCTTAGCATAAAATACCAAAAAGAAAAGAATGCAGCCCTGACTATTATTAGTGTATTTCATTGCTGAATATAAAATGGCGCTTGCAATTACGGAGACTTTCAGAAGGTCAAGAGATTGCCAGAGAAGCGGCAAATGTGGATTGAAATTGGCCAAAAAGGCCGCAGCAGGAGTTGTGCGCCTGCAGCGATTGGACTTCAGTGCGCAGTCAAGGTGGAGACCTCAAGTGGGTAGCCAAAAGGAGAGTGGGGGGAGAGGTGCTGGGGGTAAGCGGGTTAGAGACTACTGCACAGCTGCGAATGAAATTGAGATGCAGTTGCAATTGCTAGTAACAAATGCGCACACACACTCTCCACACTCTACACACGTTCTACGGCCACGAACTTTGCTCGCTTAACCTCTTCGCGTGATGTTGTTGCAGTTGTTGTTTCCGCTGAATTTGGGCTCGTACGAGGAACTGCAACTGCAACTACAACTTGAGCTGTTGCCTGCTGCAATTGCCGCACCTGCACGATCAGCTCCACATGTGGAGCTGCTTTTCCAATTCGCGTAAATTGAAAATGAGCCTGTGCAGGATTCATTTCTCTGCTCAACTCGCAGCAGCTGCAATCAATTATGTATTAGCTTCGTATTCAGATCGGAATCGCATCGAAACTCAACTGACTCTCAGCTCTCTTCACAGCCAATTTTCCAGCTCAGGACCTGACTATGATTATGATGTGGTAAGTGCAACATAAATGAGATCAAAGTTTCAATTTCTAGTTCACATCCACTGCGAATCGAAGTGTAACAGATATCGAATCTAACTCAGACTGTTATCGATATCGAATCTATCTGAAACTATAAACAGATTGAGATTAAGTTGCAGTTTAAGGAATAGCCCCAAAAATTGAACAACTAATTCAGTTGGCCATGTTCCCATCGGGCCTATAAATTGGCGAATGGAGCAAAGCAATTTAGCCTGCATGGAGCCGGGGCTAGGCCAGGCAGCGGCGCGGTCAAGTGCAAGTGGCGCTGCGGACAATCCTCGTCGTTCCGCGTGGGTGTGTGAAATAGGGCTCTGAGTAGATGCCGAGGAGGAGGTGCCTGCGTGCGTGTCTCGACTGCGGATTGAGGGGGAGGGGGTGTTGGGCTAGAGACTCTGCGAGACTCGGCATGCGATTTCATTTTGATAATAATGGCAAGCCGCATAATTATAATGATCATGATTACAATCATCGACGCTGGCAGCGACTGTGGCCAAAATGACTAAGCATTTTACCGTTTTGTATGGATTTCAATGCCGCCTTCGCCTCCGACAGCGTCTCTTGTCATAGTTCTGCCCCCGCCCCTGCCACTGCCTATTCCTGTCCCTGACCGTGGTCGACCAGCCAGAGCTGCAGCACAGTCGGGGCTCATCTTCAATGAAAATTTCAGGTCAATTGTCTTCTGCGGCCGCATCGATGTCTGCCTCTCTATGTGTGTGAGGGGGTGTGTGTGTATGTGTGTGTGCGGTGTGTGTGTGTGCATGGTGTGTGTGCCTAAGATCTTGCCTGCAACTATGAAGCTCAGGCGTGTAGACCGCAGCTCTTGGCAATTTATATTTTCGTGCAGAATGCTAGACACTTTTGTGTGTTTCTTATATCCTGTACAGCTGAACAGAGTTGCTTAGTGAGACGGAGAAAGTATGATCATTTTTATTTCCCAACTCAAACTTAAAAAGTAACATTCACAAGAATGCTTATCGATAAATACGAGAAAATCGATCAGAATAATACCTAAAATTAATCAATGAATGTTGAATTTATTTTATAAACCTACACGAGGACAGATACAGATATTAATAAATAATAACAATTATTATATATTAAAATATATTAATATAGTATTATTTTACTTTTGTTCATTTATGATAAGATAGTATTTTTATAAGTCACTTAAAATACTGTTTATTATACAAATGAAAAGATTTATATTTCTTAACAGCTTTCAATTACAGACAATTAAGCCAAAGTGCAGTAAAATAGAATGTATTGCATTTCTAGGGTATGTGCGCGTCCACTCTTCTGTCTAACTATTTTCTCTATTTTTCACTATTATTTATTTATGTTTTTTTCCGCATTTTTCGTTCTCGCTGCGTAGGCGCTTTCCACAGATTAATTGAAGTCATAAGCAATTGTAAACTTATCGCTTTGGTCTCTGTTCCGACTGAAAGACAGAAGACTGAAAGACTGAAGACGGGTAGGACACCAGGACAGGGTTACTGGGGACGCCAGATGCGGCTTACGGATAACTTATTTCTACTCTTCTAAGTTTTTCCTCCCCTGTGCGCTTTTTTCTTTAGCTTCATTTTGCGGCTCTGTCGATTTATCGATTTGCAGCAGTCTCAACCGCAATGACAGTTATTTTTTGCTGTTATTGTTGTGTTGTTGTTGCTGCTGCTGTTTGGTGTTGGGTGTTGGTGTTGGCGTTGCTTAATTTGTTGTTATTTTTGATTGTGGCACACTTTGCGCAATTATTTGATTGCGTTTCCATTAAGTTCCGATGCAGTTCAAGAGGTCAACAATCAGTAGCCGCTGCCAGCTCATTTATCCAATTCCGTTCGAGGTTAAGTTCCCGTTGACAGATGAGCAGCGCATTCCCTGCCCAGGGAATTGCAACAAAAAATATATATTTTAGATGAAATTATATGTTTGTTGGACATTGGAGAACAATATATGTATATTTATTATGTGTTTAAATTTGATATGCAATATTATGCTATATATGATATATGTATGTAAACCTTGTTTTACTTTTATGTCGTTGTTTGTCATGTATTAGAACTCATTAAAATGGTTTATTTTCCCAAAAGTATGCAATATGTTATAAATATATCTATCATATATTTGTCTTATAGGTTTCCTGTTTTCAGATGATCCGAACTCGTATAATTATAGACGGGAATCAGAGATTTATGCATTATAATTCTAGGTATCCATGTAGTTATTTATCATACATCCAGTTTGCGATGAATTACAGCTGAATATTTGTCATTATTTCATTCATATATGCATATGTAAATATATATGTATATATATATATTCATGTAACTAATCTTCCTCATAAGTATCGAGACGAATCCCAGCTGAATGTTCGAGCTGCCACAATTAGTTCTGTGTGTGGAGACAACTTTTTAAGCGCCCAAGTGTCTGAATAATGAAAATACACAGCATACATATGTCTGTGCTATAATAATAAACCTTCGTTGTGGGAGGATATGCGGGGTAGGGGGGAAAGGGGGGCAATTATAGCGCGTCAGATTGATGGCGCTGCGCGTGGAGCGTGGAAAGGATATAAGCCGGATGTCAAAATACGGGTAATAAATGTGCTAAGCAGCCGTTGCAAGATGATACACTTGGGCACACACACACACACAGATAACATACACACACACTCCCACACACACACACACACACACACACACACATTCGCACAGATGATGAGTTAAATGGCAACTGCTAATGGAAATGCGACAGCCGAGAAGGCTGAAGCTGCCTGTCTCCAGTAGCTCTTTATTCCTTTCTACCCCCTTCGGAGCGGGCGAAGCCCGCCCCCTCTGGGGGAGTAGCTCCAACATATGCAAATACAAGTGGCACAGCAGCACGTGAATTTAGTGGTTCCGGAAGTTTCGCGGCATTAGAGCAATTTTATTGCCGCCTCAAAGTTTGCTTACGCTTGCTGGCATAAATGAAAGACGCGAATTGAAATTCATGGCGCCCCCAAGTGTGTGTAGGGTGTAGGGGGTGTGGTGTGTGTGTGTGTCTTTTATTGTGTATGCCTTGCGGTACACTTCCCACTAAACGTGCCACAAAGCCAAGTCGAAAGACATCAACTTCTGGCAGGCAGTCTTAATCTCAGCTCTGGGGGTAATTCAGTGTGGTACATATGTGTGGGTTGCCCCTCCTCTCCCCCCTTTCCCCGTTAACAGGCGTGTAAATATGCATACATATCCCGTTAACATATGTTTGCTTATTCATTCGTGTTGTTGGCCAAATTGCAGACAAACAATTAAAATGTTGTTCCAGCTTTAACTGAAAATTAATTGCTGAGGCGCTTTGTCGCTTGCGATTGTTTAAAGTTTCGTTTTAGGAGAGGAGTGGGAGGCAGAGAGAGAGAGAGAGAAGGAGTAGAGAAAGGCAGAGAGAAATGGAGAGAGAGGAAAAGAGTTAAAGAGAGCTTGCTGTCTACAGATATGATTGTGACTATCAATTGTATCATTTTATTTGTCTCTTAACTTTCTTTTTATGTTGTATAAAATAATTATATTCTCTTTCTAAAAATACTATATATTGGAATATTTCTTAAATATGCAATTGTATTTCTGTAATATAATATATAAGTTATATATACATATATCCTATATACTGTTATATTCAATAATTTAAGTTATTTCTTTAAAATTAATTATCGAAATATTTCATGTAATAAATCATCTGATTTAAAGATTATTATAAATTTTATTTGTTTAATATACAACTAAAGTAATTTTTTAGTATATAATGATCTTATATTATTGCCAAAATAAATACATAAATTTATTAAATAAATATAAAACATAATATTATTTTATACCTTTAAAATACCTTATAAATTTATATAAATTCCTTTAGATTCTACATCGATTCACCTTGAGATTTTCCTCAGACTGAGATTGCATCTTAAGTCGCATCGCTACTAACCTTTTCCATCGACCGATTGACATTTTGTGCCGCCAACCATTAGCCTGGATTGACAAATGATACTCAGTGGCAAATTTGACAAATTTGCTAATCAAACAAAATGGCAGAAGAAGAAGCAGTAGAACAAGAGAAGGCGACAGCAGCAGCAGCAGAAAAAGACAAAGAGGAGGAGGAGGAGAAAAGAGTAGAGACTTGACACATCTTCGCCCCGGACAGTTGAAAGGTGTTTTTAATTACTGCGAGTAGAGTTGACAAGGCGAAGGAACAACAATTAGGGCAACTAGCAACTGAAACTGAGGGTGACATTTAACCAAACGGAAAAGTGCAAATATTGTCAGAGTCTTTTGGGGTTCGGGCAAAGAGTCGAGAAACCCACACAAAACATCATTAGTGCCCCCTGCCCTTGCCCCTGTTCCATGCCCCTGTTCCGTGGCACGAAGGAAATCGACAGCTCTGGCGCTTGGTAAACAGCAGGGAGAATCTTTTGCCGGCTCCTCTCGTTTCTCCGGAGGCGCTCTGCAGATTTTCTAAAACTAAAATAATTTGCTAATATTTGCACAGCAACAAAGTTGCGATGCCGCGACGCAGCAGCGCCACATCATTAATTATTTCAGGCACAAACCGAGCTCAGCCAGCCGAGGTTCAGTTTCGGTATAGCATAGATGCAGAGGGAGGGGGAGGGGATGCGCTTTCAGGTTCGGGTTCGGACTGCCTCGGGGAGGTTGTTAATTAATAGAAATTTGCGTTGGAATTTCACAAGCAGCAGCGGGATCCATTTATCGTCAGCTTCAGTTAGTTATGGTGTGAGAATGGAAAGCCTGTGCGGAAGAATGCCAAGAATCTTCAAAATTCTTTCAGTTTATATTATGATTTGCTTTCTTTAAATATTATTTCATTTTTATTTATTTTATTGACTTTTATTGCTTAATATTATATGCTGCTTTCTTAATTATTATAAACTAATTATATTTATTTTATTTATTGAATTTTTCACACTTCTCACACCACTTGCTATAATGGAAACTTCACTATGCCATAAAAGCAGCGCGCGAACGAACAGACTCTGTTAGTTAACAGTTGCTGTTGCTGTTAAACAAGCCAATTGGCTGCCAACTCAATGTTAATGTGCAATTGGAATATTTCTTAACGAAACTCTCGCTCACTCATACGCACACACACACAGTCCAATTCATTTCGCACTCAACGTAAACACACTCGCTCTCACTGAGCAAGGGAGAGAGAGAGAGAGGCAGAGAGAGCGAGAGCGCACACAGAGTGCCGCCCCTTTTCGAGTGGTTTGCTTGGCTACGCGCCACTGTGCATGTGTGAGTGAGAGAGCGGCAAAGGCTACGCTCGATTTTATTTGTTAATCGAATTTTGTGCTCCTCCAACCTTCGGGCTTGCACTATGAGCCCCAAGTGTCGCCCCCCAGTGTGGGGCATGCGTGCGACAGAGACAGAGATAGAGAGAGACAAGAGCAAAGCAAATTGTAGAGGAAAAACGCAAAATGAGAAATTTTCTAGTTACAGGCGGCAAACGGCGACAGTGAAGTGGAGCACGCTGCCAACGTTGCGTCTAACGGTCTCTCTAGTAAAATCTCTTTCTTATCAACAACGACGCAGCAGCGACGGACGCTTATCACATTTGAGTAATGAATTTCTCGTGCGGCTGTCGCGGCTTTTGTTTTGTCTTCTTCTTTCCATCTGCTATTTATTTTCGGAGGAGCTATAAAATATTGAGATGCCTCCGCACAGCCAGAGCAATTTAAGACGAAAAATAAAACTGAAACTGATAAGCAGCAAAAATCTATAAAGATTAAAGATCTCAGCGAACGAAAACATTAATATATTTTATATTGAAGAAGAGGAAGAAGAGTACCGAGTGCGACATTAACGAGCAGCAGCAGCAGCAGCAGATAAGAAGGCATCCGATGCGAATGAACATGAAATCACATGTTTATTTTTAACCTACTCCTTCTTCCATTCTTTTGCCCGTTGCCCAAATTGTAATTAATAACTTGTTGTGCCAATAATTCTCTCACCCCTTGGAACCTCTGAACCCTAACCCAAAACACCCAAAGATGCTGTTGCAACTCATTCATTCAACGAGTTTCTTTCCTCAATTCTCTTCCCTTTTTTTTGGGCAAGAAAAGCCCTAAAAATTAAATGGAAAATTAATTTCGGTAAAGAGTTCATAAAGGAACTCGGGGATGATGATCGCATGATGCTGAGCCCTTTTCTGTTGATCTTGCGAGATGATGATGAGATCGGGGTTAAGAACCAGAAGTGTGCGAGGGGGCAAACTGTTAAATTCTGAACTTTCTTTATTAATTGACGCTGACATGTGAGGTGAGAGATTTCTCTGACCAAACAAGATCGGGTTCACAAGGTGACAAGATGATGCGGCTCTCTGGTCCAGTTTTTGATGGACAATTGACAGTTAGAACGATGCAAATGCTGGGAAAGTGGGTCAGAAGACTAGTCTCGAAGAGCAATTTCAATTTTTTTTGCAGAAAGAAAAGGATGCTGGGCTTTCTACGGTCTGTTATTTGTGTAGATCTTTATAAATGACCTTAGTTTTTTATTTTTCCATATTAACCTTATGCACATTTACTGAATCTACATCAACAGAGGAGTCGATCTAGCCATGTATGTTTGTGCTTTCCTCCTGCATTTTCCATTGCATTTTCCATATATTTTTCTGCTGTTCCAGTTTCAGTTGCAGTCGCGAAATTCAGCAACGGCGCCCATAAAAATCGAATTAGTCACAGCAACAGATAAAAATGATAATTAATGATCTACGCAGACTGGACAGCAAAGCATAATAAAAATTTGTAACTGCAGTTGCCACTCCCCGTTTTGGTGGCAAAAATGAAAATATCGTTACAAAAATGTCAGCAAAGAAAAACAAGAAAAAAAGAAACACAAGGGAAACTATAAAATCGAAAATCAGCGAAATCGAAGTGGAAAATGCATTGAAAATTGCTCGAAATAATGTCGTGCGTGACCAGAGAGGGGAACACGAGAGCAAGAGAGAGAGAGAGAGAGAGAGAGAGAAGGAGAAGAAGCATTTTGCATATGCGCTGGCATACGAAAATTGTGCACCCCTCAACCAGAGACCGCACTCCGATCGACGGCGTTAATGATTTTCCATCTCACTGTGCGTGTGTGTTTGTGTGTGTGTGTGTTTGTTTCTCACCTTTGACCTAATTTCTCCCGCTTTGCAAATATTTTTTGCATCTTTCGCAGCCGTCGCCCTTTGAATATTTGATGAGAACGCGCTGAAGGAAAACAAATTCATTTGCTTTCTTTGAGATGAATTGAAAATGAAAAAAAGTGAAACTGAAAAGAAAAGCCGCGTGGCGTCGGGTAGCGCCTATTTTTTTGTAGATCGGACACTCTTCAGAATTTCCGCTTTGTTTCCCTTTTTTGGGCGCCTTTGTTGATTTGACTTTATTATTTTTGTTTACGCATATTACGAAAATATTTATGAAAATGTTGATTGACAGCTTAAGCCCACTGGAAGACAATGCAGGACTTTCTTCAAAAACTGAGCAGATTTGTTCGCGCATTTTCCATTAAAGTATTTTCCATTTTCGCGCCCAAAAAGTCGATAACGGAAATAAGCTGAATATCCTATTTTTTTCTATTAGATTTGAGGGTTTTCAATATTATCTGCGGTTCTTAAGAGTTGTTCTTCAATATCTTCAGGGCCGTGGCAACGATATTGGGGGCCCTTGTGCAATAAACCTAACCTAACCTTCAATTATATTACTTATGTTTTAGGTTTAAAAAAATTGTACAAAATGAAGAAACCTTATACATTTATTTTTTTTAGTTTTTCTCAATATTATACGGGCAAAATTAATGATTAAACAATCAATTTTCAATCATTGAAGATCTACTGAATATATATTTTCTAGGTTAGTATCAATAGCCATATCCGTTTATTTGAACGATGAGATCTTAACTACATATTATAAAAACCAGACTCATCAAATTCAACATAAAGTTTTCTCTGGCTACTTCTTCTATTCAGTTGGGGGCCCGCACATCCTGCAAGGCTTTGCTACGTCCCTGAATTTCTTGCAGTTCCTTCCCGCACTATAAAACTGACTTGCCTGAGCTGATTCATTTCAGTTTTATAGCTTCATTAACGAACTAAAATATCTAGACAATCACACTCGATTCAGATAATGCCCCCGTTTGCAACTGTGCCCATTCGGCACGCCTCATAAAAACAGGAATAAAACGTGGAGTTCCCCTTCCTTATCGATAATGGTGCTAATTGAATTGGGCAAGTAGTGCGACGGGGGATGGCAGATGAAGAAGAAGTGCGAAGTCGCGCTTGCAGGACATCTGCCAGGCGCTTCAAATCAATGCAAACCTCATGTGGCTTATGTCGTAATACAGAAGACACACACACAGATAAACATACATAGATAGATGTAGATGCGCGCGGGGCGATACGATTGTCATGCTCATAACTGAGCTCGTAGGCTGTCACGCATAATAAGGCTCTCGTTTTTATGATTTTCTAATGAAAAATCACATTTGAAGATCTCGCAGAGCTTCTTTAAACTCGGACCGGCACCTGGACAAATAAGCAGCCCAAACAACCCTTCGGCATTCAGCTGCGCCAAAGAAAACAACGGTCAACGGTTTGACCTCAGCGTTGACCTCCAATGTTTTGCATTTGCATAGAAGCAGATCCCAAATGAATTTCATGATAATTGAATTTCTTACAAAAAAATCTCTTCTATTTTGGAGAATGAAAAAAAAACTTGACTTTTTTTTGGGTAAAAAACTAGAGAAATTTAATGAAATTTTCATCAAGCTCGCGAGGGGAGGGAAAACCCTCGAGAAGAAGTGAGAAAACAGCAAATGCTCAGTGAACCATTTGATTTGTACCGCAGTTCTCACATCAGCCAATATATCTAACAATCATTGCAGTATTATAGCGCAGATTCCTTGGAGGATCCGCGCAGAGAGTTCCCAATGCGATCATAATTCCTTGATTGACATTTAGCTGTCGTTTCAATTAAATTGCATTTGTTCGTGACTTTTTCTTTCTTGACAAAGTTGCAAAACAAGATGTTCATTTTCGTTTTGGGTACAGGGGGTTGCCTCTCGGGGTCGCAGCATCATCTTAAGCATCTCTTGTCGGGGCTATCATGCAACAGCGGCACAGGCAGCTGCCTTCTTCACAGATTATAACTGACATTTGACCAATGGTCAGTTGGGTTAAAGTTTCAAAAGGGTTGGCAATTCCACTAAATGAGGTTTGAACCGAAGAAAGTAACGGAAAACGAAATGTACAGGCCTGTAGCTAGGTGTGTCAGGAAAAAAAAATAATAGATTTCTTCAATTTGTGTAATGTTTTATGAACTTAATACAATACATACTACAATTTTAAATATATCTATATCTTATATATACATATTTATTTATTGCTGGACAATTACAAAAGGGGCTCTCTAGAAGTTTTGCCCAGGGGCCCTCAACACCGTCGCTACGGCCCTGGAATTGAAAAATGCGCAACTTTTCGCAGAGCTAATCAAAACATCGATCAAAAGTATTGCAGGGGCACAATTATTTTTTAAACTACTCAAATTGGGTTATAATATTACAATTGCGGTTAAAGAACAATCGGAAAAAAGAACAAACAACAGCAAAAGGGGAATGGGACGATAAAAATGGGACTGCTAATGTTTGCGGCTTGAATTTCAAAGGATGCTCTCAAAGGGATGTCCCGAAGTCAACGAAATTGATACGAGCCGAGTCGAGATCAGCGCAAAAGGGGTGGCAATTGTTACCTTCCGACAGGACTGGAAACTGTAGCAGCCTCCAGAGTCAGCCTCAAGTATCGCATTACGCTGCAGATTTCAATCTTTAACCCGCGTCTATCCTGGCAGCAACTGCCTCGTGCCCAGTGCTGCCGCAAGGCATTTTCTAATTACCGCATTAGGCAACCTTCTGCCGAGGCAGCTGTGCCACGTAGGCGTTGACCAGAATTCTGGCTACTACACAAAATAGTTTCTAACTCACCTTAGCAGCGGCAGCGGTGAGTCTTGCTCTGATGTCTCTGTCAACCGCAGCAGGCGACCGCTTGTAAGGAAGGTGGACAATGGTCAATGGGAAACACCTACTGCGCATCTCCGGGCCATGATTTACGTGCCGACGACAGCAGCAGCACTGTGCGACCGCCCCCATCCTAGGCTTGTTTTGTCTGCCGGCCAAATAATTGGCCATATTTATGGGACATTTTAGCCTTTTATGTTAGCATATTTCCTTTGGCATTACACACATTTCTTGCGCTCTGACCGGGCCAAGTGACAACTATTTTAGTTTCCCTTACCAACCTCCGCCTACTGCCCCCACTCCCACTGACTCAATTGTTTTAGGCCTTGTTTTTGTGGCACATGAACTTCCTTCCGTAAGCAATTTCATGCTCATTTTGTGGGCGTTGAAATTGGTTTATTGTCCATTATACGGACAGACTATCAGTCTCTCTGCCTGCCTGTCTGCTGGCCATGGCCAGATGCTGAGGCCAAGAATACAAACAGAAACTGGAGAAAAACAGAAGCCAAACATTTGGCATGTGCTCCCTCGGAGCAAAGGTTTGGATATCTTTATGTTAAGGTGATTAGCTATGCCCGCTCTGCTGCCAGTCTGCGATCTTCTTTACTCTATATAATCATTTATCTCTTTCACATTTGTGTTTTTCTGTGCCTAACTACAATTTTATAGCATCATTTTATAGATTGAGAAGGCATTAATAGATTAATAAACAGGCTGCTCTATTAATAAAGCAAATTTTAAATAAATCTTGAAGAAATTAATAGAATACAATTTCATCAGCCAATTGTTATTTGCCATAAGTGTGTATTACTTTATTTATATTAATCATATTGTATGTTACAAGAGAAAACTAAGTATAATAAATTTTGAATTTGGACTATGAACTTTGTCATGAGTTGCAGATTTTTATTTATTCCGATGAATTTTAATAACACATTAACTATAATAAAATACATTAAGAACCTACAACTAAAATTATTTAGTGTTGAACATTGATAACATTTAATGTTAAACGTTGATTAGGATTTAATTTTTTCCGAACTTAATCGGAAACACTTGTACTGGTAAAGTTAAGTAAAGTAAAGTATATAAATAAATATATTATTAACCAAAAAATGAGTGCATAAATCTTTAAATATAGAATAAAATTCTCACAACAAAATTTTGCAACAATTTAAAAGTAAAAAGTAAGATAAATAAATTACATACTATTTATAAATTACATTTATTTATCATTTATCATCACTTAATGTGCGATAACTCTGCCAATATTATATTTAATTCCAGAGAAACTAAAATATAATATTTCCCCAGCAGTTCGTAGTACCACTGAGACTCGAATACGCCTGAGAGGCTGCAACTCTCTGCGATGCGGCCAAGAGATCAACAAAAAATTTAACCCCTTCAATTTGGCCGGTCACTTTTTATTGTGGTCAACAAATGATTTTATTTTATTCGAGTATGTGTTGTGTGTTTTTTTTGTTGCCGTCAGTGTTTTTATGAAAATGTCTTTGCCGCTAAATGTGATTAAAAACTGCTGCTGTCGCAACGAAAGAGAGAAGAGAGAAGAAAGAGAAAACAAAACGTAAAAGCCAAACATAAATTTTTCGCAAACAAATGTATTAAAATGTCAAGTAGGCAAATGTCAATACTCTCGGGGTCCCCCCAATTACTTTATTACGTGTATATGATTTCAGTCTCTTTTTCAACTCGTCTTTCCCCTTCCTCTTTCCCCTCATCGGGGGGCTTTCATTTAATTGTCGCCAACTTTTTGTGCTACAATTTGTGGGAGCCTTTTGCGAGCGAAATGCATTTTGATTGTGCAACTCGGCGCAGTTCGTGATCTCTCGGGCGACTCTTGACAGTTCGCTTGACATTTACAAGGCGGCTCACTTTTGGTTTTAATTAGACGAACTCGAAGTCGTACTCGTACTTGACTCTCGGCTAACTACTAAGCGCCTGTTTGGGTGGTCTGAGACTGGGCCTGGGCCTGGGCCTGTCTCCACCATGTCTGTCCCTGGACTCTGTCTCTGTCCGCGCTGTCTCTGCTGATTATCGACGCCAGCGCTTAGATCTTGCCGTCGATTAAGCTGCTTAATGCCATTAATATGATTAAGTGACTGGAAGTTGCAAGTGAATGGCAAGGGGAGTGTGGCGAGGGCATGCAGGGGCAGGCGACCCCTGCAGTGCGGGTGCCCTTCGGGTGGGGCTTTTGTACTCTTGGGGAGCACACAAGCTCACAGCGAATGTAATTCATTCATAATTTGTACAGGAGTTCGCGGCAACTAATTGAACAGTTGAACTCTGATCGCGGCTCAATAATTGTGATTGTACATGAATGAATATGAATGAATATTCATTCACTGCGTAGCGATTATGAAATGAAATGAAACTATCGATTAGTCGGAACTGAGCATGTCCGGCATACCGAGAGCGGGTCATAAGAGGGGTACTGGGCAGGCATCCTGTTTGACAGGCTCTTGCAATTGGACGGGAAGGTCGCCGTTCATTACGGGGTGGTCGGGACAGTGTCAAAGGTCAAAATGGACGAAAACTTCTCATGGGTCAGCTTTTTGAGTGTAGAAAACTTGTTTTTGCGCCAATTTCAAATACCTTTCTGGGGCATTCAATTTTAATATGACCTTTGAACTTAGCCAGGGCCCGTTAGAGTATAAGCCAAAAAATACAGTACAACTTTTTGGTGGGAACTGCTCGAGAACGTTCTTACCCTCTCTCTCTCTATCTCTCCCTCTCTCGCTATCTTCCTTTCCTTCTCGCATTTTCGCTGTCGAAGCAGCTGCCTATCAAAGCTGCGACAATGAAAACATTCTAAACATTATTCAGATAACCAAAGACTGCAGTAAGTAAATTTACCCAAGTCTATTTGCATTTAGCGGCAAGATTCGTTGAAATCTCAACTATTCCAGAGATAAACGGCTCCAGTTCACCTGACGCAATCCCAGTGAGTTTCTCACCGAATTTATAATTATGAATGAACTCAGTTCAGTCGCATCGAGGAAGTGCGAGTATGCGTAATGCAGTAAAAAACAAATACCCAAACCGAAAACATTCAACGAGATGAGAAGACCTCGCAAGTTTATCAGTTTACAAATATTTGATATCATAATAGAACTGGCGGTGCAACTGGGTCATTACAGACTTAGATCCGGTCGTAACTAAAAATCTTGGTATGCTGAGCGTATTTCGTAAACACAAGAGGTGAAAACTGCTGTGGGAACTATGAGTAGAGCTGAAAACGACTACTGCGGAAGGTTAGCTCAGGTTAAGATGGAAGATATATGCACTTGGTTCCGATTGGAAACTTAAGAGGATATTATTTATAGTACTCGTATAATGTAAGTTCCCAAGTGTCGAGGAAACTTCTATTGTATAGTTGAGTTATCTGAGTCAACAGAAACTTTGCTCACGCAGCTGACAGTCTGTAGACTTAACAAATATATCTATATAAAATTTGTATATATGTAAATGGTAAGTGCACTATGAATATGCATATTTTGCTGACATTGCCTGCAACATCTGGAAGTGTACTTTGGCTTTTATGCAAATCGAACCCAACTGGCAACAGCTGAACATCCGGTCGTCAGTCCGCACTATTTATACGATTTCTTAAGCATTATATTTCTCGTCTCGACTACTAATTGCGCTTCCTTCACTCGTCACTCGAGTCATTCGAATGCAAATCGTTGTCATTGCAAAGGAATAGGGGGAGACAAGCAGCGCGAGTGACCAGTTGGCGGTACCGACCGGAACCTTGTTATTTAACACTCTCAATTGTAATTTGTGCTATCGTTTATTGAGCGAAACCCAATAATTTCAAGACACCCCTTTTGGCTCTGATTGCCTTGTGGTTTCCGATTTCGTTAGGGACTCGTACAAAAGTATCGCTTGCCCTAAGGGTTGTTTGTCTGTCCATCGATATATAATATTTACCAACAATTGATATAAATATTGAAAGTATTATTGGGCCATAATCGTTGTCAAAAAGGGGTTGCCTTTAATTTGTGTGAAACTTGGGAATTGTGACTTGAAGGGTGCTATAAATCTAAAGACTTATCTGGCGTGGTTTTCTTGTAAGCTGACTCACTTGTTGCGATCTCGCATAAATAAAATTCGAACTGCTCAATTTGAGAGTCTTCGATGAGATAAGCCTTATCGATGTTGTGTAAAAATTAGAACTCAACCGGGGCAACTAGTTCTTCAAAGATAAGACACAGTTTCGGTCAGTTACAGTTCATGAAACTCGTAAATAACTCAACATAGACCAGCTAGTTAGTCAAGGGTCTAACGAAAGGATGTTCGAATAATATTTATAGAAAAATTATGATAGAATTCAAGTAAGTTTCAATCAAGGCTTACGCGTTTCCTGCCTGTCGTAAAGAATGTAATCACTAAGTTCTCACGGAAATACCTTCCTTTGGTGAAACGAATTCCAGACTGTAAAAGAAATGCTCGCCTGCAGACGGAATTCCCCGGTTTATAGTTAAATGCAGTCATTGGCCCCCGTTCCCCTTCGTATATTGTAATCCTCCACGACTGACTTCGTCTTTGCATCGTGGATCCTCTGTATGTTTTAATGGTTGTCCAGATGTTTTCCTAGCATATTACCATATGTCGTGGAGTGGTTTCTTTTTTGTTTGTCGTATTTAAATACTGTAATACTGTCGCTGGGCTTAGGTTCTCACACTCGTGTAGCTAATTTGTGATTTTTGGTGTTTTCGGTATTGAGTTTGGTTGCGTGTTTGTTTTACGGTTGCTTTGTCAACTATTTTCCGGCTATTGATTCCGTTGTTGTCGTATTGACAGCATGGGGGAGTGGGGGGGATGGCATGCAAGTGCCGTATGATCCGATGATTTATCGACATGTTTACCATCCTGAGGTTGACAAGGTGCTATGACAGTTGTAAAGTGTCGTCAACACATGAAGAAGCAAGAGATGATGGAAGCACAAACCTAGAAAGACTAAGGAAGTATTTCTTAGTATTTTATGTGCAAAATTTAAAAGAAATCTTGAGTATTTTGTAAGTATGATATCATTTTAATTGTTTTCTCGACACAAACAAAGAGAATAAGTGAGCAGTTATAAGCTTGATATTTCTTCAAGAATATAGTACATTTTACTGTAACATATTGTCCCTCCTTACCTTTTTATATTCAAGTTAAACTGCTGGTTAAAAGAACTATGCCCTTTGTCTGTATAGAAACTTAGATCCCTCTAGCATCTTCACTATCCTTGAACTGACCTAATAGCTATGTTACTTCCACTTCCTCTTCCTACACCTGTTCAGGCTGCACCGCAAACTGCCTATGCAAACACATCCTGTGTCCGGGTCAGGATATGCGCCAGGAAATCGAACTGCTCCAAAATCACGTAAAAAATTCAAAAAATATTTACTTACCACAAACAGGCAACAAGAAAATCCATGACATGCTGCATGCCGCGTACTCGCATTCCCAAGGATATTCGGCTACAAGGCGGGCGAGCAGGGAAAATGCATTTTTCCAGGGGAACGAAACGAGTGCGCGGGCGCACACAGGCGGCGCAATGAGAGTAATTTGAACACCGCGAGAAAACGCGACGCGGTAATCCATGGGGAGAGCGAACAGTTTTCCCCAATTTGAATACGATTTTCCCACACACTTCAGAGGGAGAAGAAAGGGGAACCGGGAAATTAGTCTGTTTATGCTTAATTAGTATTTCGTAGTGAGTTTTTGAAACTGTCGCTGGTTCATGAGTTGCTCATTCATGAGTTGCTCAGGAAGTGCAAATAGTTGCCTACGCCCGAGATTGACCCCTGAGCTGTGCCCACCTTGCGGTACCTTGTGGTACCTTGTGGTACCTGCTGTACGGTCTACTGGCGGCACATGCTGCGGTTTTGCTTTGTGCTTTCTAATTGCTCTGCCAAACTGCGATCCCTACAAATCACGCAGCACATTGCAGCACAAAACAAGTCAAGTGTCCTGACGTAGCAGGGTCAATGCGTGATACTGTCCAGCTACCTGCATACAGGATATGCTCGGAATACGCCGGGGTAGGCGTAGCGTCAGTGTTTGATTTCAGCTGCACTCACAGCACATCTTGACCGAGCACCAGCAGCACTTTTAGCACTCGCACTGCGGTTACACGCAGAAGTGACCACACTTTGGACCCAAACTAGTGTCGTATTATGTATGCACATGGCCCGAGCATAACCCCAGGCAAACACACGCGATAGTCGTCTGCTTGAGTGGATTGAATACATTTAAATAATGCAAATATATCTAAGAGTTTTGCATTATTTAAAGTAGAAAATAAGCAGTAGAAGGACGAATGCTCAAAATCAACATGATTTACTTTATTTGTTTGCTTTAGGTTTTTTATAAGGGTTTAATAGCTTCAATATTTAAGGTATAATATTGATTTTTGGTGTGTGCAACATTTATAGCCAACCAAATGACTTTTGATAATTTAGTAATGATCGGAAGGCAAATATAAAAAATATTTAAGAAAAAGTTGAAGCTTTAAGTAGTGTCTATATCACATCGAGCATACTTGAAAGTAGATTTCTTTTTTGTTTATTATGTATTAATATACCTATGAATATCTATAAATATCTTAAAAGTATTACCATAAAAGCTGCACTTCATTACCATATTTTTTCTCTCATTTCCTAACTTTGGGGAAAGAGTTGGTGTGGGATTTGTCGCCTCTTTTGTGAGGGCTGTTGGACATGTGTCTTGCCGCTTCATTTACCACCTAATCGTTGTTGACGCGCATAAATTCCACTCCAGTTTTGGAAGCAATTAATTACGAGGGGCAATCAAGCGGTTGCGGCACTGTCGGATCACCCTTTCCCTGCCTGCTGTTTATTTTGTCAACAAGCGGATTAGCCAGCCCGTAATATGATCGCCCACTGCGAAGAGAACAAACGAAGAGAGAGAGGAAGAGAGGGAGAGGAGAGAGGGTAAACGAGCCTGGAAGCCACACGGAAGCCTTTGCGGTGCAGCAGTGATTTGGTTGTGAGGTGAGAAATTGATATTTTGAATGTATTTCCAAGTGTGTATCCCATTGACAACTGTCAAATGTCTAAAGCGGACACATATCGGGAACAAGTCTATTTTTGGCTCACACAGTTTCCCACCGAACCACCCCACCAACACGGTATGTGGCTTCAATTAAAAATGAAATTTTAAAGCAAACACTAATTGCAGTTCATTTTTTCCCTGCCTCGAACTACGCCTAATTTGAGCCCCCTCTCTCTCCCTCTCTGATCGTCGTCTGTTTGCTGTCGCAGGTGGTTTGTTTCAGTGCGCTCTGCTTGCGTGTCTTTCTGCCCCTCCCAATTGCACGGAGATTTTCTATGTGGCAAGGCAATTTTATTGTTTCCGGATCAAAAGATTATTTCCTGTACAAAGGAATATGACAGGATGCCTAGTGAGCTTGTGGGAAAACTCTCGTCCTGCCTGGTAATAAGTACAATATGCTACTATTTATAATTGCCAAGGGCTTTGCTTTGACAGGATACGATGAGGTGAATGAGCCCGACGTGCGTTTAATTAAAGTAGAAAGGGTTCAATCCTTTTACTCAGTATAATATCCTTACTTAATGCAAGGCAATAAAATAAACAAATGCACTTGGCGATAGCTGGCAATGATACCAGGAGTGGAGGAAGTAGAGCACAAATCTCGCTGTGTTCTTTACGTGACATTTATCGCTGGGCTAAGCGTACGCCAGGACATTCGCAAAATGGCATTACACGACTAAGCTGTGAATATCCTTTAAGTAGAGGCGCAGCGACAGAGCCATTCAGGGGCCACCCGCAACTCTTTCGCTTGGCATTTGGCAAACATTTCGCAAACATTCTCCACGTACGCCGATAAGCTTGTGTGAACTATTGCCGGGTAGATAAACAGAAGCCAAGGAGCAGCAACAAACAGAGTGTCTTGCTGTCGTCATCCTTCGATCGGTCAAACCACCGTGCAGCGGGGTGAGGCTGGTGCCGGTTCTTTGCGCATGTGAATGATATGATAGCCCGTGGCGAAAGGATTCCCTTTATGGGCCGCTGCACACTTAAGCAGCACTCAGTCGACGCCTCGATTGTCTTGCAACCCTTTCTCTCTCTCTCAATCTTCGCCGGGACAGTGTGATGTCCTTTTGCACATGGCTCGCTCTCGACGGGATGCTCCCTCTGGGATGGGATGGGATCGAAGATGTTGGCATGTTGCTGTGCAACTTTTGGCTGCGCCCATTATGCTATTTATCATAATTTTTCAATTTAACACCGTTCCTATGCACGCGTGTGTGTGTGCTTATCTGTCTCTGTGTGTGCGTCTCTGTGTGTGTGGATACTTTCTCAATGTTTACTTGCGCAAACATCCTTTGACAAAGTTATCCCCATTGTCCAGTTTTGCTTTGATGGCTTAGACATTTTTGCATTCTCATCGATTCATCTTTCGCAGGCTGCCTGCCAATGTGTTTGCTTAGCGCCTTGTGTATTCTCGTCCTCCTCCTTCTCCTCTTGCTCTTGCTCTTCCGCATCCGCATCCACATCTACATCCGCATCTACATTGCAGCCAGAACTACCCATTCGCGCTAAGGACCATGTTATTAATGAGAATTTTGACACTTACGTCTTGACATTTGCACAGCTGTCCGTACGTTCGGTCATCTAGCGGACTGCAACTGCGACTGAGATAATCACGCCGGGTTCATGGGTCAACTGTGAATCGCAGTAAATAAAATTTGAATAAACTGGTAATTATGTTTGATTTTCCTTGGGTCACTGCATCGATCAGCGTCGCCTACAGTTGATATACTATATATTGCGCAAATGTTTGCCTACCTTTTATTTTTATAATGTGGCTTAGATTTTCTAGGGTTGCATATCATTTGGATCATTGTAATATCAGTTATGAGCATTAGCTTTGTTTTAAGCAAAGACTAAGTTATGTTATCCCCTAATTTGGTAGCCTTAGCTGTTAAAGTCTTTGAGATCTAGGGTGTTCATACGGACACAATTGACTTTATCGACCTTATTGTTGACTTTGGTTACGAATATATGTACCTTGTTAGGTCGGATATGACTCGCTATACTCTTCTTCCTTATGTAATATATATGTACATATTCCCTTAAAATGTTGTTATTCTTGTAAAACAATCCAGCAATATCGATGTTTTATAATATTGTTTTATAAATACAAAAATTAATTTGCATTAAATGACTATAAACAATTAGTTATACCCTAATTATAAATAAAACTTGCAGTTGAAAGTTTACTATAAACTCATAAGCAAACTCTCTATAGTATAGTTCAAACTGATTATTTGCCAAGTTTGACTACTTCATTGCCGGCAAGTGCAATCAAATTAATACAAACATAAATCCAAATAGGAAAATAGGAAAAACAAACAGACCGTTCGGGCACAATCAACACGCAATCCCCTCACTTGCCGCTGTGAGTGCTATGAGTGCATCCATTGTCCGGTTGGGCAACATGGGCAGCTGTCGCTGGACCTTGCAAGACCACCCCATACCATACCGTATCACAGACACTGGTGTGGACGGACGAACTATGCAACGCCGGTCCCTGATGCGGTGCGGTGCGCGTCTTTGTGCGGATTGTTTGCCTTCAATTTGACTACAAACCATAATTTATCTTTTCAGACATGCTGGTTCGTTGGTCAGCGCGACAATGTGAGGCAGCGTCAAGGATTATTGATTATGCAAAGTGCCCGAGCGCCGGACAATGGCGAGAAAAACAAAGGGCTTAAGCAAAGAAAGGATACGAATGCGAGTATGTAAAAAAAGAAAAGAAACGGAGATGGTCCGAAAGGGTTGCTCAGCACGCAAACTGGACAGCAGAAATGATGAGTTATCCACCGGAGACATTCCGGCAATACCTGAAGAAGCAACCCTGGCGCCCAAGAAAGTATCCCCTTACAGAGGAACGCGTGTGTTTTCGCTTATTAGAGAGATAATGGTCATGGACGTTGATACCTCCTGCGTGTTAATGGTCAGTTTCGCCATTTTGGCATGGTTAATTATGCCTCTTCCGTCCAAGTGACCGAGTGTGAGAAAGTTACGCCTAATGATGAACAGATCCCTGCATCACCAATGCCAAACTGGACAATTTCTCTAGAGCGAAGGTGAGCGAAAGGCTTCACCTTCTACGGCAGATTCTGATGGATGCTGATGGATTAAGAACATAATTAATGATCTTCGTACATCGGGTGTGAAAATCACAAATTGACCGAATAAATGAAGGTTGAACAAAGCTGCGTAGCTACAATGGTCAATGGTCAATAGGGCGCTAACTGACCCTAATTTCTTTATTCATTTCCCGAAGTTCACATCTTTGAAGTTCGCACGGTCAGTTTTAGTTTTCAAGTTGAAGATCATAGTGACAAAACATTGCCAACATATTATTTTTTGCCAGACACGCAACAAGAAGGAAAGCAGCAAAATATCGGAACAAGCTTGCATAGAAACTAACTGCCATAGATTGCAAAAATAAATTCACAAAATGTCAAAATCATATTGACGTAGAAATACTTAAAAAATTGCATACAAATCTGCCCAATACTGCCTTGAAATATAATAATTATAAATTATAATATAATAATATATTATTAAACTAAGAGTTCAAATTCAAATCTCCAATTGAAGCCTAATTGAAGCCTAAGGCATTCGCTAATTTACGGATTTATAGCCAAAAGTCAATCAAAAACTGCAAAGCTAACAATTTGTTGCCTTTTACTAGCTTTTATTCCTACAATTCCAATCTAATCCCAGCAAGTGAGCTTTGATGCCGCTCTTTTTTTTGGCTCATTGATTGGGTACCCTTTTGGAGTCCCAAAACTATTCAAATTTAATGTTCCGTTAGCTGTACGGAAGGAAACGGCTTAGAAATAGGGAAAGAGAGAGGGAGAGGGAGGGAGAAAGGAAGTGTCCCGATAAATGACTGCGGTCGAACAATGCGGCCGAAGCAGAGCACCATAAAGAAGCAAGAATTATGGCCGAGTGGCCGAAGATGAGATTTCCAGATAAATGGGCAGCCGGCCAATATCAATATCCTTTGACAAGATCTACAAAATAGTCAAGCTGTGCTCATTAAACGGTATTTTTGTGGCCATCAGACCGTTGCCCATTGTATACCACAGTTTGCATCTTGTTATCTTCGAGTGTGTGCGCGTGGATGTGTGTGTGTGTGTGTTTGTGCGAGGGTGCACATTAGACAAGGTTTACAGCTTCCTTGGCGACAATTTCGTTTCATTTGCGGTTGGCAAAAGAGACACACAAGCAACCAGCCGAGCATCCATCTATGCCTCAACGGCTGGAAACAAAAAGAGGCCTTTGTTTGGCCTCGAAACTGAGACTGAGACCGAGACAGAGACCGAGGCTGGCTGTGAGAGACTGAGACTCCTGCAGCAGCCGCCGTTGAAGTGCACTCCCAGCTTGCCACAGTCGTTGCTCCTGTGAGTGGGCCCTAATGTGCATCTAATATGAATATGAAATGTATCTATTGTTGGCGCAACTCAAAATGAGCATCATTGTTGTGCGGCGTGGGATGCCAGCAAAGTTACAGTATAGAGGGTAAAATACATTCGGATACATGTAAGTAAAAAGATGCAGAAGTATTGAATCGAGTCTTGCTACTGCAATTGCATTATCAGTTGCAAATTTTCCACTTGGTCCGCTGTGGCCCAGAGCTTAATCTCCATTCCCGGTTCAGTGTAGACCTAATTGAAATTGTTCACCCTAAAAATTGATGTCACCAAAGATCGCAAATGCTACACTGCAGAGAGAGATCAGGACACAAAGTTCAGTTCGCATCATGTTCTGTGCCATAGACGATGTTAATCTAGGCATGACACAACGCAAACAATCCCACTTGCCGTCACTATCTACAAGCCATAATACAGTACGAGTAGTATAGCAACGTTTACACATGTTTGCTTTATATGTATGATAGACCACAACTATATGAATGTACTCATTTAATAATAATAATAATAATAATAACAATTGATATCTACTCTGGATGTCTATCTTGTTAATGGCAAACTTACTTAAGAGCAAATGTTAAACAAAGGAAGTTTACTCTATAAATGTTAAGTTTACTCTCTCTAAAATGGCAGAAGTTTTGAACAAGATATTTAAGTAAGCAAGTTATAACTTTCTAATATTATCAATATATGTACATATATGTAGATACCAAATATGATCTATTTTATTATATTCATTGATATGTATTTTGTACTTTGCAAAGTGCTGGTCGATATGAATATACCCGATTTCAGCTGTTATACATTGGCACCCTAGACATTTCTATCAGTATACATAGAATGAAATAAGTATGTTAATATAAAGTAATTGTCGGTTAGTTGCTAATTATAAAGCTTGATATTTCCATATATTTTGTATTATAATAATCTTGTTTTCCTTTCATTTGTTTACGTATTCAGCTTGACAATTGACAGCCCGTCATACTCAAACAGCGGTAGCAAATACACTCAAAGTCGGCAGTACTTAAATAGCCAGAGAACGCATACGTTGAGTTGGTAGGTTGTGTGTGTTGGAGGGAAGGTTGGTAGGAAGGGGGCGCACATATAGCACTGGAAGCACTTTTGACGAACGGACGCACACAAGCCGACGCTTAAAAGCAGGTCAATCGACCTCGTCCAGCGTTTTTTAATGGCGCTTATCAGTCGTTCAAAGAAACAAAATGCTTCTTATCAACTTACTGTCTGCTGCAGAAGCAACAGCAAAGCACTTGAATCGGCTTGGCAATCAAACGAATTTAATATATATATTTATAAATATATACTGGTGTGTGTGTGTGTGTATACGCTATATATGCCTATATACTATGCCAGCTGTAGAGCTCTGTTTGAATAAAAGTCTGGAAAGTTTTCTACTTTGTTTTTCGATTGCCATTTTGTTTACTTTATTCAAATTTTTAAAATTTGCCATTTACGATGATGCAATTTAAAGGCAACTACTTGAAAAGCCTCAAGTGGGTATTCTGGGAAATGTCTCTTAGATAAATAATTTAGCTAATCAATCAGTTTTACATGTTTTTTATGGGAAATAAGTTGCAAAAAGAATAAACAAAACTGATATATAGTTTAGATTATACAAATGTTAACTTTAATAATACAAAAAAAAAAAAAAAAAAAAAATATTAATTTGGCGCTTAAGTTGCAGCTTAGGTCTATTAAATTCGGCTTATACAGACAATTATTGAGCTCGCCCACACTACACATGAATTTCCCACCGCTTTCTATTCCATTTTTAGCTATAAGCAGATTTTGCAATTGCCTCAATAAGCCGTTGTCATGAGAACATGTTGCAGCTATCGAATGAAATAAGCAAAAGCCGCAACGACAAAGGCAAAAATTACAAGCGAGGCCTCCCTCCTCTGTCACCCCTTCTTCAACGAGCATAGTACGATTACCAGGGCGTTGAAAAGTTTAAGTGATTAGCGCAATTTAGCGAAAATAACACGTAAAATTGCGCGCTTCAACGCCTTTTCAATGGCACTCGAAGCACACACACGCAAATACACAGACACACATTCTCAGCTCTCTATTGACACCCACAGAGTGACAAGTGGTCGCCCAATAGGCTAGAGATACTACTGAAATTGTCGACCGCTGAGCACGGGAAATCACCCGCTGAGCGCGGTTTGAGTGATTTTAATGTGGGAAAAACGTCGTCGCTGCCGTCACTTGTCACTTGTCACTTGTCACTTGTCAAACACATACGCACACAGAGAGAGAAGTCCACATGGGCACACGCCCACAACAGGGAACTACCCTCAACACACTGTGCAGGGTGCTTAGAATCCTATAAACAATGGCAACAATTGCAGATCCTGAAAATCGGATTGCTATGCTAATCGCCTCGTTCTGATGCGTAAAACTCAATGAGCATTCAAGGGCCACACCAAGGCGATGAATGGCAAGAGCAGTAGCATCATCCACACCACATCCACACTCATCATCATCGTCATCATTGCTTTTTGTCCGCTGAAAACGGGATAAACTGCGCACACGCAGCGGGACAGAGTATGAGCCCGACGACCGTGAGGTAAGACAAACAAACAAAGGGTTCAGCTAGACACAGCAGCCGGAAGAACGATCAGCAGAGCAAGAGAGAGAGCAAAAGAGTGAGAGAGAGGGAGAAAGAGAGAAGGAGAGTAATCCTTTCAATGCGCCACTTAAGCCGATCAGGCGTGGCAAATGGCAAGACGAGGCCAAACCCTTAGACCCTTGCTCTGGACCCTACACGTGCAGCCTCAGCCTCAGCCTCAGCCTCAATCCCATTTTGGACCATTTAGTCAGTGCGGTTCGTCAGATCCTTAACTCATTCGGGTTCAGTTCAGGGCGGTGGCGAGTGCAACTCGACAAATTAGGGCGCTCAGCATCTTCACCGTTGCCCTGTTGTTCCAGCACATCTTTGTGACATCATTGACAGGTCGTTTGGTCGTTTTTGTTTTCTTTTTAATGCCTGAGATCATAATGTTTGTACTGAAGGGTTGATCTTGTTGATCTTGTTCATCTCCTTTTTTCACTGATTTTTATCTACTGTTGTTTGATTTATATACGCATTGCCGATCTTGATTCGGGATGTCCAGATGACTTTTGCACTTTCGTCTTTTGACAATCGTACTCTTATGCACGTGCCAAAAGAGGATAGGAGATTCGAACTCAATATTTAAGAGTGGCCGGCGCCGGGGGGGGGGGGGCCCCCCCCCCGCCGGGGGGGGCCCCCGCCGCCCGCCCCCCCCTGCCCCCCGGCCGGGGTATGAGGATATATCCTTTAAAAGAAAAAAGAAGAAGTATAACTTGCAGTAATCAGTTCTTGATCAGGAACAGTCGGTGAAATCTTTGAGCCATAACTGTAAGATCAGAAAACCTATGACGTACCTTTCTCTTTCATTCTTAATATGCAAGTTCCATTTGTCTAATTATTCAAACCACAAATAGATCTTAAGCCACAGTGCAAAGCTTGTGGGGAAACCTTTTGATTGATGTTAGCATTGTTCTGGTTTGGCAGCACGGCGAACAGACGCAACTGGCACCCAGCTCGGGACTCGAATTACACTTGGAAGCGGCAGCCATTTCAATTGTAATGCAGAAACAGCTTCAAGCAAACAGATTATTTTCATAAATTAGACTTTATTAATCATTAAGACGACAGCAGGAGGCAACATGGGGAAGAATAAGAAGACGAGGACTGAAAGAGTTAGCAGTCCCGAACGGGACTCTGTCGAAGGACAACGAGTCCCGAAGACGAAAACGCGATGTCGTCGTCGCGGTCAGCTTACAAACTGGACATTGGTCAGCGCATTGGTCAGTCACGCACGTAATTTTCGCATTTACTCGACTCGTTCTCGTCCTCTGGGACAGCATAGGACAGGACAGGGATGGGCATAGGCATAGAGTGAACACCCAACGGGATCAGAGGTCACCACCGTACTTTTGAGCATATCTTCTCACAGTACAGGTACTGAGACTCGTTGTCCGGCAAACAGCAGGAAACTTAAGACTTTTTAACCCCCCCACCAAAGGGGGGGGCCAGAGGGGGGGCCACCCCCCGGGGAGGAAAGAGGAGGGGGGGGGGGGGGGGGCGGGCGCCCCCCCCCCAAAAAATCCCCCCCCCGCGCCCCCCGGCCCGGGGGGGCCCGCCCCCCCCCCCCCCCCCCCCCCCCCCCCCCCCCCCCCCCCCCCCCCCGCCGCACCGCCCCCCCCCCCCCCCCACAGAGAAGGGCAAGAGAGGCCACGAAGGGCGGCGGGGGCCCCCCCCCGGGGGGGGAGGAAAGAATTGCGACCCGCCCCCCCCCCCCCCCCCCCCCCCAACATAATTAAATCCAATTGCACCCGGTAAGCAAGGGAGGAAAAGCCGCCCCCCCCCCCCCCCAAAACCACCCCCCCCCCCCCCCCCCCCCCCCGAGGAAAAAAGGAAAAGGAGGCCCCCCCCCCCCCCCGCCCGCCCGGGCCCGCGGGGGGGGGAAAAAAAAATTCATGTTGAATTTTAATGATTTTTATATTTTATATTGCGCGCCCTTTTTCATAGTGCGCAAAACTTTCCTTCCGCTCCCGTTATCTTGAACTCGTTTGCCCAGTCTGGACTGTCCTAGGAGGAGTGTCCGTATGACAAACGTCTTCTCTGTCCCGTTGCTTGGCCCGCTCATAGGTCAAGCTGCGCGAATACTTTCAAAATGGCCCGCATCCCGTGTGCGGTTCACATTGTTACAATTTTGCAAAAGGGGTCAATTTCAGTCGGGGGCAACAGTAGCTCTTCGGGGCGCATGTGTCGAGTTGCTATTTTGAAGTGTGGCCATTGTGAATTGTAACCAATTGAGTAATGCTTTGAAATTGTCTGCTGATGTGGCATTTTATTATATAAAATGTTTAAATTGAAAAGGAAATTGGAAAGCTTCCTTGAATATACCTTAGATTGCATTCGTTCTATTTTAACTGAAGTTATCTATGCAAGTTGTGGATGGATTTTGTCAGGGAAAACAGATGAAACTAGATCAAAATCGATCGATAGGTACAATATGTGTAGAGTGGAATTAGGGTTCTGTAGATTAAACCATTATCTGGCAAATATTTCAGAAACAAACAAACTAAATCATCTATATATTCAGCATAGAGTATATAGTATAAGTACCATACGCATTTTCTGTGTTATAGAAACTCTCTTTTCGCTGCGAACAAGAGATGTCAACATTGATGAGGTGTAACCCTTGTGCCCAGCTAGTTCCGAAAACTAATTATCTTCTCGCACATCCGGCGGCTTCAGTTTTGTCAGCTTAAAATTTCTAAAACCAAAAAAAACAACAAAATATTATTCAGGTGAACTTTGTCAGCCTCGAGCGTTGACTCGTGTGGCTCGTAAAATTTTGAAATTTATATTTTCATGAGGTTTTCTAGAGCAGTTCACCGTCCAAATGATTTTCGGGTCTCTCTTTTTTTTAATGGCGTTTTAACTGCCCGGGCGACGTCTTCTTTATGACCATCCACTTGACCAGCCCGTTTGACACCTGCAGCTCAGTTTGGCGACAACTGAGAAGAACTGACAAACTGCCGACAACGACGGCGATTAACTTTGATTGGCGACTTCACATTGTAGTTGTAGTTGTTGTCAACACTACTGGGACAGTTTAAGCGCTCTTGCTAATTTTCTCACTTTTCTGCAAAGCTGTATCTGTCGGATACAACTTGCAACTGAGAGATGCACAGAGATGTTGTTTGTTGTTGTGCTGCCGGATGCTTGTTCACCTTATTTACAGGTAGACTACACTTCCGGAACTGTCTGCCCTGCCCCAGAGTGTAATGAAGATAAATATTGTTATGTGTTTCGCGGGAACATAAAGTATCTGTCGGATACATTGTCGTCTAGCCCGCCTTGTGCCTTGTGTTTTGGTTTGAAATTTCACCTTTTGACACTCGAACTGACTTACTGAGATTGGCCTGACATGTAAATTAATAAACTCCCAAGCCCGGCGCGTTACTACAGTCAATTATTTGCATTTGAGCGGAATATCCAGTTTCCAGCAGCCAGTATCCAGCATCCAGCATCCAGTTTCAGCGGTAGCCTCAGCATCATCATCATTATTAACACTTTTCACGGTTGCGCACAGGACACTTGAACTTCCCGGCTTGTTCTGTTGCCGTTGGCTCCTGTTGTAATGCTCTGTAATTACACCATCAAGTTGACTGATGACACAAATGAATCTTTGTCTCGCTGCCTTTTCAACCCGATCTGCATAAATGCATAATATTTCTTTTCTTCCTGCCAGCTAACCCCTATTTTTGGAAAGGGGTTACCGGTTTAGGCTTAGGGCTAAGGAAGTGACGCTATCGCAATAGTCAGGGGTGTAATATTCATCGTATAAAGCATTACAACTAAACTCTTTTCATTTAAGTTTAAAAGTTCTAGATTTATCTTCAAATCGGATACTTTTCTTATGCCGTAAACTGCTAAGGTATAAAACCTAAGGCATTATTAAGGGTATTCTTTGTTTCTTGCTTTCAATTTGAAGATGTGCGATTATTTAAATTGGTCCAAGGTGCAAGGCCTTTGTGGAGTGGTAGCATATGGTGCTATGGGACTGTGCTAATGCGTTTTCATCCTACCGATCTGTCATATGGCACAATTCGATTGTCAAAATTTGTGACACTTCAATTTCTGGCAAAAAGAATGAGAAAAGTCATAAGAGAGAGATAGAGAGAAAGAGAGAGAGTTCGGAAAAACCAACGAGACAAATGAGCAATGCGCGCGTTTCCTATTGCAGCAACAACGATGACGAGGCCGACTCGGAGGGAGCGGGGGCCTTTGGGTCGTGTGTGTGTGTGTAGGTGACGTACGGGCCGAAGGACATGCGCCTGTCACTCGCGCGTTGTCATGCGTCAAAAAAGACTGCACACACCACAGCACACACACACACACAGACAAAGAGATGAAGATGAAGTCAAAGCGAACGACATGAAATGCCAACCCAGAAAATTAAATTGAAAATTTCAACTCGGAGCAACCTGGTTGCCACAGTTGACTCTTTTGATAAACAAACACACACACACACATGCACACCGGATTTTCAGACTGCCTTTTGCGTATTGCAAAAATGTTGATTACAACTTCCAGCGACAACAACAAAACAACAGCAGCAACAAAACAGCATCAGCACACGGCGACACATGAGCCCGACATTTCCGCCTTTGAGGCCGCAGCGCAAAAAGGACATGCGCCAAAAAAAAGAAGCAAAGGAAATGAAAAATATTACAAAACGCGATTCACAGCAACAAAATAAAGAATAAAAATCTCAGCACGCACGACTTGGAAATGCCCTGTAATTAAATTAAGATTAAGACAATCAAAATATTTAATAAACAAACTTCTTGAACTACAAAATTCTTTATATTTGATAAACATCTACTGTGTGTCCATTGTCAGGGTTTATGTAAGCATAGAACTGTGTAACAAGCATATATACCCCATTGTCAGTGTATCTTGTATATGTGTACAGCATCTGGAAAGAGTTGGAGGAGTTGCGTCAAAGTGGAGCGTTGACTTGTCCACACAAAATGGCGTCACGTCACAGTTCTTGACTTTAAGAGCCGATTGAAATTGATGTGGAAAACTTGGACTCAAACGGCGACTCACCTGGCGCAACAGCAGCGACAGAAGGACAAACAAATTTGAATACAAGCTGTGAAAAATAAAATGAGGCAGAAGGGAAAACTACAAATCACATTTCCTGTGCAACGTCAACTTCCTGTGGCTACAAAATCTCCGAGTCACTTATTTTTCACACGGCTCTGCTCCGGCGCTGTCGTTGTCGCTGCTGCCGTCATGTGACAACTGAAAAATCAAACGAACCTGCCACAGCTGCCTGCAGCTTTGATGTTGCATGCAACGTCGCGTCTATTTTCCGCTTTGTGTCGCTTTATTGTCCCTCCGCCAGTCAGTCAGTTAGTCAGTCAGTCAGACAGACAGGTCTGCTTAAGGTAACCGCAGTCAGTCTGGTCAGTCATGCACTCAATCAGGTCCTGGTCTAAATGACTCGGTACTTGCAGGACACGTACCCTTCGCCTTTGGGCGGAGCCGTTGCCTCACACCCCCAAGCGGTTGCAGGAAGTTTGACTTCCTAAGCGGAACTTGCAGCGTTATCCTTCTATGGGAATTCAGCCTGCGGTGGTGGTTTATGGTTTATGATCACAATAACAATACGAAATACACTAAAAGTTGTTGCGGACCCTTGCGAACCCGTTGCGAGTGTTTTATCTAGTAGTAAATATAATTAAATTATACCTTTCGACAATATTTTCATAACTTGCGACGAGCACATGAATGTTTATGTTATTAAATAGATCAAGCTGAAAGTCTCTTGGAGTCGAATTCGCCGAACTTTAAAACTGGAAAGAAAGGCTTCTACGCATGCCAAATGTTTTATACACTTGCAGGTACTATCTCGATTGTTCCAAGTCTTATATACTAAAGGGTTACATATTCTCTCACTTTGATTAGAACTAGAAGTTATGAAGTCTTGATACAAAACCCTTAGGGCTAGTTCTATTCCTCTGTTGATGCTGATTCAGAATATATACGCTTTATGGGTTCGGAAATGTCTCCTAAGGTGCGTTGCAAACTCCTGGCCAAAATGAATATACCCTCTGCAAGGGTATAATGAGAGTTCCCTGATTATCTAGTCCTCATTTTGACGGCACCTGCCATTTGAATGCCCCACAAAACTAGCCCGAATTCTTAAGCCCAAATAAATCCAGCATAAAGATGCCTAACATTATTCAAAACACAATACTACCACATTCCACGAATGCTTGAGGTGGAGATGACTCCTCGAACACCAGACAGATTCGATAATGGTCCCCCCTTTGTCGCTAAGCAAAACAGGCAATAAAATGTAATGTCAGAGCGTCAGCGGGCGGTACAGAAAGACATAAACGACTTCATTTTATCTTAATGTGCTAATAAATTTTCCAGGCACGAAATCTCTGCCAAAACCAAATAAATTTACTGATACAGAAATTAACACAAGACTGACTCGCCCTCCCCCTAACCCCCTAAGAAAGTGAAATGAAGCGCCAACTTGACTCGCGACTCGCGAGTCTTGATACCCCGACAGGCATGTGTGGAATCGAAGAAATGCAATTAAGGGAGACAGGCAAAAGTCGACGAACAGCCGCTCCCAAAAATGATATCTCAAGTGTTTAAGTAGCTAAACGCCCTGACAACTGGGAAAGTTATGGCACAGCATGCAAATGTCTGGCGGCGCGTGCTGCGCGACAGCGCCCACGCCTACATAGGGAGGCGGCCCTAAGTATGCTGTCAACACACTCCACACATACAATAGTATCCAGTGGAAGGGATAGATCTTCACTTGAGTAACAATCGGGTTTATTCTTGCTTGCGATTTCGATGGAGCCTGTCCGAGCTCATACGTGGGGCTTGTGCTCGTAAATTTCGATAGTGCTCAAGTGTTATTACCCAAGGTAGGGCGAAAACTGGCGAGGATCGTGGCATCAATTCATTTGAATGGTTTCAAAATTGCATTTCGATATCGCTTTTATGACCGCCTGATGGAAAAATGTAATAAATATGATATTTACCTTTGAATTGTACCCCAAAAGTCAATAAAACCAAAACAGATGCAGAAGATCTCTTTAAACTTTACGTACACAATTCTCCAACTTTACAACTCTCTCTATAAGCATCTACATACGTAGTAAGTCAATATGTATGTATGTATGTATATGAGAACCATACCAGAGCTCTTTCTTTCCTCGAAATTGAACGTCGTTTTTCATTTGGTTCATTCTGCTTCGTCTGCCCCGACGCGCCTTTCATCCCGTTCCACCCCTAAGTCCAAGTCCGAGTCCACTCTGTGGTCTCATGTGCAATCTCATATGCATTATTTTGCGTGTCTGGCGATTTGGGTATTCAGGCGTAAAGGTCAAAAGATCAATGTTGACAGAGCTGTAATTTCTGAGCAGGCAACTGGGAGTTTTCACCCCAATAACGTCTTGCATTTTCACATTTTACATTTACCGCTCTGATTTCGTATCGTGAATTTGAAAATTTATGCAGAGTCCCTTTGTCCAGCGCCTAAGACATTGATTAGGCGTGAAGTCGGGATTTGAATACAACTTGGGTCTTTGTTTTAGTTTTTACAATATGCACATTTTCTTTTGGCGGGAAAATGTTTAGCTGTCGCCAGCTGAAGGTTGGAACTGTCTTCTAAGTCTGGACTTATGCAAAAACATAAGTTTTCATACAGCTTTAATAAAGAAACTCACGTTCTCATATAAAGTTAACAGAATGTTGAATTGAAATCCCAAATCTAAATTTTAAAGATTTAATATAAAAGATCTAAACATAAATAAACATAAATTTAATTGAAATTTTAATTATATTTATATATAAAAATGAATCCTGTATTCTATGTTTTAATGCTATTTAATTTATTACAGTAAAATTTAATCTCGAATTGCATGTTCTCAACCAAAAAAAAAGCTTCTTCTCCAGAGGTCATTCCGGCCTAATTGAGTTCAACGTCTCGGAGTCTGACAACACGTTCCGCCTTATTATGACTGTGCGAACAAAGGGACAAAAAACTGAGCTAATTTTCTTACCCTACAAAAAAAAAACACTCTTAAAAAATTTGCAAACATGTTTTGCATACAGAAAACCGATCGTCAAATATTCACGCAATCAAGGCACGAGGGAATCTTATTCAAAATCATGGTTAAGAAAATCACCCAAGATCCTTAGAATGCAACCACCCCTAAGCGCATGTGTCCAGCTGCGTTTCACAGCAGCCTGAAGACCCACGTCACCCTACGCTGTCCGGTCGCATCAATAGATGTTGAAAAAGTATGTAGAGCAAGGAAACTGGAGCGTTGCTTTCACACGTGCGAAAATCTACCCCATAATCCCAATGAAAAATACCCAAATTAAAGTTGCGAAATTCAAATGAATCTGAGTTTGCTTATTTGCGTATCCACTCCTTATTTACCTAGGGACCAAAAATGCATAAATCTTCAGAAATGTTCTTTCCAAATCGCATAAAAGAATATCAATACATACTGAAATTCATACCAACAAAAATGAAAGGATACCAAGGCCAATGTGTAGATGTTACCTTAGAAGTTAAAGGAAGGAATGTGATGGTGAGATGTTGCAAACTACTGCACAAAATCAATATACCCTCTGAAAATGTATAAATATGGAATTGCTCACCAGCTACTGCTTGGTATAACGCAATAATTGGTGTTATGAAAGTTAGTTAAAGAGCACTGAATGCCTGTCAAACACATGACAAGTCCAAATTAGTTACCTCTCAAAAAAAAAACTCAACTTGTACCAAAGTTCAACGTCGAGCCCCAATATAAAACTTATATAGAGGACACGCGTGTTGCCGTTGCGTGATTCCAGGGGAAGCCATTGTTTTGATGACATGCCAAATGGCTTTATGGATATGTCCAAATATAACATTTTACCTGTCAGGCAGTAATGACAGGTTCCCAATTCTCACCCATTGTTCATGGTCGCGGGGCGTGTCCACATAGAGTGTGTCATGTCAACAAAAATACTCAACGATTTACGGGTAAATTCGTGAAGCACAATCTCTTTAATAGTTGCTTCAGTATTTATATAATTTCAAATCAAATCGATTTAGAGTCAGAGGAAATTCGTAGAACCGCTCGACAATCCTACTCTGGATTAAAGAGTAATGACTCTTTACGTACAATTGCGCTTTTTAATACTTACAATGCAATTAAAAGTTTGTAATTGCATTTGTACTTTGATCTCAGATGCCTTATTATTTCCTTATGTGAAATTGCGTTTTTATAAAAGCCCAGATTCGTAATACAATCTTGTCACAGTGCTCAGCCGTTTTGAAACATAAGGTTCCAACCATGTTGACAATGCAACTCTGGATTACTCTACTGTTGATACTATGGATATACGTGCTATGGAGCCGGCGAAGAATTTACAGGCTTATGCTGCAAATTCCCGGTCCGCTTGGATACCCATTACTAGGAGCGTTGCCCAGGTTTTGGAGGAAGAGTAATCATACGATATTCATCACGTCATCAAGTTACAAACACTTATCACCTATCATTGCAGGTGGCCTGAGAGTGGTTGATGAAGATATGATGCGATGGGGTCCCACATATCTTGGTTGGTTTGGTCCAATCCCAGTATTAGCTGTGGGTGATCCACAAGTAGCTCAGGACTTACTTTCGTCGCCGCATACTATAATGAAATCTAACATCGGTGTTGAAGTTATGGCAGAAGTACTTGGTGAAGGCTTAGCCATTATAAATGGTACTATCGCTTAACTACGTTTTCTACTTTCGATTTCTAATATTCTACTCATTTATTGAAGATCCCCTGTGGACTATTCATCGTAAAGCCTTGAATCCCGCTTTCGGACAACATATAGTTGTCAGTTTCATGAACATATTCAATGCTGAAACAGGAATTTTACTCGACGAACTAGACAATCTTGTTGGCAAGGGCGAAACGAGTTTAATGACGCTACTTAAAAATTTTACCTTAAGGACATCAACGCGTAAGCAGCAATTTCTTTTACTCAGATTTGAGTTAACTTTATTCATTATCACAACACTTGATCACATATTCACAGAAACTACTATGGGTAGCGACGTTAAGAATGAGGAAATCTATAAAAATGGATCAATGATGAAGAGCTACCAAAGTCTATTCCAAATTGCCACAGACTTGATAATGGCGCCTTGGCTGAACAATAGGCTAATGAGACATTTCTATGGATATGATAAGGTTCTCGGGCCGGAACTGTCAATGATTCGATCATTAATTAAGAAAGTATGTTGCGAACGATATGTAAATGAAATTATTTGCAAAACCCTTTTTCCTAGATGGTTTACAAAAAACTAAATGGCAGTGCTAAGAAAACAGATCATAACAAACTCGAAACTAAGAGCCAAGAATTCATAGATCAGGCCATTCAGCAATTCCAAAGCCGAGTTCTTAGCTATGATGACATAGAAAATGCATCTAATACAATCATAATGGCTTCGTTTGAGTCGACTGCAGTTGTTATGGCCTGCACTTTATTGCAGTTGGCCATGTTCCCGGAGTACCAGGAGAAGCTTTATGAAGAACTCAAAGCCGTATTTCCAAATAGAGGACACTTTGACGTCAACTACGATGACATACAGAAATTAACATATCTGGATATGGTTATAAATGAAAGCATGCGCTTAATGCCAGTCTTTCCCTTCATCGCACGTCAATTAACTGCAGATACTCAGCTTTCAAATGGCGTTGTGTTGCCCAAAGATCTGAATATTGGCATTAGCATCTACCACATTCATCGCAACAAGGCAGTATGGGGCCCCCAAGCCGACACTTTCAATCCTGACAATTGTTTACCGCAAAACTTGTTGGATTTGCATCCATACGCCTTTATTCCTTTCTTTAAGGGCAAACGAAACTGCATTGGTAAGAGAAATAATCATGGAAAATCAATAGAGAACATTTGAGAAGTATTGTGTTTATTATTTCCAGGTTGGAGATATGCCATGCTAACACTGAAAGTCGCCCTGGCAAAGGTTCTGCGTAACTACAAGTTCAACACAAAGATTCGCCCAGAGGACTTGATAATCGTAAACAACTTCTTCCTCAAATTCAAGGAAGACCCTTGCTTGGAACTACAACGCAGAACTTAGGTTTAAGAAGAAAGCTAAACTATATATTTTAGATACAAATAATACAAAAATTGTTTGGTCATATTATAAGTTCATATTGTGCTTACTTGCTGTAAGATTTGTTGTGGCTAGTCCAGAGCAGTCTAGAGTTCAGAGCGCTAGTCTACAATTAAATAGACTGAAGCAATAAAAATGTAAAAATTAAAGATGATGTTTAAGAGCTTAACAATCTTGTGATAAAACAAAATTGAAGTTTATACTTAGGAGCATCTCTATAAAACCTATATAAAGAGCTGAACCCAGACAATGTGTGATCGTATTTCAAAGCGTAAGGTTCGAAAAAATGTTGTCAATTCAACTTTGGTTAAGTATTCTGTGCATTCTGTGGATCTATTTGCTATGGAGCCGTAGAAAACTATACGAACTTATGGTTAAGTTTCCCGGTCCCATAGGATACCCATTGATTGGCAGCCTATATAGGTTTTGGAGCAACAATGGTAAACATATCACTTAAAAAAGTATAGTGGTTTAGTCGTAACTCTTAATCATCTACTTGCAGAATTTTTAACTGACATTTCCAATGAAATAAATAAGTATGGCTCCACGTGGATAGGTTGGTTTGGGCCAAGTCCCATATTATTTGTGTGCGATCCACAGTTGAACCAGGAGTTATTAACTTCGCCTTACACAATTCAAAAGAATCACGTCACCAAAGATGTTTTAGGAGAGATTCTGGGCGAGGGATTGCTTGCCCTGGATGGTAAGCATTTCAAGAAAATATAAAAATATATATATACCAATACTTCAACATTTAGAATCAATATGGATAAGGCATCGCAAGGCATTAAATCCTGCATTCGGACACAATGTTCTACTGAGCTTTTTCCCAATTTTCAATACCGAAACGGGAAATCTGCTCAAAAAATTGGATGATCTGGTTGGCAAGGGTGAGCAGAATTTGCTGCCACTGTTCAAAAACTTCACCTTAGCAATAGCATCGCGTAAGTCAAATCAGATTGAATACTTTCTTTGTAATTACTAGTTATACAATATTAAATTCAGAGACTACAATGGGATGTAATGTGAAAAAGGAAGAAGTTTATCAAAATGGTTTCATCATGCAAAGTTATCAAAGGTATGTTAAAATAATCATATATAATAATTTCATTCTTTCACATATTCTAAAACAATAGTGCCCTTGAGAGTGCAATTCAATTATTCCTTTCACCTTGGCTTAACAATAAACTAATGCGACAATTAACTGGCATGGAAGAAGTTATAAACGATACGAATAACAAAATTCGTTGTCTTATTAAAAAGGTAAATAACAATCTCAAAAACACAAACTTAAATTGTATATTTACCAATATTTAATCTTAGATGATTGACAAAAACATTGACTTAGATGGAGGACCAATTGATGCTTCGCAGAAGAAAAACAACACATTTATTAAACTTGCCATAGACCATTTAAGGGATAATACTTTCAGTTATAAAGAAGTAGAAGACGAGGCGAACACAATTGTGTTCGCTGCCTTCGAGACAACTGCAGTCACCATCGCCTATACTTTAATGCTGCTTGCCATCTTTCCGGAGTACCAGGAAAGAGTTTACGAAGAGATCAAATCAGTGTTTCCCAATAGCGGAGACTTTGAAGTCTCCTATGACGACAATCAGAAATTACAGTACTTGGATCTTGTATTAAATGAAACTTTACGTTTAATGCCCCCGATTCCACTTACTCTGCGAAAACTTACCCAAGATGTTCAACTCTCGAATGGCATCAAACTGCCAAAAGGACTACAAATTTGTATCAGTGTTTTTCACACTCAGCGCAATAAAGATGTGTGGGGGTCCTCAGCAGAAGAATTTAATCCCGACAATTTCCTGCCTGAAAATATTCAAAACAAACATCCATATGCTTTCATACCATTCTTAAAAGGAAAACGAAACTGCATAGGTAAGAACTAACTAACTTTTTGTTTTCCTTTTCATCGAATATTGATCGCCACTTTTTTCCTTAGGTTGGAAATATGCATTGATGTCGTTGAAAGTAACGTTAGTGAAAATATTACGTAATTATAAGCTCAGCACGAGCTTTCGCTTTCAGGATTTGGTCATTGTAAATAATATTTCTCTTAAGTTTAAAAAAGACCCTCTTCTGAAACTGGAACGAAGAGATTAATCAATATTGATGTTATTCTAATTGAGATGGACAAATATTTCTATAGATAATAAAATAATGAAATAAGAAAGTAAGTTCGAAATGAGTTCGAGTAACAAGCAGTCGAGATAAGTAGGCAGCTTGGGCAGTTGGTTACAGATCGTTTCCTAGCAGTATATGTACATATCTATAAATTTGGTAAGCTTAACTAGACAACAACAAGAACAACAAGTGATACATCAAGTGTGTTGCAAGTTGCTGTGGCAAAGTGGCAAAACAACTGGCTGATGATGCATGGAAATGTTACGCTCGATTGAGGATCGAAGATACGAAAGGCACTGGAAGCCACTTCAGTCAGATCACGACAGTGGCAAATGCTGACAAAGAGGCGCCGATTGAGGCTGCGAGCATGCAAAGTGAGCTACAACCACATACGGACTCCGATGTAGATGCAGATGTAGATACAATTGTGAGGTGCAGATAAAGATGCGATAAACGCTTTGCAAATCTGCTGCTGTGCCAAGTGCAAAACAGCCATCGATAAATGGGGACGAACAGATACAGGCAGACAGACACACATACATATATAAATGTATTCACACACACGCGCACAGCTGCAAGGGAGATGTGCAAAATGTACCAGAATTGTGGGGCAAAGTCGTCGACAGCGGCAGCGGCAGCGCTGGAGGCACTTGACGAGCCGACGACGATGAAGAAATAATTCCATTGAGTTGGCAAGTATGTGGGGAATCTCGAGCGAGACGAAATTAGACAAGCGGCGTGATTTACGATACCCTTAAATCACATGACAATACACACGCACACATATATGAACTCACACACAGACATGAACACACGCAGTCAACAATATCTTAACGGCACATATCGAAAATCGAAGTGAAAACTTGTCGAGCCATAGGAAAATGCGTTGTAGTCAGTCGATCTCGAAGTCTGCGTCGCACATGGTGAGCCTGAAAACTTGCAAAAGACTTCGCTGATAATGAGGACTATGAACATCATGATAATGATGATAATGACGATGACGATGACGATGTCTTCGTCGGCGACTCCCAATCGATCGATGCTTCCGTCCAACTGTGCTGATTTATGGCCTCAGATTGACTGTACTACAGTTTGCTTGTCTGTTCTGGTGATTCTCCCATCATTACTTAAGTATCGGAATATTTATAAACTGAATATCTATATGAACAACAAACTAGACAATCAGATATCAAAGAATATCATATATATATTGTTATTGGTTGTCGTTGTAATTTGATATGCTTGTTCTCAGCGCACAATCATAAATCATTTTGGGCAATTCCAAGCACAATAAACAACTTGAACTACGTTTTGGTGAAATTTAAAAGTCATCCAGCTTCTGTATTAATACCTGCTGATGAGCTTGCTTCGTTGCTCTACACTCTACACAACAAAAACTGTGAATTCTTGTCTAACATTTCTAAGGTCAATTCATTTCTATTCACACCTAGATCAGCAAAGTGTTAATCGGCTTATTAAGTCGAAAAAACCCCCCAAAATAAAGTAGTTCAAAGGTTTGCTTCATTTATAATGTAAATTGGATTCGGTACCAGCAACGATATCAAACAACCAGTTTGAAGCATTGCGGAAACCGGGTAACTAAAGTGAATCAGCTCTCAAAACTAGTTGGTATCTTATTATTGCGATCATTCCAGAATAATAATATTAAGTAATAAAATAAAATGTATTAATTGAACTGCGTGATTTAAATTTATTGTAAAATCCCCGAATATATAATTAGTGTGCCCACAGATTTGAATAAACAAACAAGAATCCAAACCCATTGATTTCGGTCGTGTAATGATCACGAAACTTACCCAAACCCGTTCTCTGATGTGTCTCTATTTCGTCACTAAGACAGTCCCAACAAAAAACCACAAATGAAAACGAAACGGAGAAGAAGAAAATAAGATTAAGTAGTATGTTTTTGTTTACAATTTTACGGGGAACAAGTTTTGCCACTCTATGTCGCTATTGAAGTGGGGAATTCTATAAAGATTGTTCTTGAATTTCATTAACAGCAACTCGATAAACGATAGAACCGCTGCCGGTGTCTATAAAAGCCAAGGTTTGCGACAGAATGATCACAGTTCGAGTTCCAGATTCGCAAAAATCACATAGTTTTTGGTGCAAAAATAACAAGAAGTTAAAAAGAATGCGTACAACGATATTCTTCTGCCTTATATTGGGCGTTCTTCTCTCGCTAACCTACGCCCAGGAGCAGCAGGCTGAATTGGTGCGAACCAAGCGCCAGTACGGGATTGGCTCACCATTCGGAGGATACGGCCCAATCGGAGGATTCGGACCACATTTTGGAGGCTTTGGTGGCGGTTACGGTGGCTACGGCGGTGGCTACGGCGGTGGCTACGGCGGTGGCTATTACGGCGGGTATGGTGGCGGATATGGCCGTCATCATCGATTTGGAGGTGGAGGTTTCCCCCGGATTCGGTCGCGGTGGATTCTATGGTTAAAATATTTGTGAATAAATAAGACTGAAAATCTACTACGATGGCGTTCGTTGTGGAGCACTGGGGAAATTCATTTTGGAGCAGAGAAAATGGAACGAAATTTGACCTGCGCCATGAAGATGTGTTGACCTCGTCTAAGTTGTGCGTGCCTGTTGCCGCGATGTCTGCCAGACGATGTTTTAAAAATAAATAGAAGCAAATCTACATTTATTTATTAATGTTTGCCTACAGTCCCCCCCAAGCGGATCTCACCTACACCCTCCCACTCCACTTCGACTCACCCACCTTCGTTTTCCACTCTCCCCACAAGCATTTTCGGGGAGTCTACCAAACTAATTAGAAGATTCAGCATGCCGTCTGTTTGTTTATGTTCTGAAGCTGTCACGAGTCGGTGTCTTTCTTTGAGCGTTTGCAGACCCGTCACAGCGACCAAGAGACACATCTGAGTGCCCGCTCTATGTGAGTGAGTGTGTGTGTGTGGGTGAGGGCGTGTCTGTGTGTGGTGTGGGCTCAAGAGCGTGTGTGTGGGAGAGTCTCCGTCTTGCCGCAATTATCACGTACGATTGTCATAATTATCATTTGAATTTTTATTAGATGACCTTTGGCCCGTTCGCTGTCTGTCGCCCTGTTTGTTATTGTTGATGCTGCTGCAGCAACTGTATCATGTTCTAAAAACAACAAGTACGAATAAGCTACAGTCAAGCAAACATGACTGTTGGAAACCCTGCTTCCAGTTTTGAGCAGCCGCCCTGAATTACTTACCCAACACAGTAAAATATCAACAATTTATTGACTTGTAGCTCCAACAAATTGACGCAATAAAAGCTACGCCACCTTGCGGTAATGCTAGGAACTACTAGTACCGTTTGATGATTAATATCGAAAACTTTCTATTAATTGTTGTGGAATTTAAAGATTTGTTTAGTATTGTTGCGTGTTTTTTAAACGCTGTTTTATACTGGATAATTTAACCAGTTTATCATATTTAAAGTGATCTATTCATTCTTTTCTACTGAATTTAATGGCTAATTTAACCAGTTTATAATACTTAAAGTGACCTATTCATTCCTTTCTACTGAATTTACTAAATAGAATAGCGTCGCTAGGGACTTACAGTAGTGGCCAATCGACTCGGTTTTGTTCCTTATCTAAATAAAGTACATAAAACCTTGGATTTAAGCTAGCCTAGTCTATTGCTGTCTGCAATACCAACTACACATACAATTTTCAATGAGTATAACTTAAACTAAGTAAATACGCATAAAACTCGTATGCCTTCGCATTCCCTGTATCTAAATACGTTAGAGATGATTAAAAGTCGCTCTAATTGAATGATAAGAGAAGGCTCAGTGGAGTATTAGTTCGATATTGCCCAAGTACACCCAAGCACAGGGTTCCACTCAAATTTGCAGCATATGCGCTGAAACTAGACAAGGCCGAGATGAGTTCCGATTGCTGCCGGAATTAATACCCGCTGATTAGATTAATGACTTATTAATCCCGTTAATAAACATAAAATCTGAGCAGACAGTGGGATGCGGCTCACATGCGCATATTAATTCGGCAATCGATGGTTATCGGCGTGCGCCCGCCCTTCTGGTACCTTTGGGTGCACTGGGGGAGTACTTGCGATACGTTTGTATGTATTTCCAGATGGTTGTGGCGGCAACAAGCAGCACGCCCTGCAGCACGAACCGACAAGTACTTGGCCCGCCCCGTGGTTTATGGCGGTCGGGCCATTGTTTAATTGTCAATACAGACATCGGCTTCTATCAATATCATAAAAGCTAATATTTTGCGCTTGGCTGCCCGCGATGTTGACGACGACGATGAGGTATTCCAGGCAGTATCGTAGTCATCCGATGCGACGGCTGACAGACTGACTTGTGGGCATAAATAACCACAAACATCCCCCCATTAATCCCACCGGATATGCTCAATCAAAGCTCAAAGTGTGCGTGCTGGAGTGAGGTGTGAGGTGTGAGCCGGGCAAGAGTCCTGGCAGGGCTGGGGGGCGAACCTGTCGCTGCACGGGGGTTGTTGTCATTGAAAATCGTCGTATTTCATTCATCATTTTTCGCCTTTTCAACGCCAACAACCCCTGGCCAGAAGTTAGTTAAAGCAAGCTTGGATCCGAACTGTGCCTGGACATGCTCGGGCTTCCTGCCGGGCTGCCAGGCTGCCAGGCTGTCGTGCAGGGCATGTTTTGGTATTAAAATTGCGTAATTATAATTAAACACATGTGGGTTGGAGGAAGGAGTCGAGAAGAGGAGTGGGAGGGAAGGGATATGGTGTTTAACGTCGACCGCTTCCGCTCGTCTTTCGCTCAGGGCTTTGTGGCGAGGTGTGTTGCGGAAAGGAAGCAACTGAGGATGAGGAAATGGCAGAGCTTATGACTCCAGCTACTGCTATGGCTACGCTTGTGTCACGTGCGATTTGTGGGCACACAATGTAAGCGATATGCGGATTGTCGCCCCAGGGGCATAATCCATAATTTAGCATACTGTCAGCCAATTGATATTACTTGGCCTCATCAGTTTGTTCCTCCTCTCTCTCTCTCTCCTTCTTCCTGTCTGCCTAGGTGTGTGTGTCACATGATTAAGCCAAAATTTTAATTTTAATTAGTGGAGGCTTTGCAGTTTACATTTTGTGTGGAACACGTGTTCCATTGCGGATTTCAACACCCTTGCGACACGTGGCTTTTTATAAAATCTGATATATTTATAAGGATATTGTGCTTATAGAGTATCTAGAAATAATGGAAATAACTACAATTATTTTGAAGTAAACGGAAATTAAATACGGTGTATAATACCTGTCTATGTGGATTACTTTAGAAGAAAGAGAATATATATATTCCAGATCAAAATAGTCGGAGAAAATCATTTAACGATTGCAATATTCCGGAGTAGACTATAAGAAAACGTGTGTGTACAAGATATCAGATCAATAAGGTCTTCGAAAATCAATTCTGCAGTACCTTCTTTCATTAATATATACTTTAACTTTATAGTTTCTTTGTAAAGTTTTCAAGAGTATACGGAATAGTTCCGTACTAGAATAAACATACGAAAACATATACTAACAATAATATTTATATATACTTTATAGGGTATCCTACGTCTTCTTCTGCCTGATGCATGCATTTCCACAAAGTTAGTATACCTTTCATTATCATTTTCAATGGTCGAAGGGAATAAAAAATACCTCCAGATCGAAACAGATTTAAGAAGTCATTGCAGTTAAGGAGTTAAGGAGTTCTTGTTTATTAAATACCTTAAGTGTTACTAAAATTTCAGTCTTGTGCTGAGAAGAACTTTTACTTTTGCTGACATTACTCAAAACACAAACTCGACACGTCGCCCTCATGGCGATTAGACGCATAACCCACAGACCTGTAATTGTAATTAAGCATGGGAATAAAGGCAGAAGAGAGAAATATGTACGTGTACATGAGTGTGCGTATGTTGTGGTCAATAAAGTGACTATGAAAACGAATGTGCCTTCGCGCAGAGAATGAGGTTTGTCTGCATGTAGGTGGAGGAGTGTGCGAGACTAGTTGGCACACAACAAGAAATACCAGATGGAAAGGGCAGAGGCAGTGCGAGAAAGAGATGAAGACGACGAAGGGAGAAGGGGATGGGCAGCGCGGCACATAAGCAGAGATTACAAACGTGTTGCCATTAGTTAACTTCAGCTTTGATTGATTTCAATTAATCTTGGACGAGTGTAATTAATCATTGAACACTTTAATATGGTTAACAACTCTTGACCAAGCAACGGTTAAAAAGGTTCAACGAGCCGCAGACTTCTTGAGCCCGTCATACGACCAGACAAGACGGTCAAACTGACAAACTGACAAAGTGACGTACAAAGCGGACAGTTGAAGTCGCAGATGGGGAATGAGGGAGAGAAAGAGAGGGAGGGGGAGTGCGCTAGCGAGACTGGTTACCAAGGCAGCCGACTGTCTAAGAAAAATTACCAAGTCTCGGAAAATGCGTTGGAGTAACGAACCACAAGATTTTCATATACTGAAGAGAGTCCAAAGGGGGAGGGGATGGGGGCTGGTGAAGTAAACTGGCAAACGTATCTTGGTCTCGGTCTTCGGTTCAGTCCTGCCTCGACCGCAGCCCCCGACTAATTGTAGTTACACTTCGCGCCAGCCAGGAAAGGCGGCTGCGATTGATGGCTATCAATGCCGATGACTTATGGTGCCCCGTCCCCGTGGAGCTCTCGTTGCAGTAAATCCATCTATGTGGCACCCATGCTTGCTGCTTGCCCAACCGCCAAGCGCTTTCGACTCGTTTGCATATTGATTTTCCCATGCCCAAGCCCCAAGAGACTCTCGGCAAATAGCCAAAAGCCAAGGAAACTCATGGCATACGATTAGGTTACCAGGCAGGCTACTCTTGTGGTCAGTGGGGCACTCAAGGTGCCACTAAACGGGGCCAGTGTGGGCTAAACCTAAGCCAGATTCGATATCCCAGCCCCGATCTAAACTGGAGCATCTTTAAGGGGCAGACACACATACCATAAATAGATCATATATTTAAGGCTTGCCGTGATAATTAAGCAGTCAAAGTTGGCAGCTCCCAAGTAGACTTGACCTCTTCCCTTTTCCCCTTCTGCCTCCCCTCTGCGGTGCAGTCTGTTGTTTTGCTTTGTCTGCGCTGCGCCGGCAGCTCCTCAACAATGGCAACTCATTTCACCCGGTTACAGTTTGATGAATGATCCCATCATCAGCGAGGTGTCGGCGGCAACACAGCCGATGATTGGCTGCGAGACACACACACACAGAAACACACACGTGATGAGCCTCATTTGTGGTAAAGTGTGTAAAATTTAAAATTTAATAATTAACAATTGTTTTTTAATTCCACAGCAGCAAATCTCGCGGCTCGAATTACTTTCGCCTGTCGCCCGCACCGCACCGTCCCGCCTTGCCTAGCCCCACGGGATGCCTCCCTTTAGTCAGCCCCACAGGCATCCAAGGCAGCGACGGGATCTCTTTGTTACGCATGATTAATGATGCGAAATTATGAACTCGCTTGTTCTAAGTGACGTGCAGCAGGGAGGGGGCAGGGGGGAGCTGCAAGACTGAGGGATGCTCGGTCGGACGGAGGCTGTTGTTGTAAGTAGTTTGGTTAATCGGTTCAAGAAAAATGACTTCATTAAATTCATTAGCGCCCATGTGTGAAATTCGTTCAATTGTTTTTCGATTTGTGATAACGAAGTTTTCACTGGGAGCGGAAAAAAAGAAAACAACGGGAAAGAGTACAGTAAAGAATTCTCTTACCCGGACACTCACAGGGCAACATCTGTTCGGCCAGGGGAATATCCCCTCAAGAAGAGCTTTAGTATTTGATACTCATATATTGTAGTATTAAGTATTTTATTTGGATGTGTCTGTGTTTGAACAAGAGAGTGTCCGGTCAAGAGAGTGTCCGGTTAAGAGAGTGCACGGTGAAGAGAGTATCTGGACAAATGAGTTTCTGGTCAGCTGAGTGATTGCTCAAAAGAGTGGTCGTTGAAGAGAGTATGTGATAATAAGAGTGTCCGGTCTAGAGACTGTCCGGTCAAATGAGTCTCCAGTCAAGACAATGTCTGATAAAAAAGAGTGTCCGGGCAATATAATAGAAAGTATACGATCAAAAATTATCTGGTCAAGGGAGTGTCCGTTCAAGAGATTTTCCGGTATAGAGGTTGTCCGATCAAGAAAGTGTCTGGTCAAGAAAGTGTCCGGTCTATAGAATGTACGGTCAGTAGAAGAAACATTGATTAAAAAAAAAGACTCAATCAAACTTCGTAAGAAAGAGAGAGCTGTCCGTTAAAGGGAGTTTTTACTATTAAATATATTTTCCATATTTCCCAATGCAAATTGCTAAAAGATTACTCAATTCTCGGCTTTTATTTTATACAAAGTCGGCAGACGAATCATGAAAACTGACAATAATGTAAAAGAAAAAGGAAAATAAGAAATGCGGTGCAGCAGACCGCAAAGCGTTGCGCTTCATTAAAATCGGATTAAGGTCCGCTCTAAGGCGTCGCAAGCTGACGCTGACCAATATACCCGACGCCCGATTCCCACGCTGACCAAAACGGACGCAAAACTCCAAAAATAAATCTCGTCCAGCGACGGCGTATGCAAAAACGCATTGCAAGACGTGGCACAAGATAAAGTTAAGATGAAATGCGTATAGAATCGACCCAAACCCGAACATAAACCCAAACTGCCCAAGCCACCCCAAGAGAGTCCCGCGTCCACATCCCCGTGATTGTCCTCAGGTAAATGCAATGCGGAACCCTTTAGTAGAAATTGTGTAGAATTTTTGGAAGAAAATCAAGCAGAAAATTTACGCAAAATCTTGAATTGATTTTGTTGACCACACGAAGCCAAGAATAGGATGAGGGGGAAACAAGGGATGAACATGTCAACGATCGTCGTGAACTCGCAAAGGTTAATTTCACTTATAGCGAGGGGTCAGTTTCCGGACACTCGAAGGCGACAGCGCCTACCTGGTCAGCATCCTCAGCTGAGCTGAGATCCTCCTGCCTCCTGCCTCAAGCAGCATCTTCCCTGGCATCCATATGTGACCTTTGCTTGCCCGTGCTTGCGTCCGCAATTAGGCAAGAGTTTTTCGAGGTCAAAAACTCTGAGGATTTAAATATTTTCGAGCAAGAAAGAACCGTGTGCGATTTCTGGAGGAGAAGCGCGCGCGTTGTCGAGTCTCCGCCTCAGCTGACCTTTTGGCATCCGATTTGAATATGTGCTAATGATTTGTGACATGTTCCGTGCGCCCCGAATAGGTTTCCCCTTCGACTCTCCCTCCTCCATTCGTTTGTCGCTCTTTTATCGCAAATGTTTAATTCATGGGGCCTTGGACAGAGTGTGCACGACAGCACGAGAGAGACAGCTAGAGACAGAGAGAGTGAGAGCGAGAGAGAGAGAGGGTGCTGGAACTGTTATTGGTTTGCGTTGGGTTTGACTGTCAGACACATAAATAAAGTTGGGCGTTTTAGTGGCTCATACTAAAAAGGGGAGACTCGCATGTAATTACAGCCACACACACACACACACACACACACACACACACACACACCCAATACACATACACATACCCAAAACACATGCAGGTGACCTTTTGACATGCGCGCTCGAAATACATTTCGAGTGGGAAACTCAAACACACGTGCAGTCTATATAACGAACTGTACATACACCTCTCTATGTGTGTGTGTGTATGTATATGTGTGTATGTATATCTGTATATGTGTGTGTGAGCACTGAAATTACCCCGTTGTGTTGTGGTTGCATGCTCTGCATTTGATTGGGCCTAATGTGTCTAAAGAGCAACTGCCTTCAATAATGAAATTGCAATCATATCTTATTGGCCCTGTAGGGCTGGGAAGGGGAGGGGATAATGAAGCCAGAAAGTAATTTCGAGTGCAGTTTTTAATTGGAATTCACATGGTGAATTTATTTCAATTTACAGATAACTAAAACATGCCTTATAGAGCGGAACAAACAGTAGCAAATTGCTTAAAGTCGAAACAGATTCATCATCGAGACGAAGCCGCATCAAGTTTATACTCTTTGTATGTGTGTGGGGGAGTATGAGCTTGGAAGGGGGGCGTGGCACAGCGAGAGTATGCAAATACATCTTGTTCACTCAGCTCCCATTTCCAATGAATCATCCGGCAAAAAACAACATAAAACAAAGCAAGTTTTCCTCAAACAAAAGCAAAAAATCAACAGAGACAGAGAGATAAAGAGAGAGAGAAAGAGAGGGTGAGGCATGTGGCAGGATTATGGCAGCAAGGGGCAGGGGCAAGAGGAAGGGGAAGGGGAAGGGGAGCACAGCATCCTATGCTACTGCTCGTCAGTTTAACCAGGATGACATGGCCCGGTCCATTGCGGTCCTGGACTCTGCCATTTTAGCACTTATTCATAAAGTCCTTGCGCCCAGAACTTGCCCCAAAATGAAAAACAACAACTCGGCGCAGAGCAGAGCAGAACAGAACAGAGCGCGCCACAGTTGCCAGAGAAGAATTACGAAAAATTTATCAATGTAAAAGTTTGCACTGCCAGCCAAATGGGAACAGCAGGCGGAGTGGGAGAAAAGGGGGTGGTGCAAGGGAGAGGATGTACGCGAAAGGAAACAAGCAACAATGTAAATTATATGCCAGTTGCAGCACCAACAGCAGCAGGCGGTGGGGGGAGCGTAGGGAACGAGGTGGAGGCAGTTGCTGGCGGGGGGAGGAGCAAAGTTTCCTTTGTCTGGCGCTGACAAAGCGGGCCAAGTACTAACTATATACATACGTTGCACATGTATATACAATATATGTATATGAGTGTGTGTGTCTGTGAGATGCAAATACATATGTATGTTGCACTTCCTGCCCAAGTGCGCGCTGTGCAACTATGCAACATATTTTCACAGCACAGTTCGCATTGCAAGCGCAGAAGTTGTAAAACTTTAAAAGTTACAAACTGTTTTTTCTATATATAAGCGTTGAATACATTGATATAGATATATATATATATATAGATGTATATATATAGATGTATGTATGTTAATACACAGTATATTCATATATCTATTGTACTACAAACACTTGTGCACCACCTGAATAACTGTCCCACTTACATTAGCACAGCTTCCTTATCACACCTTGTTGCAGTTAAATATGCAATATTTGTATAGCTAGAATTATAATCTAGAAAAGAATTATCTATAAAAATATATGCAGCAAATGTTGGTCACTGAGTAAAATAAAATTATTATTATTACTTATTACTTATTATTTAACATTACTTTAACATAATATTATTAATTATATAAATGCCTGAACGACCTATTTGAGTGTTTTTAGTTAACTCATGGACAATATTTCGGTTAAACTTCGTAAAAAGTAATGATATATTTATAATGAACTCAAATTTGGTTTGATATAAGTTATTAAATAAATAAAAAATTTAAAAGAACTCTTTGATTGCTAATAATGATTTTTAAATATTATACAACAGAAGAATTGTCTTTGAATAACGAGAAAGGCAAACATTTTACTACTAAATATTGTCATGTTAGGCATATAGACAAATCTTTAAAAATATAAAAATTTCTATGATTTGAAATAATCTAAAATAAATGAAAAGCACAGGAATGTAGGAAATCTAACATGGGAAACTGTTGATATATTAAGTTTATGGATATATGTGCATAACTATGTACTGTTAAATATCTATAATAATAATATTATATTATATTATTAAAATCAATTATTGTAAATCTAACTGGACTCTGTTTTTTAAAGAGAAACTGTGCTGGGCCGCCACCTACTTTCAATGAACTGTCCAAAGCAGCAGCCCCAGCAAACTAAATGGGGAGGACAGTCCGCAGAAGATGGCGAGAAAGAAAGAGGCTGAGAGGAAAGCAGAGAAAGAGGAGCAAGAAGAGAAAGAGGAGAAAGAGGAGAACTGGCCAGTTGCCAACATGATGGCAAAGTTGTGGGTTAGGAGCCAGAGACCAGCAGAGGCAGCGCAGAAGAGTGCAAAGAGGCGCTCAAATGGGGTTGTCAGTATTTAACCCAAAAGGGTGGAGGTGCTGCCTGGCTGCGCGAACTCTGCGCAGAGCACGACCACGACGACGACCACAATGGATTGCCAATGCAAGGGGCGTGGGCATGGGCATAGCCGGGGGACGGAGGCGGGGGCAGGGGTCTGTGCACGAGTAACATACGAGGCACTAACAAGAGGTGCCACGGAGAATCACGAGATTAAAAGGAGAAGCCAGCCTCCGTGCAGGATGTGGCGCCCTCTAACTCGGGGACCTTCTTTTTTTGTGTGCTGCTGCTCCAGCGTGAGACATCCAAATCCAATTGAATTAGACTTTAATGGGTGCCAGAGAGAGACACAACTAGCAGTGTAAATAAAAAGCGAACTCAACATATTCAGCTTCTTCCACTTGGCATTCTCTGGCTGTGAAGCGAATTCCGATACAGTTAATGATAAGCTCGCATTCGCTTTGGGTGCGAGAGCGAGACAGCTGCGTGGGCAGTGCGTGTGAGTGAGACAGCAAGAAGAAGGCGTTGCCCAACAAGGTTTTGAGTTTCAGCGCGAGAGCAACGCTGCGAGTGCTGCGAGACTTGACGAAACTTGACGAAACGATTTGAGTGACTCGCGTGTTGCTTATTGGAAACCAACTGGCACATTGGATGAATGCGTGTGTGTGTGTGTGTGAGAGTGTGTGTGTGTGTCTTATTGGCAACTCAACTCGGCGGGCGATTTCACCTCCACCTCCCATACCGCAGCTCCCTCTGACTTCGAGCAACCCAAACGACACAGTTTGCCCGTCGATCATCCAATTGAACGTTTGCACTGCATGCACATTTGCCCTACCCCCAGAGAGAGACAGAGAAAGAGAGAGGGAGAGAGAGAAAGACAGTGATGGGGTGGCGTTGCACCCCCTTCCGCTCCTGCCCCTGCCTCTGCCCCTTGAGCACTGCCCTAGCTTAATGTTTCAACAGTGCAACGAGCCCTGCCACTATTTGGCCCCCTCAACTGGGGCGACACTTTTCCAATATTTTCCATTTCAGCAGCGTCTCTTGCCTCCCCCCTCCCACTCGAGAGACAGATGAGGTGCTGAGAGGAGCAACCAAGCGCGCGTGGCTTGAAAAATTGTTAAATTGCCTATGCAGAGAGAGAGAGAGAGAGAGAGAGGGGAAGAAGGAGGGGCAGTTTCAATTTCTGCACTCATTGCGTGTAAATTGCTACGAAATGCTAATTTCGTAATGTTATACAAAAATGTATGTTGGCGTTTCTAATTGAAAACTCTTCACATTCCGCCTGCAGCCTCAACGGCACCTCTGCAAGTGAGGGGGCGTGCCCAGGCCAGGGGCGTCGAGTCGCGTCGCGTCGGTTGGGGGCTCGTTAAAATCAAATTAAATTATGATTTCATGTTTTGGCACTTTTCAGGCGTATCTATTGCATGTCGCGACACGTAACTAAACTCGCCTTATCCAATTAACATAAAATATACAAATATTATTCATATGTGTCTATAGGAATTCTAATTTTATTACACAACTTGCTGGGCTTCTCAACGAAAGCCCCCAAGTAACGAACCAAACGAACCTTACTTGTACAAGGCCTGCGAAAATACCAAAAAAAACAAACGTTAAATCTTTGAAAAAGAATCTTAAGTTTCCGTTTTACGATTGCACAGAGCTTTAAAATGCTTGCGATCCGTTATTTTAAGTTTTCAGAAATATTTGAAGTTAGAGGGAGCTAGGGTTATAGTCAGGGCGAACATTTAGGGTATATTTCCTGGTTTTTGGTATATTTTAAAGACAAGAAGTAATTTTTTTGTTACAAATTTATATTTTACTTTTAAAAATATACAAAAATTATAAAAATGATCGTAAAAATATATAAAAAATCAATGAAAATGTTTTTATGTGAAGTAAAATTAATAAAATGATAAATTTGTAACTTAATGGTATATTTAAACGCTGAAAAAGTAATTTTAGTTAAATATTTTGGAACATTTTGATCAAATTAAGATAATTTTAAGGTTTTTGTATTAGAAAATTGTAAAACTATCTTTAAAAAATTAAAGAAACTAAGCATAAATTCCTATAGGGGTTCTCAAAGTTAATGGAGGCTGAATTTACCAAAAAAACAAAACGATTTGTCACAAATGTTAAACCTTTTTAATGGTAACAACCAATGGCAGAAAGCTTTAATATCAAAGAGAGCTACGCACATATCTACAACAAATGTATATACGCTATATACGTTTGTATCTTAGCCAGATCGGCCATTACTGCAGATAAGCGAGTAAAACTAGAGCACAACGCACTTTAATCCAACCAACCAGAGAACTTTACCCAACTGCCAGAAGTATGTTTGTTTTTTTTTTGTTGTTTGGACTCTTTTTGGACTCTCCTTTATTTTATGGACGGGGTGGAGCTCATTTTAAAGTCAACGCACAAATTAGGGAGCAGGGGGCGAGGTGTGTGAGGTGTGAGGGCAACAGAGATAAGAGTCTTAACGGTAAAGCATCTAACAGATGCGCCAACTGGCAACTAATAAGACACAAGAAAAGCAGAAAAAACCAAACAGAATAAAAAAACCAAAACTGAACGAGTTTCTTCATGTGCCGAGTCCAATGAGCGCGAGAGCTAAAGCTAATTTCTCACTCAACCTCAGCACAAGAGCTGCGAGAGAGAGAGAGCGAGAAAGAGAGTGAGTGCAGCGCAACGCTGACGTCGACGTCGACGTTACTGTTTGCCTGTGTAGTGGTGAAGTAGTGCTGGTGGTGGTGGTGGTTTTGTTGCTTTGCTATGTAGTAGTGGTGGTGGTGGTGAGCAGTGAGCAGTGAGCGCCAGTGAGCAAATCAGCCAAACGCAACGAAGGTCTTGCCCCGCCACCAAAAAGAGAGCAAACGCGAGAGTGCAAGTGCGAATGCGAGCGGCGATTTGCACTCAACGAAGCCCAGAGCATTAGGTCGCCGCGAGTGTAAGCAGTACAGCGATAGCACAGTTCGCTGTCTCTGCTCCTGCTGCTGCTGCTCTGTGGCTGCTGTGTGCTGTCTGTGTGCCGTGTGTGTGCTGTGTGTCTCAGTGGTGGAATGAGAGAGAGATTTCTGTTGATGTGTCGTTAGGTCGAAACGGTCGAGTCGGGTCGGGTCGTGTACCTTTTGCCACGAATGTTTTGCCAGTCAGGCTCTAAAAGGCCTTACGAGAACAGCTGAGATTTTGTGCTGCTCCGCATGACGCGCATTTTTACGAAGATAGAAAATATTTCTGAACAAATTTTCATATACATTTTCCAAGTGCGCGTTAGCGAGTAACAACAACAATTTTTGCTAAGTCTTTAAAAAATAAATATCATACGAATTCATTCGTGCGTGTGTTTCATAATATATAAAAAACCCAACAAAAAAAATACACAAAAATAAAATACAAAAAATTCAAATTGAAGATCAAAGTAAATTTTCAAAAAAGAAAAGAAAGAAACCCAAAGTGAATTTTCCCCGTGCTGTGTGTAAAATGTGCAGAGCAAGAATTAAATAAATTTTTGGAATAAAATTTATAATCTTTGCCACAGTTCGCCAAAAGAAAAGTGCAACAACAACAACAACAACAACAAGGAAAAGAAAACAAGAATAAAGTTATTTTGGAAAAAGGCAACGCGCTGCCCACTGTGCTATCCTCTCTGTGTGCCCACTGTGCGTGAGCGTGCAAAGTGTATTCCAGCAATTATTCCCAGTGTTCCGATCCGGCCGCCAAAATTATTACGCACAATTCCCTGAGCGTGTACGGTGGCGGCGTCATGTGCGCCTCCCCGTCCACCGCTCCCGGCTTCTTCAATCCCCGGCCACAGTCCGGCGCTGAGCTGTCCGCCTTCGATCTGGGGCTGTCGCGCTCCATGACGTTGGGCGTGCCGCCGCACAGTGCCTGGCATGATCCCAGTTTGGGTGGCCATCTGCATGCCTCCTCCGGCCCCGGCGGTGCCACCAGCACCGGCGGCGGCGGCGGCGGCACCACGCCCAGCAGCGTGGCCAGCCAACAGTCGACGGTGATCAAACAGGATCTGTCCGGCCTGAGTGCCTCCACAGGCAATCTCAACCAAAGCGGCGCCCATCACGTCATCAAGGAGGATCTGTCCAGTTTGCCCAGCGGTGCCAACGGTGGCTCCACATCCGCACATCACACATCCAGCGGCCAGTCTGGTCACAATCCCGATCTGGTGCCCATCATCAAGGGATCACAGTCTGCCAGCTGTGGCGGCGGCGGCGGCGGAGGCGGCAGCACCACGCCCAGCTCGCAGGCAAACAGTTCACACTCGCAGAGCAGCAACAGTGGATCGCAGATTGATTCGAAGCAGAACATCGAGTGCGTTGTGTGCGGCGACAAAAGTTCCGGCAAGCATTACGGACAATTTACCTGTGAAGGTGAGTCAAATACTATACCATAAAGGGGGGGGGAAGGGCAAAGGGCGAGGGGTGGCTTGGGTAATTGTAATTGCTGGCAAGATCAACAAGAAATCGCCAGTTCAGATATCAATTGTGTGCTGATGATGAGCCAGCGAGAAAGAGTTGTAGCAGAAGAAGGAGAGGGGCAAAGAGTAGGAAGAGGAGTGGGAAGAGGAAGAGCAGGGGGTGTAGGGGAGTAGCAGTTGAAGGTGTAGGCGACGCCATTCGACTTCACTCGTGCGCCGGGCTGATTTTGACAGTTACGTTGAATTATGGCAGTTTGATGAGTTGGCAATAAAATTCGGAGATCTATGTAGGGTCCAGCCTAGGGCTGTCTAGGTGGGTGTGCCACGTGTGTGTGTGTGTGTGAGAGGCATCTCCAACAGCGTCTTGAGAGACTTTGCAAACTGTGAAATACAGTGAAATACAGTGAAGATTTTCTTAGCTGCAGCCAAAAAATATTGCGCTGGGAAAAGCTGTAGCACTTCCCCTCCTCCGTAGGCTACTTCCCCCTTGCCCCCTTTGCTCTGCCTGCCTTGCAAGTCAATGAAAATTTCGCGGAATTTCCACTTGAAGCTGGAATTGTGTAACAGACGCTTTTCACAGTTCGCAGATACTTCTCTGGTCAGAAAGAAGACAGCGAAGCCGTTAGGGCACTTCAACTAGCTACATGTGTGTGTGTATCTGTGCCTCTGTGTGTGTGTGTGTGTCTGTGTGTCTTATCTCAGAGCAGAGCAGAGGTAGAGAAGAGGAAACTTATTATCTAAATAAAATACGGTGCGCTTTGTACTGAGGCTAAACAATTGTTGAGCAAACATGCAAATTGTGCGCGGCCTGCGCTGCCTGCTAAATGAAGCGCCCACCTTTTTATTGTCTCAGCGCTGCGCGAGCAGGCAGCCCAGGTAGCTAGCTAGCTAGCTAGGTAACTTATAGAAGGTGGTAAAAGGGAAAGGGGGAGGGAGGAGGGAGAGAAGTAACTGCATTCATGAGACTGGCGCAGATTAACGCTGCACGCAGCTCGCTCACTTCGCTGGGGCATTTAGTACAAACTCAAGTTGAACTTGTCATATTCGTATCTCTTCAACTGTTCTGCTTGTTGCAGTGAGCTTGCAGCGAACTGAATACACTGCACAGTGGGACGAGCAGTTAGAGAATGAGTATAAATTAATTTTGAGATGTTTAGACAGAGCGAAGTACAAGCAACTTTGATCATAAGTAAGTTCTATCATTAAAAATACTAACATATACTGTATCTACAGCTGCATAGTTAGCATATCTCACAGATACACAGTTACTAAAGTATCTAGAAGACAAGACAAAATATCTAAGCATATTATGCAGCCTATAAACACCCCTTTAAATGCTTTTAAATGGCTTTAGGTTTGTAAAGTATCTAACGGATACACAGTGTATCTTTTACCACTGTTTGTTGGCTGGCGCGTTGCATTGTGGGCGCTTTTATTATTATTAATCACCCAGCATTTTGTATGCATGCTCAACGGCAACAACAACAGCAACAACAACATCAACAGCAACAAGAGCAGCAGCCACAACAACAAGAATAATCAAAATATGTTGCACGCTGACCGCCTCGCTGCATTCTGAAGGTGTTTCCACACACGCGCCACCCGCTTCTCTTCAGTATCTGTAGCTGTAGCTTTGTCTGTGGTTGTAGCTCTATCTCTGTGTAGCTGTGTGTGTGTGTGTGTGTGTGTATCTCAAGCTCTGGCCGCATATCTTTCGGGGCAGCGCCTGATGATGTTGCCACGATAGCAATCTATTTTGTTCTATGCAATCGCGCGCAGTCTCAAGTTGTAGTTGCCCAGTCTCCTTCTCAGTCTCCGTCTCAGTCTCAGTCTGCAGTCTTCAGTCTCCAGTCAAGCTGAGGCGCATAGAAAGCTATGCTATATTTATATATGCAGGTAATTTCAGGGCTCTCTCTCTCTCTCTCCAAATCTGCCATAATGCGCCGCGTCCTTTCAGCTGATTCAGCTACAGTTGCGTACTCAGATACAGATACAGATACAATGCAGAGATACATTTACACTCAGCGGGCACAACTCGTTTCTCACTTGTGTGTCTCACTGCGTCTGTCTGACTGCCAGTCTGTCTGCCTGCCCCTTCGTCTCAGTATGTGAAACTTCTTCCTTGTCCTCTCTGCCTCCTTGTAGCTACAAGATTAATTGTTGCTTATGCGTGCCCCTCGCTAGGTTCCTGTTCCGCTCTCGCTCACACACACACAACTGTCTGGCTAGATATAGCACACGTATATATACATATATACTATATATATCTTCACAATATATCTATGCTATGTGGCAGCAACCTTTGCAAAAAGTCACAGTTCAAGTTGCCTGAAAAATGCTCGCTGATAAAAGCGACTCGATAATATTAATGATCAGCGCATGCCGCCCGCTAATGTGCCATGTACCAGCGACAACAACAACAACAACAACAGCAGCAGGAGCAATAACAACAACAACAACAGGAGCAACAATCAACAACAACAAGGTCCAACAACCGGGAGGGGGAAACTTCTCTGCTATTAATTTAGCCATTTGTCATGGCGATTACTGCTTGCAAGTTTCTGAGCTTGAGCTTTTCCCAGTTGCAGTTGCCATTCCAAGAAGTTCCTTGCAACATGCTGCAAGTTTATGAATTGCAAATAGTGCCTGCCGCATCTTGGCGCCCATGTCAAAAGCTAATTAAACTGATTTATCGTCTATCGTATTTGCCCCACATGAAAATGACAAATAAATTGTAATGAAAAATTGCCACGGCGACTAAGTAGCAGGCATGCAATTAATTAACTGCCACACATAAACTACACACATCAACTAAGGCAAAACAAACACACCGGTAAGGGGAGGGGGAGAAGAGGGAGGGGGAGGGGGAGGTGTATACTGCAACATTAGCTGAGGCAGTGGCGAATAAAAAATTGCCAAGTTGTCTAATTGTTAAGCGCGAGCACAGCCGCATTAACCTCCAACGCAGGTGTGCGTGTATGTGTGTGGAGGGTGTGTATGAGTGTGTGTGTGTGTACCTGCTTGTGTGCGAGTGCATCACACAGATACAGTTTGTCAACCAACTCTGTAGAAGTCGCAAGAAAGTCGAGGAAGTTTGATGTAAACTCATTTAAATAGTTTCCCACGTTCCGCAATTAAAGCGCAACCCAAGCTCGTGTAGAGTTCTGATGAGGTTGGTCAAGCAGAGCAAGGGGGGGAGGGGCAAGCCAAAGGGGGGTAACCATGTCGAAAAATACAAATTTTTGATGTCGCAGTGTCGTTTGTGCCTCTTTATACCTCCCCAACTTCCACTTGCTTCCTTGGGTCAAGCATGTCCGCAAATGTATCTTTGTATCTTTGCATCTCTATACATGTATCTCTGGTTTGGTTTGGGGGGGATTCTCCCTCCTCTCTCTCTTCCTCTCTCTCTGTCTCGCTTTTGTGCCTAAATGAAGAAATTTAGCGAACAACATGTGTGGCTTTTTAATTCATTTCATTGTGCTGTAGGCAAATAAAGCACTTGACGTAGGTTGATTCCTTCCTAAAGTACAAAAAAGATTGTCAATTATATATCTTAATGTTCCCTTACTCTTTAAGTTGAATAAGTAAAGTACATTTTAGAAGTATAAAGCATAAGGGCAGCTTTATATGTGTACTATTAATATATATATAAAGATCATCATTTATTTATTTATTATAAAAAGATAAAAAAAGTATTTCGATTATTATATTTAATTTACAAAATATATTCATAGTCTTCTCTAATATGTCACTTATGATATCTTATATACCCTAGATGTTCATTATTATATATTCTTTAATATATCTTAGCAATTCTTTTCGACCTGCTCCTCTTCTTCTTCCTCTCCTGCTGCTTCTTCTCCTTCTTTCTCTGTCACTTTCTTTATATTTATTGCTATTTAGCAGCATTTGACTTTTTTGCTTTTGCACCTCAACCTATCTATTGATGGCGCCATTTCATATATGAATTTTCGAAATCTCTAATAAATTTTCCACATCTACTGCATACCCCCTTGCCCCCGTACATTCCTCCTGTAAGACACTTTTGCTGAGCTTTAACAAAGGCGCGCATAAATCAATTAACTGTCTGTGCCCCGAAAAAGTAACGAAAACAAAATCGCAACAACAAATGAAAAGACACAACAAAATTGCAAAAATCAAAAAATCAAACTACAACAAAGTAAATACGAGCTGTAAAAACAACAACAACAACAACAGCAAACAGAGTGAATAAAATAAGAAGAAGGAGAAGAAGAAAAAACTTAACAACGCCCACTGCGCATTTCACATTTTTCAGATCTGTTTCGCTCCCTCTCTTTCCTTCGCCCTCTCCCTCTCTCTCTCTCTCTCTCTGTCTCACACAATTTATGACGCTGCAACCGCATGCAGTGGGCGTGGCAGTGCAGTCCCCCCAGCAAACGTATTTTTGCTTATTAATTAGCAAGACGAAAAATTTAATAAATATTTCTCATTCCTTGGGGAGGCTGCATTGAAATTTGCATTGGGAGAAGAATCTCCCCCCTCTATATCAGATATAAAGCTAAGCATAAATTTCACATTGATACACATTTATAACTTCCGTGCGATTTGGCACACACACACAGAGAGAGAGCAAAGAGAGAGAGGGCGATAGAGACAGAGAGGGAGAGAGACTTGATTTAGTGTCGCAATATTTGCTCTGACAAATTGTTATTATGAAATGTTCTGGCAATAAAATCAGTTGAGGTAGCACGAGGAGTGTCTGGGGAGGGGGTGGAGGGGGCAACCCTTTTTTTTATGAGCTGCTTGCTCAACTTGGCTAGCCAGGGTTGTCAACATTAATGAGGCAGCGGGAACTGAGCCAGACCCTTCGTTAATTTCCAGCCAGAAAACAAACAGAAACTGCAACAACAACAGTAACTGCAACAGCAACAGCTACAACAGGAACAACAACAGCAGCAACAACTGCAACAACAACAGCAGTAACAACAACAATAGCAACAACAACAGCAACAACAACTAAGTGGAAAGACATTGTAATCATTAAGCGCAGACTTGTACTACAAATCGTCTCAGCTCAGCTAAAGTTGGAGCCAGCTTAAAGCTGCAGCTCGTCTCGGCCAAATGAGGCGCAAAAAATGCATCCTGACACGATGCGATTTCCCAGAGGGTGGAGCAGGAAGGGGGGAGGATGACGAGGGGGGTAGCCAAGCCGAGTTAAAACTTTGGTAGCGCGGCGCAGCTCGAGTTGCCAACAAAATCGTGAACTACCGACGAGAGCGACTTGATCCGCTTTATAATGTAACGGTTTAATTAATTATGTTAAGCTGCTGCTAGGCTGCCTCTCTGTCTACCCCACTCGCTGTCCCTCTCTCCCTCTCTCTCCCTCTCTTTCTCTTCTCTCCCCTTTCTCTTCCCCCTCTCTCTTTCACTCGCTGTTGCCACTTCATGCGCAATTTTCGTTTTCAGCTAACGCGGCTAATCGATCAGCAGCAGCAGCGGCAACAGCAGCAGCAGGCAGCACACCCTTCCCCTCTACCCTTCCCCTCCTTCCATCCTCTCCTGCTACCCCTTCTTCCTCTCCCCCTCTGCCCTGCTGTGGGACTATGCCACTCTCGTCTAGCTTCCAGAAATATATTCGCTTTTATTTTGTGCAACTTTTGCTCGGCACGTTTTGTAGCATCATTCGCTCTCGATCGCTGTCTTGCTCTCCCCCACCCCCTTCTGCGGTGCCTTATGCACTTGCAACAAGTCAGCACAGTCGCAGCTTGAGCTGAACTTGCCCCCCCTGTCTCTCTCTCCCTCTCCCCTTCTGCTCTCCTCACTCTCTTTTAATAGTGCAACTCCGCAGCAATAACCTTTCTTATCGCCATGTGTCGCTCGCCGCGGCATAGTCCAGGCCCAGTGCCAGACCCACTCCCCTGCCCAGGTCCATGTCCATGCCCAGGTTCAGACCCAGGCCCAGGCTCAGGCTGTAGCTCCGTGCATGACCGCGAATAGAAACTGCAGCAGCAACTGCAGCTCGGGCTTTGGGAGCGAAGTTGAGTGCATAACTTCGCATAGCATCAGTTAAATCAAAGCTAAATCGCTTATCTTTATTTTCGCCAGTCTCAGTCGGCATTTTTGTTGATCTTGTTTGTTGCTGTTGTTGCTGTTGTTGTTGTTGCTGTTGTTGTTGTTGCTGTTGTTGCTGTTGTTCTTGTTGCAGTTGTTGTTGCTGTTGTTGCGGCACTTGTTGTTGTCAGTGGAGCAACGTGCGAATTGCCTGCAGCTTGTGCTCCGCATATGCTGAAATTGTAACTTCAAATTGAGCCGCAGCTAAACAAGCTCGCATAATTAGTTAGTTTCTACAGTTCAAATTTATAAAGGAAATAAATGAAGTTTAAAGGAACTTGGGTAGATTAGAATGAGCAAGAAATAATATGGAATATGTGCTTGAATTGAACTATATTATACTATAATGAATAGTCTTGTTATTTCTACTGCAGCTACAATTGTCTCTTGTAACCAGTACCATCTTTATTAGATTCATAAGGCAGAAAGAAGATAAATTAAAGAAATAATCTTATATTTGTCTTAATTCTCCATTTGTAATATGTAAAATTCAAGATCAGCATACTTTTGCCACTCTACCTTGCAGAAATCTATTTAATTTATTCTTATACAACTGTGTCTTCATCTTGAATTAAATGAAATTTCAGTATTTTATATTTGAAATTGTGTTTTGTTTTCAAATTTCTATAATTGCCAATACATTTATTATAATTTATCATATATTTATATATTTATTTATTATTTTCTCTATTTTGTTAATGTTTTCCTTAGGGAACAGTTAAAACAAATTTCAAATTGTTGCCAATTCCCTTTCCTTCTGCCCCATCACACAGCTTCCAATCAATATCTCCGCTTGCACTTTGTATCTTTCCCAGAGTATCTGCCACTCTTTGGTAGTTACGTCAAACGATGCGTATCTGAAGCTGCAACAATTTTGTACCCGCGCTCAATTCATTGCCAAGCCAATTTACGATTCGCAGTGGAAGCTTCTTAAATTGGACACGCACAGACATGTCCAAGTGCTTCCCACAAGCAGCAACGGTCCCTGTAGTTGACCTATATCGAGGCGAAGACTATAAAGCGCACTGCTTGATGGTGCAATGTCAACTGCCGAAGTGATCAGCTGTGTGGGCACCTGCTGCAGGGCTGGGCTGAGCTGGGCTGGGAGCACTTCCGCCTCTGCCACTGCCACTGCCGCTGCCACAGACTGAGCGTAATCAGCGCATTTTGTAGATACTCGCAGTGCATGCGCGCAAGTTAAAACATTTTGCGGTTCGTGTCTGTGGCCTGCAATTATGTTTCGGTTGTACTCCAGATACTTTGTCTAGCTGCCGCCTCAGTCAGCAGCAGCAGCAGCTCAGCAGCAACTCAGCAGCAGCTCAGTCTGCAGTCTACAGTTGCCAGTCTTCAGTCTTCAGTCTACAGTCTGTGCTAATTACTTTGACTAGTTGCCTGCACATGTAAGCTTAACATTTAATTATTGCGACTTAATGATGGCTCTCTTGCTGTGCCAGTGTGTGCAGCTGTATGTGTGTCTGTGTGTGTGTATGTGTGTGTATTAATAATTAGAAAATTAGTCGACAATGGGGCGGCGTCTGGGGCTGTTATTGACTTTGGTGTTACACTTCTGGCAACGGTGCATTGACCGCAGCGACGCCGACTGCGAGTGCACGCAGCAGCTGCAGTTGAAATTGGTCAAAAATTGACAATTGGCCTTCGCTGATAGGCAATTTGCTTGCCTGCGTCTGCGTGAGTGTGAGTGTGTGAGCGTTAATTCACAAACACTCATATTCGTATTCGTTTTGGCATTCGCTCGCAAGTTGCAAGTTGCAGCTAATTTCACGCTTTAAATTGAGCGGCCAAGCGGCAAAAAGTCTCGCGTTGCGCTGCACTTTCATTTCATGGTCACGCTAGGCAAGGGAAAGGGGAGAGGGATGTGGGGGGGCAGGGTTATCCAGTCAGGTATCGTGCAGATTCGCACACACACACACATACATATGTATTTGAGGAAGTTCAATTAATAGAACGCTTAGGCTCAGCTTGCAAGTCGCGCTGCTTCTTGGAACTTGGTCGAGCTAACTGTATTGAACGCTTTATGGCGCGTAGCAGACACGCGAGCGAGACTGAGCGTGCGCCCACTGCCAGCTGACACGCCCCCTCTCCCTCTCTCTCCCTCTCTCTCGCCCTCTCTATCCCCACTGGCAATTAAGGCAGCAGCAGCAGCAGCAGCGTAATTGAAACTACCGCAAAGCGTAGCTCGACTTATGGCTAAGCTGTCTGCACCGTTGAGATACATTTAGGAAGCCCTAGCAAGTGCTCTACGGCTTCCCCCCCTGCCTTCCCTTTCCCTACTCCATCTTAGAGTGACCATTTTTGCGACAGCTTAATCTGCATGCTCAGCTCTAGCTGCATCTGACTGCGCGTATCTTTCTATCGCTCCACCCTTTTTGGGTTATTGATATAACCTGATATGCCATGAGAGGGAACTGAATCCCCTCCCACTGTACCCCCCCTCACCCTCCCCCTCTTTGCTACTCAGATTTACGGTATCTCTGCAAATGCTTCTGCTCGTATCTTCATCAATAACGACACGGCACAGCGCATCGTCTGAGCTCCAGATAAAGCCGCGATATGCGATATGCGCATATGGGCAGCATCCCTCCCCCCCCATTCTCCATCTTTTCGCAACTGCATCTGCTGATCCTCCTTCAGCTTTATTATTTTCTATGCTAGCCAAAAGCCGAAGGTACCCGGCTGAGGCCAGGCCCAGACATTCAACAACAACAACAACAGGCCAGGCCTGCCTGGCAAAGAGGAAAAGGCAACGGTACGTTTTGTGCAGAAATCGTGACTTGGTACAATATCGTTATTCGTAGATCATATGGTGTAAAAGCTTAAGTGTGTGCTGTATCAGAGCCAGTACCTCGCTGTCTCTCTGTCTCCATGTCTGTCTATCTGTGTATGTGTGTGTGTGTGTGTGTGTGCAGCAAAGTTTCTAGATGTGCCTCTTAGTTGGCTCTCAGTCTTGGGTCTGTCTAGCGCGGCGTGTGAGGCCAACGTTTTGGTCCGGCCTGCCCTTCTTTTGCATACCCTACACAAGTATTTTATGCTGCAATTAGCATGGTAACCCTAAGCTTTAAAGCTCAGTAAAGCTCTTCTTCGACTTTAAACTGTGTTGGCAATAATTTAAAGTGCTTTGTGGAGCTTTAAGTCTAAACTTGTTGAATTGTAGCGTATTCTATGCTGCAATTAGCATGGTAACCCTAAAGCTTTGAAGCTTAGTAAAGCTCTTCATTGACTTTAAACTGTGTTTGCAATAATCTAAAGAGCTTTGTGCAGCTTTCAGCTTTAGCTTCTTCAATCGTAGCGCATCAAGTGATCGACTTGCTTAGACTTTGCCTGTTTTTGCTACACACGATCGAAACGCAGTCGCCCGCGCCTCGTATCGTTTGCCAGAGTTGCCCCTCCACACTCACCCCGCGTTTGCCTCTATGGACTGTGCCCTGTGTGCTGTGCTGTGCTGTGCTTACATATTTTGTTTGATGATGATTTTACAGCTTAAAACGAATTTTATGAGCATATGCCATTGTTTTGAGTTATTGTGAGAAATTTTGTGTGGCCGCCGCGGCCCGAAGCGAGGCGCAGACAATAAGCAAGGAATAGTACTTCTAGCAGGGCAGTGGAGAGGAATGAAGAGGGGGAACTACACAGGACACATGATCGGCGACAACAACTTGAGAGGGAGCACAACTAGAACTGGTGTCTAGTCTCGCCAGAGTGCTTAACAGTAAATTCGAATGGGAACAACAACGAGAACTGAATTCAGCAGCCGCCCCAAAGACGAACGAACCCAATGAGAATCGCGAGTCTCTCCTCGTATCTTCATGCCCAAGATACACTTTGTTAATTGAAAGCCATTAAAGGTAATTTTATGGAAGGCGTTAAGCCATGAAACGTGTAACATGACCATTGACATAGGCATCAGGCATGGGGCTCCAACTCTAGAGGGCGCTCTCTGGTCGTCTTCTCTCTTGTGCTTCTTCTTCTTCGAGGTACTTTGCTTTACAAGTGGTAACAATTTTCGGTCGTCTTCCCAGCCTCGTCTCTCTGCTCGGGTTCTGTTCTGTTTTGTTTTAATCCAAGTGCCGTGGAACTTGTTTCGCTTGTTGCTCAAGTATTCGGAGGTGTAACTGACATAGTGTTCGCTCTGGCTCGAAAAGGAGGAGGAGGAGGTCATAAAGATGTTTGCAATGCGAATACCAAGAGGTTAACTAGTCAGTCAACTAGTCTGCGAGAAACTTTCTTTGTTATCCACTGAAAGTCATTCAACTTGATACGATTGAACAGTTTTCGATGTATCTTATGCTAATTTATTTATAATTTCTTTTACTTGTTATTTCACAACAATTTCTAATATTTATATTACATTTCTCTTCATTTTTTTAGGCTGCAAATCGTTCTTCAAGCGCTCAGTGCGACGCAATCTCACCTACTCGTGCCGCGGCAGCAGAAACTGTCCCATAGATCAGCATCATCGCAATCAATGTCAATATTGCCGCTTGAAAAAGTGCCTCAAAATGGGCATGCGACGCGAAGGTAAGTCTCCCCCCTATAGTACCCCTCCTCAACCACAACAACTTACTCATTGTGTGTGCTAAGAAAATGAAATACGAAATTTCTCGCAACGGGTGTGTGGGTCAATTAAAAGTCAAACAGTGAGGTAAACACATAAATAAATTAAAATAACGAGAGATAGTAAAAGAGAAAGAGAACGAGAGAGACAGAGAGAGAGAGAGAGAGAAGGCTAAGGCAAATCGGAAGTAGCACACGACAACAACAACTGAGTAGAATTAAATTTGATTTCATGACGAATTTGGGTTACGTTGGGTGCAATAAATGGGAAGAGTAAATGTCAGGAATGTCGCACAGAACAAGCAAGGGAGGCACTGCCAAGGAATGCACTGCCATAGTCGAGAAGTGCTCGAGAAAGATCTAGTGAAGATGAACCTCGCATGAAGTGTGGCCAATCTAGTAAATAACTTAATAAGCTGACATGAGCAAGTCGAATACCCTTCAAAACCGATCATAAACGACTTTAAAGCCATCGAGCTTAATGTGTGCTCCATTAGACTCATTTACTCGACTCATTTCACGATAATATTTTCCTCAATTTGGCGCCAGCTATGGGGTATATACATTCATACAGACATACACATAGCATAGTGACCCCAGAGATCAAACGCAAAACTTGAATAATTAAAAATAAGAAAAACACAATAACAACACTCAAGTCGACTATACGAATACTTGAGTAACTACAATATATATAACATACTCAACAGATTGGTGCTCGCTCTGGGTCTGGGGAATTAGCTCGATATTGTAATTCATGTGTCGACACTTTTTTGTGGCGTGTACAAAAATGACGTATTAAAAGTCAATTTAATTAGAATTCACACTGAAAGAAACGAATGGGTTTGTTTACTGCGGACTAAGCTGAGCTGAGCTGAGTTGCCGTTTGTTGTCTGCAAATATTTGGCATAGTTGGGCCAAATGTTTTGTCCACAGCGACGACGACGACGACAAATAGACAGCCGGATTCAGCGAGGCGATCAATGACTGACGGACAGACAAGTCGAGTGGTTAGTTGCGCTTGTCGGCATTAACAATTAACGTCAGTCTGTCTGTCTGTCTGTCTCAATGTCTGTCCGTCTGTCCGTCTCTGGCATAGAGCTGTTATTATCTGCACTAATATTGACAGGTTTTTCGCAAAATGCTAATAACCCACACAGATGTCGAGCTGCATTTGGGTTAAGAACGAGTACGTGTATAATGCACAGGCAATTAAAATGCAGTATAGACTCGTATGTACGTATGTACGTATGTATGTTAGATACAGCTACACAAAGATTGTAATTAAATGTATCTAAACATTGATTTAACCCAGTCTTGCGCAAAGCCATGACGCGAATTTGCCTGACCCAAGTATGATGATGTCTACAGACTTCTTCTTCTGCTTCTACTACCTGTTAAGTGCGGGATTACCTGCACTACCGGAGTGGCACAAAAGAGTTCCAACACATACATTTCCCAAACGACAGCAAGTTCTGAGTAATAAAACTAGTTCGCAATGTACATTGTACAAAGTTTGTATAAAGTCGTTTTTCTAGGCAATATCAGCGCTGAGAAATCGTGAGAAAATGTCACTTTGTGCCGGACCCTTTTCGTTTTGATGATAGCATTTCATTTCGGGGCGCTACTTAGCACAAAAGCGGCACAAAGGTTGCGCCACCCGAAGACCCGTAGCTTGCAGCGCGGTCAAGAAATTCGGTGGCAAAAGCCTGCGGAAAAACCTGAAAATATACGAAAGAATCGCATCAAATCACAGCTCGGGGTCGCTCTAATTAAACTGCCAAGTGTCAATGGGATCAGAGTGTAGTGCTGAAAGTGCTCGTAGGGTGGGTCAGCGAACTGGACAACGGTCTACGGTCTGCGGGTACCGGTTTAGGGGTTGCACAGACTAGCTTAGATAGGCGATAGTTTTGCATTCTGATAATCAAATTCTTTAGCTGAGTATACTGGAAATAGAAATATAAACAGAAAGGTAGAAAATGCAGAAAAGGGTAGCAGTTTTTTGTAGAAATACACTCTGAATTGGTTTTCAATGTTGAGTTTTGAATTTGTTGACGATATTTACGATAAATTGCGCTACGATAAGAAAATATCGAAGTAGATGCAAAGAATATCGATATATTGTGAAGAAGGCATACGATATACCTGCAGTTTGTATCTAAGTTATCAAAGAGGGTCTCAAGCTGAACTCAGATAATTTTTCAAGTTGTACGACGTATGACATTTGCTTAACCCCATAAACAATGGAAATTGAAACTGTACAACAACAGCAATCACTGCAAATTGCAGAAAAGTGAAAGGCTGCGGAAACAACAACAAAATGCAGGCAGGATTGGTTGGGGGAGTTAGTCGATGATGGCAGGCAAATCAACGAGACGATTAACGAAAGCTCTTCAATCCCCACTACGGCCACAATTAGCCGGCAGCCACTTGGGCACGCGCTTAAGTGGTTCCTCGATTGACATAAGCGCATCTCGATAGTCGCGCGTCGGTCTGCAAAAATATCGATTACAAAAGCGCAGTCAGGACTTGAGCACGTGCTTGTGCGGAGGCTGCTGCTGCAGAATGATGCATTCATTCATTAAGTAATCAGCGAATGAAGAAGAATTCTTCTCTTCATCTGCTACTTCTTCTTCTTGTTCTTGGCGCGATGTTTTTGTTGTGGTTGGTGTTATCTGGAAAGTCGATCGAGGTGGTACACTTGGTAGTTGTGGTCAGTCTGGTAACTTTTAGCTGCGGTCACCGAATATTTTCCCAGGCGCATAAATAAGCCCATGCTCAGGAGTTGGACAAGGCAGAAGAGAGAGAGAGAGAGGGCGAGATGGACTGAGAACCGGTTTGCTGTGGCATCTTCTGCCTGCATAGATCAACGAAAGGGTGAGGAGCACATCGCAACTGGGCACTGGGCACAATTACGCAAATGTATTGTGTAAATAACTGTGTCGTCGGACAGTGGTCAAGTTTGGGTTCGAGTTTTGGATTCGGATTCGGGTTCGAGTTCGGGTTTAGGTTCCGGTTTTGAGTAAACCACCCTATGCAACTTAATTGCTCGTCTAAAGCAATAAACAAACACTTTTCCTTGGCTCTTCTACCATATGCAAAACTCTCTTTGGGATCTTTGGGACTTGAGTCCATTGTGCGAGTGACCAAAATGCTTTCGCTTTCCGCCTCGACAAAAGACGTTACTTTTGTCGGACCAGCTGGGTGTACTGGTGTGTGTCTGTCTGTGTGTGTGTCCAAGACAATGGCTGGTCCAACACTTGGCATGATCAACAATCGTGTTTAGTTTTATTTACTTTTCTGTCGCTCAAACAATTTTTCGTTGGTTCGCCCAAGGCGGCATAAATGTTGCGATTTGGTGTTCCGATTATGTCGAAGCTATAATGCGAGTGGGGTTTGGTGGGGTGTGGTGACTGCTGGATGACTGTGCTGTGCTGTGAGGTGTGTACCCCAAGTCGAAGGTGTAAAAACCTTTGCTAACCCACTTCGGTTAGGTCGCTCATCTTCGCTTGCTCTGCGGGACCATAGTATGAAATGCGTTTAGAGAGACCTCTGGGCCAAGCCTTCAAAAGCGATGCAGGTGTAAGATCGCAACATATCAACGGCAAATGCATTGTGGGTCAAAGATCAGCGTCAGCATTAGGTTTGTAAGTGAGTTTCGAGAGCCTGTTTATGGTTAACTAAGCGCTCTCTGCTTATGTAGGTGAGCTGTCTACGTCTCAGTCTCTCTCTCTCTCTCTGTGTCTAACTATAATACGTATCCCTCTCTTTTATTTCTCTTTCCATCTGTATCCTGCATGTTTCCCATCTCTTTTTCTCGTATTCTCTTAGTTATTTTCTGTGAGGTTTTCTTTAGACTTTGATATTTAGATTATGTCTCAGAGCATGATCAAGTTAAGATCTTTCCCTCTCTCTTTCTCTGTCAATCTCTTACTTTCAGTCTCTCTACATCTCTTACTCTTTGTCTTCATCTCTCTTTCCCTCTTCCTATCTCTCTCTCTCTTTCCCCCTCTCTCTTTCTCCCCCCTCTCTTCCTCCCTCTCTCTCTATTGTTACTGCTTACCCACTCTTTGCCTCTCTCTGTTCCCTGAAAAAGCTTTTATCTCATGACATTAAAGCTCAAGCTGCACTCAACACAATCCAGCACCCTTCCTCTCTCACTCCCGCTCTTCCTCTCCCTCTCTCTCTCTCTCTCTCTCTCTCTCATACACACACACAGGCACACACGTGCTTGTACCTTGAAGATGCGCTGAAAGTATTTAGTCGCATTTGCATATCTAAGCAGTTGCGGCAACAGAACGCAGAAAAAAACGAGCGTAGAAGGGAAGAAACAGGCAGACAGGGTTGCAGTCGGTGAGCAGGGAGTTGAGGGAAAAGGGTTAGCAGGGTTGTTGCGCAGCCAAGAAAAAGTATTATATGACGTTGTCCGTTAGACAAAAGGCGGCTTTGCGCCTCAGTCGAGGCAAGAGGAGAGATGCTCAGGTTGAGATTGAGGCGCCCGATACACGCATTGTGCGTTGTGGCAGCTTTGCCAACAGTTGAATGAGGCAACATTGTGCGGCGTGTGATGTCGCGGTCAAAATAAGCGTACAAAGGACGCACATATTGAATTACCCCTCAGGCAGACCCAGCCTGCAAACACTAATACTAAACAGAACCACAAACTAATGTTCCCTCTCTCTCTTTCTCTCTCTCTCTCATTGCAGCTGTTCAACGTGGCCGCGTGCCGCCCACACAGCCCGGCCTGGCGGGCATGCACGGCCAGTATCAGCTGGCCAACGGCGACCCAATGGGCGTGGCTGGCTTCAATGGTCACTCGTACCTCAGTTCCTACATCTCGCTGCTGCTGCGCGCCGAGCCATATCCCACCTCACGATATGGCCAGTGCCTGCAGCCCAACAACATCATGGGCATTGACAACATCTGTGAGCTGGCGGCGCGTCTGCTCTTCTCGGCCGTCGAGTGGGCCAAGAATATACCGTTCTTTCCCCGAACTGCAAGTGACGGATCAGGTAGCGCTGTTGCGCCTCGTCTGGTCCGAGCTGTTCGTACTGAATGCCAGCCAATGCTCGATGCCGCTGCATGTGGCGCCACTGCTGGCTGCCGCCGGGCTGCACGCCTCGCCGATGGCGGCAGACCGAGTGGTGGCCTTCATGGATCACATACGCATCTTCCAGGAGCAGGTGGAGAAGCTGAAGGCGCTGCATGTCGATTCGGCCGAGTACTCCTGCCTCAAGGCAATTGTGCTCTTCACCACCGGTAAGTTGCTGGACATCCTTTACAAGGATGTGCCCGCACTGCTAACCAAAGTTTCAGCGCTGCTTGGCAGGCGTGCCCGCGGGGGAGAATGCGCTGCAGGGGGAATGCTGCGGCAATGATGAAGTGCTCGCCGTGGTGCGTGAGCATCTCGACGAACTGAATCGCGTCGAGTTCGAGTCGAAGCTGCAACAGGCGCCGCTGCACTTGGCCACCTTCATGAAGAGCGTGGCCAGCGTTGAGGCTGCAGTGCAGCAGGCCGAGCAGCAGCAGCAGCAGCAGCAACAGTCGCTAGCAGCGAAAGCAAGCGTTGTTGCTGCTGCTGTTGCCTCTGCCCCAGCTGCAACTGCTGCGCCCGTTGTGCCCTCTGCCAGCAGCGCATTCAGCAGCTGCGTCAAGTCGCCAGCGGCGGCGCCTGAGGTGGATCTGCTTGCAGCGCTGTACGCCAGCTCCCAGGCCAATGGCGAGAGCAGCAGCACCACCAGCAGCAGCCACAACAACAGCAGCGGCTTGGGCGCCTCGCTACCCTCGCAAGCGCACAGCACAGCATCCTTCTCCCTGAACTCGACAACTGCCAATGCCCTCTGCGCCGCTGGCAAGCGCTGCCACTGCAACCACACTCGCGGCCACCAGCAGCACGCTGAGTGGAGCATATCCGACGCCGGGCCAGCAGCAGCAACAGGAGCTGCTGCATCAGCAGCAGCACCAACAACAGCAGGCGGCTGCGGCGGCGGCCATGTTCTATCAGACTCCGCCACGCAGCGCCTTCGGCTCGGCCTTTGATATGTTCCACCACAGCACGCCCTTTGGTGTGAGCCACGCGGCGGCAGCGGCTGCAGCAGCAGCGCACTCAGGTGCCAGCGGTGCCAGCTTCGGCAGTCCCAGCTACAGATACTCCCCCTACAGTCTAGCGGGCAGCAGGTGGCAACTGTAGTGCCCCCACCCTGCCCCCATCTAGTTACCTTAGTCGACCCACTGTATCTGTATTATAGGACCTTACCCTAGGTCTATGTAGTGGCCCAGTACTTATGTATCCACTATCTTATGTATAGCTATCTATAGTGCCTACTGCTTATGTATTTATTGCCTTAGAATAAGTCGAATTTATTATAGGTTAATTATAGAAGTAGAAGATGAGGAAGAAGAAGAAGATAAAGAAGAAAGACCTAAGAATATACGCTGCTGTTGCTGTTAAACAAATTAATCCTGGCTTGTGTTTTTACTTAATACTAATTGTTTGCATTGCTTGTTGACTAGTTTTAAGCTTTGTTTTTATTGTTGTTTGCAACTAACAATGTTTCTAACTTTCCTAAGTTGAATATCTAAAAACTAACCCTACTTTATTCCATAAACCTCTATAATTTCTCTTACTTCATTTTCAAAACTGCCATAGAATATGTTCAACATATTTTCAAACTGGAAATAAGTAAATGGAATTATAAAATGTATTAATTTATTTCTTATTTTAGTTTCATTATTTATTTGAAGTATTTTATTTTTGATTTTCGTGAAATTGTATTAATTTATTCTTATTTTAGTTTCATTATTTATTTGAAGTATTTTATTTTTTGATTTTTGTTAAATTGTTCTTACATTTTTATTAGTTTATTTAAATTTCTTCGCCTCTTTAATCCAAAACTTGTTTTTTATTTCCACATAATGCAGATATTTCTGAAGTTATTATAAAGATTTATAAGCTATCTTCAAAAATATATGCATAGATTATATAATTGTTCCTTTTCAGCAAAACAAATTGCCGTGAAATCTTGAAATGATGAAATACTCCTGGTACCAACTCTGATCGAGGTTTCTGGTAGTGTAATAACTGTTTATGAACTGGATATTAGGCTACTCTATATTATAATATCCAATTCATAGACAGTTTTAAAGCAGAAAACTGTGAAAAGAGCTTTAAGAGTTTGAGTTACTCATTCAGCTGTTTTAACAATTTTCACATTTGCATTTTGTTTACATTTTTTTCTAATTTTTACTAATTTTGCATTTTTTTAATTTTCAAAAACAAACAAAAAGAGAAACGCACAAACAAAAACAGCTCGAAACACTTTGGCACACTTCATACTGGACTTTGGGATCATCCTGCACTCACACGCACACACCTAACACCCACTCACACACACTCACACACACACACCTCTCTTCATCACATACATACAAACACATACGTATCTATCATAAGCAAACGTATAAGTATTAAAGTACGAAAACTAATATGGCACATGGCGTACAGAGTTAAGGTTTAAACTTACTTATATATCATACACACATAAAGATCTTATATACCATATATACATATATATACACTTTGTCTTGCATTCCTTTATTGTTTACTGTTATGTTAGCACTTCGTTTGTTTTAAATAAATCGAGGATATTTGTATGCAAATAGTTTTTACTTCAGAGTTAAGATTCGCTTTTAAGATTAAGCCCAAAAGCGCGCACCCTCTGTTGCCCATTGTCCACTTACAGTGGTCACTCCGTTGCAATGCAGGCGACTCGCAACTTGTTGCACATATCCACTAGTCTGTCGGTCTGTCTGTTTGTCTGTCTGTCTGTCTCTTTGTCTGCGATGTCAAGCAGCTGTCCCCGCCGCATGTTGCAGCGACTGTCCCCGATCTGTGACCCCCTCGTCGTCGCCGATCCTGAGCCGCGCAGTTGGCGACGTTTATTGACGTCGCGATACCACATTATGAACATTAATACAACACTCGTTTATGTCGCTTACTTACAAGTCTAAGCCACAACCGACCGCTGCCTCCTTCAGCTCCTCCTCCAGTCCAGCAATGAAAATAATTTTCCAATTTCCAAACCGCTGTGTGTGTCGACTCTGACTCTGACTCCGACTCGGGCTCGGCTCTCGGCCTGGGCTTGGGGTCCATTGTGAGGGGGCGTCGCGAGTTCGTGTTCCCCCGGGCCGCGAGAGAGTGAAAGAGAGAGACTCCAACTGCAACTTCGACTGCTGCGCAGCAATTGCATTTGAATTGGCTGCATGAGTCCATAAACTGCAGCCGATCAATCGCTGCATCGCTCCACAGTGTTTGCCTGCCCCCCGTCCCCCTTCCCCTCCCTTTGCCTCCCCCTGCGCCTCTGTGCCGCAACTGATTGTGCTAGACACGATCGCGGTAGTAAAATACCAGGTATAGACTTAGTAGATCTTCGGCTGCGGCACGTTGACGACATGTCTGCGTCTGCGGCGGTGCATCTTCCAATCTGCTTGTGGCCTGCGACTCGGCACGGCCCCCCCTCTGCTTCCCCTGCCCCTGCACTCGTCGCCACTTCGCTGATTGCTGTCGTTTGTTGCAGTTGTTAAGAGTTGTAGCTTTCATGTCTTGGCCACACTTTTTGACCAACATTTTGTGCTGTTGGTTTTTCAACTTTAGCCATGGCTACGACTTCGTCTCTGCCCCTGCCCCTGCTTCAACCCCTGCTTCCTCTTCTCACTGTGAATGTGGATGCATCTCAGCAAGCGCTTCATTCTGTATTTGTATCGGTTTCGTCTTGTTGCCGAAGCCCAAATCGTCTAGTGCTGCTCATTGATCCCCTGCGCTACTTTCCGAAAATTGCAGCAGACGTGCCTGGTGCCTTGTAATTAACAGTTTCCAACAGACCGAACTGACTCTCCTTGATTAGAATCATTTTGGGCGCGTTTCGTTTCGTTTCATTCCGTTTTATTTCCTTTTTTTACTCTCAGATGCAATGTGATGCTTATGATCTGAGTAAGTTTTTCCTTCAATGTTCGATCAGTTAAGCTCGGACACAACATTTGCCGAAGACTACACTCTGGCATCAATGCGACTGATGTAGCCAAGTTAGATCTTGTTTTGCAAAAGATATACAAAGCTAATGAGCAAAAATACAAATTAAATGAGAGAAAATACTGCAACTTTTCACGTTTATCAACACTTTTATAACTATTATTCACTGAAGTACTTTTAACAGGCTACCAAAAATAAAACAGTGTTTTAGTTCTTATGTATTTATCATATTTATAAAATATATTCAATTCAGTTAAGAAATGCTTCGAATTGTTCTTAAAATTCCAACGTCAAATTGAAATTGAAAGAGTTAATAAATACTTGACTAGATTCTCTTCAGTATTGCATACAGCTAACAGAACCTACCTCCCTCTCCTCTACAGTGCGCAGTTTGAAAATAAATTCACAGTCGACCTCACATGACCCGTCAGGTTGGGGGAAAATGCATTGCCCTAATGCTTATTAAAAGTAAATAAAGTTATAACTGTTTGGCCGAGAGACCAACACGAAGTTCGATCGCTGGGGCTTCGACAATGTCGAATCGTTGTTGTCCATAAAAGAAGAACGATAAAATAAAATATAATGCAGCAATTCATAATTTTCGTTAAACAGCTTAACCTTTCCTATAGACAGAGAGTTGCGGTTAGATCGAATTGTTGGGGGGGGGGGGGACTCGGTGTGCCACGTTCTTGTGTGACCAAGAAATCTGCTCCTTTTTCGATATGCATGGAGTTGTTGTTGTTACTGTTGGAAGCACAATTCGGTTACGTAGTTACATCAACTACTTTACGGTCATTATGCATTTAAAACACGCGGTCACGATCTCCGCGCTGAGTTAGTAACTGCGCCAAAGGAGGCTGAGCTCCCCAAAATCGAAGCCAGGCACAAAACAGTTAAAAGCCACAGCCACACAGCCACAACCGAAACCAAAACCCAAAACCTTAATCCTCAAACATAAGCGAAGAAGAAAAAGAAAAGCCAAGCCAAAATCAAAGCCAACTTGAGAGCTGGCCATGGTTGAAGTCACCCGAGAAAGCTGCGAAGCTGCACAAGTCGGAGCTGCATTTCTTTTGGCCAAAACAGAAAACTGGAATCTCTCTTTCACTTCGTCTTCTGCATTTCAATGAAACTACAATATATATAAAGGTTTTTTTTTCGTCTCTTTTTCCCTGGCATATTGACTCGAATTGTGGCACAGTTTTACTCGTTTTGTGTTGTTGCTTCATGTCCTACCGTTGTGTGTTTATTTTGCTTTGTATGTATGTATGTGTTGGGTTTTTATGGCATTCGTCTTGAGTTTGTGGTCAACGAGAATCATCAGAGCTAATGGCAAAGTCAATTGACAATTATGACCATGGTCAATGAAGTGATTCGCTCGGCTTTTCATCTCAACGGGCCATGGCTAATTTGTTTCTTTCCTGCTTCACGACTATTGCCGACTCGTTGTTGTTATTGTTATTATTGCTGTTGCTGGCTTGTTTATGAAATGAAATGGTTAATAATTGCTAATTGAATTTCTGCTGCCTCTGGCGACAAATCATTTATCTTGATTTACGCGCATTGTGTGGGGGCGTTTTTGCCAACAACGACTGAGCATTCTGCGAAACTGCCTCTTTGTCTTTGGCTTATTTTGTTGGCCAACTGAACTTGGCGTAGCGTAAAGTTTTAAGTAATTATGGAGCTTTGTTGGGTTTGTAAATTCCGCAAGTTTCAATTGGCAACAGACGCTCATCAAGATAAAATGCAGATCAATAAAGTGAAGCACTGTATTTATAATCTAATCTTAAGTATTTAAAACTAAGTTACTTACCAGATTGAGTCCACAGTGTTAGTCTAGTCATAATCTTTAAATAAAAGTATAGGATTCTATTCTATTAGACTTGAGTAATATCTTATTTTTTATGCCTGAAAATTGGAGATAAAATCAACCAACTAGGCGTCATAAAACCGAAATCTATCGATTACTGAGCCCCAGTCTGATTTTACTTTGTAACTCGAATCTATTGACTTTCCATTGACTGCAGTCGGCTTGCTGCGTGCAGCAGGAGGCTGAGGCAGTGCGATGAAAATCGTGGCATGCCACAGCAGATCGCATAATGAAATTCAAAGAGCTCGAGCTAAAAACTGAAATACGAGACATTAAAGCGACACATTACGTCCCATTTGCTGGCCAAGTTGCCGTTGCAATCAAATGTGAATTCACACAGCAATCGGATACGCTGCCATCGCATTGCCAACAGTTGAACATAAAACGAAACATGTTGAGAAATCTGCAGTTTGATAAAGTAGACAGTTAAATATCCTGCACATGCAAAGTGATTTGTAAATGCATAACTTCTATGTGGGAATTAATATTTGCAATATTTATTTATATAGTTACTAACTACGATTGGTATAATCTTCATGCCAAAGTTGGTGTCCCTAGCTGTTGTAATAGTCAAGTTATGTGTGTTCATACAAACAACACAAACAGAAAGAGGGGAAGACAAACTTGCACTCAATTAAGCCACTATTCATACTGATCCTGAATATATATGTATACTTGTTAAAGGCAGTTTCCACCTTCAGCCTGCACACAAATTGAGTAAGCTCATCATAAATGATTGCAGGGTATACGAGATTCTCAAATTAGCCACCAAATGGCCACCAGTTGGCAAGACCAGCTGCAGGCGATATTAATGCCACTTGGTTTTTTATCTGTGCGAGTTAAAGATACTTCGATACCTCAACGTTGTCGCTGGCTGTCGCTGGCAGCGCGTGCATCGCGCAATGCGTTGACTAATTAAACAAACGAAACTCATCTCGTCTCAGCAGAGTCTATGGAAAATGCATGAAAACGAAACGCTATGCAAATTTGCAAGTGCTGATGTCTAATTTGAATTTCAAACAGGCGAGCCGGGCAAATACTACACATATTCGCGACTGACTCTACCTGTTCATCGCCACAAGTTCGCCACAAGATGCAGTAGGCAATAACGTGTGTTATAGGTTTTTTTGGGGGGGATATTCGTTTTGGTTGTACAACGCACACAACTAAAATTGATAAGCAAACTTTGTGGCTTTGTGGCAATTAACACTTGACGGCACACTCTGCGTATGCGCAATGCCCGCAAAACGGCAGCATCGACAGCAACAGAGTCGCAATGCTTGCCGTTTATGACCCCCATATTTTTTGTTTTGTTTTCTTTTTTATGTATTCGTATTTCTGTATTTCTGTATTGCTCGCTGTCGACGTTGAGGGCGTTGCCGCTTAGTTTAATTTTCGAAAATTTAATTAAACAGCCTCTTGTTGGCCCGTCTAAAGTCCGGGCTTCAATTGGGCATAAATCATGCGCGTGACGCAATCGCCATATTCCGTCATGTGCCATTTAGAGCTGTGTGTGGGCGTGGCAGCAATTTATGTTGAGCTGAACGTTGGAACAGACGCACAACACGTACTACGTATGTCCACTCAGATTAGGCAGATCGTTACTCAGCACCAGGTGAACTGCAACTCTACAAATTGTATTTATATTATCAAAACTCATACAATTACGCTGCGGCCTTTGCTAATTTTGTTAATTATTCTCTCTTACAGACGCCTGCGGCCTGTCAGATGTGACGCACATTGAATCCCTGCAAGAGAAATCCCAGTGCGCCCTCGAGGAATACTGCCGGACACAGTACCCCAACCAGCCCACGAGATTCGGCAAGTTGCTGCTCAGATTGCCATCCTTGCGAACAGTCTCATCCCAAGTAAGTTAAAGGTTTAAAGGAAACTATTAACTATGCATAAAACTAGTTAGAAAGCTACAGTAGAGTGTGCTTGACTGTGATATACCCGCTACTCACATAAACCAAAATGATTTCTTAAATATTTAGCTTCTTTTAGAGCTGGAGAAACATCAGTGTTAGATCGATAATCATCGATGTTTCTTATAACAAGTTTCAACAAACATCGTTCGCTATCTAGCTTTAGCTTTTCTGTTATGCTATTTTTGCTGCATACTTTGCAGGGATTGGTACCAGTATTTCATTAAAATTGTTTCTGCAATAACTTCTATGTTAATTATCCGATCGTTACCAATTTCTGGTTTAGAAATCATTTGGTTATTAATAGTTATTGTGTTTGCCAAAAATAAACTGTCCTGCATTAAAATGACGCAAACTACTACGATCAATATTAAGGCATTTTTTTGACCCAATTGTTGATGCTGATAAAAATTTGTATATATGGAATACATACAATAATTAAGAGGAAGATTTTTCGAGTCTTAAATTAATAATGTCTCACACTGTCCATGTAAAGTATATTGTTTGTCCAATCATAATTAGGGCTTAGTAAAAATATGGCGACTATATAGAGTATAATGCAAGTAGATCCAACCAAAATTATACAGAAATTTCATCAGACAATAATATATTTTACTCTACACTGATCTTTGATCCTCTATTAAATATTTAAATTTAATTCTAATCCAATACACTTCCTTTTCTCTCTCTTTCTCGCTGTCTCTCCCTCTCTTTGCTAGGTCATTGAGCAACTGTTTTTTGTGCGTCTAGTCGGCAAAACGCCCATCGAAACGCTGATCCGCGACATGTTGCTCAGCGGCAACAGTTTCTCTTGGCCCTATCTGCCTTCGATGTGACACACAATGTGGCGCCAATTGACAACAACTTGATCATCAGCCGCAGCTGTGGCGGCCGCTGTGGCAGCCAATCATAGCAACACTACGCTCAACATCAACTCCTGCAACAACAACAACAACAGCAACAACAACATCACCATCAGCAGCAACAGCAGCATCGACGGCGGCGGCAGTGGAGGCGCAGGCGCTGGCATGGTTTTCACTGGCAATCACAGTCATGTGGATGGCAATGTTGCTGCCATGCATGCAGCAGCAGCAGCAGCAGCAGCACAAGCAACAACAACAGCATATGGTGGCAACAACTGCAGCATCAACAGCATTTGCAATCAGCAGATCAGCAACTACAACAATAACAACAGCAGCAGCAGCAACACCACCAACAACAACAGTCAAATGCATGCAACGAGCGGTTTCCTTGGTGCTGCCTGCAACATCAGCAACACTTGCATTGGCAATGGCAGCAGCAGCAGCAGCGATTATTTGGCAACCAATGCAGCAACAGCAGCAGCATATGTGACACCAACAACAATGCCAGCCACTGTGAATACAACAACAATGCTGTCTAATTACTGCGATGCTGCCACCATGATGATGGCCGCTGCCGCTGTCAATGCAAATCAGTGCCTGCAACAACACCATCAACGACTGTTGCTGACCAACAGCAACAACAGCAGCAGCACCACCAACTCCAACGGCGACGAACAACTGGCACTGGCCACTGCCACGGCGGCGGTCATGGCCTCATCCTCGTCCTCAGCTGGTTCTCTGTCGTCGGCATCGTCGACACCGACAGCAACAGTTGTCGCGACATCGCAGCATCAGCTGCAGCAGCAGCAGCAGCAGCAACTGTCGCTGCCATCGCTGCCAAATTTAATCGATATCAGTGAAGTTCCTCTCATTGTGGATGTCAAGTAGTGTAATTATTTATGCATATTGAAAAACAACACACACACTCACACACACACACACAGACAAAACAAAATGATAATGAAAAGAAAGAACAAAAAAAAACAATCTCAAAATTGTAAAAAAAAAGAATCGTGTAGCATAATTGTTTTTAAAGAAATCTACTTTAGTTGTTGTAACTTGTACATACAAAAATTTCTACTCTCTCTCAAGGCCGCCCCTCCCGTCTTAAACAACCCGTAGACAACTCAAGAAGTTCCTGACTTCCTGAAGTGGTTTAATAACTGACAAATAGGAAATGCATTTAACGCTTCGAATATTTGCCAAATTTGTTAGCGGGGTATGCAGGGCAAATTTCTATCTATGTCTGTATAATAGTTAATGGCACTGAGTTCTACTTAACTTGAAAGTAAAAAGGAATCTTTAAACTTGTAAATCCCTGCCCTCTCAGATAACAGAACAAAAAAATGAAAAGACAATGTAAATGTATGTACGTTAGGAAAGCGAAACCAGAAGAAAAGAAAACATAACACAAAATAAAACATAAACTATTTACGTATTTCTTAAATTACCACAGCTAAACTATACATACTTATATATACATATATATATATATAGTATATATTTAGGGTACTATTTTCACTCGACTCAATCTCCCCAGTGGTTCGCAGAATTATACCAAAAAACTATATAATTTTTACTTTATGTGTGGCAATTATTTTGTGTGTGCGTTAGCAATTTTATTTTACTTTAAGTGAAATGTAAATCGGCAATTTAAGTCAAGATCAAAATTACTATATCGTATATTCTTGACAGCTCCCGATCGCGTCTCAAAGACGTTTGGCAAATTTACAAATTTCTTTATTTTATTTATACAGTAATTGCGAAATTTAGCTAATTTAATTTGTTTGTATAATTTTGATCATCTTCAATCATTATCATCCTATCCGATGCCTGCAAACACCAATTCAGTGCAAGTTTTCAGTTTTTGAACGATCTTCTAGGCTAAGCATTATTTTATTTATATGTATAAATAAATGAACGTTTTCTATATTTTATAATAATAATAAAAATTGCGTTTTTCAAAAAGAAAAGAAAAGTATCATTTTTTATGCCCAGGGGTTTGATTAGAAAGTTCAGGGGAATTTAAACATTATTTCTCATGTCTTTCTTATATGTTTTTTTTTTCTTTCCACTCTTATTTTATTTATGGATTCAGTTTTGTAAAGAAAATACTATTAGTAGAAATGTCAGTCGGAATACACATGCATTTGACATGTTTTTTGCGCGTTATTAATTAGAACTAATGATGTATATAATGAGATTTGATTGAATACGGAATGCATCTGCCGAAAGCGTGTAAATATATACATATATTGAAGTGTGAAATTTCTAAATGAAATTGATAAGCAAGATTTGTGCACAGATTTGCTTAATAAACTGAGAGCAGTATATTCCTGGGTGTTCACAGCGTAATCAATGTACATATAAACATACCTATAAATCTCCCTTATCGCGAATACTGATACATGTATAAATATACTGAATATATACAGTACATCTATGAGATATTCGGAGATTGTTGATTGATGTATTCGATTCGAATAGTATAGTTAAGTTAAGATTGGCATAAAAGCACAGTTCGTCTTTCGATCGTCTCGAAATGTAATAAAATGTCAGTTAAATAAATTCTTTTTATGGAATACAAGAAAATAAACATTACTACAGACAAGTTTCTCTTGCTTATTGCATAATTACAGGGTGACGGCTTATACAGCTCAGTATTTATTTCGAAAAGTGGGGGAAGGTGGAGTTACCAATGATAAACGCTCACGGCAAGCACTATACAAATGACCCTCGGCACCAGATGCACATGACAATTACCCGAACTGCTCCAAAATTACCAATAATGAGACATGCAACTCGCGCGCTTAGCCCCTGTAATGGATTGCCATGGATCGATATCAATTGCAGGTCAATTCCAGGCCGAGCACTGCTGCAGTGCACTGGCAATGGAAATTTCACGCGCCGACAAGATAATCGTCGCACATAATGCCGGGATTCCCTAGTTCGCTCGGGGTCCGTTGCAAGGATCGTGCAACGCAGACAGTCTGTTGCCAGCATCGACAAATTACTCTGTGGCTCTGTTGCTGTTGCCGTGTTGTGTTGTGTTGGCCGAATGACAAATTAGATATCGAAAACAGCATTTTGATCGACAGGCGATCGCCACCGAATGACCTGAGAGCGGGGAGTGAAACGAATAACGCGAGTGGGACAGCTTAAATTGCCCTTCGAGCCGTGACTACAAATTGCCTGAAATAAGGAAGGCATTTTGCGGTTGGCCATCGACCGACCGTATCCAAAAGGAGTTGATGAAGGTGTTGATTTGATTACTTTTATGTAAGCGACGACCAGGCAGCCAGGCTAACAGGCAGGCAGACAACCAGACAGCGAGGCGGCCAATCAGGCAACTAGCCAGGGCCAGCAAGGCACTCAGATCTTGGCCAGAGCCAGAGCTGCAGTTCAACATATTTCGCAAATCGTGATCGGGCTAATTTTGGATGGATGGATTCCCAGTTGCAGTCCAAGTTGCAGTCGCAGTCGCAGTCGTAGTCGGAGTCGGAGTGGTCTTCAATTGTGCCGCCGTGCCAGCTGGTTAGCTGGTTAGGTTTGCTCCCCCCTTGTTTACCCTTTTGCTTGCGGCCAATATCTAAATGTGAAAAATGATTTGACTTTAATGGTCGCCACTGAGTGATCAACTGATCAATCTGATCAATCCGATGCGATCATCTGATCATCATAGCTGTTGATTATCATCGCGCAGACCTGGCGAAACTTCTTCGTTTGCCTTCTTCGCTGAAGGTGTTAAAATTTTGTGACCAATTGGCCTGGTAATCCATAGCGGGACGGGGTTCAGCATCCCCCCTTCCCCCGTCACAACTACAGCTATTTTGCATGACGGACTGTGCTTAAGTCTAGGCAAATGATTGATTCGTTCTGCGGTTGGGCAACGTGGGAATTTGGCTTGCCGAATGTGGAGAAGGAGGTGCGGCGGCGCACTACATTCTGTCCGAGCAAATTATTATATTTATGAGCTGTAAATGAGTTATGGCAAATTAGTCGAATTACGTGGCTCGAAATGGGGCATATCAAGCTGGCTAAATTGCTCACTCATGTGGTGTGAACTTGCCAGAACGAATGGCGATTGCACTGCAGATTCTTAAGACCACCATATGATATTACTAAATTAACCACATAGGATAGATACCCCCAAAAAACACTCACTATATATGAAACTAATAATACAGGGGAACACAGAAATACATTTGATTTAATCAGAGTTTAATGTTTTGTATAAAAGAAAGAAAGGATACCTTCAAGATGCAGTTTGTAATTTATACAGATCGATCCCATAATAGTTTTATATCTTATTATTATTTATTTAATATGTACATAGTTATAAGTGTAACTTACAACTAGACCTTAGGTGAAGCTTTGGCTGCAATGGCCTTAAGCAATTTTATATCTTATAATGTTGCAGAAGTGAATAATATTGTACGATATATTTTCATTGGTAGCTATATAACTGATTGGCTTATAAGTCCGATTTTTCCTTTGGCAGTTATATAACATTATTATTTAAAATAAAATTATGTAACGTAGAATGCAGAAAAGTAGAAATCTTAACTGGAGACTATGAAAAGTTAGTTGTACCCTTGCCAGCATCACAAATAGCATCCCTAACATGCCAAAGGTTTGTCCTCTAATAGCCCATGCAACCGCAATTTGATTCGGACCTCATTCCACAAATGCCGCCCTGACATGTGGACCACTGATTAACATATTATGCGACAAAGTCCGAGCCGTAAACTGTGCCCGACAGACGGCAGCACTGAGGCAATTCAACGCCTGTCACTGGCTGTTTGTCCAGATAATTCACGCCAACGCACATGTGGTGGCAGGAGTGAGTGAGAGAGAGAAAAAGAGAAAGGGAGAGCAACCAGCGAGACTCGCTCCAATTCGAGATACCATCAAGCTGCAGTTGTATAATTGAAAGAGTCGCCTTACCTGGCCTTGCCTTGCCTCGCCTCCGGCTACTGGCCACGTCCACAGGGGTATCTCAAATCCGGCACGATGGCTATCGATGTCAGCCTCGTAGGTGAGCAGCGACACAGTGGCCACAGAATGTCGCCGGGCGAATGAGCCAATTAAGGGTTAAACATTTTGCATATGCGCAGACAAGAAACGGTCTTTGATTTGCATAATTTCGGCTTGATATCTCTCCACACAACTTGGGCAGCCCTCGGCGGCAGCGCACGATACATTAATTTATTGGGCTCAATGCGAATGCCAAATGGCAAAATTGGACCACGTTGGTGTCCAATTTCATTAGGCACGTCATCGCCATTGTCCTCCCTGCTCCCTTCTGGCGATGTTGTTTCCCTTATAGCTGTCACTGAAGTGTGTGTTCCCTTTTTGTCATATTACGAGAATTTACATAAAATGTATTGTAAAGCGTATGAAATTGAATACGCCGAGATTCGGACATGTGTTCTCCCTTTATTTTTTTCCACTTTCCCCGAGAAGGAGGTGTATCTCTCTCTCTCTCTCTCTCTACATACATTTGTCTATGTTTTGTTGCAGACGCATTTCATAATTTAATTAGCAAAGCCAACAAATGCCAAGCCCTGAACCAGTGCCCCATACCCCATGCCACGTCGCAGCCCCGTGACCCGCCCCAACCTTCTCTGGGGTTCATGCTCAAATAAATAACTTGCAATTCTGCAAGTCATAAATTAGGCAATAGGAATTTATTTTCCAATTACACATATTTCATACCGCATGCAAAGGCGACGAGGACAAACGAAAAATAGAAAACGCAACTCGAGAATAAATTGAATACTATTTTCTATTTCATAATTTATAACGCCAAGCGGGGCCGGGGCAACAAGTACAAATTGTCAAAAGCGCTTTGCATCTTGGGCCTGGCCCACCCATGGTGCACAAAGAGCACAAGGCATCCCATACCATGGGATATACCTTACCGGCCTCCGAAGATTGCCCCCGTTGCACCTTTCGCTCCGTGGGACCATTGCCACGCGCTCTTAACGAGTCGCAAATTCACGTTGCAATTGCCAGTCGAGCGTCCGGTTCGTCTGCGTCTTGTGCAGTCAACAACAACACCTTCAGCTCAGACAACAGGGTCGGGGGTCGGGAGCACAGGCATCGCTATAGGGATCGGGGAAGGGGATGGAGATCGGTAAGTCGACTGCCCACCCGTCTAGCCTCAGTGCCGGCAACTGCCACCCAACTGGTCGCTTATATTTGCGTATTAACGCGCGAAATAATATTTTATTTTGACCATCTTCAAAGGATTGAAAAATGCCCACTAATATCTTTGGGTCTTTGTGAAGGCTTTATGCCACAGCATGTATGTGTGTGTGTGTGTGTGCCTGTGTATGGCTTTGCTTTGTATGTTGTCCCAAGCACAGTAGTCACAATTTTTCCTATCTTTGTTGCGGTGTTTAAGAAGAGTTTCAAGTTATTTAAAATACTTTGTCAACTATTATGAAGGGGAAAAATAAAATATATAATTTACTATACATATGATATTTACAAATACAATAACATAATTATATGTATTTATAAATCAGCATGTAAATTTAATTTAATCTTTTTTACCGAATTTTTGTCATCTTTTGATCACTAAGCTTAATCATTTACTTTTACTTTCTTATACTTTGAAGTGACTGAAATAGTTTACTACACTGTAACATATAAAGACAGTACCGTATGTAGTACTCCTCCCTTTACAGCACTACTGTAGACTGACTCTCTTTCCCCCCGCGCTGTCTTTTCTTGCATTCAATTGCAGCTAAATAAAGGGGAAATAAAAATATTTATACGCAATCTGTCGCTTACAGTTAAAATACTCTCTACCTCGATCCTCTCCGCTTTGGGCTTAGCATACTCGTATTTCATTCGTCGTTCTCTGCTCCATTTGTTAACTTGGCTGGCACAAGAAGAGTTGCACTTTCTGTTTGCTGCAGTGACAATAGCCTTACAAAGGGTATGTTCAATTTAACCAACAGTTCGATGCGCATAGGGACTTTTTTGGGCTCAGGAGAAAGTGAATTACATATATCCATGTACTTTAGTTCTTAATAAGATTTCAATTTAATTTAATTTAACCTTGTCTTATTAATTTACAGTTTTATTACAACAATTAATAAAAATATAAGCACTGTACATTTTAAGGATTATTAACAAATTTGCCATTTTAAAATATAACCAAATTTTTAAACTCACCTGTTGATGATCTTTAACATTCAAGAAATTCTTCATAATTTTAACATATTATAACATGACAAGTAATATATAATACGTTAATGATCCAAATAGAGTATTTCACAAATTGTAGGGTATTAAGCTCTCGACAACTCGACTGTAACTCTTGCTTCTTGTTGTCTTTGTATTTTGGCCATAAATTGGCATTTAAATTAATACAATTTGAATTATGTGCCCGCGATGCTGGGCGCAACGTGCCACAAAATGTGGCGCAACCCCCCCACAGCGTTATTTTCAATCAAAAACGCACATCCGCGAAATTATCATGAACTCAGCACAACAAACACAAGCAGGGTGCGTATGTGCGTGTGCGAGTGTGCGTGTGTGCCTGAGAGATTATCAAATTGATTCCAATTAACACTTGCCACCGCACCAACGCTTGCAGTTCGCACAGGCGCATTCTTATAAATATTTCACGTTTTTACGGTTAAGAGCCCGCACGCTCGCAGGCAAATCAAGTTTATGGCGGCGACCCTTTCTACAGCAGTCCCCACAAATCCCACAAACATACATATATATGTGTGTGTGTGTGTACGTATGCATAAGTCATGCGCACTTTGTCGTAATTCGTAATGCGAATTGACAATCCCTCTGCCAGTGGTCGACTGGCCAACAGCTTCTCCAGGTGTTGCTACAGTGCAGTCCCTGGCGCAGTAGATTATAAATATTCCATAATTTCGCTTGGCATTCAATTTCGATTTGTGTGACACATAAATTACGAATTAACGCTTTGAGGGCAGGCCCGAGAGGGAGCCACTGCGCTCTCCCGGCGGCTCAATGGGTCACGAGTGGGCAGCCAACAACAAGAAGGCATTGTGTGGCCAGGCTGGACCACAGCAATCGATGGACGCGCTTAACGATAGTTTGGACACTTCATTTCAGTTTGATTTCGAACCGCACCAATTGAAAATGGTAAACTATATATTACATTATGTGTTTGTAAACGTTTGTGACAGGCAGAATAGGGCAGAACAGATAAATATCACTTCAGATTATCAAGATATTGTTTATGTGTCCGTATGAACACGCAGATCTCAGCTATAATGGAAGAAATAAACACTAAATTTGGCATAGACGTTCTAGTAAATCAAACGCAGCAAAAGCTTTTATCAAACTTTAAGTGTCACGCCCACCGCCTTAACAAATCATTTAAATGTGTCTAAAAGCGATATCCTACGCAACAACTTATTTAAATAATGTTTAGTTTTGGAATTTGAGAATTCAGCGCTTTTTTAGCAATGAGAATGAATAGACAACATTCTGACTGTTACAAGCCTTCAGATTTAGTTGGTTTTGTAGATCAGATTTGAATTGGGGCTTTTCGAAAGGTTGCCTCATGCTTTTATCTCCTGCACACAATCCGTAAACTTAATTAACTCGAGAATTTATCAACTTCATTGTGAACTTAACAGAAATTCATTAGCAAAAAGTTGGAATCAAGAGTGCTCTGGGTATAGAAACAGTACTGTGAAGTGGCAAACATAATCATATCCTTAGAAAAGGATTTCCTGCCACCGTTGCCACAAAGCTTACGAAATCTGGCTCTGGGTCGGGGCATGGTAAAAATGAAAGATACGCACAAAAGATGATTAATAAGCTCAGAGAGAGACTGAACTGACTCTGCAACCCCCGCGAAGAGAAAAGCACGCGGAAAATCTGCACTTTTCCTTTTGGAATTGTCGGAAGACAAATGTCCTTGCTGCGTGGTCTGTTTTACAGTTAATTTAAGTTGACAGTGCCAAGCGGATGCAGCTTCAGCTCCTCCCGCTCTCCACTCTTCCCACACTTAGCTGTGCTGAGGAAAATGCTGATTTTGTTGCTGTTTCCAGCTGATAAAATTATTAACTTGTCTTTGTCTTTGCCCCCCCACACCGTCGAAATATATTTTTGGTCGCATTTTTGTATTTAAATGCAAATTTTTGGTTAATTTTGTTGTTTCTGTTTTAATCAGAGACCACGCAGGGTGTCCGCGTTGGAGTCTATGTCACAGTCCATTCCCTTGTAATCCCCATTCTCCCCTCCTTACGACATCCTGTCTAGCGGTTGCACTTGGCTGATGATGAATAACCTCCGCGGCGTATGTTTCATCCCCCACACTTCGAACTTCACCACCCTCTGGTGGTATAACTCATAGTCGACCTGCGGCCAACTTTTTAATTTCCAGTTTGAGATTGGCACATCCGGAAATTTGATTCTAATTAACCAGCCTAATTGAAAGTTCCGAAAAAGCAAAAACAATTACTTAAACAATTATTAACATGGTGAATATTTTTCTAAAATTGTGTGAATAATTTTAAGTACTTTAAAAATTTCCTTCTTATATCAAATATAAACACAAGTAAATGCAAAGCTGTAGTCTCAGGAAAACTGTCAGCTGATTTCAATTGCTCTTCAGACTAACAGGCAAAGCATACAGATGTGAATACCTCTCTCTGTGTGTGTGTGTGTGTGTGTGTATGTGTATACTTATCTGGCATCGAGGCAAGCACTTGAAAAACGCGACTTTGTATGAACCTAGTCTCACATAAAAGACATAAACAATTAAACTCATTTGACGATTAATTACGCGCCGTTGCTAAATCGCGTGCCGATGCCGACGCTGACGCCGCCGGCGACGTCAGTTCAGCAAAATGTGTGCTATCAAAACAACCAGCAGCAGCAGCAACAACAACAAGAACAACACCAACAACAATAGCAACTTGAGTACAAATTCATTTGCTGCTAAAGACAGAAAGAGGCGATCGGAACTCGCATGTCGTGTCATAATCTTGATGAATGCATAATTGCATGCCCGACATGCGGCAACAACCGACGTTGCCCCCGCATTCCTCCTCCTTCTTCACACGGGCAATCAAGCTGGGCCGGGCACCCTCAACTTACATCCCTCCCTCTCCTGCCCCCTCCCGTACCAGGCATGTCTGCAGTTTGCGGTTACGTGAGCTTTCAACCAGACCACCCTTCCTCGCCCTGTCTCTAACCAGCATATTCACAATCTTTCTTTTCTAGGGTATCTGTCGGGTTCTTGTCTATATTTTCAAAATATTTTCAAACACAAACTTTTCTCTCTACGCATGCAATTAACGGCAAATGCATCAATTAATTAGAAGTACTTACAACATCACCCCAAGTCAAAATGCAACCCGAGCCAGAGCCCAGGCCTAACCCAAGCATGCACTCATCATCATCATCGTCAATGGTTATCCACATATGTAGCTGACCCAAATTATTCAATTCGTTTTTATTTATTTTTAATTTTTTGATTTGTTGCAATATTTCTATGTGCTGCACAGTGCTGTGGTGCTCAAAGATCGAGGGGAAGCCATGCCAAAAAGGGGTCTTCGGTCTTACGATGTTTGTGTAACTATTTATTCTAATTTGACCCGCTTATTGCTGCACGAACAACAACACTCCCATCTTGGGTTTGGGGTCGCCTCATTCTCAGTTATGAGGGGCCGCCACCCCGTTTACCCCGTTTTTAATTGCCTCCGCAATGTGCGCTCTCCATGCCTAAATGATGAATCACTTTTTCATTAAAATTTGACTTTGAGTGTGACCCTCATGTCGCCCAGTTGTCCACATCTATTCCATCTCCATGTATCCAATATGAGCGAGGGAACAGCTTTTGAATGTCGGCGACTCATTGATGAGAATTACTAAACTACAAGAGATGAAAGAATATAATAAAAAAATGTGATAAATTGGAAAAGTTACATAGAAGGTTTTTTCTTTTATAGTAATTACATTTGTGCTACTTTCAACTGGCCTTAGTAGTAAGTTCCACTCTTCAGCAGAGTCCCGAATCTACCAACTCAAAAATAACCAAACAAATCCATTGATAACATACCCCTATAAACAATACCCTATACAGAAAATACATAAGAATAGGGCAACTGATTGCAGCTCGAGTTGACACTAAAGGAGCAACTAAAAATACAACCCTGATTCGATAGGATCAACTATGCCAGCTATTCGCTGGCTATCAATTTACAGACAAGAGCGAACCGTGAAGCTGTGGCAAATGAAAGCGATACCAGGCCATAATGGGCTCGGATGTATTTCTATGGACAAGACAGGAGAGTCACAGAACAAGCGAAGCGAACTTGAATGAACCTTTTAACATACTTGTAGTTACTAATTCCAAGCGACAGGCGACACAAAAAACCAAACTGAGTTTTTCATTTGTTTTTATTGTTGGTCATTTGTACAAACTGACCAGGAGGGGGGGGGGAAGGGGGCACGGGACAAGGGACAGAGGTTGGCAGACACAGGACACAAGACAGGACATGAGAGCGGACTGAGTTGGATGGTCAGGCAATACTTGAATGCAGGCCAGAACAAAGTTGTATCGACAAAGTGACCAAATCACTGGCAACGTATCTGACTACCAAAGTAGTTGTTGTTGTTGTTGTTGCTGTAGAGGTTTGCTGCTGTTGCCAACAGATGCTATGCGAAGGTGTTGCCTCCGTTCTCCAGCGAGTCCCGCATGCATCCCATTCTGAGTTCAGGCATTCATGTTCCAGGAGATTCAAGGCACACGACCGTTTTTGGCACAAGCGGTGCAATAAATTATCAGCTGACCAGTTACAGTGGGTGCAGAGAGAGAGAGAGAAAGAGGAGAAGGGAGAAAGGGAGAGAGATAACAGTCAAAACAAACACTCGAGTGCGAGAGGGCAACAAAGCACGCACCCAACCAATTGACGACATAAAAGACCAAAACACAAGAGCACAAAATACAAACGGCTCGAATCGAATCGAAACAAAACAAAGCAAAACAAAACAAAAGTCAAAACAAAACTCGACTCAGAATGACCAGAAGAGCGTACAAGACAAAATGCAAGAACACATAAACACTGGCAACATGCTGCGACCTCAAGCCAGACGCCGACGCTGAGGCTGTAGCTGTAGCTGAAGTTGCAGTATCTGTAGCTGAACCTAAATCTGAACCCGGCCTCCACTCCTCTCTTGGTTATCGGCCAAAAGTCAGTCGGAAGCAGCCGCCGCAGCAGCGTCCTCATGACAACTTTGAGGGCAAAGTCAATGAGCACCTTCCTGCTCCCAGTTGTGTCGTTGTGCTGTGCTGTGCTACCACTGCCACTGCCACTGCCGGACCCTGCTCCTGAAGGGGCGCAGGAGTGGAGGAACCAAGAGAGACAAAAGGACCCCGGCGCGTTCCATATCAAAACATGAATACAACGACAGCTAACAAAACTCTCAACATGCGTTGAAATGCTAAGAAATATTTTACTTCGCAACCAGGGCGACGACTCAAAAATTCTTGAGCAACCAACGATGAATAAAGAAATGAATTGCCAAGCAAGGCTGTACCGAAGATTGTATACCCTTATCGAATAAAACTAAGGTAGCACTCGAAAAACGGCATATTGATCTAGGTCACATTTTAGTCAATCAACATAAATTTAAGGCAATAAATATTTCAGAGTATATCACAATATTTAACTGTTTGTGAGGGTATTCATGTATTATGTCTTCAGACTTTCCATTTCCTGCAGCCTTTAGTCTGACAAAGAGCACAGAATGTATACAGTAGGTACTCTACTGAGAGAGAGAGATATATATTCAACAGAATTTACTCTTTGCGTATGTGAATCTGAATATGTAGAAAGAAGTAAACAAATGTTTGTACATCTGAGACTTGCTATATGATATACCTACTACATGGTCTTAAAACTACTGAGAATCTTCAATACGCGATATAAATTACATAAAACTATTATTCGTTTCGATAGTCTTATCTATTATATGTGGAAATGAAAAAATTCATAACATTTTGTTCATGCGTTTGAAAGATTAAGTCCATGTAGTATCTGTCTGATTCTGCTGTTATACTTCCGTCTACTGACATATGAAATATATGTGCCAAGTTGCAACAATAAACTGAAAGATACAGTATGTATATATGTATGTACATAGAATTAAACGGACAGACAAAGAGCTGGACAATCAATCAAAACATATTTATATTTTATAATAAAATACAAATAAAGGCGCATAAAAAGATTTAAATAACGTTCCATCCAGTTAATACTTTAAATTAGAATTATGTAATTCAATTTAAATTAACCCCAGAAGCGTAGTAAATTATATTATATATTTTTAATATGAATATGTATAGTATGTACATATGTATATGAGCATGTGTATGTATTCCTATATTATGATATCATACATGCTTTATATAAAATTCACTTGTATTTTCTCTGTAAATCGAAATGGGATTTGCACAGAAACTTGCCACAAATGAATTCAGGCAACAACTACAACAGCAGCAGCAGCATAAGAAACTACAACAACAACTGAAATAACAGAAACAACAACAATATGCGAGAGTCGGTGTTGAAGTCGCTTCCATGCGACTTGCTGCATGCCCCACGCTGCATGCTGTGCGCGATTCATGTTCGGCGATTAAAGTAAAGTTCGTAAATTTACAGTTTTCATCAAAGAGGCGACTCTTAGTGGACTGGACTCACCTTTTCAGTGCACACAACAGCGCGGAGTTCACCCGGGTGACTGTGACGCTGACTCCGGTCGCCGACTGCAGACTGCAGAGTGAAGACTGCGGACTGCAGACAGCGGACTGCAGACCCAGGGAAGCTGTGGCTCCTTTGGCTTTCCTAAACTGATTTCCAGCAATAAGCATTAGTTGAAAATTGCAATTGTTTTTCCCTTTTCTTTTTTATTTCGATTTTCCTTTGCGCGCTGCACAGCGCACCGCGGGGGAGTGCCAAGGCAGTGCCGCAGTTGCAGTCGCAGTTAAAGTCGCTGCCTCCGCCCTGGCTTGGGCACGACTACACGAGGTCTCTGGGCAGGCAGCAGGCACATCATCAACCCGCTCGACGTCGTCGTCATCGCCCAAAAAAACGAAAAAAAAAAAAAAATCCAATTGTATTTAACGAATTTTTGAGTAACCCAAAGTATCTGCGGATCCAATGGCGATGGCGATGGCGATGCCCATGTCTATGTCGATGACTGGCTATATAGCCTATAGCCTATAGCCTGTTGCCTGGTGGCTGTTGCCTTTTCCATGCATTGGCCGCTGGCTGCTGGCCAAAGGTGCGCTGTGCCGTGAATCATATGGACACCATTAAATGGAAAGGCATTGGCTATGGCAATCAGCAACACGCGTCAATTGCGCTCTCTGTCCGCTCTGTGTGAGACCGCGCTGGAAAAGCGGAAAAACTGAAAATCAAAACGGCTAACTGCGAACTGTGTTGATTCCACTCTCGAGTTGATGCTGAAATCTAGCCGCATTTTTAGCTGGAAATGTGCACTGGCAAGATTGGCTCGAGATTTGCCGCTGGGTTGGGCTCCGCTTGGGTTTGCGCCTTGGTGTGAAACTGATGCTAGCCTAGCCACAGGCATTAATAAACCTAATAAGCAACATAAAAGACAATATCTTCTTAACAAAAACTAATCAAAGTTCGATAAGTGAACCGAATAAGCTAATCAAAGTGCGCGTAATAAATGTAATTTGCATTTCACGCAGACACACACATACACCTTTTCTCTCACCTGCGCTGCAGTGTTGCAATGTTGCAATGTTGCAGGCAACATTACCTAATTGCATTGCCAGGATATCACCAGGCAATCGATCGTCACGGATTATCAACTTGTAATAGAGCTTGCAGAGCTCCATATCTCAACGCTAAATTATGCGCTGAACAGTATATCAAGGGCTGACCAAGTGTTGTTGTTGTGTTGCGGCTCCTCTTCGCACAGGTGTTGATTGCCCTGGTGAGGCTCTGCTTGCCAATTTATTGCCAGTTGTTGTTGTTCGGCGGTTCGATTAGAATACTCTGCTGCAACAAGGAGGCTGACGGCTGTTGTTGTTGTCGTTGCTGTTGCTGTTGCACAGGCAGGGAACGTGTTGCCAATTATTGTAGTACGTGAAAACAGACGCACGCAAATTCACAATTGTTGCAAGTGAGAAAGAAATAAACAACTTAAAATGAAACACACAGGGTTGCCAGATGGGTCTTGTGTGAAATCAGTAGTTTGCCTTCCTCTTTTTCAAATTCATGGGCACGAATTAAATGCGCATGAATTTAAAATTAAAAAACAATGAAAATTGCTTTTTTTAGAAGATTAGTAATCTCCGCACAACAAACAGGCTCAAAATCAGTAGATTAACTGTTAATCAGCAGATATGGCAACCCCAACTTTAAGCTTTTTGCAAACCAAAACAAAACAATAAAACGTATGCTGGAAAGAGAGGAGAGAGCGTAGTGCGCTCTCACAGCTGAGCTGCCAACGATCGTTGTAGTTGTTCAAACAAAAACAAATGTGCAAGCATGTTATCTCTCATTCGAACAAATATTTTAGCTATCTCACTCAAGCCTACAGCATAGCCAATAGAGAGAGCTTATTTTAATGGCAAACGTGCGTATGCAATGCTCTCAGAGAGATTGCAATTGAGAGAGCGGCTTAGTGTTGCCTACATATGCAAAACTAATTAGAAAATAAATGATAAAGATTTTTAGTCAAATCAATACACAGTATTAAGTTGTGTTTCCTCGCAGTATTTAGTTGTATTGCAGTATATAGTAAAATTCGCTTCTTTCTTTAATTAATTTATTTATTGTACCATAAATTCCGGGTTCAATTAATGTCTATTTTGTTTAACTAACAAATTGAACAAACTCTGCAATTGCAGTTCAATTGCAGCGACATGACTTTGCTGCGCTGTTGTTGTTGTTGTTGTTGTTATTGCTGCTGCTGCTGTTGATGTTGATTGCTCGCATTCGAAGACAATCATCGAGATGTGGGCGAGGGGGCACAACCAGAGCAAGCCAATGCAGGCGGGACGAGAGGAAAAGCATTGCAATTTGCTTAAAATTTGAGTTCAGCTGCGGGTCAAGCAACTGGCGGCTACTGAATTTAACCAGTGGCGGAGGAAGGGGGCAAAGGGGGGAGAAGGTGGGAACGGGTGGGCGCAAACAAAAATCTATTTTTACTTTTCTCGTTTGCTCTTTTTTCCTTTCCTAGCATCGCTTGTTTTGATAAAAATCACAAGCACTGGAAATTGTTTTTAATTCAAACAATAACGTGCCAAAAGTTAGCTACTGCATTTGAAATATTTATATCTCCCTCCGTCTCTATCTGCACCCCCCTTGCCCCGTGCCATAGTCGTAGTTGAGCGCACGTTTTAGTTGTAGCTTAAAATTTGACTTGAACATGGAAAATATCTTGTTTAGATTTTAATTTGTAGATAGACGACAAGTAGACTTAATTATCATTTTTTGTATGCCAATTCCGGCAAGAGACAATACACACATACACACAGAGAGATATACAAAACACACACACAGAGTAAGTAATACATTAGCCGGGCTGGAGGGCGGCTGCCAGTTGCCAGTTGTTTCATTTGGCCAACTTTCCACCGGGAAAATTTCGCCAAAGCACCGCATAATCATTTCCCAGCAAATCTATGCGCATCTCCCACTCGACGCTATGCAAATGCGCTTTGTATCCGCCGAATTAAGCGCAAACAGCACAAGAATGCCGCTAAGCGGGCAACAGACAGAGACAGCTAAAAGAGAGAGAGGACGAGATGGAGAGAGAGGTAGCAGTAGCCGCAGTAAGGTAAACATATTTTCCATGTCGATGCCATCGATTGCGTTATGCAAAATATATGCAAATGCCATAAATACGAAGCTCGGCCTCGAAGAGACCCAAAAGAGCCAAAGAGCGACTCTTGAGATGAAGCTCTCTGGCCGAGAGTGACGCAGCAAAGGAAAAAGGAAAACTGTTTTTCGCCAGAATCGAATGTTATTGTTGCTGCTGCTGCCCTTGTTGTTGCCCCGTTGTTGTTGTGATTTGGTTTGAAGCCGCCTTTTGATAGCCAGCGATGGCAAGATTTGTGAAATTTATCGACCACGTGATTGGATTCGGCTTGTAGGTGTGGGTGTGGGTTGCACTGGGGGTTGTGGCTGTGGCATTCTCGGAACGGTAGTTGCCCAGCTTCAGCCTGAATAATCGACGAAGACTTTGACAACATTTGAATAACGTTTGCTACTCACTTGTTGTTGCTGCTGTTGCTATTGTTGTTGCTTTTGAGTTGGTGAAAGAATAAATCTGCAAATCACGAAGTTGAACCCATCTGTCAGGCATTTGTAATTGACCCGAGCATACCAAGTGTTTCAGAGTGGGATGTTTAGGTGCCGTTTGCCATGTAAATTTTAGCGAAGATCATGAAAGTCATGTCTAATGCCCGATGGGAAAGTGTGCATGCCACAAGGCAGAGTCAAGTAGCAGCTTGTATAAGAGAGGGCGCCACAAAAGGAAGCTGCAAATATATTATGCATACATATTATATGTGAAACAAGAATGAGAAACACGAAAGTAGAAAGAAGGTTGCACTTTATAGTTCTATCTAATGAAGTTCCATAGATAAGAAATATATATGAAAGCTACAGTTAAGCCTGCTTGAATGTCTTATACCAATTATCCAAAACTATATATCAAAAATTAATGTTATAGCTTTAAATGTATGGTTGCAATTCATTTATTTTCGATTTACGAAGGCAGCACGGGGCGTGGCTTAATTCTAAAACAAGCTTTGTTTGGAGACAGTACTAAGGCATATAGCCACCAAATTTAATAGCTCTAGCTCTTATGGTCTCCAAGATAATGGTGTTCATACAGACATACGAAGATGGATATATCGTTTTGGCAATCTTGTGGTTAGCTAGTATAAATATTGTGATTAGATGTAGCTTTAAAACGTCTGTCTAATATTGCATACTGCTTTCTCTTTCTCTCGCACACTGCGAGAAAATCAAACCATAAATCTTACACAAATACCACTCAAAAAGCAATAAGACTATTTCAACGCCATTGTGTGCTAAGTAGATTTGGAAAAGGCGATACAAATTTCACCGTAGAAAACAATTCCGGCTGCATCGAAGACAATGCGACTGGAACAGACGACGCATGCGTCGCTGCTGCTGCTTCTGTTGCAGTTGCAGTCAACACGCATTTCCATGACAATGCGGCAGAGAAGACAAAGCACTGCAGACACTGAGGCTAATCTAGGAGGCAAATCATGGCCTGCGCAATGGTGCTTCGTGTACGGGGCGGGAGGAGCGAAGGTAGACGAGGCTGGCCTTGGTTGGCCGTTGTCCAGTTTAGCTGAATCAATTTGTTAGAAAAGTAGCCGGAAATTTAGCGGGAAAACAAAGGTAAACTGGCAACTGAAGAGGCGTGTGACGTTTACAAACCTTGTGGGCTACTTAAGATGCCCGCTACAAGGGTGGATATTGCACAGCAGGCAAACCTACGCACACAGATAGATCCTGTCGGGAGGATGCGTTGGTATTGTGTATTGTGCGGGTGCCAAACTGTCTCAATGTCCAATGACAGCTAGCCAACGGGGCAGATAATCGGATTGTTTGGCCAGGGTAATTTGTGGGGATTTAGGTGACAACCTACACGGTTGCGCAGCTGCCAATGATGATGCAACAAAAATGCCGACTCACTTATGCAAAATGCTTGGAGGTAAGAAATAACTATGCAGATCTAGAGAACAACCATATGATAGCAGATAGAGCAGAGTATTAGGGATAATTAAGTGCTACCTTCTTAGAGTTTATACTCTTCTATTTACCATCTCTTAAGAGTAGAACCAGTAGGTCATGTAAGACACACCAATCTCTGCTATCAGCGAACAACTTTAGCATCTATCGCATCTTGTAAGCGGCCAGCGGACAGCGCAGCTGATCAATGCTGTTCGCTCTGAGATCTTTTATCGCTGTTATGCCGCATGGAACACATTCTCTATACAATTTTTGGCGGCAGAAATTGAGGAATGCCAGAGATGAGGAAGCATTTTTCTTACCCAAAAGTGTCACACATGCAACGTCATCATCGTTGTCGCGAGCCATTGCCATGCGAGATGCATCTGAGCAACAACAACAACAATAACAACAACAGCAACAACTACATCAACATCAACCACAACATGAATAAACACGACTGTGGAGTTTGTCGTGGGTTCTGGGCCAAGCAACCGGTCGCTCTCTGGTACGGTTTATCTGATTGCAGGCATCAATAAGTTGGCCAGGCCGCGTGGACAGCCAATATGCTGAGGTAGCCGCAAACAATATCGATAAGGCGACATAGCTGCGGTGTGCATACCCCAAAACATCCTCAAGATGTTTGCATAAGAAAACCGAGAAAGCAAGATTACCTTAGGTATGCCGAAGGTCTTATACCCTAGCAGTTTAAGGTCCAATGATTGTTCCTTTCAAATAGATACTATAATATAGTATAAAATATATGTTAATGAATACATATAGTTCTAAAATTAATTTAAACTATTACAAAAGGGTTACATAAATTTGAATTGAATGCTTGACAGTTGTTGAATAAAATAGGTTTTTAAACAAAACTACTCTTTCAACCTATTCCTCTGATGGCAGTTATAGTTATAGTTGTCCGATTATAATGAAATTTTACTAGATAATTAAATGCATCGAAACAGACAGATGTGGATAGTTTTCTAAAGATATCTTTAAAATCAACAGAAATATACCGATAGTTCTATGGCAACTGTACGATTATTAAAATATTCTTCTGTGTTTCGATTTACAGTTTAAAGTGATAAGAAGATTTCATAAAGATATCTCTAAAACTCAGAGAATCATAGACGGAAAAATAATCATTAAGGAGAAGATCACTATTGTCGAATTTAATTCATTCCGATTAGAGATTTATTATACAAACACGCGTTTAAAAGAACGTCTTTAAGGTAGCATATGTTAAGTACGTATGGTTGTTAAATAATAGTATGTAACATATTGTAAGATGCTCTGTACAATCGAAACATCTATTCATTTGCAAATGCTGAACTGCTGTCCAGTGAGTGCATGTGAGTGGCAGTGAGTACGCATGAGAGTACATCAATTAAAACTAATAGAACAATTAAAGAAATGCACCCAGAGAACGTGGGGAAATAGGGAAATAAAAGATGATCGCCGCATGCGGCTGCGCTGAAAGTGACGAGAGTTTTGTAGTCTTCGTCTTTGGCAATTAGGGGAAAGATGAATAAATAAATGAACGAATGTGAATGTGAATGAGTTATTATGAGTTGCTCAGCTCGAATTCCCAAGAAACACACTCGCACACAAATTAGAAGAAACTGGCACAAAGATGAGATAGAATTTCCACTGACAGCGACAGGGCGTTGCCGGCGACCACGCCCCGCGTCACAACAGTTAAACGGCCCCGAGTGCAATTGTTGCAGTTGCAGTTGCACTTTCCACTGCCACCCACCTGAGAACACATGCAATGCTGCTGTAGGAAGGAGACAAGCCACAAACAAACAATTTGCGTCATGAATTATGAAGACTTTCAATTCGAGACAAACGCCAAAGACTCGTCGGGCTAATTAACTAAGTGCGAGCTAAGTGCGAGGCGGTCAGAAGGCAGGCCCGTCCTCAGTTTACCCTGTGCTCCGCTCTGCTGTGCTTTGCTCTGCTTCGCCAAGGTTCACTGCCACAACAGCAGCAGGAGCCGCACGTTTTTTACCTTCATGCATTTTTAATTCCCTTAATAGCTTTTTGTCTCTTGCCGGCAGACATTGATGGACCAGCAACAGCCACAGACAACAGCAACAACATCAAAAACAACAACAACATCAATAAAAACAAAAAACGAAACCAAAAATTAAAACACCCGAAAATTTGGGAACGCACCTGGCACTCGACACTCGGAAAAACTCTGTCCACACCGTCGAATTAATCTGCCTGCGAAAAGTTTGGAAAGTTGCTGCCGCTGCCACCTGATCCTGCCTGCTGCTCCTGGTGCTATTCCTGCCAGACTGTCGCAGGTGCTCGCGCTGCTCCAACTAAGCGCAACGTGTCGTCCATCAAAATTAATTACAAAGGACGCAGTGCACAGTGCAGGCCAATTGTCATGGGTTGGTTGGGTGGTGGGGGGGGGTTGCAGGAGTAGCTCAAAAGTTAAAAGGGGCGACAGGGCAATAAGCCAGAGACTGGCGCCCTCTAGCGGCCAGCTCACCCCTAAAGCACAGTACCAGCACCGCCATTCCCCCTTGTGCCTTGTGCTGCTCATCCGTCACAGTGGGCGACGTGAAGTGCTGCTCCGTTGCCACCGCAGTCGCTTAACAAGTTGCAACAAACTCGCCGCCAACTTTATCGAATGATAAATTGCCACCTCTATGCCCCGACCCTGCGCCATCTACCAAGTATGTTTCTCTCTGTCAGCACAAAATGCGTTGCATACTTTGCGGCAAGCAACTCCAATTGGATGAAATCAGCTGATTTTCTGCTGACTTAATTGGATTGCCACAGAGCAATTGCAATGCGATTGAGCAGGCTAATATAGACAGTTAATACGCGACATTGTTGTAACTTTTTTAGAAAAAGTAAGGAATGCTTTAAACCTATGTAATTTAAAGATATTATGTATTTAATAATGCAGTTCTAAGATATGAATAATTTAACAATGACAACTTTAAAAATAAATCTGCTCAGAATAGTGTATACTGACTTTGTGCAAATCTATGTAGCAGGCAGAAGCAGGCATTGCAGACCATACAAATATACTATATACAAAATACACTATATATATTATATTTTATGATCACTAGCCAACAAGATTAAGCCATGTCCGTCTGTTCGCCCGTCTATCTGTCCCTCTAGAGACACCAAATTCAACATAAAGGTTCCTTTATATGATACGCAAATCAAGTCCATAACCAATTACCATTCCTTGGGGTTCCTGGTTTCTACTTGCCCTGTGTAACATACAGAATATATTAATAATATATAATTTTAGGTACCATAGTAATTCTTCAGCAGGTATTGGCTTAAAGCATTTTGATAACTTATTTATAAGAAATATATAATAAAAGATATAATATAACAGAGAAGACTATGATATTGACTGTGCTCTGTTGTACGATTTTCTTATTATGGTTATTATTTATTTACTAAAAGTAGATGATCAGTCTAAATTCCATAATATTTCTTATATACTTACTTATATATACTTATATATACTTATAAAGAAAACTTTATGTTTCTTGCCAAGAACTGTCATACTTTCAATTCAATTGCAAAACTCCGCAAACACACCTAGCGCGTTAGAACTGAAATTTCGGCTGCAGTTGCCGAAATCAAATCCGCATAACAATGGTAATACCCCACCCCCTTTTGTGTGGCATGCTGCAGTCAATGCAGGCGAATAACCCGTTCACTGTTCGCCGTGATTTATTGGCCATTGCGCATTTCAAGCGCCCGGGCCAAGGGCAAATTAATTGATAACAAAGTTGTTGGTTTTTAATTAAGGCTTTTGCTGTTCTGATTCTGGTAACAACTCGACTGCGTTTAACACTGAAAAAAGGAAATAAAAAGCAACGTGAAACTGTTGAAAGCGCGACTTTAATTATAAACAAATAGCTAGATAGATGAGGCCATAGATAAAATAAACAACATAATTAAAAGCAAGCGAGCAACAACAAGTCAAATACGTAATATGGAATAAAAATAAGAAAATCATGAAATGTGTTGTCAACAGAGCGAGAAGTTTTGAACTCGGGCGGGCAGGGGTCGCATTTGGGTAAATATTTGCGGCGACATCGGCGGCTAATGGCACAAGTATCCTTAGCAAGTCCTTGTCAACAAGCACAAGCGTATCAGGGGCACATACAACAACCACAACCACCCATCCTCCTCCTGCTCCTTCTGCAATCATCGATTGTTTGCCCAAGCATTTTCAATGCAGTAGGTGAGGGTGTCGCTGGGCGCACTCTGATGTCCTCGTGCCGTTGATATCCTGTCGCCGATAATGTCACACACGACACACCCTTCCATACTTGTCGCGTGTGTGTGAGTTTCTAATTAAAAATGTAAAACATTTTGCCTGTCAAAGAACTTCACCATGCACCATTGAACACCCTCAAGACAGGCACATTTCGTATTTAAATCTAAGTCAAATTAAACTTCAAGTGTTGTTCCAAAAAAAAAAAAAAGAATATATTCTTTTGAGCATAGAGTTGTAATTTTTGGAACCTTGCTCTTGCCTCCTGTGAGAATTGAACTCACGACCCCTGGTTTACAAGACCAGTGCTCTGCCACTGAGCTAAGGAGGCTCACACCTGACCGTCAACAAAGTGCCCCATACAAGCTGAAGAATTGCTCAACTCAAGTTTTCAGCGATATTATCACCAGTAAAAGAATTGCTTTCCTAGTTATCGCACTCTTATCGTGCCATTACTTTAGTTTTCAAACATGTTTTTCACATTTCAATAAGTGAAACACTTGAAATATCGAGCGAAGAACATTAGATCGAATGGAGAACAAGTGTAGAGAATTTAACTGAACAATACTAAGAGAATAAGCTCATAATTCACTTGTACTCGAGTTCCTTTGCCCCCCATCGCGCATTTCAAATGTGAAACCGCATGGATAAACATGGCCATAAAAGGTTTTTATTCCACTTCTTCGATGAACTTCACAGGTACCAGAGCCAGAGTCGACAAAGTTGGCCAGCTCGAAACAGGTTTGCGGCTTAATCCTTCCAGACGAATGCGTTGAAATTATTTATTATGACGCAAAACTTTTTTCCGGTCGCGACATTTTTCGAACACGGAGCTGGGCTGGCGTTATCTATGTAGCTGCCGGAGGGCAGTCTCGAATGGGGGCCCGTGCGTCGAGGGTGAAAACAAAAAATAGAAAATTTCACGAGTTAAGCCCCCGTAGCAAGTGCTTTAAAAGCTGGACATCAAAATTGCTTTAAGCTGATTTAAACGACATCGAGCGACATCAAAAGAGCAAAAAGAACAAAAAGAAGAAAAAAACCAAACAAATTTTCTGTTCATCTTGCAAATTCGTTTGTGGGCTACGCAGATTGAAGCGTAATCCTCGGGTAATGACTAATTTTCGGCTGGGATAACGATGTCGTAATGATATCCTCAACGATGACATCATCATTGTCAAGTGCAGGAACCGCAGTGCAAATTGAATTGTGATTCTTTGTTTGAGTTTCCTTCAATTGCCCTTAACCCTTTGTACGCTTTCGGTAATTTTACCCCTGCCTCTAAAGAAGTCATGTTGTCTTAAATGTCTTGTTGTTGGCAATTAGTGCGCTTCTAATGGCCAAACCGTACAAAATTGATGTGCCTCAAAATGTGGCAACCGTTGCGCTTTATGGCGCTGGAGTTGCCCGAAAAAAAAAGAAAGATAATGTGAATTTTCGCCAAGGGATTCTCATCCACCTACGGTCTAACCTATTGACTGGACAGATCATTAATCTGCGGCCTGTTTGGCCAAAAACAATTTGTCCAAATAACAATTAGGTTTACCAACCACAGGATCGCACCCCCAAGCGTGATTAGTTCCCTCCCCTTCCCCCCACATCGTTATCGTCCTCTGACAGTTGCCAGTAATCTGAAATCTGAAGGTCCGGTGAAAGTGACTTCCTGATTGTCAGAGATTTGCAGTTCCAGTTCCCAAATTGATTGATGGCTTTAAAACGCATCGCATTGCGTTGATTTCTGCTCTGCCTTCGTGCAATTGTTGTTGTTAAAAATTTCGATTTCGGTCAGTTCCCTGATGCATCCCTTTGTCTTATCATATCCATCCATTATGAAGCACCTATTAAGCCACAGTTCTCTGGCCAGTCTCGTGCATTGTGCAACCTTTTTACACAACAAAGAGTGGATTACATAGAAAATACTGCAAGGCTTTTCTTTTGCCTGCAAATTGTGCATTTTACTTTTCCTAATGGATCCATTGTTGGTCTTTGCCTAGAATTTTTTGAGTTTACATAAGTAAAATTAAATATTCTTGAATTTAGTTTATTTTATAAATACCCAGGGATAAAACTAGGGAATATAATTTTTGGTTTATACATATATTGTATATTTATATATTTATATATTTATGTATTTTGTAGGCTTAGAAATGTTGTAGAAAATTGCGTGTTTCTGTAAAAATAAATAAATTGTTATTATACTTATTACACTATAAAAAAAAAGTTGCATATATCGACTCACTTTACATATACAATGGGCCATTCCATTATCTATTTTTAACTGCAAGATAAATTGAATGGAATGCGTCCTGTAGAAACTTTCTTTCTGCGTGTTGGATCGCAAATTGGATAGTGCAAGGGGCTATTCATGCACTCTCACCGTCCCTCTGTCCGTATCCCTCATACATCACATAGAAATAATTAGCACTTGACCATCTTTAGCTGGTCACCAACAATTGTCAATAATTAACATAATGGAGCCATAAATTGCCGAGGAGCAGCACCCTCCTGCCTTTTTAGAAAGAAAGAAAGTCCATTGACACAAACAGTGCGACATTGGGGGCGAAGATTGTCAAGAGAAAGCTGCGAAAAAATACGAATAAAAATAAGTATCACCATGGGGTAGCATAATAAATTCTAGAGAAAGCGCCAACTGAATGTAACGCCCCATAAATTAATATGAAGTACGCATATGCTGCGAGAACTTGCGATGAGAGATGCGCAACTCTCTAACAATTGCAGTGAAAGTGAGGGAAAGGGGGCAGCGGCGCTTGCAATTGCCCACAAGTACATATGTGTGTGTGAGAGGAGGAGGGGCTGGGCAGTATGAGCCTGATATTCGCATCTTTGGTTAATTACCAAGATGTATGCGTGTTGCGCACACAGCCCAATTAACCCCCATTATGGTCGACCGAGCTTGTGGGTGACGACTGGCGACACTCGAACCCGAACACTCTAACTCTGCAGCATTGCTCCAACGCGGTACAGCGGTCCGGCAGGGGTCCGACGATCCAGCGGGCCGCCAACACTCGTCCTGGGCGTCTGAGTTCAGATGCTGCACGAGGTCAAGCGTTCGCTTGGGCAAGTAATTAAGATTTTCCAGCTTTCCCCCTTAACAGAAACAACAACAACAACAGCAACAACACCAACAGTTGCCTCTAGCATCACCCACACCAGTCACACATCCATAAAGTCACTCTATGAGGACGCAAACAACTCAGCGCAACGCCCCCATACCCACACGTCCAGTAACCACCTCCTCCGCCTTCCGTACGACACCATCATCATCCAATCCAAGACCAAATTGCTTTATGATGTTGCAGATTATGATAATGAATACCATCTGGACACTGGCACTGGCACTGGACACTCTGCAGGCGAGTCAACTTGCCAACTTGTCGGCCAAGGGCGACACTTTAAGTGATTTAATGTTATTGTTTTCGAACAGATCTGCAGCACCCCCGAGAAGCTACGCCCTCGTTCCCGTTCTCTATATAGTAGCCGCGATAATTTAATGAATATTAATGCGTAACATTTAATTGAAATGTTTTCCTACTGGCATCGCATGTATTGTGCACTTCGATGCTGATTTACTTTTTGCAGTTCGTGTGAGATTAAATAAATATGCAATTTGATTTATTCAAATTCAAACTTAAATTGTTAGGAATTTCTGATAATTATAAAAGATAATTATATTAAAAAATTCGTATACCGAAAAGAAGTATTTTGTTCATCCTTAACCTGTATTTTTATATTTATTTAACTACTTAAGGATTGCTTGTCCCTTAGGAGTGTTAAAGAAGTAATACACGAGAGGAAATGCGCAAATGATTATATATGAATAGATATGTATATATTGATCTGCATGACCAAACGCCTAGTCTGGACAATGTCGACATCATAGCGTACTAAACATGCCTGTTTTTGTACTAAACCAACTGTAGATAAAGTGAATTATCTATTTCTAGCACCAATTCAAGGGGGAAGCTCCCAACTCCCAGATGAGTTGTTACAGGGTATAATACAGTCGATTGCGCTTATTTATATAACTTTCTTTCGATTGAAATAAATCCCTGAATAAAGTCAAATGCATCGCTCGGCACAGTGCGTACTGATTTCATATATACACTCAAATCTGTATGTACCATATATTTCCTTCTCTCTCTCTCTGTCTCTTTCTCTTTTCCTCTCTTTGTCTCTATGTTTCTCTCTCTATCTTTTTCACACTCTATCGATCTCTTTCGCTTCTCTGCTGCTCTCTCAATCGGTCGGTGTGAACTGCCATTGAAATGATTTTGATTGGAAAAAATTTAATTTCCTATACGCTTCAGAGAGTGCTTATCGCATCGGCATTGTGTCAAAAATGGTTGATTTTTATTTTCATTTTTGGTTCGATTCTCCAACAGTTGCAAAAAGCTACGTTTATTGTATTATTGTTGCATTTTTTTCAAATTTAAATCAAGTGTTCATATTGAATGAGAAGCATTAAACGGATATCTAAACTTTTTTGCGATATGTGCAAGCCTCAAACCACAATTAATTAAACCAAGGCTTTTGCCAACAATGCGGGGCAACAACAAATGCGATAGATAGAATAGACAGACATATGTATTCACAGATATACTATGTGCACACACATATTACATACATGTATATATATATTTTTTTCTTTTGGCAGCTCAACGCTTCAATTACAATTTCGAATTTCGATTTGCTGAGCTACGAGAGCAAAAAAAGGTTCATTAAACGCTATCGCCTACCCTCCCCTCCCCACCCACATACACAGACACACATCCAGTCCCTTTCCCCTGTTGGCACAGGCTGTTGGTAAGCAATTTTCACATTCATGGAAATTCGTTTGCCATCGTCACACAATGAAAAACCGCAGAGCGCATGAAGTGAAATTCATTTTTTCCATTAAATCGAACCGTCGAACCACCAAGGCGCACAAATGTCAACGCTCGGTTAGATGACAGAGGCCTGATAGGCTGCCACAGCTAGCTTCAGCTAGCCACCAAGCCACCTAGCCACCTAGCCAGCCACCTAGCTACCTTGCCACCTTACCCGTCGCAGTTGCCGTCGCCTGTGCTGTGCCAGCTCATCTGTGTGGGAGGCTGAGTGCCAAAACGCGTCGGCGCTGTCGCTTGCCGATTGCCACAGAGCCCAGGGGAACGTTTTTCACAGCACTTTTGGCCTGACAAGTGCGACTGCGACAGCACCCTATAGATGATATACGCACACATACCTACAATTGTACCCACACATGTTAGCTGTATTTGTAGATCGATTTTTACAAACTCAAATCACGCATTTTTTTTGGCATTTTCTTTTGCTTTTGCTACTCGAAATTCAATAGTAAGCATCATGGCCATTTTGACAAACAACCGCACAAGGACCCCAACTCACCTACTATTCCCGGGTAGTGCTGACTGTGGTTACTCCCCTGCCCCTTGGTTGCGATATTCCTCTTGTTTTATGTGCTCCCATTGGCAATTGCATTTGCAAATTAATGGCATATTGACAGTTTGATAGACTGTTGACTTGCTGACAGTTGTTCTTCTTCTTTCACTCTGTTATTGTTTAATTATTCGCTGGAGCAATGGAAAAAAACGCCATAAAAAGTGGGAGCAACACTGAAATTATTTGCATATTCTCAAAGGTCTTTGCATGCAGTTTAAAATGATGAACTATGTAAAGAAAACAACTTAAATTTATTATTTATTAAAATTATTATACCCGCTACATGAAGAGTAGATGGGTATTATTATTATTATTGTATTATTGTATATTATTGTGTGATATGATTATTTTTTAGGTAACTCGATGTCAAGTATTCGGTTAAAAGTCGCATTAAAACTTATTATCTAGACTATAATCATAATCACCATATACGTGTACATAGCTAGATTAAAAGAAATCGGTCGATGTTCATTTAGTAAACCGTTGTTTGTAAACCTTTGTAAACCTTTAAGTTCTTGTTAAGTTGTCCTTCTGCCTCACTGCACCGTACAGGACTCTTTAAATGTGTCGCATTTCCATGATCAGATGATAAGTTGCGAGTTGGCGGAAAGGACATGCATAATAATAGATTCGCATGCAATTAGGAACTTGGCTCCTTGTTCACTTTAATGCATGCAAAATCCATTAAATCACTCAAAACGCGCAGAGATCGACGTTAAAAGCGTGTGGAACATTTGAGAGCACTTCAAAACGGGTGACACAGAATACGACTACAAACAGTTACCGCACTGAGATGCGTCTGTGGTGAGGATGTCAGGACTCAGGAGTCAGCACACGAAACGACATTGTCGCCTCCTCTCGATGTTAATGTAACCACACTCAGCCTGCCCACCCCCAGGCGGGCCAAATACAACAAAAGGGTTGGGACATGCGTGCAGAATTCAAAAGGGAGTAAGCTGAGTTGTCACTGTGTGCAATTTAATTACGTCCATCGGACTCATGCAAATGAAGACATGTCTGTCCTGCCTGCCAGCCACATAAGGTGCATGCGGTGAATGCGGTAAATGATATCGTTGTGCTTTAGCATGTTTTGCTACTAAAATAATAATCTAAAATAATTACAGGTTATTTCAGATATATAGTTACTGTTTTTCAACATAACATTGCTTTTGGCCCTATGCAGTTGCAAAGCTAATTAACCTATTCACCCGACAGGATGTTAAAGCTCTCGATATATGTATCTCACATCTTTGACTGCATGTTCATCAGTAAACTGTCAAAATTGAAATTTAAAAATGTCAAAAACCATGACACGTACACACAATATAGATTCGAATCAAATGTGAATGATGTCATGCATGAATAACTGATAACCGAATTTCCACAAAGAGTTCATGGACAGAATATATATGTATATTGAAAAGTAGAGTATATAGAACAGGGCGTCAAATGGAAGGGATTTACATAGGCAGGTAAAGTGCAGAGAAGGGGAATTTAAATAGTAGTTTTTGTAACAAATTCGAACAAATTTGTAGTTCATTTTAAAGGAAATATAACAAAATAAATCAGAAATAAATAAATGTATATCCTTAATATTTTTGACTTCTCTCAACGACAACTAAACATAAAGCGTAGATTTGAATGTAACTTTAAAAATATTTATATATTAAAAAGTACAATATTTTATTTAGTTTTTAGTTGCAATCTCTAAAAAGTATTAGAGGTTTTCCTTTATTTACAAAGTTTGCAAGGATATTTATTTGGCATTTAAAATATATACTATTACAATAGTTTGTTATTCACAAATGTCCATTACTTGTTGGAAGGTACCCTAATGGACCTGTGCCAGGAGCGAACCATTTGCAAATTGCTCAAATCGTTAGCCATCTGTGGCCCGTGATGCTGGGCTGGGCTGGGCGTTGGCTTTTCAATTAGCCTAAAACCAGATGAAGGCTGGTGACCAAAATATTTAATACCTTTTATCCAGCTCATAATTCGCATAATGACAAAGAGTCTCGTCTCGAAATCAACGGCAAACACAGCGGGCAGGGGGACTAGCCTGGTCGGCCACCAGTCAACCAGCAATTCAACCACATACACTGACCACCCGGATGCACTTCAACTTTCCACCCTGTTGCGTACACACACACACACATACACAAGAGAAGGGAATGTAGCTGAGGAGGAGTGCCAGCAGAAGGGGCAGGCATGGGAGTCAGAGTCAGCGACGTCGTCGAATTGTTGCAAAAGTGCGAAACCGCAAATGTAAAGCGTAACACAGAAGTCAACGTTGTCGCAGACAACAACAACAACAGTAGAACCATCAAACAAACCCACCGCAAAGTGTTCCCTTCCCTTTTCACTTCCCTTCCTGGCTCTGCACGCACTCGATGCCGTCGACAAAGCTCTTCAATTTGCTTGCCATCTATTATGGCAGCTCATTGTGGGATTACCGAGCTGGCAGACGCCGTTAGGCAACCCACTGACAGTTGGACTGAGGGCGTACACGTACTGCTGACGCCGATGTCGACGTCGACTTTGGGCAATCGCTAATAAAAAGGGTGGAAAATCCACTTTGCTATGGCATTTGATTTTGATTTTACTCCCGTATTTGTCCATTGACTCCGGGGACTGTCGCTACGAAGTGATGTGGCATGGGCCATGGGCAGATACATTTTGTTCTCTGACATTTGATGTCATCAAATAAGCATAAGTTTGCCTCAGATGTCAAGGTAGCTAAAATATTAAAAATAAATATATACTATATAGTACAGAAATGTGATTGCAATGTCATTCAAAATTGCAATACTCTATGGAGTTGGTCAATAGAAAGATGTGTCTGTGATTATAAATACATTATACATATCTATATAATTTCTTGAACAATTTCCATGAAGAATAATAATTTCTCAGCATCAAAATATTGTATTATATCTCTCTAGTCATAAGATACATTCATTAATCAATTTGAATAGTTTGGTTAACAAAAAGAGGAGAAATGCATTGAGTTGCATATTATATAATATATAATCTTAATAAGGGAAAGGTTAAGAGGCACCAACTTGTAAGTTCCATTGGCTACAAGTCTCTGCTCTTATGTGCAAGTCTTAGCTGATTTTCCGATCAATATCTTGTCCATAACCAGCACTAATTCACCAATTCAAAGCTTTGTGGCTTACAGCGAACAATAGACGTGCGGCATCCAGCTGTGCAAGAGCAATGTAGACCTTTACAGGATTACACTCGATTACAGGATACATTACAAGTACAACGGGTGGGCTGGACAAGCGAGCAACACCCGCTGGGACTTATCAATCAATTCAAATCAAATTTCATTTCATGCAACTGACTGCATTCGCTTGGGGTTGAATTGAATGATTATTGCTCTGCTTGACATGGATATGGCTGGAAGCCATGTTAATTATGAAATTGCGACCAGTCCATATACAAATATACATGTATGTACATACAATAATTAACCACTAAAAACTGGACAGATCAAGCTGTATTCGTCCAGCTCAGAGAAATCATGCAATGAATGAATGGAAATGAAAAACCAAAAAACAAACACAATAGACATTTTGATTTGGATTTCGTCTGGGCGACTTAATGAAAAACGGAAACGCCACTTGTTTTATTACCCATTCAACATCCTCATCAACGGGATCCCGAAACTTTTTGCGTCTTATTCCACGCAGACTGCAAACAGAGAAGAGGAGAGAAGATGGGCACAGAGAGGGCAGGCAGCTCTGTTTGCCGATGTACTTTGTTTTTAGCGATTAATTAATGCAATTAATCTGTAGCTGGATTCGTGACTCTGCCCTGCTCCGTGTCTGGGAGTTTGATGAAATTGTTTGGGTGCATTTGGATTCTCTGCCCCGATGAAGATGTGTAAATAATGACTACACATTAAGTCAAGATTATCACTAATAAAGACCAGCTTATATACTAGGTAATTACTTGATTGGGTTGTACGCAACCACAACTTCAGCCAGTTCAAAATTATTTAAAATATTTACAAAGAATGACTACATGTATTAAAAGTTAGGTAACTGAGAACTAGTTGTCATAATAAGAACCAATACATATTTGATCTTGGCAATTACTTTATTAAAGGAAGAGCTAAGATACAACTTCAAATATTTCTGAATATTTATGTGCATATATACCCTAATGAAACTCTATTTTCTTTGGAAATATATCTAGCGCAAAGTACTCTCAGACAAAACTTTTAAATATCATAGAATATTGATATGTTCTATTGATATAATAATAATATTCTTATAGGATAATGAAACTCTTCTTTCTTTTCAAATATGTCTAGTGCAAAGCACTCCCATCGTCGTATCTATTAGGCACTTGAACAAATTACCATATTAATTGCTACTAATTAAAAATGCATTAAAGCTCAGTTGGAATCAGAAGTGCGAGTCCCGAGCAATTTATTATGCTTTGTCATCTCTCTGGCAAAGCCGGACTGGATGTGGGACTGGGACTGAGACTGGCAGTGGTGCCAAATGATAATAATAAACATTTTCATTCGCATAATGCCCCCGATGCTATCGATGAGTTCATAACGATACCACTCGCTGTGTACTTTCAATTAAAAGCCAACTTTCAGTCATTATTCAAAACTAAAATATGCAAAACGAGTTGGACGGCGAAAGTTCCAATCGCATCGATTTGCATATACCGCAGGGCTGAAATTGTGCGAGGACTCTCATGTATATATATTGTATATGTGTGTGTGTCTGTTTGTTTGTAGCGTTGCCTGTAATTATGCAACCCACCCACCATATTCTGCCTGTTTGCCTGTCACCCCCCCTCACACTCACCTGCAACATCTGCGCGCAATCGCTACTGCGCGATTCATGCCATAATTTCCGGCTGTGTGGCACATTAATTAATTTGCTTTGGGCGGCATTTCAAAAGGATTATTTACCGCTCATTTCACGTGTGTGTCTGTGAGAGGAGTGTGTGTGTGTGTGCGTGTGCGCATGCGTCAGCCAATAGGCTTAATGCTAGGATACTTGTTTCTGTTGTCCCCTACCTCATAATGACAAAGTATCAAAGCCACAAAGTCATTGTCCATAAGGGTTAACTTAAAGTAAAGAAGTATTTGTAGTTCTTATATAAATTGCACAAGTCTAAATTCACTAAATTCTTAAGGCGACTTCTGAACTGTTGCTTATCAAGCCTGAATCCCCCTGCAATTCTACCTTACGTTAATTGTATGATATCATCAGCATCATGGAAGCCTCCTAGCAGCACTCTACGTCTCAGCTGCGTGTCGAAAACTTTGTGACATTATCGAATCTAATGAACCAAAATTAATTTACAATAATGACGCGACTAACACGAAACGGCGCGACAAGCTGCTCACCAGGCCAGGCATCCTGACAACCCCCACTACCCCATTGCCCCATCTTCTCATCTCAATTGAGTTGAAAGAGTTGAAAGTGGCAGCTGCGACGCGATTTCCGAGTGTTTCCCTTCTCGATTTGCATAAAATTCGGCAAAATGTCTAACGGTATTAATGACCAAGTTTCCCCATTGGTGGTGTGTGGGGGAAGGGGACTTTACCTGTTGCCTTGCCATCGCCCGTGGTGTTAAGGCCCTAGAGTGTAAATGGATCGCCTTGTGGCATCCGGTAATTGCGTGTAATTAAATCCTGCAAAACAAATGACAACACTTTGCCCGGTCTCAATTGTGGCCACATTGTGGCGATATTGCGGTAGCTCGTGGTGTACTCGTGGTGTGCTCGTGGTTGCCCGCGGCTACCCGATGCCAAACCTCAAACCCAAACTTACAAATCCAGCCCCAACCCCAACCCCTTTAATGCTGTCGAGTTTTGCTTTAATTATGCGGCGTGAATAATTCCTCGTCATTGATATCCTTTGAGTTTGCCAATGTTTGCCTTAATTAATTTGCGGAAATACGCCTGTAACTCAATATACTTAGCTACGATTAATTGCACACAAAGGGAAACGCACAGTTAATGTCTTAGAGGACGCTAAGACGTTAGAATAGTTTCAGTTAAGAGTAAAGATAACCCTGTGCCGAAGTTTTTATTCATTGACAGTTTCTTAAAGGATTAACTAGTTACTTTAGACTTACTTATATGTTTTGATAACAACTTTATAATTACACAAGTATTTATATGAAACATTACATTTCGAATTTACTAAGAGTGGTTGTTTGATAAATATGTATCTAAAAGATACTTTTCCACAAGATTATTTTTTTACCTACAGTCTAGATACTTTTGTATCTTTGAGATACTTTTGTATTTTTGAGATACTTTTGTATCTTTGAGATACTTTTGTATTTTTGAGATACTTTTGTATCTTTGAGATACTTTTGTATCTTTGAGATACTTTTGTATCTTTGAGATATATTTGTATCTTTGAAATACTGTTTTGTATCTTTGTATTTCCTTTACATCATTTGCACAACCTCTGCAACTTTTGTTGTCTTAAGAAACTAGCACTGCTGACTGCCGTTGTTTGCTTGATTGACCGACTCCGTTTCCCTTTCCCCTCTCCAGTGAGAAAATTGCATCACTGATTGCTCGCTGGTTTCTGACTGCGTGGGCTTCCTTCGTCTGGTGGTCTGGTACCAAAATGTACATTTAATTTGACTAGCATGTTGAAGCCGGTTTTAAGAATTCGCAGAAGGTGTAAATCAATTAACAATTTCGTGTGGATGAACTGTAAGAACTTAATTGACTGTTCCCTTAGCTACTTTAGGGCATAGGTTACTTTCTTATAGCTAAACATCATTTGCAGTTCTACAAAATAGTCAGCTTAAGTTAGTTTATTTTTAAAGCCATTTCTACAATTGGTTAGATCTGCAATTAAATTGAATAAAAACCCTGCACCTAATGCAAAATATTGTTCCAAGAAGCGATTACCTTATCTGAAGCTCAACGGTCGACCATTTATGTTGCGGTTCGGGCGACCTGACCAAATGTCGTAATTAACCTTAGAGCCGTTTGAGTGTCGGCAACAACGGGGAGAAAAGGGAATGGGCCAAAACAAGTTGCGACTAATCCTGAATTATTATTTGCCATAGTGAAGTAAAACGTAAAATGGTTTATTTTCAATTTACGGCCGACACTTGCCACAGGGTGCCCAAAGAGGCAATCAGAGGGTCGGTGAAGGCACTACAGAAGCAACATCCAAATGCTTCCAAATCATTTGCATATGTACCTTCTGCCCGTCTCTGCGTCCTCTCTCTCTCGGGCTCGCACTCTGCCTAGTTAAGCATTCAAATTACTGTTATTATTATTATTTTCACTCATATGCCACTCGTCGCCGGGGTTCAGGGAGTTAGGGTTGCGTCGGTAGTGCCATTAAAATCCGGTGCGACCTTTGCGCTGCGCTCGCTTGGAGCACTTCCGTTGACTTTTAATTCCATTAGACGAGGCCGCACGAGCCTCGTCGCTTATCGCCGGCGGCACACATGTCACCTTCCCCGTATCCCCCCCGCACTGCCCCAACCCAGTCCCTTGTCATGGGCAACAGTTCGAGTCGGTGTAAAAGGTTAAAATTATAATTTGCGGCTTCGCCAGGCGCACTTTATTACGCTTTTCATTTACAACTTCGGCATTTGCAGTCAACAAGCGTCGACACGCTTAATTTCTTGGCCGCCATTCAAAACATTTGTTCTACAACATGTATTATCCCGCATGGATCTGGAGGTTAAGACCGAGGGCCACGGGAAGAGGAAGCCTTGTTGTAAAACCGCTTTGTTTGCCCACACAAAAACAAAAGGCCCTTTTAATGGCCCTGCGATGGGGCCTTATCAGCGCTCGGATATCCTTGACGCAGTTTGGCCACAAAACAAATAAAGGTTACTCCTCGCAGATTTTGTTTATTTTGTTTGTCTTCGACTTTCGCTCTCGCCTAAGCGGAAAATGCGCAAACTTTCGCACTTGTCCATGGATAAACCGAACGATAAGACATCGTTGAATTATTTCGTTAACTGCAACTCCTCCTCAGAGTTGGGTGTACAAGTGCGGTTAGGCTACCTTTTGAGATATGTACGTTAGCAGCAAGTATTTGCCTTTAAATCTTAGAGAAAAAGTAACTTAAAGCAAGAAAGTGATCTATTATAACTGAAGTTGAACTAAGAAGAAGAAACTAAGCACTTCAGTCGGCTAAAGTAATGTTCAATGTTTCATATATTCATATTATATAAAGATAAATAGGATAGGATGATTCGAGTATTGATTCAGATTATGAGTATAAAAGCAATTATCAAAATAGGATTTTAAAATATTGGAGGATTTCATAGAATATAACAGAGGTTATCAATTTTTTTGTGGATATCAATAGAAGTTAAATAGTTAACGGACTACAAACAGAAGTTAGTACATCACAGATTTGAACGATCAAAAGGTTTCTACAATATCTTCATATATTTGGATTTCTACAGACTTCTTAACAGCTTCAAGCATATTCCCACAGTAAGTATAGATAAATCTCATGCTCCTGTTTGTCAGATTTGACTTGATGAATTTATATACCATATATAACAAACGTAACATATTGGTATATCTACGTATATGCACTTAGTTCTCAAGGCTGCTCTGTTGCAGAAGTACTTAAATGGTTTTAGACTCTACCACTTGAGTGCCTTAACGCCCCGGTCTACTCTTTACTCCCCATCCCCCACCTTAGGCAAGTAATCGCATGCAAACAAGCTCAAGCCCAGGCCACACCCATTGCTAAAAATAACAAATTGTCAACACATACATAAGATGGCATTTAATCTTCAACAAATTGCGAGCCACTTGTGCGGAGACAGCTTAAGTAAATACAATACAGACTCTATCAGGCATCAAGCACCTCACCCCCTCCCATCACCATCTCCACCTTCTCCCACCTACCCAGCTAGCAAATCTTCGTGCGCGTTCTGCAGCATTCGGGCAATCTATTATGGTGCTACGCAGCGTGTTATGCGAAAATTTGTGAAATCTCTTTGCGTTATTCCGTCTGTCTTTTCTTCTTGTGTTCGCTTTTTTTCACATTTTGTACTTTTATTCATGTGAAATTTGCATTTTAAGTCAATAAATTCACTTTGCATACGCACACGTTGACTGGAAGCCGCAACATGCGCCGCGCTGCTCTATAAATCTGTTCGCGTCTTGCGACTACCAACAAGCCTCTTTCGGCAGGCGGGTGGGCGTGGCATGCCATGGCACAGTGGGGAGAGTAAGTTGGTTAGCGGCTTTAGTCTTCAGCCCCGAGAGGCAAAACTTCTTGGTTTTGCTACCAGACTTGCATCTCGGAATCTTACATCTGTGTGAGGCGAGCTCGCAAATAAGTGAGAGGTGAGAGCAGAGAATAAGGAATAGAGAACTGAAGGGGAAGGTGGAGGGTGACTGCCGTGAAGGCGGGGGGAGTAGATAGGTGTCGCTTGGCAGTGCTTAAGGCGATATTTGCGTTATTTACGATTATTTACAATTTAAAATTTACATGTGCCAATGACTCCCTCACCTCCCCCTCGCACAGCTACCACGCCTCCTTCTCCACTCAGGCACAACCTACTGCTTGTATCTTGATATGTTGATTTTTATTTATATCACAATTACTTGTCTTTAACTATGGATATGTTGTGCTTAGCCCAGTGAGCAGCAGTTCGATTGGCAGACAGACGGCAGTTTGATTTACATAGGAGGTTTAGTAAGCCATAGATCTAAGGGCAGGAGATCTAACTGTAGATATTCGTAATTTTAAGATATTGGAATTTGAGTTTTATAAATGTAATATAATACATAATAGAAGACAGGTAATAGAGTACCTTTATATAAATAAATCGAGGTAAAAAAATCTACCTTAGGCATGCCGAAAGTTTTATACACTTGCAGGATCTTATCTCCTCTAATCGTTCCAATATTTGTTATATATAATGGTGCAAAATTGAATGGTATTGTGTCTATTCAATATTATGTCTGACTTTGATTGACCCTGATAAGTTAAGTTATTTCTAAAACTAAAACTTTTCTTCAAATAGGAACCTTTATTTCAGGCGATTGTTCCTAAGCCAGCCATATGTTATGGTGGTTCGATTTTAATGAAATTTTATATGCATATTATATATATATTTATAGACCGATGTAGTAAATTTTGTTGCAATATCTTGACAAATAACAAAAATCCAGCCGATAGTTTTTATGGATTATTATTATATTATTACTATATTGATATTAAAGGTTTGACAAGCTTAAGGCACAAGGTTTGCAAACTTGGTTCCAGTATTGTTTATAACGTGAACAAGTATTTATTTGTGCTTTATGAATAGAGACAATTAAAAGTCTACATGAATAAATTTAACCAAAATCAGTTCAAATACGTGTAGTTAGATTTAGAAAAATCTGTATTTAAAGTATCTTTAGGGGTATACGAGTATATTAGAATCTCCACATGCATATTCTAACTTCTTTATGTTCTGTATAGTATAACATAATACAATCATGTTTATGTACACATGTTAATATATTCATAGGCATTGTAATACGTATTTCTCGGCCAGCACAGTGCTCATTGAGAAATCGATGCAGCGCGCTACGCGGTGCGATATTTGCCCGTCGGCGATTCGATAATCGAGCCCGTTGCACCGCAAACAGCGAAACCCACTCGCCATGATGCCCCGCCGTTTGGCTTTTGCACCACCAGAGGGCAGAAGGCAGCAAAGGCAACGGAGGCAGCAGCAGCAGCAGCAGAAGACCAGTTCGCTTCACAGTTTGGCATCTTTTTAAAGCAACTAATTGAATTATTAGCGGCTGCAGTCAGTTCTTTTTTTTATTGCGGGGTTTCGCTTGTACGAGTTTGCGGTTGTACACTGCACAGTGCACAGTTGTGTGAGTGTGTTTGTGTGTGTGTGCACACTGAAATTATTGTTGGTGGTTGACAAGGATCAGGGCCGACGCCTTATTTGTGTTCCAGCTCATTTCTGGGTACAGCCTCCTGTCCATTCACTCGACACTGCCACCACCTCTTAACCCTCCCTCCCCCCCTCCTCAGTAGCCCTGGGCAAACCTTAACAAGCGGTTGCAGCCCAGATTTCGACTCTGAACCCAACATGCCCGCCGGCAGCGACATGTGCAGCGCACGTATTGTTCTTGTAAATCATTGATTAATTTTTACTTTTGCATATGATTAGAGAAAGTTGAAGGCCGGAGAAGGTTCCCCTCTTCTGTGTGGGGTTGTGGGCGACATTTAAATTATATTATATGTATCACAGTCCTGGTCCCAACCGTACAACCCTTTGTAATCACACACACACACACACACACACGTATACTCTTTCCATACGAATATTCTCGGACAGGATGGTGTCACGCGTGTCACAGGCTTAACAATGCTCAGATATAATCAACATGTCTTTCGTCGGACAACTGGACAGTTCGTTGAAGAAATTTGAGAATCGAAACTTTGCAGTGAAAACTTTGCTATCTGAGAGTTTCGTGCCAAGTTTCGCAATGCATTGTGCAAAGTTTGAGCTGAACATAAACTTTGACACCGGAGATTTCATCGAGCAGTTGACACTGTTTGTGCTCAGATATGGCATACGTACGACGTTCGGATGGTCCGCCCCCCTTCCCAAAACTGGAGCACTCAACTCAAGCCAAGAAAATGGCCTGCGCTTCCGCACAATTAGTTCGTTCCAATTGTGCGCCTTGGGTGGTGTTTGAGGAGCAGGCAAAGCACCTTCCCCTCGCAGCTGCAGTGTGCCGGCTGCCTGCAGCCTTTGAGCTGGCAATTTACAAGGTGTTAGTCTAGGGAGGTGTATGGGCTGGGAGGAGGGGTAGGGGGTCAGCATACAGCTGCCTCGGCAGACAAAAACAAATCACTTAGCCTTAATGGCTTATGGAGGCAGCGCATTTAACCAAAAACCTCAAGCAGTTAAGCGCACTGACAGCGGGCGGTAAGCTCACTTGAGCAGCAGATGGAAGAGCCGAGTGGATGCAGCAAAAGGGGCAGGAGGAGCATGAGGAGCGGGAGAAGCAGGGAGCACTGTCAAATGGTTGTCTTCACTTGCAACGACTCACACATAGAAACTGGAACGTTGCCCGACGCTAACACTCTAGCTCTTTTAGCCGCATAATGGTCGACCCAATTAGGCAAAGTGAGTGAGCCTGGTGAGATGCATATGAACCATAAAACAATTGAACAAGGTGCTGCCACAACGATAACCAAGGCAATCTGCAGAGTAAAGAGTGAAGAAGAATTTGCTAAAAATATGTGAAGAATTTCTACTGCAAGTTAGGTAAAGTTAACTTCACTTTCATATATCAGATCCTTAAGTATTCTTCTACTTTCTATCACACATTTCTTAGAGTTCTCAAGTGAACTGCAATTTGAATCAAACATCTACTTAAATAAACGGATTTTTCCGTATTTTTCTTTACTTTCATTAACTAAAAGCTCATGGCATCATCGTCGATAAAACGCCGATGGTTGTTCGTCTTTTGTTCATTAGAACTGTCAATGCAACAGTGCTTTTTTATGCCGAGTGTCCCATTCCGACTGGCCATAAAAATCATCGGAATTGCAAATGGATTGACCGAAACTTTGGCCAGGACAAATGTGACCAAACTTGTTGGTGTCACATGCAGGCGATGCGTATAAATTAGAGAGAGACCATCCTGTGGCCAACGAGTGGCCATTGTGCGGCATCTTGAATGTCAAAAGTGACACCCTCGCCCTCACCCTCGGCCTAGGCCATCGCCCTCGATCCTCGGTTGTGGCCGGTGCACCTGACTCTGCCTCAAACCATCGACAGAACAATAAATTTCCCTTTTGGAAGCCTGACGATGGGATAAAAAGGAGGTAGTAGTGCGTCCGTACCGAAAGCCCTTAGATAGAACACACCCGCGCACACACACACATGCACCCACACATGCTGACATATGTATGTGGACCTGGACCCGGGCCAGGGCCGGGGCAAGAAAAGTGATAGCCAGAACGCCGCCCAAAACTGGACGCACGAATGGACATGGACAAAAACCGTTATGTTAAGGAACAACGTGACGGCTAATAAAAAATCAAAAGGCAAAAACCTGTGGCAAGCCCTGTGCTCGCCTAGTGCATTCGACAATGGCTACTATGGTCACTCTCACTCTCTCTCTCCCTCTCTCTCTCTCTGCCAGTTGGCAGAGGGTGTCTAAGCGGAAAAGGTAAGTGCTACTCGGTTGTCGGTCTGGTCTTTTGCCCAATATCTCAGGCGAACTGCAATTTTTCTTCATTCCTCCTCGTTTTTCTTTTTTGTCACCATCGTGAACACTCTGCCGGAAGTTAAGCTCTTGTTTATGTGTCATAATAAATCATGTTCAATGTACACGAAACAATTCCACGTAAGTGGATAATGGAAACTCACATATGTACACCAAACGTATTAGGAATAGTTTGATGGTGTGTTCATGCAACAGCGTTACAAAAGAGATTATTAGATAGACAATAGGTAAGATAGATTAACCGACATCAATAATCGATAGTATTAATAGAACGTTAATGGTTTGTTTGCATATCGTTAAATTAACGATAGTTTCATATTACATATATTCAAGGAAAAATTATATTTCAATAATTTTTACTTGATAATTTACTAGTTTATTCCCTCGGTGAGCTTGGTATAAAATATGTTAAAACAGTTTTGTCTTTGAGTAGTAAACAGTAATCTGCATTCCTACTTTTACGACTTTAGTTCTCATAGTTACTGAGATATGCGCGTTCATACATACAATCGGACATACGTGTACAGACAGAAAGAAATTGTAAAACAGAATCTTCTATTGATGCTGATAAAGAAGGAATTGGTTATTTGTAAACTCCTTATACCTATGCACAAAGTTAGTATACTCTTATTAAACATATTCATACATAACGTTCAACGGGTATAAAAATAGTATATAATCTGTTAAAATTGCAATTACCAAGCTACTTAAGGCATTTCATTTGCAATCGATTGTCGGATAGAAAGGTATATGAGATCATTCTAGTAAATAGTACTACTACTAAATAGTTCAACGATGACAATGGACCTTCGCTTATTATTTTGCTCAGTTATAATTTTTGTTCTCCTCCCTATAAGGATACACACCAAAACAATAAGGGTATACACGAACATAAATTACCAATATAAGAACATTTCGAATGCATAATTTAATAGAATGCATTTCTTGCGAGTGATTTTCCAGTCAGTGCTATAGATAAAAATGGCTGGACAAATGAGATAATCAAAGAGAACCGTAGCTCTGAGAAGAACGAAGTTAAAGGGTTTCCCTTTGTGGTGTCCATACAGGTGATGGAGCGTAAAAAGTACAAACACCAGTGTGGCGGCTCGATTCTCAGCAGTCAATTTGTGGTATCTGCCGCACATTGTACACTGAAACCGATGAAACTCACTGCCAATAATCTATTTGTGGTCGCCGGCTCGAATCGGCTATTCGATAAGAATGCCACAAGGCTCGGCGTGAAGGCAATGAAAAAACACCCACAGTTTGAACCACTTGGCGGTCATGATATTCTACTCCTACAACTGGCAGCTGAGCTACCCATTGATAATATTCGATTTGGGGTAATCGACTATCGGAACAAAATCCGAAAAGGAGGCTATCTAGACGCTTGGCTTCTTGGCTGGGGTCGTACCGAACCAAATGTACCAAAGGACCTAGAAATGGTACCATTCGATACTATAGAAGATAAAGTCTGCTTTCTCGATCATCGATTTAAGTACCTCACGGAATCTGAAATATGTGCTATCAATACAAGTGGACCCCGCGGAGCCTGTGATGTATGTCATATATTTATGTATTTATAAACATATTAAGTATACTAAATACGTTTACAGGGCGACTCGGGAGGACCTTTATGGAGTGTGGAGGAACAGACTTTATATGGCATACTATCGTATGGAAGGACTCCCTGTCAGACCGGCAAACCCTTTGCCTTCACACGCCTGAGTGTCTACAGCGACTGGATTGATAAAGAAATGGCCAACATGTTGAAGCAAAAAGCGTAACGTAAACAAAAGAATTAGACCAGCATTTAATCTCATTCGTAACTCCACAGTTTGCATACTTTGTACCTAATTTATGCAGATATATTCCCACTTGTCGTTTTTCAAATGATTTCCAAATGCAAATAAAAGAAGTCACTTAAAAAATTACGACACCCACATTTGTCAGTGCCACGGGACGAAGGTGAAAAAAATGAAAACGAAATGTGTTAATGCACTGTCGTTCGCAACGCTTTTAGAATTCATGTCAGTTTCATGAGGTAACAATTCACGCGCGATTGTCACTTACAGGGATTTCCGCAACAGGCCCCCAGAGAGCGGCGAAAAGGCGAAAGGCGGCTACAGGGAGTGAGAGCACAAATGGCAGCTACGTGTTCTTGTTCTCCGATTACTTGCTTATAGCTCTACTTCAAATACCCTAGACAACTAGTAAAATAGATGGGTATGGTAGTTATGAGAGTGATTGGTAGAGAAACGTTGAAATTATATCTAATACAAAAGAACTTTCCACAAATTTACTGTGGGTATTCTAATGCAGGGTATCTACATGTTGAATGCTTTACAAACATAACGAAAAAAAAGGTTAATATTTCTACAGAAATGCAAAAGTTATCATCTTTGAAGAAGGTTAGTCTGACCCCTTAACACACATATATAAATATAATATATTATATTCTTAATCAACTTCAAGAGTTGCAGTCGAAACTTGCTATGAACCTCTTTCAATAATTGTGCATGGAGTGAACATTATTATATCTTATTATTATTATTCTTATTTTCATAAAATTGTAAAAATATTTATTTACTTGCTCAGCTGCATGCCGCAAGTTTTATTTGCGCTGTCTGTTCGAAGTTCAAGGCCCATTTCGAAAATATAAATAATCATAATCGACTTACGAACGCACAGTTCAACCTAAAAGATTGCGATATGTGGACGCGTTTTATATGTGGCTTCTTGGCGATTATCTCTGTCCGTTTCGTGGAGACATACACTGTTGTAGACTCCGTGGACAGAGCTGAGTCCTGTCCAGCCTTTGCCCCAACAGCAGAGGACAACGGAGGACCTACTGCTGCAGACACTTGTGCCAAGCCCGAAAAGCAGTTGAAGTTACCCGTACAGTGGCTGATGCGCATAATTAATATACGAAGCGTTCTGAGAGATTATCCTAAGGTTGAAACCAGCAGAGATCATCCTAAGGCGGAGCCTAGCAGAGAAGCTCTTTTACATAGAGCTCCCATTGAGCCATTGAGAAAGCGCCCTAAAATGATACTTATTTTGGACCATCGGGCAGAGGAGAGTATACGGCAACCCAGTCAGTTTATTATGTGAAAACATTTCTACAGTAAAACTTTACTTTACACGTTTTGTTGCTTAACTTTATTCTTGATATTCCTAAGAATGGTACTAAGAGGGGCATTTCAGACATTTAAACTTTCAATAAATTATCTGTTTCGACTTTTCTATTTTCTAGTTATTTATATGACATATGAGATGTAATTAAGACAACTCAAGTCACAGCATATGCGACCAGAGTAGGCAATAAATTAAGGCAAAGGATTAAAAACTCAAAGTGACTTTGAGACCCTGTGCCAATAAATAATAACCTCGCATGTGCGTCATGGATGGAGCTTTGACAGCGAAAGCTTTGCAGTCACTGAACGTGCCACATGATTGCGGTTACAACCCCACCAGCAAGACAACCACAATTCTGCCACAGCTCAGGCACATTCGTAGAACCACCCCACCGCCCTGCACCCTGCATTAGGGCGTAAGGCGCATAAAAAACGATGTTATATGCATGACCCCAAATTAATCTAGCGAAACCTTTTCATGCACAACTCGACTCGTCTCATTGGGATTCGGCTCTGGGACATCAAAGTCAACGAAGCATGGCAAAAACGAAGCTTTTTGAATACCCACGTGAATGTCGCATGTGAGCAAATTAAATTTGGCTTATGACCAGCTTAAAGGCTTGAAGAGAGAGAACCAAATAAAAGTCATTTTGATGCATTATTTTACGTCAAAATCATAAAAGAAAATCCAGATTTTTCTTGTTCTAAAAATTGTATATGTATGTTAGACATAAAATGAGTCATTGTGATGCATAAGTCTTTAAGAATATATGGGATGTATGTCATATGTATGTCCTCTGCCAACATACAATACATACTTTATTCTACCTAATCTTGGCAGAAGACCTTTTTTACGTTCTTTTGAGTCTCTTTGGTATGTGCCTCATAAGCTATACAAATTTTACAACCATACTTAGGATCATAATTAGGTAAGGACATTTTTATTGGTTAAATAGCTACGTAGCGAAATGTTTTTAAAAGTGTCTTGGTATGCGCCTTACAAATTTTATTATAATTTTTAAGATCACAATAAAGTTAGAACATTTTTAGTGGTTTAAAAAAGCTGCGCTATGCTTTAACGTTTACATATATTCTCTGCAGTTTGCTTATAGTTGAAAAGTATTCGCATACCCTTTTATAAAGTAACTAAGGTATGAGTTGAAATCTTATTTGCAGGTTTTTATAAATTTACATAAACTATTAACAAATTTCTTGCTTTCTTCTTTTTCGCCCTGAAGTGTAATTGATACGCGGAAAATTCTGCTAGTTTTTCTTGCCAACTTGTGCGGCAATATGGCGCTTGCGGCGAATCGGAATTATGCAAAACAAAAGTAAGGAATAGAATTTCATTTGGAATTCAACATTTTTTCCTCCAGCTTGGCTGAAGACACAAGGAAGGCAGAACACAGCGTCAGGCTGTGGCTACGATAGCGACTCATTCGTATGCAGTTGGCGTACTGCAAAGTGGATATTGATATTTTGTCCTTAAATTTTGTTATTTATGTGGACACGCTTTTCCCGCCCAGAAAAGGGAGCAAAAAACAGAAGTTTACAATTTGCACACAAGCGAGTGACATTTGTGCAAACTTGTGCGAATTTAACGCGACATTGTTTGCCTTCAAGTCGATGTGGAAGTCGGAGGTCTCGCACCGTACACCCGCTCGTCCGACCATTGCTGGCTAAGAGGGTGTTTGTCCTCCATATTGACATGCATGTCGTGTACCCATGCAGAGGCCGCCGCTTAACTTTGACAGACCAAACCCCTCCTCTCGGTCCGGGCAGACCCTCATCCAGCCACCCTTCACGCACAACCGCCAACAACCCAATTTCGCCATAAATTTTGCAACTTTCACTGAAAACCGCAGAAGGCTTTTTTTTATTTTTGTTGCCTACTTGAGTTTTTCAATTGTCACAAATTTATTTGAATACAGCGTGAAATTTATGACTGACAAATTGAATTTGGAAATTGAGTAATATTTTTTGTAGTATTTTTAAAACTTAAAGACCTAGAGATAACGCAATATTGAGATATTTCTGCTGTTGAAAGAAACTTTAGTTCGTATGAAAGTTCAAGCCACGATCTTGTTACCGTTACAGTTTAGTTTAATCTGTTACAATAAATAAATGCACCAAGTGTTCTACTTAGTCAGATACAGGAATCTATTCACTCTCCACAAATACTGCCCACATATAGCTAACGACCCAAGGATATTGTCGTCTTCGTAGAGAGATCTCTATAGGCTCTCAATGCACTTGATTGATGATTGCGATATGCACATAGACAACTCTCGGTCCAATTTCAGTTGGCGATTCGATATGGATTGCTTTGGCTGCGGGACAGATACATAAATACAATGCCCAGCCTCGCATATCAGGGGCTGAAGGATGTGCGCGTGTTTTATATTGTTTCAAATGGCAAAACACTAAACACTCCATAAATAAAACCATTAGAAATGCCATTAATGTGATGGCTACCAACACACACAAGGAACAGGACTGGGGAACTACGTAAGCAATGTCGACGAATAAATGCCCTTGCAAGTTTTCGCTTCATATACGATTTTGACAGAAGAGTATTGTATACTGTGGCTGCAAGTTTTAACCCAAGTTAACGTACTCTTTGGAAGGGTATTATAAAAAAAAAACAACAAAAATGTATTAACGTCTAACGTTTTTTGCCTATCATCTTTTTGTGTGGCTTGAGTGTGTGGGCGTATGCCCAAGTGGGTGTGCGTGTGTTTGTCATGCTCTATCATATAAATCTTAATGTTTATAAATCACGTCGTATTGTTATGCCCCAGGGTCAACGATTGGGCAGTTCTCGTGAAGCACATAGGAGAGGATATATGAAAGAAAGCTTGAACAAGTGTATCAATACAGTGCAAATCTTATAAATTTTAGTTCTGATTCAAGTTAAAGCTATGAAAATTATTAAAATTTATGTAACCCCAAAAGTGTGCTTCAAAAATGTATTTGCTTGCATCTGTGTAGGGTGAAGGGGAATCGAAGAAAACCTAAATTATTAAAGACTTTCGCACGAGTTTAACAAAACGTTCTGATTTCTTTGGCCGCACTTGTAATATGCAAATAATTTGCTGGCCAAATGGCAGCCAACTGTGACCCAAGCCAGATGAGATGACAATGGCCAAACGAACGTTGCCCCCCCCCGGCCCACCCACTGTGGGAAATTCATTAAGAGTCAAGTTGACAATAACAAAACGACGCTGCCTATTGCGGGCCAAAGGAACCGGATGTGACCGGCATACCGCATACGCTACACCCCGACATTTGAATATGACACACAGCCTGACAGCTGCTACGGCCTGGTCTCTGTCTCCGTCTCCAGGTCCGGATCTTGAGTCTGGGGTGGCTGCGATGATGATGCGTGCCCATTGTGCGCATTTGACGTTTGCTTTATTAATCAGTTTGGCCTGCGGCTAGAACGAGGCCAAGGGGCGGAGCGACGGCAGCACGGGGCCAAGGAGTAGCAGGCCACAGCCAGGTCCGCAGTCAGTGTCGTCGCAATTTTCCGCAAATAAATAATTTTTGTTAACAACAAAAAAGGGCAAAGTCAAAAAGCAACGAAATACACACACATCCAAACACAACATACACAGCCTTTCCGCAGCGCAAGTCGCATTTTAATTTTGATTTCACACAAAAGAGTCGACAAAAAAAGTCAAACAAATGTCAGTCGCGTGTTAATCAAGTGTAAATAAATGGCGCAAAGATTAGAGAGTCGGGCGGAAAAAAAAAAACGAAGCAGAAAGGTAGAAAACACCAACGGTTGAACACCCTTATTATTTGAAATTTTAAAAAAAGGTCTTTAAATGTCCAGTTTTTGAACCTACATGCCTAAAAAGATGCCGAGCTTAAAGAGAATTGTTGAGAATTGGAACAGGAAAGGACAAAAGCTAAATCCTGATTTCTTTAAAATTATATAAAGACAAAACAGAAGGATATTTTTTGTTTTGTTTGATTTTGATAATCTGAAATACAATATTCAGACGATAGTTTCTCTGATACGGCTGTCTGACATGATCAGCGTATAAGCAGGAAGTAGGTTATACCAAGATTCATCGAAAGAGCTTTTAAACTGAGACTAGATTGATATAATTCAGCATTCCTTTCATAAGGAATATACCCTTCCAAAGAAAATAAAAATAAAAGAGACATTAAAAAAAAAAATTTAAAACATCCCACAAAGCAAAAGTCTAGAAAAAAACCCAAAATAGGGTGTGATGGGTCGCAAAATAAAAAGAAAAACATTTAATGGTTTTTTAAATGTTTTTTAAATGTGCGTGAAAAATCTGGCACCTCAAAAGCTTAAAGTTTGTCTGTCATTTCCTGTTGCGTTTGGGGCACCCAATGCAAATTAGCCACCAATGTTGTTATCATGAATCCAAGGCGGCGGTTTATAGCTCAACACCCACTAAATCCATACCGAGTGAGCAACTCCAACTCAAAAACGAAGTTGAGCTGGAACTCTGAGGGCGAGTCCACGAGGGTCCTGAATCAAGTGCCTGAGCAACGCCTACGCTGGGCTTAGACGCAGACAGTGTTGCCCCCCAAAGAAAGGGGGTCGTACAAGGGGGTGTGGCTGCGGGTGTTGATGATACTATTATCTCAGATCAGCACTGCCCCATTGCCGTTGACAGAGACTAGAGAACCGCGGGCACACTTCAATTGTCCGCCTGCAGGGCATTTACAATTCATAGATGGACACAGATTGACACAGTCGGTCGGGTCGCCTGGCAAAAAAATCGTTTTATTGGCTTTGTGCTCCTTTTTGTCGCCTCAGCAACACACCCAATTCCCAGCCCAAGCCTGAAACCTTTTGGCGAAAACATGGACATAAGCCGCAAATAAGTTTAACATTGTACAACATTTTGGTGAGGGTGAGGGTGAGGGTGAGGGTGAAAGGGGAGTGGAGTGAGAGGTGCGGTGTCGAGTCCCTGTGACGGGGATGGAGTACCCTTTGTTATTGTGTTTGCGCTGTGATTTGTGCGGTTTCCTTGAATTTTAAAATGTTTTGCTTGTCAGTTACAGTGGGGCAAACATCAGAAACACCAAATAAAATCTATAGCAAGAGTACTTGATAGATAAATGACTGCACATGAAACAATAAATGTCAATGAACATGAACAAATTTCATATAACAAAGTCTTATTGATACAATTTCGTGTTTATTATAAGTAATCTATGCCACAATTGAAATGTATATCTTCAAAGAGTTCTCTGATATCTAACTATTGTTGATTACCTACATTGTTTACAATACAGTTTAACACCACACAGCCTACAGTGCAAGCCTCTTTGCCAGCTTAAAGGGGTGCAAATGATGCAATTTGTAAAATGGCTTGTTTTCTCTTCAAGGCACAGTGCCTCAAGACACAATGTTATCTAATCTTATTTGATATTATTCTAACGTTAAACTTGCATTTGCAGCACAGTTTCTCTGGCCATTTATTGTTCATGCTGTCGTGAGTCGAAAGTCAAGTTAAGACGAGGCTTTAAACGAGAGGAATCTTAATGATATTTACAGGAAATTATACAAACGCATCAATCATCGGGTGGCCATAAAAATTAGTCACACATGAGCATTAAATTGTAAAAAATCACAAAAAAAAGAGGAAAAAGAGATTCTAAAGGAGGCTTTTGGAGAAATTCCTAATGGTTGTGTGTGTGTGGAAATGACCTTGTGAGTTATGAAGCGTACGCACGGCACAGTTGGGCGCCCTTGTGGTAACGCAGCCAGCCAAGGTTCAACGATGGTCACTCTAGAGTCTGTGGCGCAGCACGCTTGTTTCCACTTGTGGCGCGCGGGTTCAATTGGATTGAGAGGGGGGTAACACGGGCTACTGTGTGTGTGTGTGTGTGAGGTAGTCAAGTGCGTACGCGCGCGCGCTCATATGTGAACATTTATTGGAAAACATTATTATTTATGACTTTTTGAATGACATCGCTTGAACTTTTCAAGCAATAAAGTACGCCACAATAACATTCTCTTGTGGCTGAACTTGTTTCGCTTTTCTTCTCTTTTTTTTTATTATTTAAAATTTCATTTTCCCCGCAGACTTGGGAGGTTTGATTTATGAACATATTCATTAGGAATTAGGGACATACTCCATAAGCCGCATCAGCAAATGCCTTGTGCCATTATTCTTTAAAATAAGTTGTTAACAATATGAACTACAGTACTTGGATTAGTTCAATTAAAAAGTATTAAATATGGCTTTTATGGTTTTGATTGAACGAAAGTTGCAAAGCACAAGAACTTAAAACGCGTTCACAAATGCCTCAACATTCCTCACATGTATGTATGTGCAACCTATGGATACAGTTACATGGTACCTCAACGAACGACCCAATTGCAAAGCAAACAATTTGCACTAAGACGCACAACAATCTGAAATGGAAATCTTTGCAAGAGTCGCAGCTCGGTAATCAACACCGAAAAGGGTTATATCCCATTCCTAGCCTTGTGTCTTGCATGTGAAGGACGTTCTAAGATCTTATCAAATAATTTAAGATGTAGGACATGGATATGGCGACGTGGCACAAGAATGATTATTTTAAGTAATTGCTGCCCCTTTGTTAGCTGGCAATAAGATTGGATTTGCTAGAGGATTTTCTTGAATTTCAGCTAAAACTTGTGACTTCTGTTTCTATTTACTCTCTGTGAGGTGCGGGAGGGGGAGGACTCTCGTTATTTACTGCAAACAAGGAAAACCGACAATGCTGTATGTATAAGTGGGATACATATAACACATACACACACACATGCATACATGCTCCAGGCGCATGACCCATTCCTGAACTCGTGCAATGTCCTGACAGCGAAGCGAACGAAGGATACACGAACTCTCTCTCTCCCCCATCGACCTAACTGATGCCATCCTCGTCGTGCGCATAGCTTTATATGCGTAGGTGTGTGTGTGTGTGTGTGTGTGTAGGGTACGGGGGAGTCAAAGTGGAGATAGCAGGCTGCCATAGGACGAGAAGAACGTCAGCGATGTCTAAGGTGGAGCAGAAGCCATGACTGCGGCCATGACAGCGATAATGTACACAGGCAGGGAGCCAAAAAGGGGATACCGAAAGCAGCCCGAACACCGTGTGGGCCCCACCCACAGCGAGACCCAGCCAACAGTCGTGCTCTTTCTGCCCCCGTCTCGCTTGCTCGCACGCTCGCTCATGCTCTTCCTCTCACTCACCCGTCAACAATGCGAACGCTTTGTGGGTATTAAGTTCGGTTGTACTACCTAATGCTAAAGATAAACGTCTGTTGAGCTTCTACTCGGGGTACTTAGTCTTCAGTGGATGGTGAGGTAAGTATCCGTAAATCGTGAACGACTTTAACCGCACCTGAAGAACCAAAAAACCAAATGCATTTGACTTTGACTTTATGTCTTAAAATGTGGGAATACTATGTATATCAAAATGTTTTCAGATACAAAAAGAAAAGAGTATGTAAATAAAGGAGTATTCCTTATGAGTATATAAAACGTACATTAGTTGAACCATTATTCCCTTTCACACGATAAAGCAACTACTCAAAATGAAGGGAGGTACGTACCAGAATTCACGGACCGTGCCGTAATTCAAGAATCCTAATGTAATGCTCGAGAGTTAAACATACCCAGACAAGTCTGCATATTATGAATGATTCGAGTTGTACACAAATTTGGTAGTTCTCGGTCAATGTAAATAATGTTTAAAGTCATATTTAAGTCACATTTACATACCTCCATGTTACCAATTGTGGATCTTCGAACATACCAAAAATAAGAGAAGGGCACACTTTAAATTCATATTATCATTGTATATTCCAGTAGTGAAAGATAACAATACATACATATATGTACATATATGGGGAAAGCTAAAGTCCAATACACATTACAAGCAAGATACTTTACGCCAAATTTGGAAAACCCCAAAGAAACAATTTTACTTATAAATAGAAAACATATTAGCTATTCGCTTGCTTCTCGTTATCAGACGCAACCTGAGCAGTAATGCTGAGCTGCTAGGAGCCAAGAAAAGCTGATTAGGTTTAAAACACTCAGCAACATAAAAAGCTATTTTCAGAATATTTAATTTCTGAGAATACAATTCCTTCTTGCCCCTTGATAAAAAGTATTTGAGATATAAAGCACACCAATTTATCGCAATATTTCCTTCATTAAAATTCAATTTCAGTTTTTCAAGAAATTCTCCGAATACACACTCCTACACAAAATGGGCTTTAATGTGTGTATTCGATATACATTATGAGAGTTACTATATATTGGATTTTTAAATACGAATTCAGAGTCAAAACTTCACTATTATGTGTGAATTTTGACCTTACCTCAAAGATTGGAAAATATTTAAAAGTCCCATAAGAATATGGCGTCTTGATTTAGAAATGCTTATGCATTTTAATATCTTGATTGGGAGTTAAAATTCAATCCCCAGTTTGTTTTGGCTTAACCTCAAATACCTTCAAAATCTACAAATCGCAAAACATTGTTTTCACCTAACCTCAAAAAAGTGTATATTTAGAAAAAATGTTTGTTTTGCAGTGCTCCTTGGAATATATATGCTAATAATATGTGTATATGTATGTATATGATTTATACTTTATTCAGATATGTATGTAAATATTTCAACTGATATGGTTGAAAAGCAAATCACAGAAATAAACTATTAAAATATACTGGTCGCAAATCGCGTGCTATAAGTATGCACAGCAAGAATTGAGAATAAATCTCGATAGTGTAGAAAAAATGTATATTTATATTGAATTTATGTGTGTAGTGTTTAATCTTAACCAATACACAGGGGACACTTTTTTTTATGGGGCACTTTGTTAAACGATGCGGTCGATTATGCGTCAGGGTTGGCTGGGAAATTCCCAACATACTGGGCCGATGGCTTGAACAACCCCAACACTGTACGACGACGTGGCGTTCCCTTCTTATCGAAAATATAGTCAAGCGTTGACCGTGGGGATTTGAGTTGAGATTGTAGGATGTGGGGTTTTTTCAAGCATTTTTTTATATGTCTCCCGGCTGGACTGGACTTTTGTTTTATCAACAACAACGATACAACTGCCATCAACTTGATTAACTCACATGGAATGTGGCAAAGTGCCGAAAATCAAATTAAATTGCCTTGATGTGAGTGTTAGTGACATATCTGAGTGCTTATGAGGGGCTTGTCCCCGGATTCTTGTCTGCCCTGTTTGATTTATGCATACAGAATCGATAGTTTCTGTTGCCCCTTGGAGAAAAGGGATAAGTGTCAAATATACGAAGATGGTAAAAAAACGAATGATATATTCAAAGATTCTGACAGCGTGTACTATGTGCTATTTGTGTTGTGTAGTATCAAGTTGACTTTAAGGCGTCTCTTGGTCGCGCACTCGTTCTTCATATTTTCCTTCGAAGAATGTGAAAACTGACTCGATGGCCGACCATGAGGACCACTCGTGCAACGGGTGTCCGGCTGAAAAGCTCGGTATGCTCTGGTTCTTGGGGCCTTCGGTTTTTTCAGTATCAATTGGATCCAGGCTCGTGACCCAATTGCGTGTCACATTGATGAAGTACTCCTTGCAACTATTTGGCGGATTACCGACATATCCATCCGTCAGGGCAATGGCAAACACTTTCTCCTTGAAAAAATTCGGAAACTTCTCAGCCTGTAAAAGCAAAATCAAAGTGGTTTGAGTGACTTTCAGATGTTGCTAATGATGCTTCACTTACCAAATCCCGAACCACTGTTGCACCAAAACTGTGCGCCACAATGGCCACGCTCTCGGGTTCGGAAGGTATTATAATGTGCTCGAACACGTAATTGGCATGATATTGAGAAGTCTCAAGGCCCTTAATAGCATGTTCCTTACCTTTCACAATACGCTTGGTATCGTTGGTATTGGTCACAAGGATATCGTAGCCCAGCTTTTGAGCACGTTTAATGTACGGCAACTGTGTGCCGTGGTCTAAGGAATTATTTATGATCAATCTGAAATATAAGCATTTATAATTTCAAGGACATATTAACGCTATTCCTTAAATACATACTTCCTGGCCCATTGTCCTGCCAGCACGTATCCGCTTCCATGAATGAGAACAATCAGCTTTTTGGATTTATACAGCTGCTTTGGCTGGGTGAATACAAACGTCGACTTCTCAGGATGAGCACCAAAGGGTATATAAGTGCGCTTCAAGCCCTCCTTTTCCAATAGTTCATAGACTATTCCTGGTATTTGTCTAGCGAGCTCATTGTAATGCTTCTCATTCTTTGCGTGATCCTGGCTTATTTTGAACTCATATGGTTCTGAGCCAGGTTCACCTGTTGCTGGATCAATTTTACGCAATTTACCAGCTGAAAAGAAATGTTGCACATAAAATACAAAGATTTGAATCTGTCGGAATGTCCCTACTCACAGTCGTTGAATGCATATCCAAATTGACGCAAGCTTGCGATTGCCTCTTCGCTACTGCCAACCGTGTTGTCTGCCATGAAGCTACTTCCTCTGTTGCGTGATTCACCTGTTTTAAGGAAACCGAAAAACTCTTAAACCGTTTCATCATGACGTACTTATTATACTATGCAATCTTTCTTACTGAATATAAAATCAAGCTTTCGGTGTTTACCACTAGCTGCCGGTCGATACCACACTTATCGTCTGCGGTTTAATTATTTTGTGGCGGCCAACCGATATCAAAGTGGTCGATAACAAACTAGTGAGAGGAACTGTATGAAATTAAAATTAACCGTTTAATATTTTGTAACGTATTTACAAGTAATGAAATATACTTATTTATTACAGAAATGTAGATTTAATTACAATTTACATAATCGATTTATTTACTTTTGTAGTTCGAAAGAACTTACAGACAATTGGAACCAGACAACTGATTCATTTGGCAATCAGCTGTTTTGCTTCAGTATTTACCGATAACATCAAAACTATAGTTATCGGTCCGCAGATCTAAACAACAAAACTAAAACCGACACATCACATCAATTGCTGGCACATCGATCTTGTGATTATCACGCTGCCACGCTACCAAAATTACAAGTTATTTATTTTATAAATGCTTAGTCCATCTTTAACATATAAGGAGACGGAAAACTCGCCACGCGCCATGTACATGCGCGACTGGCGGTCTGCCCTGCGAACACCAACCTATCGAATCGGAAACCGCACAGTTCGCTTTAATTATCACTTTGCGTTGCTTGTCTTTTGTGCTGTGGTATTAATATTACTCTTTTTATACGCAAGCCAAGGCTCCAAATCCTCCTCCGATGGTTACTGGTTACGCCGACATAGCCAGCTACAGAGAAATCTCGTATACAACGCAACGTATCCGTTGACGCCGCCACTGAGTGTTAAAGGCGGCGCTATTATCTATCGTATAGCAATGATAGCAGATCTAGATAAAACCTCGAAAGTTGTCCAGAGTGATGGCAGCGCAACGTGGCGGAGTTATCTGAAGAAGGGTTATCTAACATACACAGCCGCCAAGCATGAAATACAAATCAGCTGGGACGATGGTGCCCCCATAACGCTGGAATCTGCATTTGCACTCAAAGGACGTGGCATGGAGCTGTCCGAGCTGATGACATTCAATGGCCACCTGTTGAGCTTCGATGATCGCACCGGACTCGTCTACACGATTGCCAATGACAAGGCTACACCCTGGTTGATATTACTTGATGGTGATGGACACAGCACGAAAGGATTCAAGGCGGAGTGGGCAACGGTCAAGCAGCAAACTTTGTATGTAGGTTCTATGGGTAAAGAATGGACAACCAGCATGGGTAGCTATGAGAACAATCATCCAATGTTTGTGAAGGCCATAACGCCAACGGGCGAGGTGCATTCCATCGACTGGGAGACAAACTACAAGCAACTACGGCTCAAGTCTCAGGAAATCTCCTGGCCCGGTTACATGATACACGAAAGCGGCGTCTGGTCGGAGGTTCATAACCGCTGGTACTTCCTGCCACGACGCTGTTCCAAAGACAGGTGCGTGATTCGTTGGCGAAGCATTAACTAGTGCATTTCATTTAATTCATACATTGCAGATACAACGAAACCTTGGACGAGCACATGGGTTGCAATGTATTGATCTCCGCCGATGAAGAGTTCAAAGTGATTGAAACAGTGCAACTAGATCCCGGCAACACTGCTCCAACGCATGGTTTCTCAAGCTTTAAATTCCTGCCAAACACAGAAGACACCATTATCGTAGCACTCAAATCGGAGGAACTCAATGGCAAAACGTCCACCTACCTGACTGCCTTCAGTGTAGAAGGTAAAACTCTGCTGCCCGAGGCGAGAATCAATACCGACTACAAGTACGAGGGATTCGAGTTCATTTAGCCGAATCCAATCTCGGTCGTCCCTCGGTGGTGCAATATCCCTTGTATATATACAAACACTCACTCACACAGACACCCAATTAGCGTATTATCAGATATGTATTAGTATATGTAACCTTATGTTTTAAAATCAGCTTTAATAATAGTGAATTAGGTTTCTCGTAAGATGCTCATAGACCAATGAATGCCATTTATTTTGTGCTGTTTTAGTTCGACAAACCTTGACAAACTTTGATTTCGAATGAGTTTCTTGTATTATATACATAGTTATACTACTATTATGCATATTTATTAATGAACGTACAAAAATATAATAGAAGACAGCGGACAACGATAAACTGCTATGCGTTTTTTGTTCTTTTTGTATCCAGACCTGCCACAATCAAATCAGCATTGTCTATGCGACCCTCGTTGGCACGCACCTCCAGACGATCCGCATTGTGGTTGACATTCCAGAGTTCAGGTAAAAACTTTGGATGCATTGTATATAGAAAATGCTCGCGCCACAACCGTTCCAACTCGACAAGGCCCCCAAACTTGTCCCGATACATTTCTACCACCTTTTTTGCCATGGAGGCAACAGTCGTCATTCTGTATGCGACAATCTATGTCAGCGGCACGCTTCAGCAGCTCCTCCGTGATCTCTTTCTCCTTTTTGTAATAATCTAAAATGGTTTTCCGCAACTCTTTTGCTTTTTCGTTGGGAATAACATTGTGTTGCTGTAGCAGAGCTTTGCCAGCTGACTTGACGGACCTGAATGGAAAAAACATTTGATGAAAGATTGAGAGGCGCAATTTGAAATAAATTACTCACCTCAGGTTCTGGTCGCGAATTTGCTTAGACATGCTGTCGATATTCTTCAAGGGTGCCTCGCAGGTGACTGCCAGTTTGTTGCGAATCTTATTATCGGATATGTTGCTCAGCTGATGACAGTTGGGACACAGCAAGAGGATGTCGTGGGATGTGTGTGATTTCATGACCACTGGGAAGTGCTTGCGGTATTCGCGTGGCACCACGTTCTTTCGTATATAGGCATCTCGACGGCCACAGACTACGCAACGATTCTCTTTGGGCTTCTGGTAATAGCGACCTACATCGCCGACAGCACGACCCGCTGGCTCAAAGCTTAGGCGGACTGTCAAGGGACTATCGCTAATTTGGGTGCCCAAATTCTGATGCAGATACCAGGAAGCCTTGCGGCGATCGATGGTGCAGAGCAGCTCGCCGTCAGGTGCCTCAAGCAGGCAGTTGTCATAGAATACTTTCGACTGTGTGCCTAAACTGCGATAAGGCTGTCCTCTTTTCGGCTGTGTTTTTTTCTTCTCAGTCAATCCATTGGAAACGCCAACTTCTTTATCAGATTGTACAGTAAGTCCAGCAGCGTAGCCTCTAGAGAAGTCAACGTCCAGGAAAGGTTCAATTTGAGTTCGCAATTGTTTGAAGTTAATAGTTCGATAATCCCAGAAACTACGTGGATCCAGATCTTTTGATAATTTCTGGAAAATGGCCACCGCAGCAAGGGCATCGTTGGCAGCATAGTTCAGTTGAACGGGCTCCAGCTGTGGGGCCTCCCAGTTGGAGCAGACCAAACGCCAGTTTTTATCCAGCACAAAGTTGAGATGTGTTTTGGCCAGCTTGCCTAGACCCTCGGGCTGATGACCCGCCATGACGGCCATGAAACGCAAATCGAATGTGTTCGAGACGCCAACACCGAAGTCGTGTGATAATTTCTTGGCGTCATCTTGTGGTGCCACACCCACTTTGATGACATTGTCATCCTCGAGCAGCTCACGCAAATCCGCTGGAATTTGCTTCATGCAGCATAGACGAAACAGTGCACAGAGTCCCTTGTGCGAGCTTAACTGGAGGAGCGCCACAGGCCGGCGACTGCCGCCCACTGTGATCCATTCGCAATCGAATCCCAGAACTTGGAAGGACTGACAGTCTCTGCAGGATTGTTATCATATGATTATTGCACGATGGCTGTGCGAGGGCCTCTACTCACTTTTTTAAGCTCATTTAAAATGTGCTGTGAGTCGTTAATCGAGCTGATCACCTCGATGCGTTTGTGCTGCAGAGAAAGTGGACGCCAGAATTGCACTTTGCGGCGCAAGGAACCCAATATGGAAGATTTGTGACGCACCAGCACGTAGAACAGACCCAGACTGGCTGCCAGAAGTGCTAATTTTTTTTGTGTTGACCGACGCGCCTTGAGTGCTCATGACTTTGAATTGTTGGAAATATGTTTTTAAACCAAAGAAACTAACTAACGTGCCCTATACGATCCACGTACGAAATATCCCGATGAAAGTATGAAATTCTATGATATACATGTACATATGATTGTGAGCTTGTTTATATTAACCAGGAGTGGCGTACTTTGTTTGCCTCCACAAAACAACAAGTAAAAGCAACAATGATGAGCTCTTTTTTTAATATTACGCACTACCACAACATTAAATAATGATTTGTTTATTTATTATTATTTCACAAAATGTGATAAATGTGGACGATGCCACAGGTTGCAATCGAAACTGGTAGGAACTATCGATGTATGCAAGGAGCGATAGGTTCGAAGCATGTTAAGTTAACATAAAATATTGAGCCATTTATCGGTATATTAACATTTGCAATCACAAGTAATCCTGTAGAAACAGTAACAGTAGTAAGGACAGCTGTTAGTAATATATAATTTGTTCGTAATTTCCAAATGTGTTTGAATTGAAAACTAATTGAAAAAATTAAAAAATTCATTGAAATCTGAAAGAATTTAAAAGCCACCATGTTAAGTTAAGCTATGCGGCAATTCAGCAGCAATAGCTGCGCACTTTTTGAGCATCGACTTATTAAAAGGCTTCAGCAGAGTTGAAAAATCGATTTTTCAAAGGGAATCAAAAATTACAGGTAAAATATAATTATTGAACTGAAAATAAGTGAAAGGTATTTACAGTGCTTTCTGCTTACAGGATGTGCCATTAATTAGCAGACTAGTGTAGAATTAGGAATCCAAAATGACAGAAAATTTAGAATTGCACCAGTTCGTGGATGGGACGCGAACGGGAGAGCTATCAAATCAATGGATTGAACGCCTAAAGACGCGCGCCAATTGCCCCTACTTGGGCATAATACTGGCTACACTGTCCTCGCTATTCTTCTCGTTGTGCTCGGTGATAGTGAAGGGTCTGGTCGATGTAAATCCCATGGAGTTGGCATCATTTCGCTTTGTGGGCGTCCTGCTGCCTGCCATCCCCATATTGATATACACACGGCAGCCAGTGTTTCCGGAGGGCAAGAGGGTCATATTGCTGCTGCGCTGCTTCATGGGAACAACGGGATTGATGCTCAGCTTCTATGCCTTCCGACACATGCCGCTGGCCGATGCCAGTGTCATCATATTCTCCACACCTGTGTTCGTTGCGATCTTTGCCCGTGTCTTCCTCAAGGAGCCGTGCACGCTCTTCAATGTCGTCACCATCAACATGACGCTGCTGGGCGTGGTGCTCATTACACGGCCCCCGTTCGTCTTTGGCGACGCGGTTCCCGAGGCGGCGGGGGATAGTGAAAAGTATATTGATAAAACCTATGATATTTGGGGACCAGTCGCAGCCATATCATCCACGCTGTTCGGTGCCAATGTTTACATCCTGCTGCGTGCACTTAAGAATCTCCACTTCTCCGTGATCATGACCAACTTTGGTGGCATCGCACTTGTCTACACTCTCATCGTGTGTGGCTCCATTGGTGCTGTCTGCTGGCCCAGTTGTGGCCGGGATCGTTGGCTGGTTGTCATCCTCGGCATTTTCAGTTTTCTGGGACAAATCCTGCTGACGCTATCGCTGCAGGTGGAGCAGGCGGGTCCAGTGGCCATTGCACGTTGCGCCGACATTGTGTTCGCATTCATCTGGCAAATCATGTTCTTTGGCGAGGCACCCAACGCATACTCCCTCTTTGGCGCCCTCATGGTGGTCAGTTCCGTCATCCTTACGGCCATGAAGAAATGGGCAATGACGCTGCCCCGGGAGTCGACGCTGCGCAAGCGATTGCGGGTTATTCTGCTGGACTAGAGCTTAACCAAATCCAGTTAGAGTTACTAGATAAATGTAATACGTTCGTGGTTTCTCTCGCCGTTCACACAAATCGTATAAAATCAAACTTTGAGCATCCATTCTCAAACATGCTCAAAACTCAAAACTAATTCGTACACTTAGACTTTGAATATTAAAAAAGGCTCAGCTTTTAGCATAGAAGAAGCGCATAGTAAACAGTTACACGTACACCTACAACTACATATTATCTATAGGCAAACATACACGTATATAAAGTTTTAAAGTTCAAGCGTGATACCCTCATATACCATCAAAGAAAAATACTCATACACATATAACTTATGACTATGATAAAATAACGATATGATTTAGTTTAGCCAAATTCATTGAGTTGTTGTTTTGTACATTGTTATACATGCTTACACTACTGATACTATTTCGATAAAAACGAATATGAAATAAATTTAAATTGTGTAAAATGAGAAGCGACTTTTCGAATTGCATTCAAATTTGTTTTGCAGATGGCGCCAGTGACAGCTGTTTTACGATCGATACTTTTCCGACAAGGTTTGTACTCGGTACTCGTTTGAATGTGAACACTGTTATTTAACATTTGCTTAACAATCGCAAACATATGATGCTGTTAATTACCTTGGCAACGCGTCGGCGCCACCGTTGCCATAACAAACCGAACAGAAAGTACTCGAACAAGAGCATGAAATACTCACTTAAACGCCGAAGTAAACAAACAAACAAATACAGTGTAGTATAAAGTGTCGGCCATTAAATAAGCATAATTTTCAACGTGAACGTGAATACATAGTGTGCCCTGGAGACTTACATACATATTTGGATGTTATTATATTTAAATACATTGAAAAGGAACACTAAGCAAACAGAAAACAAACACGTTGTACATTCGATTCGATTGGGTGCAGCTGTTTTTGCTGCTATTGTTGTTTGGTGCTTTCACGCCTTGCCGCGCATCGGTTGGAAATTGCAACTAGAAACCCAAGTCAGCAATAACGGCATCCAGTTCATCCTGCAGATTTGTTGCTTTGGAGCGCACCTGTGAAATTTGATCCTGCAAATTGTCTACATTCGCCTGGAGCAACACGTTGCATTTCTTCATAGCAGCAAAGCGACTCTCGTGCTTCTTAACACGTGGCTCCAGATTGGTCTTCTTGGCGGAATTGACAGCATCCTAAGGCAAACAGGTAAATATATTATATATTTTGCATAGATAATAGTCTTATGACAAAACATACCTCTGCTTCGGATTCGCTGCCTGATTCCTCTTCGCTTTCCTCAGATTCTGATTCCTCGGATTCTTCTTCGCTTTCTTCCTCTTCTTCCTGCTCGGCCTCCGCTTCCTCTTCGTCTTCTTTTTCTTCTCCATCGGTTTCGTCTTCGTCCAGCTTCATCGATGCAGCCATTTTTTGCACTTCCTTCTCCAGTTTCTTGAACTTCTTGTTCTCCTCCCTAAATGCATTAAGATTGTTTTAATCAGAATTATTCCAACTTGTACTGAATTTGAGACTTACTTGAGTATGACATGATTCTTTTTCATGGCCTGTTTCAGTGCATCCTTCTCCTTCTTGGCAGCCTCCTCCTTCACCTTCAACTTGGTCAATTTGCTGCGCAGCACCTTAACCTCCTTGCCCACCTTGCGTTCGCGTCTCTCTGTCTTCTTCTCCTCGGGCTCATCGGGATCACTCTCGCTAACATCCAGCTCAAGTTCAGGCGAGCTGTCACGACCGAAATGTACATCGCTTGTTCGTCTCGATCCATCAAAGGAGCCACCCTATATAGATAATAGATTTCAGTATTAGTTAATGTCTGCTAGCTCTCACTGGCCAGTGGCTGCCCCCAGTCCAGGTGCAGTTCTTTGGCATTTACCTTGTGCAGTCCGTGGTTAGCGTGATTACCGTGATAGTTCACCTGGTCGTAGTAATCATCGTGCTCGTCGTCATAAGCATAGCAAATACTAATATGCGGTCTGTTAGTGCTGGGAGTCGTGTGGCCCTTATACAATACAATATAGCGATAGCGATAGCATAGGTTAATCGGTTAATTTGATTAGTGAAGCGTCGTATGTTGGCAATAACTTTTGATAATTATGCTTTAACAATTCAAAACTGTATATAAATAACTGGCACCAAGTCTTGTCTATACTCGTAAAGTTGACTCATGTTAAAGATGCTTTAACCATTACTTATAAGAAAACAACATTAAAATGTTGACGTCTACAATTGATTATGTTATTGAAAACTACTAAATTGCACTATAAATCATTCAAGTAAAAACAAAATCTGCTTGATTTATTTGCCATTATCTCTTTCAAAGTTAGTTGTCGAATATAGAACAGTAGAATAATGTTGTACCGACAACATTGTAAATCTGTCTAGTTAACTATTAAGAACTGGAATTTAAAGGGCTTCTAGCTAGATTAACAACGACTTTAGGATACATAACTCATGAGCTAAGTGATTATCAGTTTCAAGAGCAACTTAACAAAAGTTCTTGCCAAACCATCGCACAAGCAGTAAGTATTATGTGTGTGTGTGTGTTGTTGGGGTGCAGGTGTCGCAAAAGATTTAAGAAGCAATTTTAAAGTACACACTAATTGCTTGTGCGGATATCAACAGACACACACACACAGACACACACCCTCCTTCTCACACCCAACTCAGATACACACCCAGCGACCCGGTCTGTGTCTAGTGTTGTCAGCTGATAACTAATTATTTACAGTATCGCTACGAGTACAACTACAACTGGTATTGGTATTGGTATTGGTAGGGGAAGTGGAACTAGAGCTATAATCAATGGCAAGCGACTAATTGCGACTGCATTGTTAGCTCGATTTTAGTTTTGAGGCTCAGGTGACGCAGCAACGGAGCGGGGACGCGGACGGCGCTGAAAATGTGCGAGAACATGTGGATATGTTAGGGTTACCACCCCCGACTTGCAATTGCAGACTTCAACTTCAACTTTAACTGACAACTGACAACACCAACAACAACAACAACTGAAATACTGTGTGTGCCTGTGTGTGCGTGTGTGTGTGTCTGTGTATAATATGTCACTCCTTCCCCTACTTTGCTCGAGAGTTGTGTGTGTGTGTTGTTATAAGTCTGTCTGCGTGTGTTGTGTGTGGGCGTTGCCTACCTGCAGCGCCGCTGCCAATTTGCGCTCCAGCAACTGTATCTGGCGCTTTTGTTCCTCGATTTCCGTCTTTGCCTCGACAAGTAGCTCGCTGGTATCGTGATAGTTCTTTTCCACCTCCTTGGACACCTTGCGCGCATCCTCGCATTCCCGTTTCAACGAATTCACATACGCCTGCTCCGATGTGGGCGTGGGATCCATTGTGGCAACAATGACATTTGAACCATATTCGAGATTCTTTTCTCGCGACTTCTCACGCTCCAACTCGGTCTCCAGTGTTCGTATTTTTGCCAAAAGCTTTTTATTCTCACGCTCCTGTGCCTCCCGGTTGCGCAGCTCCAATGCCAACATTTGTTTGGTGCTCTGCAGGTCATCGCGTATCTTATCAATGTCGTCCAACTCATCGGGACTCTCCTCATCAATCGATAACGTTGACACAATGCTTGGCCTAGAGCTGCCGGCACCGAGTGCACTGTTCGTACTGCTCGGACCCAGTGCATGACTGCTCGGCGCCTCGCTCAGCATGTTGATCTTTGATTGAGATTTGTGCAGCTGCTCCTCGATGGTCACCTGTCGTCGGATCTTTCGCAAACCACCCAAGATTGGCTTACTGCGATCATTTGTCTGTGTCGGACGCAGCCTGATGCCACCCTGAATCTGCTTCAGCAGCTTATTGTGCGAATTATCCTTCTCTGTCTCATAGATGAACTTGTCATCCACTTTGGTCATCGATTTGCACGTCAATATTGGCTGAGATCTGTAAAGAAAGCATTTGGTTTAGCTCTTGTTATCGTTAATTTGCACATTTTTATTCCATAATGTGTCCATTCTCTATACCATTTATTCCCTAAGAGACTTGAAAGTCTTTTTGAATTCTTTTTTCGTATAACTTTAGTGTTATTCTAAGATCTTGTAACCTAAACTTAACTAAACCATATGTGGTATTAGTTGCTTTTATCGGGAGTTCATTAAAAACTAAGTATATGCACATATTCTTAGTCATCATCAAATCCAAGTCGCTTTAGTATTTTCTGTCCGTCTGAACGTGCTAGTCTCACAATCTATAAGAGCTAAAGACATTAAATTTGTCATAAAGGTGCGTGTTTACCCTCTTCAGCTTAAGTACAATTCAAATGTTAAATATAATGAACGCTGCCATTGTAAATGAAGAAATAAATTTTGAACCCTTTTAATATGTAACCTATTATGAGTAATCATCTCTTTCGACTGTATCCTTACTTTCATTTATTAAAGCAATAAGTTAAAGCAGATAAAAGTTGTCTGAACAATTTGTGTCAAATGCAAGAATGATGTTCTTGAAACGACTTGGGTTCAGCTGGGTCCTGTTGATAATAGTTCCACTGGCCACTTGATCGATCAAGGTAGTGAATTGCGCCATTAATCCTTCGATGTGAAGTGGAATATAAACCGATTCAGACTGCTTGCTGGGAGCTGCTGTTCTCACCTATCGTTGCATGCCACATGGCGCAGTTTCTTGCCGCTTTCCACCTCCTTCATCATCTCGGACCAGTCTGGACGTCGACGAGGTCGTGTTCTGCAATGTGAAAATAAATTATGGTTTAGTCGCCAGCATCGTTGGTGGTGCTGTTGGCGGTGGTGGTGGTGGTGGTGCCACTTGATGGTATCCACCCTTGAGTTCACTCTACTCACTTTAGCTTCTCAAGGGTCTGCTTCTGCGTGTCGGATAGCACGCGTTTCTCGCCAGGAGCCAATGGAGGTGGTGGCGGTGGTGGCGCCTTTGGCACTAGCGATGGCAGCGGCGGCGGCGCTGGAACTGCAAATACACAAGGGGAAACAGAAGAGGAGGGGCGTTTGGGGCCACCGGTTAGCTGCTGCCTTCTTTCAGATGTATGTATGTCAGTGTGTGTGTGTGTCAGTGTGTGTGTGTGTTTGTAGGATGGATGTCTAGCCGGGTTTCGGTATTTATTTGGTATATTTTTGTTTCTTTCTTTTTTTCTGGTATTAAGCGAGTAAATCGTTTAGCGCTGCCGTTCACTCGCGGTTATTAAATATAATTTTAATTTAATGAGTTTGCAATTTGTGTCAGTTGTTTGCGCAAAGTTCTTCCAGCCACAGGCCATACATATCAATTGAGTGGGTCGGGTCAGGTGGGGGGGGTTGTAAAGGGGCCAGGGGGCGTGTTCTTTCCAATTCGGTTGTTGCACGCTGCCTGAAGTTGCGTAGCGGCGCCAGCATTGGCAGAGATTGAAAAGTTACTACTCGGCACGGCTCTGGACTACGGCTTCCGTTCGCCGGTCCCCGGTCTCACGCCTGTCAATCCCCCCCCCCTTGCCTACCCTGCTCCCCTTGGCAAGCAGCAGTTTGTTTTATTGCTTTAACACCAGCCACCTTAGTCAACCCTTTACCCTCTTCTCCCCCTGCTGACTCTTTTTTCCCATCGAGGCCAGTAGAAAAACTTTGATTGCATTTTTTACGTTGCTTTGGTGTTGCCCCGTTGCGCTTGACTCGCACTTGGTTTTAGCTTAGTTAGTTAGTTTAAAGTCGCCGATGCGCTTGCAGGCTTTTTCTTAACGAGGCCAATTAATTTCGCATGTTTCTGATAAATTTGCGCTTGTAACTGTTTTGGTCCAAACCACACACACACACACACACAGTCCTCGAAGTTGTTAGAGCAGCAGCCCCGTCAGAGAGTGTTGATCTTGTAATTAGAAATTCGGCATTCGCTGCTCAACCCATATCTGAGTCACGTCACCCTGTACAGGTTGCCAAGTTGGCTTTTGTCTTGTCTTGTTTTGCTGTTATTGCTGCTTCTGCTGCTGTTGCTGGTGCTGAAAAGTGCAAAAGTCAAACAACTGCTTAAGACAATGGCGGCGCCAAGTGATGAAAAGCTGACAAATCTGTTAATTAGCTTTGTTTCACTAAACCCCCGCCATTGTGTGTGTGTGTGTGTGTGAGGAGGGGGAGGTTGCAGCAACCCAGCCGAGCAGCCACGGTTGTCGTATCCTCCACTGCCACTGTGAGCTTATGAGCCTAACACCCTAACAGAAGTTGAACCTCACAATCCCTACCTTATCCTTTTGTCTGTCTGACTGCCCTTGCCCCGTGCCTCGCCTTGCTGTCCCTTTTACTCCTGCTTTGCCTTGCTTTGCCTCTTGCTCTTCTCTGCGGTGGTGGCCTTTAGCTCTGGCTTTAGCAGTCGCGCCTGGCTGAATCTGCACTTAATCTTTAAGTGGTTGGCTGCCTTTGAGGCGCTGCATTAGTAGAGTTCTCCCCTTACACTGTCTGCCCTCCCTTGCTGCTCTCACTCTCTGGCCTTCCCCCTCTGGCTTGCTTTGCCCAATCTGCACCTGTGCCCGAAACTAATCCCGAACTCGTGTTACTTCACTCAATGAAATCGGCGCCAAACTTGATTATTGCCCGCTCCGGCTGCTGCATGTTAATGCGGCATCCCGCACACGTTCTGTCCTGGATCTCTCTCATGTCTTGTGTGTGTGCGTCTTGTGGGTGTCTGTGTTTGCCATTTGTAGTCACTGATTAAAATACGTGGTCAACTTTTTGGGCAGCCAATCGAGCGCGCTCGTTTAGTAAGTTTCGCTTAATTCGTTTTAGTAATTTATGGCAAAGCTCTGGCAAAGCGGCATCCTAAATCAGGACGATTTCATCCCAAGCACACAACCCCTACCAGGCCCCCCTCTTCCCATTCCCCCATACACTGAAAATGAAAATGAAAACAGCAACAGCAGAGAGGGAGTAAAAAAACAACGAGAAAACAGCAAAACAAAAAAAACTTACTCGAGGCACTTTGTTTCTGTGTATCGCTGTGTCTCTGTGTCTGTGTGTCTCTGTGTGGGTGTGTCTGTGTAGGGAAGGGTGCTCTGCAGATAAAACTCTTCATTCATTCATTCATGTCGACAAAATTATTTCTTATTTAAATAAAATGCTGAGCTGAGTCTCGAGTCTCTGCTGAGTCCCGAGGACTCCGGGAGTCCGGAGGAGTCCGGGTTGCGTCTCGGAGATGATGCTACCCACTTAATATACCGCAAAGCCCGCACTTACAACGACGCAAAATGAATAGCGGGGTATGTAAACATAAATTTTGCGAGCTCACTCAGTGCTACCCCACTGTTCCCTGTATCCACCCCGGACTCCCTGTTCCCTGCCCCGCCTGCTCATTGTGTTATCATCAACAGAATATTCTATGCATGCACAAATGTTGCCGTTGTCATTGAATCACGCTGGGCCGAGCGCACTGAAACGAAGTACAATGCAGGAATGGGGGGGAAGCTACAGCTATAGAGGGGGAGAGCGGGAGAGGGGGAGAACGATACTATGACTCGTAGGGGTCGCGGGGCTTGGTGGGGCAGTAGCATGGACTCCAGTTTGATTACTGACTTTGTTCCATTGTCTGAGCTTTACATGATGAAGCGTTGAGAGCGAAGCTCTGCCATATTTTACAGTCTCCTACAACACTACTACGCCCCCCTATTCCCTTCCGCCACTGCCACCCTCATCACTCCCTTCCATTGCCTGCGGCGTATTCCATACTGACAGCTTTAATCTAGGCGGATTACAGCACCAGGCCTGATTAACGTTTATCATCTTGTTAATAACTATTGTGTTCCAAATTATCTTGTTGCTTGAGTAGTTTAAAGCTCGGAGAGTTTTGAATTTAAAGAAATATGATGAACCTCCTTATCATTTCGGCTTAGATTTATATAGAAAATGATTAATTGAAGATATTAACTATATTTAATGTGCATACATGAAAGTATTCTAGATCAGCAGTCCAGTTAACCTTATTCTTCTATTTGTTTGTTCGTATGAGCGCGCTAATCTCAGCAATAATAAGAGATAAAAGCTTCAAATTTGGTATAAAGGTTGCTAAATATTATACTAAATGTATATCAAATTTTATATACCACGCCCACGGCCCCTGCAAATCATCAAAAAATCCTCTTCAAATCTACTTTGCAACTCCTTTACTGCGCAAATTATCAAAGATTCCACTTTCTTTCTTTCTCTTGAAAACTTTCTACAATAATTTTAAGATATAAGTTAAAGCCAGATAGGTTAATTGTATTAAATACCAAAAATTTCAAGTCAAAAAAAATAACAAATTTCAGTGAAATTTTCAATTTCACAATCCCCGCCATTAATCGTCCAAATACGTCGAATAAACCTGAGTAAAACCGTTGCAACAAAACAATTTTGTTTTGTGAAATTCTTTAGAATTTCACGTAAGTTATTGCCAGCTATTTATTTCTGTATATGTGTATGTGTGTGTGTGTGTTGCTTTGTATGCATGTGTGCCATACAAAATATCAGCAATTTCCAGTTCATAAAACAAATGTTTGCCAAATCAAGGAGAATTCATCAACATGGAGGCCTTCACAAATGACTTGACATACAGAACATACATTCACACTCTCCTGCACACACCCATACATATGTATGTTTTTGTACAACTGCATGTGTGTGTTTGTGTTAATGTAATTATTTATTTAGTGAAGCATTTTATTGTCGCCCAGTGTAATTAGGGGCAGCATGTTTTGTCATGTCCGACTTTGAAATGGCCTAATCATCTTTTATGGGTACCTTCCCCCCTCTCTGCTTGCTACACCATGTTGCCACACCTACCTACTGCGCCAGGGAGGAGCAGGACCTACTGCCTGCACCTCCTGTCACTCCATAAGGCTGCACCTATCGAAAGTCGGACAGTTCTAAATGGCGAAGCGGCTCAGACTTAAACGAACCAAATAAAAAACGAAGCACACAAAAAGAACAAAAAAATGACCGCAAAATGGAGCACAGCCGTTACATGTACACACACACACACACACATCTATTATATATCTGTATGTGTGTGTGTGTAGGCTCATTTAAATAAAAGAAAATATATTTTCTCCAGCCGCTTGTCCTTTTAGCTTCCTTTGGCTCCTTTGAAGCAATAGCAGCACCGCGCGTAGGCTTTGCGGCTGCCGCCTTTTTTTATTTGCTTGGTTTCTCGTTTTTTTAGTGCGGATATTTGAATATAAATGGCGCATTTAGTTCGACTATATCAAGCACATTGCCATATATCTTTGCCAGTAGCAGCAGCAGAGGCAGCGGCGGCAACTGTTTCAGTTTCAGTTTGAGTTCCCTTCCTGGTTTCCCTTTCTTTTGCCCTGCCTCTACCATTGATAGTTGTCAGTTTTCGGTTTTGTGCTTTAAGAGTGCTTCAAACAGACTGGGTCACCCTCTTGCCCAGTAGGGGGTGGGGGCAAGAGGGGCATGGTAAAGTGCCTTTTCTCCACTCATCATCCTCATCTGGTTTTAAACATTCCACTTTATGCTGTAGTTTTGACACAATGAGCAATAATCATGAATTTTACTTAGACCATAAAAAAAAACAGGCAGCAGACGGACAAACGGACGGACAAGTGAACATACAGGGGGAGGGGGTGTGGTAGGGGGGCAAGTCGGCCCAAGACGTCGTCCGAGCACATTAAATAAATGTTTTTCTTTTCTGTCTTCATTGTGCGGCCTTTATGTTTGCCTTCCTTCGTTGTTGTTTCTTTCTTCTTTTTTTTGTTGTCCCCTACTGTTTCCCTTTTTTATTTTATTTTTTTATTATGCGTCAGCTTTAAAGTACAAACGCCGGGAACGGAGGTGACTGGCCTCACCCCCCACCCAAAACCCGGTTGGAACTCCTGTCGTGCCTTTTGTTTGCCAGCCAAGATTAGGACGCATTTGCGGTCACGTTATTGCCCACTGATTAGGACACGACAGGATGGCTGGCGAACAACAACGTCGAGTTAACTGCTTCACACGTAACCTTTTCCACCACAAACACAAGCAGAACCCTCGCTTAACACCCTTCCCGGCCCCCCACGGCTTACTGCCACAACCTTTGTCTTGTGGCGCTTTTAACGAGCCTTCTGCAGTTCAATTTGATAACTTATGCAACTCACTGTAATTGTTTTCGAATGCAGAATGTATTACAAATGCTGCTCGCGGCCAGAAAACGCATTAGAATATTGAAGAAGAAGAATCGTATTGAAGTTTATTATATTGGAAACTTTTAGCTGGAATTGAATTCCTTTTTAGGTTTTTCCCTTTTCTAAGTAATATTTATTTTTTTAGTGGGCGGCAACAGTTTGCGCCTCTTTCCACTCAATGCACAACACTCACTAAAAATTTAATAAATAAAATATGTTATTTATATTGCTTTATAGCTTTAGCTTGCTAGATGTGTGAGTGCGAGTCCCTGTGTGTGTGTGTATGTGCTTGTGCCTTTATGCGCTTTCTTGTTTTTGTTTGGGGACAAAATTTTTGATGAAATGTTTTGTGCACATTTCATTTATGCTTATATACACAAACACAGATATCTATATATATGTATATCACATACTCATGAATGCGAATATATATCAATATATATATGTACACACACACACACACACACCACACACGCACAAACACACTGTACCTTTGTGCACTTATATCTCTTGGTGCGTTTTTAAAAACGAGAACAGAACGACGCGCAGGTGGACGTGAATGGACATGCTGCTCTGGCATGGAGAGCACACACACGGACACACGTGCACAGGAACATACACAGAGGTGCTATAGGTAGTCTAGAGGTGAACACATCACTTAAATATTCCGTCATGCATAATAAAAGTGCGCATGCAATTGCATTTTCCACACTGGTTGTTATTCAACTGCCTTCCCCCTGCTGGACTCCTTGTTAGACCCAGGATAAACAAATACTGACGTATGCAGTTGGCATATGTATATGGCACATATTTAGTTTAGTTCTGTAAACTGTAATGTGCTTTAATTAATTAGAAAGCAATGCCATAGGAGCAAAAGGTTTTCATTGAAAGAAATTTAACAAAGAGTTTCATTTCCTCTTTGAACTATCGCATTAAATGCTAATGTAGTACAAAGGAAACTTAAGATTCATGTCTTTTATAATTTATTGTATTATTTATCACTTTAACTTGCGTGCCATCTCTTTCGAGCCTGTCAAAGTTTTGTAAATTATGCCTTGATCTGATATGGCAACTCACGCGCTCATCTCTACATCGTGATACATTCATAATAAGCAATATCACTCATACGACGCGTTTGTCGCGCTGTCTTTTTAATATTTTTGTTTTCTGCCGTGTTTTTATTTTCTGTCGTTTTTCCTTGTGACGTCTGTTGGCCTTGCCTTTTGCCAGAGGTTTTTATAACCCTGCTATAAATACCAAAAAAGAAAAAAGAGGACGAGCCTAAAATGCACACGGCCATTGATCTAATTGATATATACAGGCAGTATATATAGTATAGTATATCCAAAATGATCCCCAACCATTTCCCACATTCCCCATTCCCCCCTTTGCAATTCGCCAGGCCTGTTAGCTGCTTTAGAGATTAGAGAAGCGTCAATAATTTACAGCATTTTGTTGGTGTTGATGAACGAAATCCATTAGAGTTGTTAATCAGGGGGCTTAGCTTCCAGTCGAGACAAAGAGAGAGAGAGAGAGAAAGAGAGGGCCTAACTTACCATTTTTAATGCTCTGTTCGCGCTTTATTGAGGGCGCTTTCCTAAGGGTTTTGGTCTTGAACTCAGGCTTGGGTTCTTCTTTGGGTTCTTTGAGTATCTCATCAATTTTGGGTACCTTTTTGAGAACGGGTCGAATCTTGGCAAGATTATCGGTGCTCTTGCTGGGCAAGGACTTCTCCTCACGCTTGACATGCCTCAATTTTGGTTTCTCGAGCTTAAAGCGCAAACGACGCTCGCGCTCCTCTTCGGTTTCACCCTCGACCGCCTCGTCATCGTCCTCGGGGGCCACCTTCTTCATCGACTTATCCCGCTTGACCACAACGCTGCGCAATTTGGGTTTCTCTATGGTGAAACGTTGTGTCAACTCACTTTCCTTTGGCTCCGGTCGCTTGTTGATCTGTGTGGGTCGCAGCTGTGAGGCCTTCTTCACATGCTCCGGCACCTTGGCATCCAATGTGGTGTCATCCTCATCATCGTCGTCGTCATCGTCGTCGTCATCATCATCGGTTTCCTCTTCACTTTCCTCCTCTTCGGATTCTTCCTCCTCTGATTCGGTTTCCTCTTCGCTTTCCTCTTCGCTTTCTTCCTCCTCTGAGCTGGAGGATTCTGGCGGCGGTGTTGGCTCCTTCTTCTTGGCTGCCGGCGTCTTTTTGGCCAAACTTGTCGCTACTTTCTTTACCGGCTCTGGTGCTGATTTCTTAACCGGTTCCGTTGCTTTTTTACTAAGCGGCTCAGCGTTTTTCTTTGCTGCAGCAGCTGCCGTTGTTGCTGTTGTTGTTGCTTTCTTTACTGGCTCAACAGCTGTTTTCTTGGCCAGCTCCGCTGGCTTCTTGGCTGCTGCCGTCGTCGTTGTCGTTGCTGCCTTTGCTTTGCCAGCTGCTGTTGCTGTTGTTGTTGCAGCCTTTTCACCATTTTCCTTGGGTGTCGAAGAGGAGGCAGCCGCCTTTTTTGGCCCACGGCGTTGTCGCTGGCTTTGTGGCCGCAGTGGTGGCTGCTGCAGCATCCTCACCCTTCACCCACGGCGGACGAAATGTGGTGCGTTCACTGCTGCCAGTAGCGCCGCTGCCGGCGATGGCGGCTGTGCTGCTGCGGGGTGTCACGAAGGGCATTTTCAACGCGGCGGCGGCAGCAACTCGGCAAACTGTTTTCCGTTCTTTTAATTCTCCAGGGGCGGTTGTTGTTGTTGTTGTTGTTGTTCTTGTTGTTGTTGTTCGTCCACTTTTCGTCGTCTATTTGCACACACTTTTTAAATAATTTTCTGTGATTTTTTTCACGCTTTTTTGTTGTTGCTTGTTGTTGTTGTTGTTGTTGTTGCTGCTGATGAAAACACAAAACTTTGCACATTAGCACCAACAAGGGGCGTTGGCAGAGCGGAGGCGGGAGCGACACCTCCACCACTTGACTCACTCTACACTTGTCCAAAAGTTTTTTAAAATTGCCGTATTTTTTTTTTCTTTTTTTCTTGTTTGTATTCTTGCTCTGTATTTTTGTTTTTTATGTATGTATTTATTTAATGTTGTGTTTTTTTTTTTTGCTCGCTATTTTCTTTTATTTTTGTTCGTTTGCTATTATTGTTGTTGCTGTGCTATTTTTTTAAAAAATTTTAGCTGCCGCCGACGATGAGTAACAGCTGTTTAAAATATTTTCAATTCTCAATTCGTGTTATATTTGGGTATGTTTCATTCGAATGTTATTTTTAAATGCATGCGCTCATTAGCTGCCCCCCACCCCCCTTCCACTTGTTGTTGTGATTGCTGTTGTTGTTGTTGTTGTTATTGTTGCTGTTGTTGTAGTGTATCTTATTAGCTAGCAGTATTTGGGCCTTTGTGTCATAGTAACAATCAGTGAAAACAAGCGAAATGCGAACGCGCATCGCAAATCGCAAAATTGTCCAAATTCCCCAGCTAACAAGTTAGGATACACAGTGTAACAACAACAACAACAACAACAAGAACAATGACATGCACTCCAAAACGAGCAACAATAACAATAAAAACAACAACAACAAGAACAACAACAGCGACGGATAGCACAAACAATTTGCTCTGCCACCAAACTGATTCTCGATATGTAAAAGGCGAAAATATTTAATTTTAGGTTCTTTGTGAACGAGCGTCGGAGAAAAAAAGAAGAAGAGCAAGGCACAGAGAGAGACAGAGAGAGAGGGGAATGGAAGAGGGAGAGAAGGAGATAGAGGGAGAGAGGCAAAGAGAGAGTGAAAAAAAGAAAAACAGGAACCATCTCTGGCTCTGGCGCTTTCGTCTTTCACAAAGTATACAATGAAAAGCATACACAGTCACACACACACACACACATGCACACAGAGAGAGCAACATTCATTCTCGCACTGAAAGAGAATGTGAAAAAAAAGGCAGAGGCGGCGAGAGAGCAGAAAATCCAAATTTGTTTCATTCCATTGCCAACGATTCCATGGATTTTCTCCTACTCCTTCCACCTCTGCCTGCTCCTCATCCTCCTCTGCTCTTGCGCGCCTTCCTCTCATTCGCCGTTTTTGCAAATACGAAAATGTAAAGCGATTTTCGAATAATATAAAACGGAACAAGATTTTTTTTTCCTTCGCCTGCGTTAATTAAACATGACATGCAAATAAAAATTATTATACTTATAAATATGCCGTCATTAGGCGAAGGCCGAGACACGGACAGGGACACGGACAGGGACAGGGACAGGGACGGACGGACAAACTAATGAACGAACCATGGTCAGATTTATGCTTTAAATGAATTTCAATTCACAATTGCAGGAATTATCTGGCAAAAGAGCCTTTTACAAACGAGAATCGCCCTGAAATGGTATTATGTTCTTTACTTCAATTGTTACAGTAAGGGTGAGTTCAAGGAGGGTTTAAGGGGGAAGGGGGTGTGGTGCACTGATCAGTGGGGCATATGCGCAAGTTTTCGCTTGGTTTTTGCTGCGCATTTTGCAAGATTTATTTATATATCGAATCTGTATGTTTCCGTTTCAATATTTGGATTTTTATTGGGCTTATGCAGCTGCGAAACACGCTCCCAACGTCGTTTTATAGACAATTTTAACACTATATATATATATATCTCCGCCCACACACACAGAACAAGACACGAACACAGCACAGCACACAGTGGGGCAGTAGTAGTGGGCACAGTGGGGCAAATAAACACAGTGTAACTGACGACGACGATACGAGAGAGATTTTTGCTCGGCACGCAGCGCCTATGACGGCGTCTCAAAAACTAAATTCATGTATTTTTAACAGCACAGCAAATGCTTGAAAATTTCGGAAAATACAAAAACAAAACCAAAAAAAAATACAAAAATGATTTTACTCTCGTTTAGCGTTGCTCCCATTCTCCCTCTCTCTCTCTCTCTGTCTCTCTCGCTCGCTCACTCTCTTGGAAAATTTAGAAAAATGAAATTGAAAATTTTTGGCCGACAAAATATTTTTAGCACACACACACACACTCGACAGTCGCACAGCCGATTGACCTTATGGCAGGTGCAGCATAGTTCAATGAAACTGGAATTGTGAATAGATATAGTATAGGATATATATATATATATTTATGGCATATATCATAGTACGAGAAGTGGCTGCCCAAGTAGCCGGCAAAGCACTTTCGCTCGCTCTCTCTCTTATCTCTGTTAATGGGGTCTCAATTACGCAAGTTTCTTTTGGGATAGTTGAAGAGGTTTGAAGGGGGGGAACGGCCTTACCCTGTGATAAAAACCACTCGTCTAGAAAATCCAAACCCATTTCAATGTGTGGCGCGATTCTCAGTTTAACTGATGGAAATTTGGATGATGCTTTGGACTGTTTGCAAAATATTTACATTGTCGTTGCGTCGAATCTATTTATTCTCGTCTTTTCTCTCTATCGCCTGCGACTAATTGAATCAGCAATCAGTCTATCGGTTGCAGTGCGTGATCTTATTTATAGTCGCATATCGATTAGACGAGAGCTGAGCGAGAACCAGTGCGACATACTACGCAGAAGTTGGCAACTCTTTGGCGGCAAAGTAATGAGGGAAAGAGCAAAAGAGTTCAAACTGACTAACAAATTGTGTAACAACTGAAAAAAACAACTGAAGTTGTACGGAAACAAAGTAGGGATGCATTATAATAAAAGCGAGCAGAAGCTGAAGGTGAAGAGCAGAAGGATAGCAAAGTCAGTTGAATGGTAAAAGGTAAACCAATCGCATTGTCGAAAGGAACGCAGAAAGAAACAAATGACAAGCCGAGATAAGGAGAATGCTGGACGAAAAAGAAAAAAAAAAACAAAATTGATAAGGTAAAGGAGAATTTTTTAAAAGGGAAAGGCAACGGACAACACACTGAATGACATTCACAAACAGAGGCGAGAGAGATACAAAGACAGAGAGAGAGAAACACACACAAAGCTGGACCAAGGCAAAGCAAAGATGATGGACACGAAGAGGAAACCAATGACAACTTACCCCCCGCTTCTTCCCTTATCCATGCCTCGATTGGCTTACTAGCTGGCCAAGTGCACTTGCCATAATTGAAATAAATGTACAGATGAAGCCTGCAAGGACTTTTGCAAATTTTCATCAAATTTAATAAACTCATCAAAGTCAAATTACACAAATGAATAGTCACTCCTTGGGCTGTGATTCACCAACTAATTTGCGACGTGCGATTTAAGTTATGAGGAGAATTATATATGTTCAAATTGAATTGAAAATCGAAAATCGACGAGGCCGATGGCTTGAAAACAACTCGAAAAGCAATAACCGTTTTAAAATTTATTACTTTTAACACTGAATTTTACATCGGGAAAAGGTTTACACTGATAGAGGGAGAGAGTGTGGAGGGCAGCGGAGGTAAAGGGCGAAAGGGATAGGTGCATATTTGCAGAGCGAGCGCATATAAAAAAGTTTGCAATTTTTGTTTTATGCTCCGCTTTCGGTTTGGTTCCGTTTTGGTTCGTTTCATTTCGTTTGAGATTTCCTTGATGAACACAACTCGTAAATATTTAAATGACCCGCATAGTTTTGGGGCTAAATGCCGCAAACAAATTTGTGCTGCATACTTTCGGGCTGTGCCAGAAATCATCTACTTTGCTCTATACCCTGTGTGTGTGCACGCTGTTTAAGTGGGGTATATTAATTAGTATCTACGATAAGAGAAAACTGTCATATGATAAAGTTGATCTAGTTTGGGATGAAGCTAATAACAACGCGTTTATGTGTTGCAAAATATTTGAATCTATTCCAAAGTATATTTCCTGAATCGCTTTATCAGTTATAAACATAATGCAGCTAATCAAATCGAGTTCCTTAACCAAACTCAAACATTTTCGATAATGGATGCAACAAACGTGTCGCCCAACGTTCCGAAACTGACAGGAAAGTCAGCTGAGACTAACTAAAGAGTATCTGGCAGTGCAGCGTTCCCAACGGAGTTATATTTACTTCCTCTAATTGTTGCTCTTCCGCTTGGTGCATACTCAAATCGAAGCGAAGCTGACCAAAATCAATAAAATTAAAAGTCACTTTGGCACCGAGAGTTGTTTTAATATTATAACTTGTTGTAGTTGCTTTAGTTGTTGTACTTGTTGTACTTGTTGTTGTTGTTGCTGGTTTGCTTTTTTGTTTGTTTCTGTTTTGCTATTTCGTCTGTTTTTTCCGTGTTTGTTTGTTTCAGTTGACAACAAAGTTGAAAACTTGCCATGGCCGTAAATCAATTTAATTTGATGAGCACAGCAGACAAGGGACATAAAAAGCGCACTAATTAAACCGAATTTGCCAGTCAAATTGAAATCGAAATGCAATCAAAATGCGAAATTGTTTGATGAATTATATTTAATTAACTAATGCTAATTATTGTTGCTTTTCTTCTATGTGTGTGTGTGTGTGTGTCACAATTTACTCTCAAACCCGAAACTTATGAAATACTGTAAAGGGGAGCGAGAACTATCCATCTCTCTCTCTCGTTCTCTCTCATTCTCCCAGACTCTATATGCAGCCGTAGTAGCTTCTCTTGAGCATATTGCCTTAATCCTTTTTAATCACAACCGGAGCCGCATCCGTTGTATTGACCTGACTGAAGTGGGGCCATGTTGATATCTCCTGAAAGAGGCGTTCTCCAGGACACTCTGTGTCGCGCACCTGGCGATGTCCCAGCAGCTTGTAGGCGGGATCTATGTAGCCCTGTGTTACACCAAATGCTATCAGGTCCTTGGCCGCCTGCAGCATGCGAGCCGGAGGCAGTTCAGCTGCAAACAAGAGAAAGAAGAAGAAGGTTAGCTAGGTGAACAGATAGGTGTGGCAACTGAGGCGTGTCCACTCACTTCGCCAATCTCCGATGAGCACAATGCCCACACTCTTGTCATTGTACTTGGGGGCATGGGCACCGATTACATTGAAGCCTCGTCCCGTGTAGATCATGCCATCGCCACCGATGCCAAAGCTGTAGCCAATATCGTTCCATCCCCGCTCTACCTGATGGAAGTCCTGCATTTCACGCATGCTTCGCATGCACTCTGGCGTTGTGTAGCACACGGCCGGAATGTACGAATGATGTATGATGACATACGGTGCGGGGCCAGTGAAGTAGTCCACCTGCTTGGCCATGCGGGCACCCCAATCGGCGCGCGACAATAGCTGCGAACCTGTCGTGCCTCCTTCCATGGGTGCCGGCTGCATGTGCTGGCCTGCAATGAGGAGTAGAGCGCAAAGAGGAGTTGACCATCAGTTTCGTGCTTCATTTGTTTGATTAAGTGCGGCGTTTATTTACTGTGCACCCTGCTATAGCTATCTCCCTCTTTCATTCTTCCTCACTCTCTCTGTGTGTGTGTGTGTGTGGCAAAGTTTGTCGGTATTAATTGCATCAGTTTTGTTTGCCTTTAACTTAGGCGTGTGGCACGTGTTGTATTGCCTTTAGTCGCGTTAGTCGCGCGAATTCCATTGATAAATTATCGGACGGATTCCCCCGACTTGGCTGCGGCTTCTGGTTTTGCGGTTCTTTTGCTACGTTGCTTGCTGTGTTGCCCCGGCGAGGTGAGAAATCGCAATGAAATCCAGCACCGACAACAGCCGGAACGCTTAATAAAAATTCCCCCCATGAAACATGCCGCTTGACTGGGTGTGTGTCTCCGGTTCTGTCTCCCTGCCAAACGTGTCAATTAATGGAAGTGGCCCCGAAACAGATGAACACAGATGAAATATGCATAAAGTTTGTTTGCCGATTTGTTTTGTTTATTGAAGTGTTTAATATACTCTCTCGCGAGCACAATGTGAATGGAGCAACGACTACTATCGAATAGTAGTACTATATTTGCTAATGAGTTGGCGGATTACGCTGCCAGCACACGATGATTGTTTGCTCATTGAGCTTACCACAACAACAACAAGAACAACAACAGCAGGAAATGCAAACAATCAGTGGCTGCTCTGCTGTAGTTACTAACTGTGATTAACTCCAAGTGTGGCTATTATAATATATAATAGAATTGCATTATTATAATGCTTTGGTTAGAGCATGCGAGCGTCTGCTCGAAGTGCTTTTACTCTGTTCAAATTCCCCGAATAATGCTGACTCAACTTTAAAGATGTTTCAATAGATACTCCTGTATTCGTATAATATTCGTATATTTAATTGCGAGCTCAACAGGTGCCATCATCTATCAGTATCAGTTGGGCGCTTCCCAGTTTAGTTTACAGTTATGCAGTCATTGGCGAGGGGGGCAGGAGGAGTAGTAGGAGGGGGTGCCCTGCTCTTCTCCATTCGCCTCTTGGTCGCTGTTTTACAGTCATAAATGCAAATGCCTCAACCGAAACTATTTCATTCAAAATTCGTTAACTGTATGTGGGTGTGTGTGCACAGTGTGTGTTGTGTATGTTGTAGGAGTGTGAAACTTTAGCAACATCCATTTGGAATGTTTGTCGAGGCGTCTGCACACGCCTTCCGCCCTCACCCGCGCCCCTCACTCTTGGGCATTTGTATGCATATGCAAAGTTGGAAAACGCGAGCGGAAATCGCAAGTTTGAAAACGAAAGCTGGAGAAGTGTATCCCGAACAGAATCAGTAGGAATGGTAGCTGGTTGTGCCAGGAGCAAGCAGGAACCAGTCGCCAGGAGGCAGACAGAGGGGGGAGGGGAGCTGTAGGCAACCCGGCACTCGACTAAGTTAATAGCAGCAGTTTCTAATTAAAATTTGAAGAGCAAAACATTTTCACTGGGCGATGTCTGCAGTTTACCCTGGAAATGGCAGCGTGTGCTCGAATAATAAACAGAGCAGAGAGGGCTGTAGAAGAGGGTAAAGGGAGGGAGGAATAGGTGTTGCTGCAGCACGTGTGTGGGTGAATAGGGGGAGAAGCGGATTGTGTTTGGCGACTGTCAAATTATTTGCTGTATAATTTATGCCTCCTGCTTTTAGTGTTACATGGTAATTACGTTTATGTACGTACATGTATTTACTGTTAGACACTGTGCTCACCTGACACACATGCATAACGTGCACGCTACGCTGACACGCCCCTCACTCCGCCCGCATTTCTCTCTCGCTAGGCTACGCCTGCTTTTCACGCTTTTCTAATTGTTGGCCCTAATTACGCAGCCTAATAAAGTAAACATTAAACTCGTTTGTGCTAATCAATGTCGCAAACTATTGCCCTGCACAGATACACGTGCACACACACGTGCATACACACACACACACCTGTACACTCTGGCAATTGCCTGTGCTTTAGGATGCTTAATAACAAGCAGTAAACTCTCTCATATTTTATTAGAAAATTGCTACGAAAAAGTAATTTGACTACGTGCACAAAATTGACTTGTGCAGAGGCGTGACACCAGTCGGGATAGTGGGGAGGTGGAGAGAGCAAATATCGGGGGGTTCCCTGATAATGTGATAAGAGGCTTAATCGCAGAGCAATTTTATTGAGCGCGTCTCTCGTACTTCCACACCTCCCCCTCACCCACTCATAATTGAAGTATTCAATATATTCAATTTTCTCGCCATTCCACGAGCTCTTCACTTTTTAACCACCCAACCACCCCTTGCTAATTGTTTGTTTTTAATCAGGCAAAGCACATAAAATATGTTATTTATTCATACACACTTACACTCACAGTCACCTACGCATACCTAGACACACACACCTGCCCAGCATATTATGTGAGCAAACATCGCATGCCATACTCATTAAACAAATATTGTGTTTTTAACAGTTTAACTATGGCGCACATTATGGAATATTCCAAATTAAGTCGCATTTGGTGCAAAAAAAATCCCCGAAAAATGGAAAAGAACTAAAAATATTATCGACACTCTTTGTTTGGAATATATATTTATACCTCTATTTTATATTTGAGTTACTGTTTTATCTTTATTAGCATGAAGTATTTCTAATTTAGCTTCTGTGAAAAATACTCGAAACAAGAAATGATTCTTAAAACTCTGCAATATATTTATATTGTTGCAAAATATATTTGTTCAAATATTATGTTTGTTTTAGTAAATTAAATAAGGTGAACAATCTAGTGGTCTTTAGGACAATATAGAAAAATTTAATGTAAAGTAAAAATTGATCAAAACTAATAAAATTCGTAGAAGCACAAATAGAAAATATGAGGAAACCTTTATTTCATCTCTGATTACTCTATGGAGATTTATCTGGCAACCCCCTCAATTTGCCAAACACATTTATTTGAATATTCACTTTCAATAGATAACAATCTGTTTCATTTATCGATATCGATATTACATAATTATCGCACACATTATGGTGTATTCTTAATTAGTTCCAATTTTCACAACCTTTATACCTATTTAAGTTGGAAATACAGACTTAATATATGTAGTATATTTAGTTACTTCCTATGCATTCTCAAAGTCAAGAACTAATCTGGACATTATACAAATTAATTAGACTTCATTTTAGATAAAAGACCTTCCAGAAACATTAAAGAAAAACACTTTCAATAGTTAGCTGCATTTAAATTAATTCCTTTTGCTGGTGCCCTGTGCTTGCTGAACAACTCTTCTTCAATAGAGTATAACGAAACAATATATTATGACGCGTGCCATAAAGTGCCTGTCGCATTGCCGCCGTTGAATGTGTACAATGTGTGTGGGACATAATGACATTTTCGTTAAACAGGGATAATTTAATTTGTGCGAAATCGGAAACATACATAAATTTCAATTGTACTGCCACTACATGCGCTCTATTGTTATCTCTGGCCAGAGATCTCGTGCCTGAATGGGGGAAATAGTTAGTCTACCCTTATATAGGTGAAAGCTGGAGGCAACAGCTGTTTAAGGTGACAGGCGCACAGACTTTGGCGATAAGAAGCGCTCGCCAAATACCAAAGGTTTTTTTATGTGTGTGTGTGTGTGTGGTGTGCGTGTGCGTGAACAGTTCAGGGGCAGAGCGATAAGGTGCCCCAACACTTACCCATCATAGATAGCAAAAGTAATCCCAGTGCTGTCATGGCTTACAGGTGTTTTGCGAGTATTTTTGCTGCTTATTTAGGAACTTTGTAACAGTTTTCTTTCTCTCTGTTAATCTTGTTGTAATGTTGCAACTCTCTTGATGCTATGTTAGTTGTTTTTAAAGAGAGAAAGACTTCTGGAAATCCTTTCTCTGTTGTGTGTGTTGTAGGAACTTTGTGTAAGTTGACTTTGAATTGGCAAGAATTGTGCGAGAATCTTTTTTAAAGTCTATTTTCACATGCTGATCGCGAACTTTTGGTTGGGTTATGCTAAATTGCTACGTGTTGCAAGAGCTACGAAGCGAGAATGATTCGATAGCAGAAGGGCGCACCGATGTTTATAGGCCGCACAAGGTTTAGTTTTAGTTTATAGTTGTTTTTTTTATTTTTATTTTTATTTCTTTTTCTTTTTTTTCGCACCAGCGCTGTCGACGTCAACGTCGCTGTCATTGTCTGCGCGCAATGCCAAACAATTTTTATATCGCATGAAATTTATTACCAACCGCGGCAAAGTCAGCGTCAGCAGCGCAGTCGACGTCAACAGCGCGACGCTCCATTCGCTCTTTGGCGCTCCGTGACGCTCACTTCCGCTCAGCGGCAAAAGTTGATGCGATCGATTGACGACCGCTCTCGCTGCCTCTCTCTCACTCTCTCACCTTCTCTCTATCTGCCTGATAGTACGCGAGGTATCGTTATCAACGTTGCAGGGGGGGATTTGTACTGAATTAATTAAGGAATTTCTATTCGCACTTGCAGACAGTTTCGTGGGCTGTCGAAAAGGTTAAGTTTTCAGCGTGTGAATTACACGAGAATGTGCAAATTATCGACCTCCTTTTTGAACCTCGTTTTTTCGCTTTTGGACGGTACTTTTTGCGGGTACTTTTTGCCCCGATTGGCCCTTTCTGTTGCTGATCGGCCGCATCTGATTGTGTCCCCCGACGGCGATGACGGTGCACGAAATGGGGAAAGAAATAAAAACAACAAAAAACAGCTGCACAAAGGTTAACGCAATGTGAACTTTGCGAGTTCGTGACTCACGATGGCATCGCATATTACAAAATACGTTTATTAATTAGCAATTCTGATTGATTAATGAATCAATTAATGTAACAGTCAATCTTTTCTTGCTCATTTGGCGTGACTTTCATGATACCCGTATATCGGTCAGTTGGTTACTGATAAGGGTATCTGGCAGGCAAGGTCAGCTGGAAAAGGTGTTCAGGGTAGTTCTCTATACCCCACTATTTATTATGCAAGCTCATTTTGCGCTTATTATCTTAGGTGTTACTATTTTAATTATAGGTAATAAAAAGTAAATGCTTCTTTCCACGATTAACTCTTTAAGTACTTCTGCTACCTTACCAAATTTACATACGATTTGCATAACTGTGAGTCTTCTTTAAGCATTTCCAGTTCGTTCTTGCGACCTGTCGAACACATTGACCTGTCGCAGACCTAATGCACTTATCCGCATCCGGCTGTAGCTCTCTACTCTCTCTCTCTCCTCCTACCTGCCCTTCTCTATATCTTTGCTTTTTTCAGTTCTTTCTGGTTTTGTCTTTCATTTGTTTTCTCCTTTTTGAGGGGATGTCCCTGGTTGATTTCAAGGGGAAGCACAGAGCAAATGTATCTGCTAAATTGCTGTAGTCGATGTGTTCAGATTTGATAGACAAATTAGCAGTGCTTTTATACACACACGCACACTCTCGTACGCATTCACATCTGTGTTTACTTGTCAAATAATGAATACGCTTACTGGGTAACTCCACTAACTAAGGCAGATTGCAACATCACAATGTGAAAGTGTTTTTATTTTAAATATTGTAAAAATATATTCATAGTTATCAATCTGAAATAGATCTAAGTATGACTCATGCAGTCTGCCTTTATAATTTATTCCATAAAATTAACATAATTTTTAATGGGACACTGTATAACAGTTTGCCCACAGTTTGCTATTTGGCTAACTAGTTCTACAAGCTTGGCAATCCGCGCCGAGTTGTAGATGTGACAGATATTATATCAAAGTGCTATATCATCGTCAAGGCGATTGATTTATAAACAACGTTTTACTTTTTAAAGCAAGTACCAATAGAGGAGTATGATATTATAGCTTTGTGCCAAGTGAAACTGTATGTAAGACGCAGGAGGCAACTCAGTATCCTCTAGGTATATATATTCTTGATAAGCTTCAATTGCCAAGTCTTTTTGTTCGTATGAACACCTAGATTTCATTATCTATTAGAGCTAAGTCTACCAAATTCAGTAGTAATATGTCTTACTGTTGCTCGCTTGTTTTAGAAACTTGCCACGCCTCCTTCCGCACCTTTAAAGCGAAAAAAAGGTGTAACAGGTCTAATTTTAAAGCTAGAACATTCGTTTTTGTTGTGTCTAATATTTATAGCCATCCAAGTTGAATAATAAACATAGTAACTTTTGCAGATATGTGTTAATTATTATGGGCAAACTGATTAAGCTTTAGAAAGCTGGTCATCACACACAACAGTAGTGATTTGTTATTTTATATAAAGAAGATTGGCAGAGAGGGCATCTGTGGGGCGTTTGTCTCGTGCCATAGTTTTCACTTAGCTCCACATACTGCGCAAATGAAATACATGTCTTGCCTCGGTGTCTAGGGGATTACCGCAGCCTCCAGATGGCCGCAATATCATCAAAAGGAAATTCAAGTCATTTGCCAGCCAATATTTTCGATGTATTTATGTGGCAAGGTAAACACGCAAACACAAATGTGAATCGCGAACGCAGCCTCCCACCATATCCACTTGCTGGCACTTTTCAGTGCCACAGACATGGCCGGAATATACGATATACGTTAGATGTATGTATATACATGTGTCTGTGTGTGTGTGTGTTGGTTATTTATTTTATTTTCGAAAAAGGGGAAATTTCTAGAGTGCTCCGCAATAGACACATGGAATAGTTCAAATAGTTGAATTGTTGCCACGGCACTTACCACAAATTATACGTTGCTGTTGTTGTAGGTGCTGTTCAAACTTTTGTTGTAGTTGTAGTTGCTGCTGCTGCTGAGGCTGCGCCTGCTGTTCAACCACTGTTGGCATAGCTGGTGTTGCCATCAGTAAGGTTCCAGTTCCAGTTCCAGTCCCCGACTCACATTCAGACCGCTCGTCGCCCATGTCGTGCCAATGTCGTTAACAAGCAGAACAACTGTGACAAACCGCTAACAACAATGCGAAGTGCTCGGGGGAGCCAAAAAAACTAAAGTCGATGCCGTAGCCAATGCCTTGGTCGTTTTAGTGCTTCTGATTAATACTTGTGTGCGTACCCAATGCCCTAAAAAATAAAGAAGGGCACTTTGAAATGATCATTGAGTTGGCCGCGAGTGTGTGAGTGAAGAATTGTGCGTGCGCTAGCTCATAGCTATGGTATCAATGATAGTTAGACGGGGGTAATAATGATAAGATAGAAAAAGAAATAAATGAATTTTAAAAGTTTATCTAACAAGTTCTAAACGTGGTATTAATAGATAGTAACAAGTGTTAGTTTTAAATGGATAGAATATAAAGTCCATGTTGGAATACTTCTATTTAACTATAAAAACATCATTACACAACACTGCATTTATCGCTTAATTATTGTATGTATGTTAATAAGGAGATCGGTCACACTTATAATGTTATTTCTCTCTTTTTTCGAATATTTAATCGATATCTGGTTATTACATTTGAAATATATAAAACATAAAAACCATAAAATACATTTAACTACAAATATAATTAACTTGATATATCCGTAATATTTATACTAGTTTTTCTACAGTCAATAATTAAAAGACAATGTATCTTACAATTAAATACAACTGTGGCTTTCTGAGTCTGAGCTACTACAATATGATTGATAAAAGAAACAAGTTCTCTATTATTTATTGTTTACTATTTTGACAAAATTAGAAATGAAGAATCTTTGAAGATCAATACCAAGCCCAAGTTAATGTCAAAGTTATATAGAGTTAATTAAAAGAAATAGTAAAGTCGTGGCTCTTGGTTAGGGTACCTCAATTACGACTTGCTCGCACATATCGCACTTCTTGTAGAGCTTTATTTTTTTTAATTTACCATTCAACTGTCCGCTAATCGCACATCTTATCAGGGTATTAAGTGCGGCGTTTTGTTAACTACTGCCTGGCACGCTCTTTACCCGCGCCACGACTTTGGCTACTATAGAAATCAGCATTGTTTTTAGGGTATTCACCAAGGTGAAGCATTATCTCTGCTGTGCTGTGCTGTACAGATAATGACGACGAGCGTGTATTACAATTAGCAAAAGTAATTGCGAATTATTTGTTCAAGCAGGCGACTCGTACCCACGCTACAACCCTGCCCCGCTGCCCTACCCTACCCCTCAATGTGACCGTGCGATATGTTCCGAATATAATGCTAAAAGTCCAGCACGGCCTTAATTAATGGACAACAGGCTGTTGCACAACGACGCCTCCTGCCCCTCTGCCCCTCGTTAATGGGCTGCGTATGGACTAAATAAAGATATATACACACTATATCACTCGCAGAGAGGCGGCAGCGAAAACTTTTGGCAGGAACAACTCATCAGCTGGCGCGCTTAGGCTGACTATATCATTGCCTGGGCGGATTAGTAACGGTTGCTGGTTTGGCTTCTGTGGTTTGGGGTTGGAGTCTGTCTGCTGGTATCTGATGTGTGTGTGAGGGAGGGGAGGGAAGGGGAGTCTGATGCTGGCTTCGCGACACGCACATGCCATATATTAAGGCATACATAAAATGACAAACGATTTGCGTTGCGCGTAAATTGAAAAGCGCTGAGCCAGTGAGATTGCAGGCAGACAGCAGGGAGAGGGCGGCAGGAGAGGCGAGGCGAGGTGAGGTGGCATGCCTTACAGGCGCTGTGCCTGCTGGAAGCGGATCTGGTGACAGCAGCAGCAGCAGCAGCGACTTTTGCTTGTTTGTTTGCCTGTTTGTTATTGCTGCCGCCAGTCTGGATGTCTTTGCTTGCCTCCTCATGTCATCCCCCCCATGTTGCTGTCGCTGGCTGTCCTGCCCTGTCGCTAAACATGGCTGAATGCCAAAACTTTGGCAAAGTATTCAAATTAAAATTTCAATTAAGGAAGTGAATTTGTGTGCCGAAAGTGTATTAAGTCTATTAGGTCGGCATCTTGGCATTTGAGCTGAGCCGAGCTGAGCTGAGCTGCTCGCGCCTCCGCCTTGACTCGATTGAAATGTGGGCGCACACGGTGTGTGTGTGTGTGTGTGTGTGTGTGTGTGTGTGCGTATAACTGTGTGTGTGCCACGCCCATTTCGCACCGTCGCGTTGATTTATTGCCAAAGTTTTGTCAGTCCACATGACATAAGAAGTGCGTACTTTGTGGGGAATAACATTTTGCACCCACAATGTGAATTTTGAATAAACCCCACGCCATATTGCGGTGCGATTGGTTGTTGCCTCCTGCCTCCCACTTGCATGCCTGTGTGTGTGTGTTATTGCGCCCCTGTGGGCATTATTAATAATGTAATCAATTTGTAAACAATTTGGCATATATCAATGCGCTGCGTGCTGCCCATAAATCTCTCAGAAAATTAGCAAAGCCAACGTCCACGCAACGCCAACAGCAATTTGCATCCCGATGCCGACAGAGGGTGACGGACAAGGAACGAGAAGGCATGAGATAGTAGGGTGGGGAGGGGGAGGAGTGGGTCGAGCGCACGGAGAGTACGGCTACGCACAGCGGCTTCTCTGACATATTGCAACGAGGCCACGTTGATGGATGGACGCTTGGAATGGACAGTTCTGGCTGTATATGAAACTGAACTGAACGTTTGCTGTGACAGGGGGTGTGGGGTGCGGCGGGAGACAGGAGGAGGTGTTCGTTGCTGGCGTCAGTTGCTGCCACATTTGCCGAGCAACAGATTTTGCCATGTTTCAACCAGTTGGCGGGTTTGAGTTGCACATTTCGCAGCAGAATGTTGGAACGGGGGAAGGAGAGTGCGGAATGTAGGCAGGAGGGGGGGAGTGTAGGGGCTATGTTAGATAGCTCGTTGGTTGGCGGTTAGGTTAGTTGGTCTCCTCGGTTGCCTGGTTGACTGCTTCCGCTGCCTCTGACTCGCCGTTGCCTGGCTGGCGGCTGCGCTCGCTCGGCAGTTAGTGACAGCTGCTGCACGGCGGAACAACAACAACAAAAAAGTGTAGGACGGAAAGAGCGGAATATCTAATTTCTCCATGCCTGACATTTTTGCACTGCTTGAGAAATTTTTACCCAGTGCGAGTGCAGAATGTAGTGAGTGCTTCCCAGCAGCATAACGGGCTTTATGATAAACGGATTTGCTATAAGCTAATCCAATATTATGTTACATTTATATCTGTATCAATTCAATCTGGTTTTGATTCGGGGATTTATTGATGACTTCAGTGTGATTTACAGAGATTCTACTAAAAGTTTGTTTAATATTCAAATGATATTCAACTGATTCTTGAAATTTTTTACACCTGCTACCCATAGGGTCAATGGGTATTAGAACTTTCTGCCAACTGTCTGTCCGTCAGTATGAAAACCTAGATCTTAGAGACTATAATATCTAGAGGTATCAAATTTGTTGTCAATTTGTGTTAATATTGCACGCAGATCAAGTTTGTTTTCGAATTTGACCCGTTTCCGCCTTTATAAATCGATAAAACCGTATTCCAAGCGTAATTGTAATGCAGGATAGTTTCTTTTTGGTTAAAACAATAACTGTCAATGCCCAAATGATTTTTAAAAATTTAGTTGCGATCGAATAATTAACATAAAAGTTATTTAAAAAATAATTTTAAGAGTTACCGATTTCCAAGCCTCTCCTAAAGTATTCAGCACAGTTAAAAACAGAAGTTTTATATTAAAGGAATTGTTTTATTCATTTATTGTGTATCGGGTATATCACGTTCGAGTATTCACTACTGTAGATTTCATGTTTATTTTCACTTTCAACTGGTCAATGTTTAATTACTAAATGAGCTATTGATGCTTTTGAATTTAATTAAAGTGAATCAAATTTCAAAAGCAAACTCATCTGGAACTTAACACTCATAGTTTGAATTGAAAAGTTTAATTTAATAAGGTTTCTCTCTGTTACATTTGAATTGTATCAATTATAAATGATCTTCATAAACCAGTCTTTAAATTTTTATATGATTCTTCCCCATTCTTTAAATTTGTATTTCCCCATTGGCTGTTCAATATTATAATGATATTCAAGTAATGTTAAACATTTTCAGAGTTCTTTCCCTCTTTCAACAGTTTAATTTGTTGATTAATTTATTGATATTTTTGAATTAAATTGATGTTTTAAATTATTCCTCTGACAATCTTCAGCTTCATTTGATTAGGTTAGTTTCGCCTAACCTTTCAATTTCTACTAGATACAAATATTTTCTTCATAATATTTAGCTTATTTCCTTAGATCCTGATACTTCGTATTGTCTTCCATTTTGAAATTATTATTTTCTCAGTCACACATTGTAAATGCTGTCAATCGGAATCTCTGTAGACACAATCGTTTTCCTGTCAACTAGGCTGGTTTAGTTTGCCCAGTTTGCGATGAAATAAATAAATATTTAGCACGCCTCATAAACAGTTCCTCTCTCTCTCTCATCGCGAACGTGTCGCGTCGTGTCTGTGCGTGTGTGTGCGAGCGTAACCGAGCGATAGTCTTATTCTGGGCATTCAGACGGTAAATTGAAGTGTGGGCACGAAGCGCAGGCACGACTGCTCACGAAAGTGGGGTCCTGAGAGTGGCAGGGGGAAGGGGGTTAATCTTACGAACTTGTCATGCAGCTGGTCACCTTTTTCACTCTTCTCGTATCTTTGCAGAAGAGGATGTCGCGCCTGAATCATCAGCATGCGTTGTACGCGCGGCGATGTGAGCAGGAGTTGAATCGAGTGCAGGCGAAGAACGAAGTGAATCGCTACTATGACCGTTGGGGGCAGGTGACATCGCGCTTTGAGAACTGGACGAACAAGGAGTACTACGAGAAGGCCGATAAGCAGTTGCAACATAAGAAGAGCCAGCAGCAAAAGGAACACGAACTGACAGTGAGACGTGAAAAGATGCGTCAACTCTTTGATGGCGACAGCCAGGTGTATAACCTGGAGTTGGGACAACGACGACGCGGAGTGCCCCAGGGTGATTTGCAGACATTGGAGCGTATAAATCGTTCCCTCAAGGAGCAGGAGCAGCTCAAGCGTAAGCTGGATATGGAGGCCAAGCTCTATGGGCGTTGGCGTCACGGAGTAGACGATGACCAGCTGCTGTATAAGTCCAAGTCGGACAATGAAGTGCTGGCTAAGCTCAACTGGCTGGACAAGCAGATCGAACAGCAGAAGGCACGCGAAGAACAGGAGGCATTGAAAGCCGAACGTGAGCTGCAGTTGCAGCAGGAAATCTGCCGCACTGAGGTGGCACAGAAGGAGCGTGAGCAGATACGCGAACAGGAAATCAAAGAGATATGTTCTCTACAGGAGACGCATGTGGCGGAGCTGAAACAGCGGCAAGAACAGGCCGACAAGCTCAAGGAGGAGGAGCAGCACTTTCGACTATTCCTCAGCGAGCTGGAGAAGGAGAAACAGCTGCTGGAAGAGAGCACCAGCTTAATGCTACAACGTCCAGACATATCGAATGCTTTCAACCTGAAGAAGATCAAGATCGTCATACGCAATCGCAGCGATGCCTACCGCAAGCAGGTCGAGCTGTGCGTCGATATGCTGGAAGCGCATGTCCAAGTACGCGGCCAAGTCGGAGGAGGTGCAGCAGCAGCTAGACAAATGCAGGGAGCAACTGGAAGTGGAGCATCTGGCGTCCTCTCAAGTCGATGCCATGTACGAGTCGGAGGCCAAGTCGCAGTTGGAACGCTGCGAGGACACCTGGCGTGAGGATCATCTGCTGCGCTTCAGCAACATTAACGCGCTGATCGAGCAGGAGCAACAGTTGCTGAGCAGCATGTTGCGTGAGAATGTCGAAGAACAGCAGCAACTGGTGGAGCTGCGTGCCACACACCTATCGGGCATTGAACAGACCAACAAGCAGCTTGATCAGCTCAACAAGGAGGAAATACCGTTATCGCCACGTGAACATGACTCCGTTGCCGACGACGGAGCTGTCTCGGAGCTGTCTGCACCTGCAGTGAGCTGCTCCGTCTCCGCCTCGGCCTCCGCCTCGGGCCAGCAGCAACTGGAGGAGAACGAGTCCAACGAACAATTAAGCAAGGTCACTGATTCATTCACCAATCTCAATATGGATGTCTGGCAGGATATGCCACCAGTGCGTGGAGGCGCTGATTCGCCACGCCTCACCAAAACACGCTCCATGAACGTGGTCAATCCGCAGACATGTGGCCCGCCCAAGTTTGCACGCAAACGCGTTGCCTGGACCTAAATGGAAAGCAAAATGTGTTCTATACAATATTTGAAATTTTACCAGATTATATATTAGCCTAGGCATTTAATGTTTTATGTTACTCTGTGTGTGTGTGTGTGTCTATGTATGCTTATTGTAAACTGTTCCCAGTGCACACTCCCGCTCTGTGTACAATCAATTGACTGATAACTGTAGAGATAAGGCTTACCAATTTGATGATGTTGCAAACCAATGCAAACTGCTAAATAAAAACCTAATTTGCGGTTCCAATCGGACTGAGTTCTTACATCCTCAAGTGACACTCGACTAGGGTGAGAGGGTTCAATCATTGGCATAAATAGTTAAGGAGTTATGTAGTCGAGTATGGCGGGAAGTACTGAAGAGCCTCAGCTGCTCTACAGGTCTTACAATCTAACTCGGAGACAGGTGCTGTAAATTAAAATTATAGATTGTGTGCCCGCAATTGTTGGGAAAGTCCAAAATTGAGTAGGTTATTGAATTGATTAAACTTAAACTAGATTAATCAATTTAATAACCTATCAAGAAAGAAAACACAAGGTTCTTTTTTATTTTTGCTGAACTGCTTCAACTGGTACCTTCTTTGTATACCCTAGCAGAGGCTATCTTGGGTATATATACATCTATTATTGAACAGACGAGTGAAACTGCATAGGTATTAAGGTAAGTCAATTTGTTAGTCTGTATGTCTCAATGGATACTCAATTGCTGGGGTATACAACCTTTAAGACCTTAGCGATTATAATTGTTAATGCCTTCCAGGTTCGAAAACTATTCTATATAACTGTCAGATAAATAAAAGCTAGAGACCTTAACGTATCTTCCGGACACTCAGGGGAAACCTTTCTTTTATTGTGATGTAAATTGAACATCCCAAAGCTGGATGCAGTAAAGTTTATTAACAGCAAGTTTCTATGGTAGCTGCACATATGTATGTACCTACATACTCGTATGTGTGGGTAGTGTTAATTGCTCACACCAGCTCTAGACAACGAAAGATCAACAAAATCAGTAAGCGAATTCAATCAGGCAAATTCCCAGTTATTTTGAATGAGCTGCAGCGCATTGTCTACGGAGGGTGCTCTCGACGAAGAGCGAAGAATAATTCACTTTGCTCTTTTTTTTGATAATGAAAATATGTAAACCCAAGAACATAACTTGAAATAAATACCCTACATATGCATAAGGCAGCATGGGTTGCGAGTTAAGCTCGAGTTATTGATGCTAATCCAGAGCAACTTAACTAAATGCAATACGAATGTTCCTTGAATCCCCATAGAGCAGCAATCCCTTTTGTGGCTGCTGGTCACTATACACCCCATGCAAGCTGCATCTATAATTCGTATGCAGCATAACGTAAATGCCTATCTGGTTACTGTAAATTAATAATAATTAATAAATGCATAATGAATTAAGTATTCTACAGTATTATATCATATTTCTTATAACAGCTGTCACGACAAATCCGACATGATTCGATTTGGAATTACTCTACAGTCGCTGCTGCTCTGAGCCTGACTATCTTGTCCACATTCGAAATTGAATTTGTTGAACACAAAGTAAACGAATAAATGATCCATTCTGAGTAATTGCTGAATATTCAATTGAATTTGCCCCCCAATTACTTGGCATATCTAACTGAGCTTCAATATTCAGTGAGTTTATGGATTACTTTGGCCCCGGTAATGAGGTTGCTTCACAGCTCCTAGTTGAGCAGTTAACCAGTCTCGAAATGCACATTAATTTGCATTTTCACCTGCATTAGTTTCGATTACTTCACCTACAGCAAGCAGGCAGCAGCTACCAGGTGGGAGCAGTGGGGGCGTGTCGGGGGCAAATGATTTGCCGTTTCACTAGATTTAATAATAATAATGTTATATGTATAAAGAGAAGTGTGGACGAGATGAAAAACAGTTGGGGGCGCTGGCGAAATATGCCAAATATGAAGCGGGCGAATGTGCAGCAGGCGCCTTTGATTAAATTTCTTTGAGTGTTTGGGGCAACAAATGCAATTTCATTTGCACTAATGGCCACTGCCGCTGCTGCTGCTGCTGCTGCTGGTGTGCAACTTCCGGTTCGCTTCGCTGGCAGCAACAATGCAAAATACACAGCGCAGCAGAAGCGGCGAAAAAACACAGAGCGAAAAAGTGCAGAGAAAAAAAAAAAGCGATTGTTAAATTGAATTAAAACAAACACGAAATACAACAAGAAAGAAGAAGCTGAAACGCGACGCAACGCAAACATCGCTGAGAAGTATCCAAACTGGCGGCCAAGCGGAAGCTATGTACTATATCATGAGTACCACGCCCCCACCATCATCTATCTCACTCTCTCTCCATCTTTCTCCCCTCTCTCTCTCTCTTTGTTGCTTTCTCGCGCCATCAAATTTAGGTTTGGCTGTTAGTGTTGCAATTACACTTGCCGCACTCGCGAGGTTCGTTTGAGAGAGTGTGGAAGAAGTGTGAGAGAGAGAAGGATATCACATTTACATTTAAATGTTTATGTTTATGATATTGAAAATCAAATTATTTGCTTTATTTTACTTTATTTCCCTCTACGCTCAAAGTTTTCGTGCAATTTGTTTTGGAATTTCCGGATGTGTGCAATGTGATGCGGAATGCAGCTGCTTCTCGTTGCATTTGTATGCGCAAATTTAATAAAGCAAAAAATCTGCTGCATTGGCTGCATGCCTCATCGCACACACACACACACACACACATACGAGTAGATAAACGTACATACACGTATGGAATTTCAGGAGCTCGCTGCTGCTGTTGCTGCTGTCATTATTTGAAAACGTACGCGGAGTGAACTAAAAGAAAACATGACAAATTTACAAGAATTCAACGGAAATTTAAGAAGTTTTGTAAAAAGGAGAACACGGCAAAAATGGCCAATTATATTTAATGATTGTCAGTCTGCCGTCTGCACCTGTGCCTGAGTGTACATGCATTACTTATATGTATATTACGTATACGTTGAAGTATTTGCAAGCAGGCACTGACTGCTTGATCTCACCTCGCCGCGCGCGTTGCCCATTAAATTTCTGCTCGAACGCCTACGGTGGCGTCGAGTTTCATTGGAGTTTTCTTGCAGTTTCCAGTTTGACTCAAACAGGTGCGAAACAGGCACGCGCACCTCGTGAATTGGCCACGTTTTTGACTTTGGCCATAAGCTGTCGTCCGGCAGCGCCGTAAATAAGATTAATGATTGCGCTGCGGCAGGCAGGCAGGCAAGTCAAAATGACAATGAGACTCTGAGAATGCGAATGCCAACGGGGAATCCGAATGAGATTGAGACAACAACAAGGCTGGCTTGTCAACGGGCACAGCCACGCCTCTCTCTGTCGCCGCCCGCCCTCGTCTCGTTTCGTTTCGTTTCGAGTGACATTCACGTCAACAATTCAACAAACAATTGGCAAATGTGGCCATAAAGCCATGACAGTTTGCGACTGCAGCGACTGTTGCTGCCACACGGTGTCTCCTCCCTTTCCACCCCCTCCCATACACATCCCACTCTGTCTGGCTGTGCTTCCCAATGCACAAAGCGGAAACGGATGCGGATGCGGAAATACATGTATGCGTGCTGTAGCTGTTGTTGCTGCTGCTGCCGTTGCAACTGGCAGTTGTTGCGACTGTTGCGACTGCTGCGACGCCGTAGCGAAAACGTCAACGTTGACGTCGAATTCACCACCACCGCCGCCGTCGCCGCCGGCTCAGCCATAAGCCAACATGTCGTCAACAGACTAAGCCCAGCGAGGCCGCATACAGTGCGTCGTTTAAGCCTTCAGTCAATTGCATTCAAATAAACGGGCCGGCGAGTTGCAGCCCTCGACAAAGGGACTTCGCAATGAGCAGGGCAGCAGCTTAGTAGCGTGTTGAGAAACTTATGCTGAGCACTGAGAGAGAGCACGCAAGAGCTTTGCACTTGCGAGCAGCCAAAGTGCGCCTTGGCCAATTTACATGGAAATGTTGCAGCAACTGTTGCAAGTACATAAGCCACAACCAGAGCCGGAGTTGGAGCAGGAGCTGAAACTGCAGCCAGAACCACAGCCAGAGCTAGAGCCAAAGCTGCAGCCAGTTCAGCTGCTGCAGCAGCAGCTTTAGCTCTGCGGAATGTTCAATTTTATCCATGGTCATGCGGCATGTGGCAGGGGGACATGGGGCATCGTTTCGTGCAGCACTTTATGGATGGATGGGGGAGCCAAACTGCGTTTAAACTTTAAACAACGTTTATATTATCTGTGCCACGATTGCCATGGCGTCGCTTCCTTCTGTAGCCACTCATGGCTGCTGCTTCACTCCACTTCACTCCACTCCACTCCACGCTCCCCTCTCCGTCTCGATATCCTTCAATCCCAGTCGCCAACAATTTTTTTTGCGCTGTTTTTGTTTTTGTTTTTCTTTTTTGTTTTTACTTTTTTTGGAGTCGTAGCATATAAAAAAGTTGCGTAAATATGCCAGCCAACAATACAAACAGCAATAGCAACAGCAGCAACAACTACAATACAGCAGCAACAGCAAAAGCAGCAGCAGCCGCAGTCGCTTCGCTGGCGCCGCTTTAAACTCTTGTTGTGTATTACACATGTGTTACATACTAGCTTGTGCGTATGTGTGTGTGTGTGTGTGGGAATGTTGTACAATTTCAGTTTCATAACTAAAAAACCATAAAACAAAATTGTGTACACAGACCAGACCATCCGTCCTGCAGTCGCGACCAGTCACACTCCCTTCCCCCCCCCCTGAACAGCATGAAATAATATGCATACAGAGCACAACAGCTGCGTCTGCGTGCAGTACAGTGAAGATTACCCTAATGGAAATCTGCTCAAAAGTATCTCGGATTTGCATACAGACCATACAAAAATAGCCAAGTTAATTCTGCACTTCATTTTTGCATTTCAGAAAGGTTGCCAAAGTGAAGACTACAAAAAAGCCTCTAACGAGGTAAAAGGATTATACGCATGGAGCTAATTAAGTGACGGGGAGAGGGAGGGAGTTTCAGTGCTTCGTTTATTCTCAGTTACAGTAGCAAAAAATAGTAAGATTACAGTTTCGGCTTGTTAAGCTGTAAGTGAATGCATAAATTAGTGCGTAATCAAAGAAACTTTTGTAGAACTTCCTTTAGGGGTGTAGAGTGTTAAATTTTACTTTACTTGCTATCGCATTCGCATTTATGATGTACAAAAACTCTAAAGTAATATAAACTACATAACATAATATTATGATTATTACAACATATCATCAAAGTAGATTTCAGTGAGAAAAGGAGAGTTCTTCACAGTGAAGCAGCAACATTAAAAGCAAGCCAATTCGAGCAACTTAAAGCCCTGTTATTAACATGCTTACGTACTAGCTTAACAGTCAACAACACGCATAAAACAACTCAAAAAGACCTGTTATTAACAGACTAACAGACTAACTTAACATGCAACAACACGCATTAACCAACACTAATTCATTAATTCTTGACAACTTGCCGTTTATTGCGCTCTCACTCTCACGCGCATTAAAAGTAAATGGTGCTTAAAAAGGCTTTTTCAGTTAACATATTATTTGTACAATATTATCCAACACTAAGTAGTGCATACATTTAATACTCAACAACATGCGGTTTGTTGCTGTCTCACGCAAAAAGTGAGTGCTTTTGCCAGGCTTTAAAGGATTTTTCAGTTAGCATCACATTGGCAATTGCAATATGTTTAAGGTGCAGAATGCGATCTACTTTGTCAATTAGTATTGTCAATTTGTTCTGCATTGTACAGTGTTGAACAATGGAAATGGTGACTGTGGGCTTTATCTCATATTTTTGCTGTGTTTAATATTTAATCAATTTTATTTGCAGTAATCTGCAGCGAATAAATAAGGAAAACGAAAACGATAAAACTCAATTGAATTGTAAATATTCTCGCGATGTCATAAATTTGCATTTAATTGCTTGATTTCAAGTTTTTATATTGCTCTGCATATACTATATATATATTGTAACTGTGCTATACATTATATGTGAGTGTGCATGCGTGCAAATTGGAATCTGCGGCTGTTGCGGAGTGTGCAGACTATGCCACATTGACACGGCATTGGGCACTCGTTCTTCAGGTCAACTGCCTGTCTGGGTGTCTGTCTGAATGTCTGTCTGTCTGACTGTTTGCTTGTCTGTCTTTCTCTCTCTCTGTCTGTCTGACTGTCTTTCTGTCTACTTGTCCGTCATTCTGTCTGCTTGTCTAGCTTTCCTGCGTGATAGCCGAGGTGTGACCGCAATCCAATTACCGGTGCATAATTGCCGAGGTGTTAGCGGACTTGTTTGGAGGCGTGGTCACACAAAAGAGGAAGGGAGAGAAGGGGGGTAGGTGTATAAGCTGCCCCGCGAATTGAGTGTTCCACTGTAATCGTTGACATACTCGTAGTTAACGGGCTTTAAAATAAAAGTTGACTTCAATCCGCTTTTTAAGCTGACTTAATATATTTCAGTGTTTTGGTCGCTTTGGTCGCTTGCTTTGGCTCCGGGAATTTCCTCCAACAATGCTATTTGCAGAGTTTTCCGGCTGTTTTGGAGCTGGTTCTGGCTCTGGTTGTTTTGGTTGTTTATGCGGTTGCACCCAAAAGTTTTTGCAAAAATTTAAAATTCATTTGCAGCGGCAAAACACTCACACACGAGTGCAAGGCAAGTGGCTTCAGCTCTGGATGCCATGGAGTGCTGCCCTCTGACCCGTCGACCCGTGGACCCGGCAACCGTTACAGCCGCAACCGCAGCAACTAAAAGAGCAACACCAGCAACAACAACAACAACGGGAGCAGCAACAACTGTTTGAACAGTCGCTATTGCAATGGCAAACACATGAATAAAGCGCTCATTCGGCTATTTAGCATTCATAAACATGGCCCTAATTATACAGTTAACCAGTTTTACAGTTATCCAGTTATACAGTCATCCAGTTACACAACTGGTTAAGGGCCTATTGGATTTTCGGTCACATTTCCTGCCCGTGCCCATTATCTGTGCAGGCTTTATAGGCCTCAGGTTTGCGCTCTCTGTCTGTCTGTCTCGCTCGCTCTGCCTCTGTTTGTCTGTTGTCTCTCGCTAGCGCCGTAACGGTAATTAACGAGCTCGAACGGAAGCGGCGACTTGAAGTGTCGTTGCTGCAGCGGCGGCTGTTGCTGCTGTCAGTCGGCATCGCCATCGCCATCGCCATGCCATTGCAGGCGCAGCTGCAGCACCTGCATGACGTATACGTAACTTTTGTAATTAAAAGCAGCGCAGTGCAGCAGCAGCAGCGACGGCAGCAGCAACAACACCTGCGAGAACGACAACAAAAGGCAGCCGAGCAGAAAGCTGCAGCTGCTGCGGCCGCTGGGCGTGGCATTAGAACAAAGCTGAGAAATGCGCACAATAGTTTTGGGTCTCAACAGGGGAAGAGAGGGGAGAGAGAGAGGGGCTAAGAAAGAGCAGGGAGAGTGGGTGCTAAGCGGCGTTAGATGTGGTTGCGACTCTGACTGACGCGCCAGACTTAGGTGCATCTTAGCCCGCTCATTTTTGTCTGTGCACCTGGCAGCATTTGGCACCTGCCACCTGCCACCTCGCACCTACTACCTGCTGTCCCCCCGTCGGGCACTGTGCCACACACACCTTCGCTGGGGTCGAGCTGTGCACAATTGTGCGACCACAATTTGTTAAAGTGCTGCCAAAGGAGTTCGGGCCACAGTTGTGCGACGCACCTTTTGGCCAAGCCATGAGAGAGTGCAAATGGAGCATCACCTAAGCTGCGGGCGGGCTTAGTTGTAGTCCACTTTCTTATGTTTGCTGCCCATGCCCGTCCTGCCTCGCCTGCTCCCCTTGGAGTTGCAAGCAAGGAATCTGTCACAATCAGATTATGAACAGCAGACAGAGGAAAATGATTTAAATAGATTTTGTTGATTCCTCTTACCTCCGCACGAATTCGTTGGCAAAGAGCTGTCTTACAGTCTGTTAAACGGTATGCACAGTGTGCAAAGTATATCATTTTGTGGCGATGATCTGACAGCTGTATAGAGTTATGTACTTAACTGGGCAGCATTTGTTAATATTCTGTTAAGAGTTTATTAAATTGAAATAAATCTTTTCTAGCTTTAACTAAAGTTAAATAAAAGTAAAGCAGTTTCTTCAGTTAACACACATTTTACTGTTTCTACAAAAGTTGGTTGGATTTGTATGAAATTCAAACAATATATGTGAGTATAATATTTAATTTAATTTATAGTCGAACTTTGGTCAATCGACTGTTTAAAAGTAAAAAGCAATTAATAATTATAATATAAATTTTAAATTGAAAGATTAAACTTATAATAAGTTTAAGTTAAAAGTAAGATGTTAACTGTGAAAAAAAGATATTAATTGAATTGAATATAGAACACAATTCAAAGAACTTAACTCTCAAGGTATATGGACAAACAACGCAATTGATGTGGGCTTAATAGTTCATTCTAATCAATTTAATTGAATGTTTCTTGATAATTGAATAAAATACGAGTAAACTGAATAAAATAACTTATAAAGAGTTGCTGCGCGTCAGTTGATTTCAATTTATGTGCAATGTACAATAAGAATATGCACCAAACTTCCTCAAGATGTATTGAAGACTAAATTTACTTATGTTGCGTTTTAACAATTCGACTGGATGACAAAGCTAGTTAGACTCGTCTATGCTGAACAAGAATCTATATACAGTTTCGCACAGTTTTCTTGTGATCTTAAATAAGACCAATATGCAAATACCCTCAATACAATTGGGTCAGGAGTTGTTCCTTTCTCTGCGCACACAAATTTGCAAACATTGAGTACTCTGTATGCAATGACATAATAATTTCCACTCAATATATTTCAATCAAAGTATATGCACTCGTAAATATTTGCATACGCGTCTCTATGGAACAAAAGTAGAATTTCCTTAAAATAGTTGAGGGGGGGTATAAAAATTGTTGCTCAATTCGTTTTCATTTGCTGCAAAAATATTTCTCTTTGGCTATTTACTAATTTTTGGGATTTTCCCCTATTCATTTTCATTTGCACAAAATGAATTTTTACTTGTCAGGAATTTACTGCTGCATGCTTGAAATTCCTTTTCGTTCTTCTATTCATCCCCCAAAATGGGGTACTTACTCGGGCTCCCAGCACGATTACATATGTTTCGAGCAGTTAGTACGTTTTTATTTTATTATTACATTTTTGTTGGCCTTTTTTTTTGTAACATGAAAGTGTGAATTCTGAAAATATCATTAGTGTCGGGCAAGGGGAGGGTACCCAAAGGAAGGGGGGACTCTGTTGCTGTCAGGACATCAGTGCTCTCCATTTGATGGGGTCCAGTGGCTGGCCACTGTATCGGTGCTTCATGATTGTTTTTGCTATGCCCACGAGTGACCCGCAGGACGACACGAGAGCAAGGCAGAGCAGAGCAGAGCAACCTCTGGTCCCTGGACTTGTCCGGTCGCTGGGTGTCACCAGATTGCTGGCATAGTTAAAACATCCTGCGGGCTGCGTGGGCTTGCATAAAAAATGGCCAAGTTTAATTGATAAAGTTTCTGATGATGCCATGACGCCGCATTAAGCCCGCAACCAGGCTCACGCCGAAGGGACCCGTCCTCTCTCTCCCCTCTCTCTGTCTCTCTCGTGCACAGGCAAGAAAATAACTGTTTGTTCAGCTTTAAGTTAAAGCGTTTACGTGTAAGTGCGTGTGTGTGTGAGCTGTGTGTGTGCTGTGTATCCTGCCGCATGCTGTGCTCTGCACTGATTCCCACAGCGCTCGTTAAATCAATCGCATTCAAACGGCAACTACCCGCACCGGACAAGGGGACAAGGACCCAACAGGGAGAGGGAATGGCAGAGAGGGAGTGCTGGAGGGGGGAGCAATCTCATACCGGACGACACAATCAATGCAAAACAAAGAGCAGCAGCAGCAGCGGCACAAAAAAGTGAGAAAGGGCGAGAGAAAGAGGGAGAGAGAGAGTAGAAATTTTATTCCGTCACTTCATTGAGGACATCAAAATGTATGAGCCTGTCTGTGTCGGTGTGTCTGTATGTCCTGTAATGCCCATCAGGCACATACTAACACACGTGGTGCCATCGTCATCAGGTCGGTCGAGCCACCTCCCCCACCCCCCTGACCATGGTGCCGACTGCTGTTGCTGGTCACGTTGTGCTTTGCTTTGCTTTGCTTCGCTTTTATTAAAAACGCTATGCAGAGCACATTACAAGTTAATAATTCCCGTGCTGAGCTGCGCATTTGGTCACACACTCACACACACACACGCACACACTCTCACGTACTGACACATTGTTACAAGTATGTGAAAGCGGGCACGAAGCTGGCACAGAGCACGCAACGCTCCCGCCCAGCCCCAACGGAGGTCAGGGACACCACGATGGTGCCATATGCTACACACACACACACACACACTCATCGCCGTGAAATATTTCGCCCCTCGTCCCAGGCGCAACATGAAACGAATAACTTTTATTATGCTTCCCATTGCACGAACGAATGGACGAATGAATGGCGTTTGTGTTCGAAAATACATTTATTGGAGGGCGTTGTTGTATATTAAGCAGCAGTAGGAATGGAGGGGGGAAGTGACTTCCCGCCCAGGACTGCCCTTTGCTCAGCGGCAGCGCCAGTTGACACAAATTGTCAGTTCATCAACGCCTACCGGGCGTATGGGTGATGTGGCCATAGATTGGGTCCACTTCCTGCTCCGCCTTCCTTCAGAGCTGGCTTCGTTAGCCAGACACACACACACACACACATTCACATCAACTCGGTGCCGAAACAAGCTCATATAAATCCTGCACGTTGCCCATAACCTTATTGAGCGGCTTTCCTCCTCGTTGTTGCTGCTGTTGCTGTTGTTACTGGTGCTGGCGCTGTCAGTTGACCAGAATGTCATTGTTATTAACTTTTTATGGCTTATTACATAAGCATTGCAAATCCTTGCCAATTCGATGACGTGACAAATGTCCAACTAATTAAATCCTAAGCCTGCACACCTCCCTTCCCCGTCGGTATCGATGTCCCTTCTGAGATACCATAGGAAGGAAATTGCCAAAAGTTTCCGCTTAGCTTTAAAGTTGACACTTTAAGCTGGCGGGGACGCATCGCATCGATTTGCCGGCACAATTACATTCAGGCCTACAACAGATTCCGGTCCCGGCAACGTAATCAATCGACAAAAGTTATTAAAAGTTTAAGCGAAGCCTATAAAAAGTTTTCCTTGTGTGTGCCAGAAATCACAGCAAAGCTCGCACATGTTTCGTATCCCTAACGGAGATCGCTCCCTCCCCCTCCCCGCACTCCACACAAGCCCATTAAAAGGCAAACCAATGCAAATCAATAAAGGGCGTGATGGGTGCAGGGGGGGTGCGAGCTTGAGACAAGTTTATATCGTAAATTGTGCGCAATGAAAATGAGATACGAAGAACGCATACCAAAGGATTTCAGATTTCAGATTTCTAAGTAAAACATTTTCTGATTAGCCCGGCCACGTTGTCTGCCTTATGAGTTCGACCAAGTGTTGCCCCAGACGCAGAGCCAAAGGACACAAAGACACACAGAGTAGAGGGAAGAGTGGAGAGTGGGGTGGGGAGGGGGGGCTGACTGGGTGGTGGTCGAGTCTATTTGATGTTTTGTGCTGACCTCGCTGCGGTTCGAGAAGTGCGCAAGCATAATAAAATCAAGATACGAGAGACAGCACCAGGACAGGACAAAGCAGGACAAGACTCGACGACTGACTGACTCTGACTGGACTCAACTCTGAGCTAGATTGGAAGAAGCACGGCAGTTTAGCTGTTGAGGCAGTTCAGCAGTCAGTTACATTAGCGCGTACTGAGGAAGCCTCTCGGCTTGGACTTGACGTGGACTCCCACTCGGACAGCCTCTAATTGAACTTGTGTGCAAACGTATTAAAGCGTATGTGTGAATGTCGGTTTGTTTACTTGTGTGTGTGGGAGTGTGTGTGTGTGTGTTTGTTCCACTGATTCAGACCTCAGTGCTTAGAGGCTTGGATGAATAAAAATATTGTGTTAACTTTGGATAGCAAAAACACACTCTCACTCTCACTCTCACTCTCTTGCTATCTCACTCACTCTCTGTCTAAGTCATCGCTGGCAGGCATGAGAGGAAGCGAGAACATATATACACACACATATATATGTCGCACCATCTCATTCTCTAAGTGTATTTGTTTCATTGCTCTGAATGCTAATGATGGGAAAATTTGCGAATTTGCGTCAGTCGGGAAGGAGAGCAGAGCAAAGCAGAGCCAGGGCCACAGACATAGCTAGCCAGGGAGGTGGAGGAGGAGGAGGGGGGGTAAAGAAACTCTGCTGAAATGCTAATGATGTAAAAAGCTTCGGCACTGAAACAAACGACAACATTTTGGGCAACGCTGTCCTCGAAATGAGGAAACTGACTTAACTTAATTGAAGTTGCCTTTGCCCTTGCCACTGGCTTCTGCCTCCTCCTCCTTCCACTGTCACTGCCTTTGCTTCTGCCTCTAACTTGGCAATTGGCTGATGGACTCGCAGCTCCCGCTCATTGGCTTCCTCTCTACCTCCCACTCCTACTCTCTACCTCTCTCTCTCTCATTCTATCTCTGGTTGTGTCGTTCTCGTTCCTATCTGGTTCACATCGTCTACCCGTATGCGCTGCCATCTTCTGCATTTAAAAGCTATCACCTCTCGTTCCATTTGGCACAATGAACTTCCCCGCACCGCCCCGCCCCCCCTTTTATCCCTGTCTGAGCCATTTTGGGATGATGTGATCGGATGCTCGCTCGAAGTGATTTCGTAATTAATGAATCCATGGAACGGGCGTAAATGGCGCTTAGCGGTTTTCCTGATGTGCCTTCAACGAGCTGCCCAAAACGTTTATTTGCCGAACCCGTCAAAAAAAACACTGCACCTCCCCTGCTACGGGCATGAGCATCTGCATCTTGAAGAAGATGTTCCTTGTCCATGACATCAATTTAATGGAAATGTAACGAAAGGTTGCGATTAACCCATCTGCCTGAGTCGCTGTCACGAAAACCTTGTCGATTTGATATTAATGTGATATCTTGAATAAACTGTTTACAGATGCCTTTCATAGGACTATCTATCAGCACAAGGATGAATGTATATTGCTGTGCTAATGGTCAAAAGTATTGTACACACTTTAATTTACTATTCCAGCTTAACAATTGCGCTTAAAAATTCGGTTTTTTTTTCGATTTAAGTGTGCAGATGGCGGCGTGGCCAAATTTTAAAACAAGCTTTATCTTCGGGCAATACTAAGATATATTGTCAACAAATTTGGCAGCCCTAGCTTCTATAGTTTCAGTGTTATAGGTGTTCATACAGACAGACTTGTGTATATCAATACACCTGATTAAGTGTATATGTTGAAAGGTAGAAAATGACTACTTACTGCTATTACATTGACTTTTTTAGATATTTGTAATATTAGGTTCTTATTACATTCTATAAACTCGTTCTAGTTTTTCCGACTAAAAACTGTCTAGCTATCATTATTCATTATAAATATTTACAATTATAAATAATATGTTACATTCACATTCTCTATTCATTATATTTATAAGATAGCTGTGGCATTTGCAAAATAGCTAAGTGATGTGTTGTAAAGAAACCCCATTGAAAAAAAAAAACCTCATAATGAATCACCTTTTTATAACGTACCTAATATAATAATCATTATATAATGTTCTTCGCTTACCGCTTTATTTACATGCTGGAATTTTCTATCGCAATTCCAGGAATATGCTGAAGAGTTTACACAGTAAATCCCGTTCTTTGTTCAGTTCTTCCTATCTACCATGCCGGATGCGTGCGCTGCAGTCTACTGAGTGCTGCCAGCTGCCTCGATATGCCTTGATAAGAATGCGTTGGCTGCTTATCAGAGTTGCAGGGGATTACCCGTGCATGTGATATAAACAGTTTATAAATATTTGCACTCAACTGGAAGGCAGCTTGAGCGTGGGTTAAATATCTATTATGCATTTGGAGAGAGTGGAAACTGAAACGTTCTTGCAGAGAAATTGCCTCGACGTGCCCCAAAGGGAACCACTGGGGAACCACAAAACAATGAGAATACAATTTGCAATTATGGCTTTAGAGAATTAGCCCCCTGTCTACTACTAGTTTTAGTACTTCCTTGATATTGTCTACGGGGCTACGAAGCTGCAAGTGCAGCTGCAGCTGAAGCAGAAACTGAGTCTTGGGGCGTAATATTTCTCTCGCTTCGGTTGGCTTTTGTTGTTGCTGGGATGCTTTAATCACCGGACTTAAATGGCCTTTATCAAGTCTGCACATAGTTGGGATCCCTGCTCCATGGTCCATGGCCAAAAATGTGCAGCACTTCCGGCTCGTTAACTTTGATAGGTAGGTGCAGCTAGTGGTCGAAGGGGGAAGGGGGAATCTGCTCACAGTGGGAAGTGGCATCAGAAATGCGAGTTGCCAACCCCCTTCCCCCCCCCTCCACCTCACACTCTGACTGAAGTCCATTAGCATGCAACATATTTTAATTAGCCAAATAAATTGTGAATATCTGTGGCCGAAGCTCAGAGCCGACCATAGCCGACTTCGGCTGCAATGCTCCAGAGGAACTTCAGGCCCCATTTGGGGCTAGTTAAGGCTTAAGCACTTGCATGGACCGAGATTTATGGCGCAAAGAGGAGCTGAGCAGAGCAAAGCCGAAAAAAATGAAGAAATAAAGCGAATAAAATAAAATTGTTTAATGTGTACGTACATTATATATGTACATAGTATATATATACTTTGTGTGTGTGTTTCTGCGAGACGGGACAGTCCCAGGCGTCTGTTTAATTTCACTTAACGTTTAACCTGATGCCATTAATTGAGTGCAATTAACGCGCCTTTAATGGCGCCCCTGGACAGATCCAGTTGCAGAGCAGGGCACAAATATCTCTTGTGTGTGTGTGTGGGGGTGTACAGTATTACCTACATATGTACATTTAATTAGCGGACCACGCAAAGTCAAAGCTACACTAGGAGTTGTGTGTATGAGAGGAACGTAGACTGAGAGAGATTCCGTTGGGAGAAGGGGCGACGCCGCCAACGCGTCGCTTGATAAATAGCCAATAATTCTTACAGTGCTTTAGAGGCGCCTCGCCGACTGGCTACACGCTGCCCCCAGGAGCTGCTTCCGCACCTACCCCGCCTCACTTCCACTTTGCTGTGCTGTGTTGAAAATGAAATAAATGGTCTGGCATATAACCTTGAGCGTGTGTTGTGGCTATTATCATTTGTAATTTGCAGCAATTAGTTGGGGCTCAAAAATTCTAAAGCAAACTTTCTCGACAACAACAAGAGTGCGAAAGAGAGGGAGAAAGGGAGAGAGGAAGCAGCGGGGCAAGAACAACAAGAAATAGAAAGCTGCCAACGGCCACGTGGTGAGCAAACAAACCGAAAACAAATAAGAAAATATCTAATGTAGGGTATGCTGCACTAGCAGTTACCTTCGAACAACAACAGCACAAAGCAACAAGCGAAACTACACTGTAATATAAAGCACCAACTTCAGTGCAGAGATGCCCCAACGCCGGTTGCCTGCAGCTTTACAGGGTATGTGAAAAAAGGAATTTATTGAGCTCGGGCCAGCTTACATATTTATAAGGCACATTAAATTAATTTACGCATGTTTTGCCATGTACACACAATGTGCCCTGGCAGTTGCCCCGCTACACAGGCAGGTGGAGTGCCAAGGGTAGGGTAGTGGGGAGAGGGAGGGGGGGCACAGGGCAGGTCACTTGACTGCCCGGCAGAATTACGTGTGCACAAACAGTGGGCATAATTAGTGCCATTGATTGTGCAATTGTCGTTTAACGTGTGACCCGAACCCGACCTGCTGTGTATCCAAATTTGGCGCTATTTAAGCTGCTTTAAAACTTCAACAGCTTAACTTGTTCTCTCTCTTTTTATTCCCCTCTCACTCTCCATTTAATTTAATTGCTCTCGCGAGTCTTTTCGAAGTGTCCTTAACACCCGAATATGATTATGACATTTTTACATTCTTCGCATTCTGAGAGTGCGCGCATATTAAAAAGTTATTTTTATACAATACTTTGCCGGGCATATTTCGAGTTTCTTTTATGACTTCAGCATTGACCATCCTTGAGATATATTATCACAATTTATCTGGCAAGTATCTGCTGCTACAACCGCATCCGCATCCGCATTCGCATCGGCAGCGGCAGCGGCAGCGGCTTGCAATTTTCATCAAGTGGCTTAAGGACGCTTCAGAATCATTAATTGCGGCTGTCGGCATTGCCTGTGCTAACATCAAAGCTGCTTGCCAGTCGTAAAGTAGGAGGAGTTGGGCTGGGAGACGGGCAGGGGAGTGTGGGGAGCATGGCAAGATTGTAGTCATTGTAAGCGATGTAATCAAATCAATGATGCTTCACATGCTTTCTAAATCACGGACCCTCATGCATGATTTCCCCTAATTTGCATATTTAAAGCTCTTATTTAGCTTGTAATCTGACCTTTTTAGCGCATTCACTTCAGTTTAGCGGGATTTAAGTATTTTATTAACTTCTCCATACTTAGATAATTAAGTAATATAATATATCTTTAATATACTTATCCAGAGGAGTTTTACATATAGAAGCCAGGATATGGTATAGTATACAGTAGTAAATATGTATATACTTGGTCAGCATCAACAGGAGCTATCATTCTAGCTATGTCAGTTTAGCTGTACTAAAGTCTGTTCGTTTGCTGCTAATTTCTTCTATTACAAACTTAACTAATCTCTCATTTTTAAAGCTACTATGCCGGCTCGTATTGACGTTCTCAGCGACCCTTGTGCAAAGGTTCTCAGGACTCCTTTGATATTAAAGAAGTTCATTTAAGATTTCACAAAATATTAATGTACATATATGTATATATTCACAATTACAGGGTTGCCATATTCACAATTACAGTGTTGCCATATTAACTATTTATTTCACACGATATTTATCTGGTAAGCCTAACTAATTTTAATTTTAATTTCATCTGGTGGTTTTGTCATCAATATTTAAAATAAAAATCTTTATTTCGTGCTCTCTTATTCTTGATAGCAGACGTCTCTTGGCAGGTGCGGGTCTCTTATGCAGCGCACACCCTGTACACGCGTTGTTAGGGCCTTGCTACTTTGTTATTTAGTGCTTTAAAGAGGTAGGAAAATAGCCGAGTTAATAACTATATTTATATTGTACGGATATAATATATGTATATAATATATTGGCGGGCTCATTGCATTTAGACTGTGCCTAAAGAGTTCCAGTTTCTGTAGTAAACGGTTCATATTTTATACATCTTTTTTTATCATCATCTTTGATCCCTTTACAATTCGTATTGCAAAATGATTACCTATATAAATATCTGTTATATGAGGCGCAAATTGTGCGTGTTAGTTAATCTGATATAATCTTGTTCAGCATTACAACCTACTCCAACTAAACTGTATATCTGTATATGCGACAGTATTGGAGATTTGCCTTGGAAAGTAATTAGTCCACTCCTTTTCATATCGACAGCAAGCTGAACTTGTGCAGTGGTCACGCTTTAAAGCTTAGCAGCAGCTTTTTGTCCGCTGCCGCACTAAGCCATCAATCAACAGAGGGCTGCACTGCGAAGCTTTCTTAAAGCTTATGCGACTGGGGTGACTAGTGCGTCCTAAGCCTTGCTTGGCAATACTGAACCCTTAACCCCGGGGGGATAATGGTGTAATCCAGCAATTTACACATGAATGTTTCACTGCGTATTGACAGCGCACACTCCCTTCCCCACTACCCACTGCTCTTGGAGACTTGGCTAAATACACACGAGCTCAGGCACCCCCCTGCCTGCCTGCCTGTGTGTGGCTAACACAACAATAACAATTAGTTGCATTGATGTGTATGTATTGCGTGGGAGACCGTAGAACATATGGCCTGGATATGAATAATAAATTCAAAGTCGCGCTGCACAAGTTGTATGCAAAGTACGAATACAAATACGACAAGGGGGTAGCTGGGGCGAGTAAACGTATTTCTATTTTCCGCAGTCGCAACTCAAACTCAAGAAAATGGTGTGCAAACTAATGCTTATCCTTCTCCGACGGCTGCGTCCTCTTGCGCCAGATAAATTGCAGTTTAAACCCACTTGGATGCATGTGTCGGATGCTGCAGCTTCCCCCCGTTGCACTCCCCTCCCCCCCCCTCGAGAGCGTACTTCTATATATATCTGCAGCTATATATCTATCGTCTTTTTCAGCCCCGTCAGCAAGGAATGCGGATGAGCTCTGGCGGAGGCTGGAGGCGCAGCCGAATCCTGTTCTCTGTGCTAGCATTGCATATGAATGCAATTCGCAACTTATTCGCCATTTTGACTGGCTGCCAAGAGGGGACAAGGCTGCAAGGGGACACAGTGGGATCTGCAATCGGAATAGACTTGTGTTTTAAGGGGCTCAATATATTCTTAATATACTTCAGCCAGTTGGCTGCCGATCCAGCTCTGCTTGGCGGTAAAAGTTAATACGATTTAACTGGCGCACAATTTGCAGACGAAAACACAAACAAAAATAACACCGAGGCAGGAGCAGCAGCAGCAGCAGGAGGAGTAGGAGGAGGAGCAGCAGAGAGCAACTACAACTACAAACAGTTACCGCCCCCGCAAAATATGCAAAACATGCTGAGCCAAAAGTGAAAGAGAATCCTGAGGCGAGCTGGGGCAAAGCCACTTTGGCTTGCCAAAAATATGTATTAGGCCACTTGACTGCGCCTTGGACTGAAGGGGTTGTTGGACAGGAACGGCAACGGGGGTGGGGGGGTGGTGGAGGGAGAGCAGATTTGTTGAGCTCATTCGCTTCATGAATAATTTGCGCCACGATGTCGTTGCCTGCTTTTTGCGACTCAAAACAATAAACAAATGGCCAAAAGCATATGCAAAGAGCTACACCCCTTACGCCCCCCTCTCTGAGCTGTGTATGCTTGAGAGCACCCTGCTGCCTCTGCTTAGCATGTGTGTGTGTGTGTTGTGTGTGTGTGTGTGGCAAGCACTTACAATACACATATTCAAATCGAGCTGACAGGCAAACGACAAGTGCCGCGTGCGTGTCATCAATGGCGTCATCCAGGCGAAGGCGAAGACTCCCACAAGACCCCTTTGCAAAGGGGGGAGGTAGGGGGCGTTGGTGGTAGTCTGTCTACTCGGCAAGTCGGCAAGTCATCAAGTCATCTAGTCATCAGTAGCGTCATCAGCAGCAGCAGCAGCAGCAGCCGTGGAACAAATGGCCCCAACGATTCTGAAAGATTTTTTGCTGCTTTGGGTATGCGATAAAAACGTGTGAAATGCCATTTGGTCGCCAGGACACGGGGCAGGACATGGACATGGGTTCGTTCGACCTGGTGCCCACCTGGTGGCCTTAACTCTCCGAGAAGCTCACTTCACTCTGGGCAAATGATAGTTTTTATCTCGCAGTCTGATGAGTTATGGTAGCTGCATCAAAAAGGCTTTGCAACACGGAGGCACAGACAAACACAACAGGAGCAACAACTTGCCACTGTGTGTGTGTGTGTGTGTGTGTGTGGGTGTGTGTGTGTGTGAGTGTGGCCCATATGACCAGCAGCATAACCATCAGTCTTTGCCTCCTCGTCCCTGTTCTATGGATGCGGAAAACGTGCGCACAATTCATCACATGCTGTCACTGCGTCTTGGCAGCTTCTGCTGGCAGCTCCTCAAGTTGCCTGCGGGTTGTCTCTCTCCCACTCCCCCTCTCTCCCTCTATCTCTCTTTCTCTTTGTGTGTCTCTGTGTGTGCCCCTTCGTATTGTTGATAATGTTTATTGAGCTGCTAGTTGGTTAATTTTAATACCACAGCTTGATTTATTGTTGCCGCCATCCGTCAATATGGAGGGAAAATAAACTGCACTTGTTATCCGCAGTTCGGGCAGTGTATTTCGCATTTTGTGCTGGCAGCACTTGCTTTTTATGTGCAGAATGTCTCATTAAGTAGCCAAGCAACGAGCTGCCACGCCCCTCCCCCCCACACTGCTCCATTCCCTTTGCCCTTTTGCAGGGAACATAAAAAACTCGTTTACCTGCATTAAGCGAAACACTCAGCAGACGGTTGAAGCATAAAGGAAATGTGACAGCGAGCTGTGCATGGGAAAAAGGAATAGGGGCACAGGGTGAGGAAAGGAGGAAGGGGAGAAGCTTTGGCTGCCGGATGCCACAAGTGCCCCTTCGTTGCTGCTGTGCGTGGCAAACTCCCACCCCCTGGTAAAGCCGGCACCCAACCGAGACAAGTCAAGCTGTTCCTGTCGCGCGCGTTGAACGCTGCTGCCTCCTGCAGCGCCGCAGCCCCAAAATGCAAATCAGGTGTAAAGCGCGAACAAGTCGCAAGGTGCTCGTCGACTTCCTTTGCCTTTTGCACCCACCAGCAGCAGGCAGCAGGTCGTGGCTTCCCTGTAATTGCGCACACTTGCCGGTTAATGGGGGCGACACGGGCCATCTCAAAGAAATGTATGAAATTTGTTGTACGCATTTTGGCTGGCAAAAGTGCAGCGTCCGCACACAATACGCAGCACCTCCTTGAGCACTCCTGCCTTGCCTGTTCACCCCTCCCCACTTCCTCCCTCCCCCTCTTACCTACTCTGCTTCTGGCCTGGCTGAGAACCACCTGAATCTGCTGCTGTGGTTTCTCCGTTCTTGCTGTAGTATCTTCAGGGCAATCCAATTAGCTGCAAAGCGCAATTGCACAATAGTTGCCACGCCTTTGTATCTCTCCACGCCCCCTCCTTAAAACATCCTTGCTATGCGATTCATTATTGCAATTAAAAGCAGCTTAAGCTGGCAACCCTTTCTCTACACATTGCTAAATCCCCAAGGGCAGCATGAGGCAGTTCGACGTGGCTTGATGTGGGTTGACATTTCTCAAATTCCTCGAAGTAGCAAATGTCCAACTCAAATGGGAATCGACACACTAATATGTCATATTTTGACAACTACTTTATCCCTATATGTGTATTCATGTGTGAGTTTTTCTGTTTTACATCTTTATATCCTTCCGGAGGGTATATTAGTTTTGGCCAGCAGTTTATAACGAGCCTAAGAAGACTTATCCGACCTCTATAGTATATACTATTCATTTACACATGACTTTATATTGCTTATTCATCGCTGTTTAAAAGTATGAACAAGCAATTAGTACCAATATAATTTAAACCTTAATTTAAAATATTAACCCTGTTAAATTAAAAGTCAAGATATTAAATCAAAAATACCAAACAGATTAATTTTATTAAATTTAACTTGTATAAAAAATCATCAAGAGGATCCAATATTCTGTAATAAGAATTGAAAGCCAAAAAAAAGCCAATCAAATCCTATATAGAATATAGAATCAGTATGGGAGTCAATTTAGCCAGTGTCCCTACTAGCTATTAAACCTGGAATCTAAACTCTTAAATTTACTAAACTATCCTGATTAAACATGATCATGTTTTCTGAGTGCCCCATCCTCTGCAACAAATTAGATTCAGCGGAATTCGATCTATATATCGCAAATTTAACTCTAATTTTACAAACTATGATCCTTTTGTTATTTGTCAAGATATTGCAACAAATTAATTTTAATAGAAATTAATGTAATATTTAATTTTTATATTTAATTTTCTTAGTCCTAGTGACTTTAAACGGATCAAAATAAATAGCATATATCTGCCATAGGAACTATCGGCCGGAGATAGTATTTTTTCTATGAATACCAATATTGTTTATCAAAATAACTTAACTAATCAGTGCCAAGGAAAAATAGATAGTAATCTATGTATTAATTAAATCAAATCTGCACCAATATAGTAAACCTTGGAGTAAGCCTGCAAGAGTATAAAACCTTCGGCATGCCAAAATGTAGGTCTTCCCTTTCTGGTTCTTATTAAACTGAAAATTTAGCAGAGTTTTGCATAAGCAATGGGCTTCTTCGAACTGTTCTCTTGCAAAATGTACGTTTGCCATTAGTATTGCATATTAAAAGAGCTTGGCAAACTGAGCAGCAAAGTTGAAAGTGATACAAATTGTCGAATACTCCAGAAATTGTGAATGAGTTGTTAGTTTAATGGTGCCTTAGCCCCTTGGCTGACACTTCGAAAGGTATTTGCAATAAAGAAATCGTTCTTTTATGGGTTTCTTTCTGCTCTGTGAATTCGACAGAAGAATGAAAGCAATAATCGCCTGCTGCTGCTTGGTTAGGGGAGAGGCAGCCTAAATAGGTTGCATATTCGGCTCAGCTGGAAACTGTTTTGGTTCCGCATTCTGAAGCATCCTAAACCGAGGCTCCGAGTGTGCCCCGTGCTCGGTGTTCCGTGTGTGTTCAGCTTTTGTTCCTCGCTGCGGATGTGCGTAGTTTTAATGTACTTAGAATTATGCGCCAAATGCTCCAGTTTGGCACTCAGCGAGCCACTTGAATTGCAGCCCAGCAGCAGCAACAGCAGTGGCACCCACTCAAAAGGCCAACCCGGGGGAGCACTTGAACAAACCCACCATGCCCACCCCTTCACTCTTTGTTATTGTGCGCGTGCAACGCTGCGTATGCGTGATTTGCATGCGTTTTGTTTACATTTTCAGCTGCCCTCTCTTTAACTGTTGTTAGTCCCATTGCATTGTTGTTGCTGCTGCTGCTGCTGCTGCCATGTGAGCCATGGCCCTGTTAACCTGTTATTGTTATTGTTTGCGCTTGGCCAACGTCAAAACATGCGAACTGTAACAAAAATTAGCAACAGGATAAACATTTCTCTAGATCCTGATTGCCAAGTCGATCCCTGCAGCTGCCACTGTTGCAGTTGCTGCCAATTAGACGCCTTTGCCTCTTGGCCACCTCTCGCCACCTCTGCCAAGGCAACGAGGTGTCTGTAAAGAGCGGGAGGGGGAGGGGGGGGGGAAGGGAGGTAATATTTGTCAGGCAATTTGTAGGCAATTGACGTTGGAACTGCTAATTAACTCGCTTTAATTTCAATGCCTACAAAGTTTCAATGAGCTGCAATGGCGCCAAAGCAACGACGCAGGCCGAGGCAGCGACGTAGGCGCAGGCTGTGGCTGTAACTGTGCCTGTGGCTGTGGCTGAGACTGAGACGGAGGCGCAGGCTGACCCACGTGACTCGGTGACAGAGTTCCATATTAACCCATAAGTAGCGGCACATAACTTGGCTAACATTGGCCAAGAGCAGAGCAGAGACAGCGAGCGAGCGAAAGAGACAGCACACGAAAGCGAAAGCAAAGCAAATGCCAAGGAGAGAGAGAGAGAGCAAGACTACGCTCTCAGAGAGCCAACATAAGCTGAGAGAGCAATGGCCAGCAACATGTTGCAAGAGGCCACAGCTGCAGGCGCCAGCAACATGTTGCCTTGCGTCACTTTCAATTACGCGTTAGAAAATTAAAATAATGAACAGCAAACACACACACACACAGACAGACACACCCCTTATGCAGCTAGCTATGCATAAACATGAACATATTCTATACATATATATAATATGTATATAGTATATGTATATGTATTGCTGCTTTGTTTGTATGTGTATTCGCCGTGCTTAGCAAGTGGGTAGCAAAATATGCAAATGAATGGAATCGAATGTAGTTCGATATGAGTGCGCGCGGAGTGTAATGGAAAATTTATAGGAAGCAGAAATATGTCAGATCAGGCCAGGGTCACAGCAGCAACAACAGCAGCAACAACAGCAGCAGCAGCAGCCGCTGTCGCATTCGCAGCTACTTCGATTCTATCATATTTCTCCGTTTTCCTTTTTCTTTCTTTCTTGCTTTTTTTGAAGTTTTTTTTCTCACGGCTCATCGAGCAAAACATTTTCCATTTTGATGGTCTGCCGTCTGTCACCAACACACACACACACACACACATACATAGACACATACATAGATCTACCCACAGCAACACTCTCACCCGCACCCAAAATAAACATAATCTGTGCAGAGTGTGCATGAAAATTGTCGTTGTCGAGGCCTCAAATGCTAAAAGCGTCTGCCAACAACAAAACAACAACAAGAGCAACAGCGGTAGCAGCAACAGCTACAACAAAGAGCGACGCTGGGCAACAGCAGCAGCAGCAATAACAACAACAACAAAACAACAAGAACATGTCACATTATTTAATCAAGCGTATAAATTGAATAGGCCCTTAAAAACTTTGCCTAAGGCACTTAACCCGCAGTGAAAATAGAAATTGACGACATCGCCACGAAGGACGACGACAAGGCGGCGATGACAACGATGACGACGACGGCGACGGCGATGGATATGAAACTGACTTAGTCGAGTTGAGGCGGCAGCAAGCAGGCGAAGGAGTCGTGGCGTCTTCTGTCTAAAGAAAAATGAGCTGATAACGGAATTTCATGCAAAATTGGTAAGCCAACAACCTGATTACTTAATTGGCACCGTCTGTGTATGTGTGAGTTGTGCAAGTGGGCTCGCCCTGCTCTGTGTGTGTATGTGTGTGTCTGACTGTGTGTCACATATATTAACAGCTCGTTAGCGGTCACAGAAGCTGCAGACTGCAAATGGCCCCGAAAAAAGAAAAGAGAGCATAGCGCATTGTAATGGAAACCAAAAAAAGAGTTTTACAATTATCTCTCTGTCATCTTCGAGCATGCGAAAGAAAGAAAGAAAGAAAAGCCAGAGAAGGCTGAGAAAAAATGTGCAAAGAGAATTTTCCACAGGCTTAAAGAACACGTTGCTACTTAAGCAGCTTCGTGGTTTGTTACCTTATTCTGTTTGCCAGCAGGCAGCAGCAGAAATGCGATGCAGAGCCATCGAACTCGGCTGTGGTCATTAAGTAAACACCTCAGTTCCATTAGCCCCCCACTTAGGGAGTCACATTAGTGTAACCTTTGACCTACGCTGAACTGCTAAAGTACACCGTATCTGAATAACGTTGAGGATACATTCGCCACATTCGACACATTTCGAGGAATTTAAATTTTCATTGGATACATTTTCGTGGAATTTTGGCAAAGCCAAACAAAATCCTCATAATCTTCTTCCCAGTTGTCATGGCAACTACAATGGGGCGTGGTTATGTTGTGTGTTGTGTATGTGTGTGTGTGTGTGTAGGTTAAAGGTTAAATTCACAATATTATGTGGCGTATGTAATATTAATGATACGCACTGTTGTGCCGCAGAGAGAGCGCCCATTGGCCCGCTAAGTAACTGACTTATTTGAAGCATTTGAATAAGATATTGTGCGGGCAAGAAAAGTTCGTCAAGACGAGTAAGAAGTAAGGAAAGGGACTGTAGCGAGACGGAGATTGAGGTGGCTTGCAAAGCTGCAAACTTATTTTTAATTCTCACGCTTTTTACAGCTGCCATTTTACTCGGGCCCCATGTCAAATAACTACGCTCTGTCAGGGCCCTCAGACAGCTCTGCCCTCTGTCTGCACTCTGCCCTGCCCTGCCCCTTGCCCGAGGCGAGGGCAAATCACACGCAGCAAGGAGATGGCAGTGACGAAGGCGCCGGCAACGGCGGCGCTGACCATTTCCATGGTATCCGTTTTGCCTGCCTCTGTCTGAGCGGAAGTGGTGCGCGGGTAGACGGAGTGGGCATATAAAACTACGAGTACTATTTGATTTCAACATTGATTTATGAGCGCATCCGCTACACGTACTGGAGCCAGCAATTCCGATTGCCCACACCTCTAAGGGGCAGGGAGGGGGAGCAGCGAAGAAGGGAAGGTAGCTCGTTTTACTGTGCCTGCCTTTGGCAGATTTGCTTTGCACTTAACTGGGTAGTTGGGCAGTTGTTGGCCAACACGGACTGCCAGACTGGACTGCGGACTGCGGACTACGAACTACCTCGTCTGGCAGCTGATTGCCCAAAAGTCAGTAAATTAAAGTTCATCGAGTGTATTGTGCGTGTGCTGGCATTGTTGTTGTTGTTGTTGTTGTATGTGTATCTGGGCATGAATTTGTAATTTATACGCTGGCAAAACCGCAAAAGCAAAATAGATATTTATTAACATATAAATTATGCATGTGATTTGGCCAGAGAACGGACCCAGGAGCAGCCAACAGCCATGGGGCGAATGATTAATTGACAGTTGCAGCCCTCGGCTCTTTAAACTTGACTTCTGGGCTAATTTGTGATACATTTTAAATCGCTGCTCCCCCTCCTACTTCCGTCCTCCCTTTGACCCGCAACGAGTGCAGAGAGATAAAGTAAAAGCGACGCGAGGCGAAGCGTAGCGAAGGATAGTTTCGCCTGTCACATAAATCGGATCAATAAATGATGATATTATGCTACCGCAGGGACACATTGAGCTGCCGCACACTCTCACAGATAGTACAAGCTGAAGGGGGCAGGGGGGGGGGTGATGGGGGCGTGTGCCAGCTGCGACAGCGATGGCGATGGTGACGGCGACATCGCCAAGTCGTAGGTGGTAACACATTAAGATAAAGTGACAACGCCTCCTGCTCTTTCAACGATGGCGATGGCGATGGCAACGACGACAACGACGACGAGGACGAGGACGCGCCCTAATGCAGAAAGGGGTAGCCGAATGAAGGACAAACAGAAATCAGGCAGCAGGCATCAAGAGAGGAGGGCTAGGGCAGCTGGGTACATAAATGAATTGTTTGCCTTCGTGGAGATCGCGGAGATAGGAAGGGGGAGAGAGGGAGCAGAGGGAGCAGCGGGAGTGGGGGGAAAGGCTTTTATTTTCGCCTGGCATTTTATGTGCATCACGCATACGCACTGTTACACACACGCATAGATGCTCTCGCAGATAGATGTGTACACAGGCGACATGCATAAAAGCAAACACGCTCTCGCTTTGCATCAAAAGAGACTTTGGAGTGGGAAGTGGGGGACGGGGGATAGAGTGGAAGGGGTAGGTATAGGGTAGTGTTGGGGCAAGTTGGAGGATCGACGCGTGAGATGTGAGCTAGGCTTGGCTATAATGACATTTAGCTTTGAGACAATGTAAACAGCGGCCACGACCAACGACAACGTCGAAGTTCAAAGTTGGCATGCTGTGTAGGCCGCCAAAGTTTCAGCTAAGTATGTGTGCACATACGTACGCACACACGCACTCCACACACAGGCAGGCATACACACCCGTACACGGGTAACGAAAGCTGCGCCAAGCTGTGTGCTGAGGAATATTGTATGAACTGTAAATGGTTCGCTTCTATCGCAGTTACATAGACTGCGACCACAAATAGTAAAAGCGCCAAACCACCGAGGCACCTCCTTCCCCTCCCCCTATCCCTTTGCCATCCCTCACGCCCTCTGGCCCGGCTTAATAGGCACAAAATTCCAGACTGGCAGGTTAACTGGCAAAGCAACTCCGAAGCCATAAATTCATAAAGTACCAAGGTACGACGGCGCAGACTAAAGGACCAGTTAAGTTTGTCCTGAGAGTGAAACTGACAGCAAGTCGACATTAAGCGCAACTGATTTGGGGACAACTAGAGCGGAGACATGTGTTTCACAGCGTCCTGTGTTTGCTCTGCTTTAACTCGAACATCCTTCTCATCTCTTGTGTGCTTAATATTCAATTCTTTTTTAACTAAAGAGTTGATAGATTGGTGTTGAACTATGAAGTGCAGGGAACAGGGTGTGTTCGTTTAATTATAATAATTAATAAAATAACAAAAGAATACAAATAAATCGCGACATAGCCGTGATTTAAATGGAAACGTGTCGTGATAAAAATGGCATCGTGTCTTCATTTTTAATTCGAAAATGAGAGAAACCTATAGCAGAAAGGAGACGATTATTTTAATCTATCCGTTTTTTCTTAACTTAACACAACACAGTTTTTCAAGATTCTTAAGTGTAAGCCTCGCCCTGAAGACGGCTCGAAAAAGTTGCCCGATAATTTTAGTTTCTCTCTCACTTTTTAAAGTTGCATCCTTTTTAAAAAAAATCTCCACTTTGTCGACATTTCGCTGTAAGCACACTGTTAACACACTGTCAGTAAGATCGAAAGTATGCAGTAGAATTGCAACGCTTAAATTTGTTTAAGCGGAAAAGCATGCAACGATTTTCTGTTTAACCTGCTGTAATTGCAAGCCGCTTTACTGAGAGTTGGCAACACTGTTGTTGTTGCTGCTCTGCGTTCTGCATTGTTGTTTTCTTTTCATTAAAACTGCAAAACATCATTTTATTTTAAGCAAATTTAAAGATTGCTGCCATATTTGAAACCAGTGCTTCACAAGGACTTTATTTTGTATAATTTGATAAAAATCTTCGGTTATTATTGGGAAAATGGTTGCGTTGGTTCGTTTTGTGGAGAATACGAGTATTTTAGCCCCTCGTCCATTGTTATGCGGTGCGTAGTATTCAAATGACAGAAGAGGCTCGTATAATATTGTGAAAACATTTACGTATGCTTGTAAATATTTCAATTTATTTTATGTTGTGTTTATATATCTTTTATGTGCATCTCTCTCTCATATTTGGCTGCACTCAGAGCCAAGAGTGGGGCATAAAAAATGGGCTCCCATAATCATATGCCAATAAAAAGTCGGTTAGCATGCCGCACGCTTATTGAGAGTGGCTGTCCCGGAAGTAGGCAGACAGGAGGGAGAGGGAGACAGAGATTGGGGGAGAGAGGGAGAGCGGTAGGGTTTGCCTGTTTTTGGGATCGCATTCGGGCCACGTTATCATTATGCGCTACATCACATTTGCATGTGGCTCGCAGTCGAAATGGTCAGCCAGCTGCTGGATATGTATGTGGCAATGTCGATGTCGACGATGTCGATGGCACTGTGTGTATGTGTGTGTGTGTGTGTGGTTATTATGCGACCACCTACTGCGTGGATGCTGTAGTATAATACATTCAATTCATGGCTAGAACAAATGATGTGGAAATGTAAAATAGATGTTGGGCTTACGAGCGAACGTTCGGACCCCGGGACAGCGTGAGCAGTCCGCGTGCTGTGTGTTGGTGTGTGTGTGTGTGTGCGACTCTGTGCCGAGAATGTGGGATGTACTTCATGCGAGCAAGTCCCGCTGCTGGCTGCCAGTTTTGGGGCCATGTGACAGAAAGCCGTTAGCCAAGTGGTGACCAAGTGAAGCGTCGTAATGCGCAAATAATGGCGAACATATGCACACTTCAAATTAAAGTGAGACAGCAGCACAGGAAGAGTCCTGTGATCCTGTAGCTTCTTTACTCGAACTCCTGCTGTTTTAAAAGACTGTCACGTCGTTGCCGTTTATTGTCTCTGGCCAGGAATGGAAGGAACCAATTCTCTCTCAGGGCCAACTTCATTAGCAACTGCAACGAGAAGCGTTTAATTTTTACGTTTGTGTGCCTAAATGTGCAATGCGCCCAAGGCAATTGGCCCAACCGCCCCATTTTTATGGCTTCGAGACCATAACGAGCTTTAATTGAACAACAGAGCGAACACAGTTAGAAGGGCCAGGGCCAGTTACAGAAACTGAAATCGAAACCGAAAACGATACGAAACGCAAACGCAAACCAAAACTGAAACTGAAACTTAAACTGTCACAGGCCGAGCGACAGACAATAGGAGGTGGGGAGGGGAAATGGACAGGACAAAAGGGAGTGGCAGGAAGAGCACAACCAGCAGAGTTCTGCATCCGTTGCAGAGTCATGGGCGAAGGCAATATCGTTTTCTAATTGGCTAACTGTTATTGTTAAATGGATAATGGCCATCTCAATGTCGGTAGAGGCAGGCAATTTGGCAGAGAGGCATATAAAACAGGACAGAAACATGACAAAAGCATCTTATTTCTTGGTGTGCCTTTTAACATTTATTGAGCTTGACTGCGGCACTCGCTTCTAATGACAAAAGTCGTTTCTAATGAATTGAAAAACATTCTGCTCTGTGCTGTCCTGCTCGATTCCGTGACCTTTTGTTCGATCAATTCCGAATGAGACATAAAATGTTTTGTATTTTTAATAAATCTTTGATGACTTTGCAAAAATGTCGGAAATTCCAAAAATAATTGAGACACAACGTTATCGTTACTCCTGTTTCTCCTGCCGTTGTGTTTTTCCACTATGTTTTCGTGTGCTGACTGTGATATGTGTGTGCGTATGTGGAACTTATTGATTTCTGCTGAAAGACAAATGAAATCCTATTGAAATGTTCAATTTGCACATTTTGCATAAGAAATGCAATGGGAAATCAATTTAAAATAATAACAACAACAACAGATTGGTTATTCAATCTTTGGAAAGATTTTTCCGAGGGAGTGAAAATGAATTTCTTGTATATATTTGTAGCAAAAATAAAATGCGCATTTATTTTATTGCCCTGACAAATATTTAATCAAAAAGGTGGCTTAGTTTATTTCCATAACATATTCAAATACCTTTGCGAAATGGAAACTCTTCAACTCGAATTCGATATTCGATACTGTTATAGCATAGACAGCTGTGATAATGTTAGCTTTTTTGGGAGCAAACCAATATGAGCGTATTGGTTGTGTTTGCAAATTTTCTGGCAAACAGACCTCAATGGACTTAATAAATAAATTCCATTGCACAATAACGAAAACAAATTTGAAAAAAATGTGTGTGTTTTTTTCTATTTAATAAAATATATTTGAGTTTGTGCAATTGGCAAAGGAATGCATGTTGTGCCATTGCAGAGGGCGACGAACTTCTGCAAATCGAAATATCTCTGCATGTTCAATTAAATAAATTTCTTTTGCTATTCAACAAATCATAAGCACGAACACAAGTAAAATAAAATAGAACTACAAGGAATTTAAACTGATTTTATAGCAGAGCTGGCAAGCATTGAGGATATTAAAGGAATTTCCTCTATGAATTTCAGCTGCAGTCGAAATTCATTTAAATTCTGTTTTGGTATTTGTATTTTAATTGATATTTTAACTAATTTGGAATAGTAGAGTGAGCATGTGTAGTTGCGGGATAATCGATTAGAATGTACAGGTACATTTAGCGAACGTTTCTATATTTGGCCAGCCTTTGTTGTTCAGGTGACTCTCGGTGGCGAATGGCGTCAATTAGGGACATGACAGGTGCGAGGCCTATTAACAACAAATGCGTATTATGGGGCTTAATTGAGTAACCACTACTTATGCACATGGCAGGCCACATTGTTGTTGTGTATTAGTGTTTACCTTGCGTATACGCAATGCATTCATTGTTCGCTTGTTGTTTATTTATACGCACGAAAACAGTTGGGCCTGGAATGTGAAAATTCGAGTAATTACTGTACTTTATATGAGTGCCAGCTGCCATTGTACTGCGAGAGTGATGAAGAGTACGAGGGGGCAGCCTGTCAAAGTCAGCCATTGGCCATATTACGCATACGCCGTGTGCGACAGTGAACGTTACTCGTTGCTTTAAGGCGAACAGGCTGAAAGTCTGTCATTAACTGCCAGCCCTGGGGCTCGTCTGCTGCTGCTGCCTCGCACTGCTGCTGCTGCCTCGCACTGCTGCCGACTAATGAGTGATAAGTAATGACCGCATTCACATGCCTCATAATCTTATTATGTATGTATCAATATTAGCAAATGTGCTCGCCTGCATTGTTATGGGCCGCATCGCTTTGGGGGGCTATTAATTGTGCTTAGTTTAGTTGCTGTACTTAGTTGCTGGCATTTTTGTTAATCGCATGACGAACGGGGCGCAGGAAGACGGGACAGGGAGACGGCCCGGCAGGAAGCCTGTGTTGCCCGATAAGGAACTCGCCTTGTCTGCGTGCATGTGTGCGTGTGCTGCTGCTGCTGCTGCCGTTGGTGTCTTCATATTTTAACATTAAATGCCTGAGCATTACATAAGACACTGTATTTGAGGTTACGCTCAGGTTGCTCCTTCTCGGTTCGCCACATTCAACTGACCTTTAAACTTGTTTTCAATTAAAACTGCAGACCCTTCTAGACCATTTCTGCGGGTATGGGTTGTCTGGTTCAGGCTCTCTCTCTAGCATTTACTTAGCATTTAGTTTTACATGCATATAAAACTATAACATGAAAGCAAGTTTCATAAATCACAGCTCAAAGCCGAGCAAAAGTGAAAAATCGTACCCCCATTTTAATTAAAAGCGTGCAAAACACGATACTCTGCAAAACACACACACACACCCACACACACACCAGCACACAGACTGACACACTCTGGCCAAGTCGTATACAATGTTTTTGGGCAAAACCTTGGAAAAGCCTTGCCTGAATAATGATTGAAAAACAAGCAATGAACGGGCCTCGGCATCCTCGGGTCTTTTGGTTTTTTGGTCCTTTGTCCGGTCCGGGTCTGGGTCTGGGTCTGTGCTCCTCTCCCCGGTTTCTCAGACTTACGACGACTCGCAGTTGGTCGCAGTCTTGGCCTCATTCTCAGCTCTTCAATCAGACCTCCTGTTCCGCCGCTGTCGTTGCCTGTTCCAGGCCTGGCCAGCCCAGGCCAGGCGAGGCCGGCAACGAGTTGTACAAACTAAAGAATGAAGTTTGCTTAAAATAATTTGCAGGCTGTCCAGGCTTATGCCTCCGATCGGTGGCTGGGGGTGGAGCAGGAGGATGGGGGCATTGTTTGCTTATTTGCAAAGCCCATTTGTTTCTGGGTACGTGCGTCCTCGCAATGCGTAGACGACAAAAGTCTTTAATTTTGCCTAATAGCAGCAACACGCTTCCGAAGTTTTCAAAGCCGCCAAACAGGGGCGTTAACAAGCGCCAGAGACACACACACACACACACACACACACAACTTACTGTTTATTTCACACTACAACAATGCCAGATATTTACGGCACTGTGCCAGTGCCAGTGTGTGTGTGTGTGCCTATTATACCCTGTACTCATTAGATGTTCCAGGTATTCAGCCGAGCGCAAAATTGTCAAAAGTAGGCGAGAAACCGAAGAAAATGCGAGTGGGAAAAGCAATCGACAAACGTAGGAATAGGGGGAAAGGGGGAGGAGTATTGAAACTGAAACAAGCTCAAAGGGTCTTAATTAGAGTACATATGCAGTTCAAGGCAGGCAGAGGGAGACAGCATCAATGGTGAGAAAGAGCGCCCAGATTTGTATATTGTATCTGTTTCTATTTAGATAACAGGAATCAGTAAAGAAGAAACTATAAGGAGAAGTAAGAGCACTAGAAAGACAAAAGAGAGAGACAATGAAATACAAATAGAGACAGAATGGAAGAAGGAGAGAAAGCACTCTTACAAAAGAAGAGTGAGAGCCAGACCTGCAGAAGAACAGAGAACTTCGCAGACGTACACAGAGAATGAGTGAGAGACAGACGCAGGAATTTAACAAATATTTACAGAAAATGATCAAGTGAGAAAAAGAGTGGAAGACTAAGAAAGATTAAAAGGAAGAATTAGACAGATAAAGGAAGAGATTGATGGAGAAATAAATAAAAAGAGGAGAATAGAAATCAACACAGAAAGAGACAAACAGACAGCAACATCTATTTCTGTTCTGTCAATATTTTGATTATTAAATATTCATTTGCTCTTCTCAATTATTCAATTAAATATCATAACCTGCACTACTTTTTTCAACACTATCTACTCTTTTATAGTCCTTCTCCCACTACAATTCTCGCACATTCGCTGTGAAACCAGTTGCCAGAGTACTTCCTGCGTCGGAATACCCCAAACCATTTAGAGACTCTCAAGTACGTTATTGTAAGAATAGGTATAAGTATAAGTAGGTATGGAATTATAGAGGTACAGTGGCACAGTGGCACACTGCGACAGACAGAGACAGACAGACAGACAGACAGACAGACGTCATAGTCATGGCATAATAGCGTTTTGATACCCGCACATAAACAACAATGACAACAACAACAAGAACAACAATGCGAGCAACGATTCGACAATAAAATGCAAAGAGGCTGGCAGCAACAAAGACAGGCATGACTCCAAACCCACCACCCTCCTGCCTGCCTGCTTCTGCTGCTTCTCTAGTACACCCTCACCCCCTAGCCGCACACCCGCAAAGGTAAGCTCAACTTGATGTTGTCTGCTTTCTGTAGTCGATGCTGTTGCTGAGCCCCAGCTCAGGCTGTGGCAATGTCTGTGGCTGTGCCAGTTAGCATCGTTGTCTCTCCCTCTCTCTCTCTCCTCCCTTTGTGTATGTGTGTGTGTGTGTGTGTGCTGGCGGGGGGCGGGTTAATCGCAATGGGGGGAGCCGGGGAACCGGGCCAACGGATTACCTAAACGTGGAAGCTAACGTACTTATTATGCTGGCAAGCAAAAGGAGCTGCGATTTATTGTTTGACGTTTGCCGCTGCCGCTGCCTGGCGTCGCTGCCTGGCTGCGCTAATGCCAGCGCGCTGTTGCTGTTGCTGTGGCTGTGGCTGTTGCCGCCTGCCGCGTGCTTGGTGCCGCTTTGGGGTCATGGCTGGGGCCTACAGACACCGTTAACACAAATGTTGATCTAATCCCGAGCCAGGCACAACAACCAGTCATGGCCCGAATGGAAGACATGACAAAGCCAAATAGCAAAACGGCAATACCAACTCACTACCCCTCTCCCCTCCCCCAGCTCCATTGCCAGCCCGTACTCCGCCCCCGGGTGCTTGATGAATGTATCCGGATTTACAATTGCAGGCAGCCAATGAGCTGCATGACATTGCAGTCAGTTTGTCAGTCAGTCAGTCAGTCAGTCGAGGGAGCTCGTCCTTTAGCCTGCCTGCAGCCAGTAGGTCAGTCTCCCTGTCTGCCTGCCTGCCTGCCTGCCTGCCTCCGTCCGTGTCTGCCCCTCGCTAGTCCGACAGTATTTCGAGTGTTGAATTACCCAGCTAAACGGTCAACACTTGCCACTCGAGTTTCCAGCTGAACAGCTGACGGTCGTTATGACCCCAAAGGGGTATATCGATTGCTCCCAGGGATAGAGAATGTTCCTTTACCCGAAATACCCTATTTAAATTGTCATTATGTCGTTTTTTATATATTATTATTTAATGTCAAACTAAACTTTTAGAGTCAACTTCCTACTCCAGTCTGCCCAAAGGGAGAGCAAATGTTTATAAAAGTCTTTTCACTTTCTGTGTATGAGTGTTGTCAGTCTAAAAGTCGCAAGAGAGTTGAAGAGTGAGAGGGAGAAGTGAAAGAAAATTGTAGCACAACAAGTTAAACCTTTTCAAAAGTTCTTAACCCGAATTTAAGTTGTTATTCTTTTATTTCTGTTGTCCATCAAATCTGGGAAAGCTTTAAACAAACTTCTGCTATAACTTCAAGTTTAGTTTTTCAAATTTCTAACTGATATGCCCCATAGCCATATGTAAGGGTATCTAATCGTGCTGCCTGTGTAGCCTTATGATTTCTACTTGGCTCCTTTCGTTTTGTGAGTCATTTGACTGCAAGATTTGCAATTGAAAATAATCGCTGCGATAATGGTCTCTCATTTGTGGGGGGGCTTCCAAGTCTCGCTTAGCATCGCTTAGCATCGCAATCAATTCGTAGGCCTGGCATGGCTGGCAGCACGGCAGGGCAGGGCACAGCTCGGACCACTTAATGTCACAATATAAATGTAACTAACCATGAAAATTACATGTTTCTCAGCAATTTGCCGTTTTGACAACGTTCTGACGTCGGCTGCATAACACTCTGGCCAAGACCAAAGCGGACCATCATCAGCCACACCAGCCCACAGAGTGAGTGCCCGGCAAATGTTATTCACCTAACCCAAGGACCTTCCACTTGTCGTTGTACTTGTCCTTGTCTTCCTCTCTCTCTCTTCCTCTCTCTCTCCCACTTTCTCCTTCTGTATGTCATCGAATTTGCCGGTTCCTGCTCTCGTTCCCCTTGTGGGTTCATATGAGTAAACCAATATTTATCAACATGGTTCGTGTTGGGCGCAGTGCAAAACTTCTTAAAATGCTTTAGAATTATAGAAAGAAATCAAATAAAAATAGAATGTGATAAAAGAAACGTTGCAAAATAGCCAAAGAAATTTTCAATAAAATCGACTCGACTTTTGTTGGCAGCAGCCAAATGAAAATACATAGGGAAGTACCCGTTACACACATGTCTGGCATACATATGCACGAACACACAAGTACACACACACACACACATGTCATATATACTATAGAGCAGTGGCATTTAGAACGTAACATTCCACGGCATTGGTCTCTCTCTGGTTCTGGCTTTGGTTCTCTGGTCTCTGGTCTCTGGTTCTGGTCTCCGGTTTTTCACTGCTTTCCATTCAACGTTTTTTTTCCGTTACGTTTTTCACTTCAGCTTTGCATCGCAATTCGAGTGGAAAATTGACATATGTTTACTTTGTTGTTGCTGTTGTTGTTGTTGTTGTTGTTGCTGTTATTGTTGCTGTTGCTGTTGTTGTTGTTGCTGCTGCTGTAGCTGATGTTCTTTTTCGCTTTGAGTAGCAAAGAGGAGTCGAGAGTCGTCATTAGATTGGCGCGCAACGGGCAAGAATGGAGCACAACACTTGGACAATCTCTTTGTGCAGCTGCGAACTAACTATAAATGCTAACGAACACAGCATACACACATAATATATGTATGTGTGTGTGTGTGAGTGCTATAAGGAATTTGGAGAAGCCTCAATTGCGATAAATGAAAACTTTTTCGAAAGTTTTCTATTGCTATGCTAATTGGTGTGTTGGTATGGGAATGGGGAATGGGAATGCGGGCAATGTTGAAGCTAAAGCTCATGTTGAATTTACATAATATACTCAGTATATAGCAACAATTAATTGTATTCTTTTCGGGCTATCGAACTCTGATCGCAGCGTATACGGAAGTCCGTAATGGTTCATCGAATTTTTCACTTTTGAGCTGCCATCAGAAATGAAATTAAATTATCGAAGCATTTTATTACCTTCTCCACGGGCCTTTGTAGTGTGGTGTGTGTAATGTGCTGTGGTGTGCCCTGCATGTGTGTGTGTGAGTGTGAGTGTGGTGTATTGTCAACGACATGTTTGTGCTTTTTATCGCTGAATTATATTTATTAGGCCGAAAGGATATTGGGAAAACTTATCAAGATAGTTGCCAAGCGACGAGCGATGGGCGACGGGGTCAAACATTGAAGTGGACTGGGGCCTGGCACTAGAAAAGCACTGACACAGGGGCCGCCCTGTGTCTCTCTCTCTCTCTCTCTCTCGGTCGGGTTAAATTGCCCATTGAAACAGCCGCCCGGGGCAAACAATTGTTGCCACAGCCGCTTCTGCAAGGCCACAAGCCGAGGCAAGAGCATCAGCAGCAGCGGAGCCACAACAATAACAATAAGAACTGCAGTGTTAGCCTGCGATTGCCATTATGCCAAGAGGAGGGAGGGGGGACAGTGCAAGGTCCTGGCTGGCGCACGTCCTGGCTTACGGCCTGGCCTATAAAAGTGCATTGTGCTGCGAGAAAGTTGAGTTGCCAACTTGCTGAAATACGGAATAAGTGAAAAACTGCGCAGTGAGGCAGAGCAGAGCGCAACGGGGCGGACGTCCATAAATGATTAATGACTGCCCCCCCCTCCCTCTCCCAGTCCGTCCTTCATCCTTCCTACTTTCTGATGGCCCAAACACTTTTGCGTAATTTTGTAACTTAGCCGAAATTAGTCAGTCTGTGCCGGAGAGTGGAAGAGGCCTTCCTTGCACATTAACTGAATGCACATTAATGGCCATTTATAACTCTGTTTTTGGCAAATACTGCACAACACTGGCCCCCTCAACTTGCCCACTGCAAATGAACTGTAAACCAGATACCAAGTGGGTACTCTAGGAGAACGCAAGGGGGAAGGGAGGGAGGGCACTATGAAAATGCAAACGCAATGAAAATGTTTTTAAAGTTGGCGAGGCAACAACAACAACATGAGCCAATTTACATAACCCAGAACAACAAATAGTTACAAATTGAAAACTTTTCTCTGCCAAGATTGTAAGCGATTGTCTCTGTAACCCTTCTCCCCCCACAGTCTCCGCCCCACCCCACTCTCTGTGCTGCCAGCCACTTTGCTTTATTCTATTTCAGTTTCAGTTTCCTTCTCCTATCGCCAGTTCCCGTTGCCATTGTTATAATCAAAGTAGCACAAGAAACAAGAAAAATCTAGCAACTGAAATTGACAGCCAGGCAATATGAAAACCAGTCAGAACACGCACACACACACACACATACACACACAAGAGAGGCAGATACAGATACAGATAGAGAGCCACAGATCGGATAGAGAAGTACTCGCACGCGTACAGACAAAAAAGTATCGACAAGTTTGACGCTTTATGGCATTGTTTAGTGCCGCACATTTCGCCAAAAACGTTTTTCAACTTTCACACAATTGCGCCATTTGCCGCGTCTTGTGTGAGAGGGGGGGGGATGGGGGCGTGGTCCGACACAAATCTGCTGACGGAAGCTTTGGGGATACGTTGGCCATGGCATTTTTTATACGGAAAACGTGCGGAAAGTTTGAGTGCCAGCTTAGAGGGAAAAAAAGTTATAAAACAGTAGATAATAAAATAATAAAATATATGTATTTGAATTGCTAGCGACGCGAAAGACACAGACACAGACACAGACATAGAGAGAGGGAGAGAGAGAGAGAGAGAGGGGAAGGGAGGTAGGTAAAGTTTCTGTGTGATGCTATAAAATTACATGTCAAATTGAATGTAACCTGCTATTTGTGCACATTGTGTTGGCCATAATTAAACGCCCAGTTTGCCAATTGGCACAGTGTGAGTTTACCAACAACGATTTACCATCTTCCATCTTGCATCAACCATTTCCCATTTGCCATTACGCATTTCACATTTCCCTACAGTTGAGCTGACTGCCACAGGCGACTGGCAACTGGCAACTGCCACTGCCAGTGGCACTGCCAGAGTGCCACATGATGGCTGGTCAATCATTGGTTTATTTTATGGCCAACAGACGTTTAAAGTTTTTCGCATTTATGACCAACTGGCAATGTGGCCCAAATGAGTGTTGGTCTCTCATTAAACTGGCGCCTCGTCGATGACCTCATCTCGTGGTAGTTATGATCCCATTTCGATCCCATTTGCGACTTGTGCAACTTCAATCTGTGCTCTCTCTCTAACATGGAATCCGACATTCAATCAATGCCCGTAAATACTTAATTTATGTGGTGATATAATTGATTCCCCTACCTCCCCCCTTCTCGTACATAAATCCAACTCTGCAAGAATTAGCAAAGTGCTCGACTCGAAGTCTGCATTCAATTCCATTCGATTCGATTTGATTATTGCTCGATTTAGTTGTTCTGCGTCATGAACTGAAATGGAAACTGTTTCAAATCAAGCGTTAAATTGAGACCTTTACAACTGTATATATTCTATAATTTTATAATTAACTAGAATTATTTTAATGCTTAATTTTGCAATACCTTGCAATGGCAGACTAGGAAATTTTGTAATATTATAATGTATTTTTAATGAATATACAATCACAATAATTACATCTTTTTGTTATCAATTATATATTTTATCAGTTGAGAGGTTTAACTGTTAGTTGTTATACCCCACACATTCCTAATGTCAACAGGGTATTTTATGAAATGAAATTTGACACATGTATTTAATTAATTATCAACGCATTAGAAAATCTAGGAACTATTTCAACTGCAGTAACCTAAAATACCCTATGTTTTTATACCCGCTACCTATCGGGTTGAACGGTATTATAAAGAGGCGTGGCAGACCCCATATATTCTGAATGGGCATCAACAGCCTAGTCTAGCCATCTCTGTCTGTTTGTCTATCCGTCTGTCCGTATGAATATCCAGATCGCAGTGAATATAATAGCTAGGACTACCAAATCAAATTGATCAGGAGTGTAGCGGGTATATCACAGTCGAGCACACTCAACTATAGCATTCTTCCTTGTTATAATACAAAATTAATAAATAAATACAAAATAAACTAACTAATAAACTTCCCAGTCTTCATATCTGTCTTTATTACAGACAAATTCCTATAAGTTGCATATGCAGAGAAATTATAATTAAATCGGTCTTAAGTCTCCCGTTTGTCACATCCCTCACCGCATCTATGTAAGTACAGGGTATATGCGTGTCTGGTTGCATGATTTCAGCGCTTTGATAACCGCATTGTGTAACTCATCAAATTGAATTTAATTAAATTAATTAGCATTACAAATTTTGGCAAAATTTGACAGTATAATTGAAAGAGAAATATTTATTATGATTTACAAAAAAAACAACACGAACAGACCTCAAATATTCAAAACTTTAATGAGCACATTCAAACTGTTTAAGTACAGCTTTAATTATGATTCGTAAAAAAAACAAGAACCCTTTATTATGCACTTGAAGGGAGCTTAAGTGTTAAGCTGCCTCTGGAAAGGGTTTATAATTTGTCTTTGAGTGCGAACCAAAGGAATTTTTCCCAAAGAACTATTGGAAAGAGCAGCAAGAGGAGGGGGAGGGAAGAAAGGTAAGAGCGAGAGTCGCTCAAGTGAGCGAAATCAATGCGTTTTCTATGTTAATACAATCAATTCGTCTAATCGAATCAAACGTTTTGACAAGCGAACGACTCAAATGGCCCGTTTTGGGGAATTTCCCCTTTTGTTCTTTGCCTTTGCTCCTTTTTCCTTTCGTCTCTCGTCTTTCGCTTTGACTTATAAAAGAAGAAGGTACAAATCAAGAAGAGCAACAACAACAACAACAAGTACACAATATGCATAAAACTTTATATGGCATTTAAATTGTCTTTGCGGGCGACGTCGAGGCGTGACTAGTCGAGGGAGTAGAAAGAGGGGTATAGCTGGTTGGGCACCCTAACTATCCACAACTACCTTCTACCTCTCTCCCCCCTGTAAGAGAAGTAGATCGAAAAAATCGTTTGGCTGCTTACTGCGATTGTTAACTCAAGCGTCACAAATACCGGAAATCGAATACTCGTACAATTTGTAATTCTGATGAACACGGGCGAGCTGAGGGCGCAGCTTAAGCGTCCTCACTCTCTCTCTATCTCCCCTCTCTTTCTCTATCTCAGCTGCTGGATTTCCTCTATCTTTGCACTGCCTCATAGTTGTTGCTGTTGTTGCTGCTGCTGTTGGTATTGTTTTCTCAATAGTTTCATGAATGTCTCTTTGCACTGTTGATGTTTTGCTTGTGTGTTGCCTTTAGTTTTTCCCTCTATGCGCTTTGCTTTCTGTTGTCTCTTGTCGCTTGTCTGTTGTCTGTTCTCTGTTGTCTCTTGCCTGCTGCCTGGTGTCCGTTGTCTGGCGTGTCTCCGCTTCGGATTCATTTCGTTATCGAATCGATGTCAACAACAATGGGCCAAATGTAATGCCAAATTGGGCGACAACGTTTTATGCGACTGTTCTTGTTGTTGTTGCTGCTCGCTTCTGTCCTTGTCTTTGTTATTGTTGCACTTTTTGCTGCCTCACATACTGTTTTTGTCTAAAGGTAGCCACGCGTGCCAGTCGTAGAACGAGTGCAGAGAAGGAGCCGTTGCTCGTGGTCCACTCATCATCAGTTGCTCTGTTAAATTTCGCACACGTAGCAGCATACAAATTGACACCGATAATTCGCATGCGTGTGTTTGCTATCCATACGTGTGTGTGTGCGAGTGGCCAACTCTACGTATGCGCGATAAACACGCACACGTAACGCACACATACATCATGTCAAGTGAAATTTGTCGGTCCCCGCATTACGTTGAGGCAGCACAGGGTAACAGGGTAACAAGGGATAAGCAGGGGGGCAACAGGGGGGGAAACAGGGGTGGGTCGCTGGCAATGTCGCGACGCTGTTTACACAAACAAAGTTATCAATTTTACACACGCCCCGCATTCAATTTCCCGGTGGATGGGCTTCCCGTCGGGATAACAACATGTTCTCATACACATTACACCTCACTCCCCATTGCCTCTCCCCCTCCTTCTCCCTTTCTTTCTTTTTCGTCTCATCCCACACTCCATGGCGCGCCGTGGCGGCATTTCCATCAATTCGGTATGCAATCAATGTCCAAATCGAAGACGCAAAGCGACGAAGCCTCTCAGCAACAATAACAAGTCGAGTGCGCCGCTGCCCCCGTTCGACGGGCTGTTTAAAGTATTCCTCGGATAAGGCGGGCGCATTGTTTGTCCAGGTCAGGGAAATATGTTTCCAAGTAATTCGATATATGTAAATACATTCCTTAAACAGGCCCAGTTTGAGTTGGGCTCGGCCTATTTGGTTAGGAAGAATTTCACCGTTTTCTTTTCATGCCATCGCTATGAAATTAAGTACTATTTATATTTATATTTATTCGATACAAGCTATCAAATGATCCGATTGCGATAGACCGATTCCTTAAATACATAATAACAGTTTAAAAATTAAATTCCAAAACAAACTTAAACCTAATTTGCCTCGTGCTAAATACCAACGAAATACCAGAAAACATAATCACACATATCAATTATAGCGCAATTGTGCATTGTATACAATGAAAAACAGTTCAGTTATTACGATATGTTTACAATTAATTACACAACATTTGAATCGATAATTGTTGCGGTAGAAATTTGTAGAAGAAAAAAAGAAGGCAGGCCTCAGTTGATACAATTTAAAATTGTATTTAAGTACTTAAAATTTAATAAGCTGCCTAAACTTTCAACAACAATTTCCGCAAACAAGTGGAGCAACCCACTTGTGCGTGAACATTCACTTAGGACGGTGAGCGATGAGGGGTTGTAACGAGGCTGGTGCTAGCAGGGGGGAGGAGGGAGGCAAAGGGGAATGGGTCATGCAAAAATGTCACTGCTTAGATGAGGAATGTTTGTCTTGTTAGTGTAAAATAATAGATGACAAGCGGGGCGAAGGCAGTTGAGGAATTGTCCCGCTGAGTGGCAGCAGGGGAAGGTGCAGGGGGTATGTGGGGGCACACCATACTTAAGAGGCATGCTGGGCAACAGTTTTGGATATTTGATTTGCTAAAGAGCCTCGCTAAGACTGCAGAGAATCGTCGCCTCCTACGAGTATAATAAATGCGCGCGTAGGAAAAGTGTGGACAAAATTCCATTGAAATTGCATTTGCCTGAGAAATATTTATAATAACTTTGAAATTCAATTTCTAAAGAAAATATGCTAAACGAATTTGCAACCAGGGAAGCAGGCGTATGTGTGTGGAAGTGTGTGTGTGTCGAGGTCGGTGTCGGTGTCGATGGTGCGTTGTCAATGTTGTCGTTGTCGTCGTTCCGTTGCGTTGCGTTGTCTGTGCTAGCAAAATTAAAATCGACCATATGTTGCCTCATCGATTTTGACAAGTCACTGTTAGAGCAGCAGCAGAGCAGCAGGCAGAGCAGCAGGCAGCGCAGCCACCGGCAATGCCAACGGCAGCCTCCAGCCTCGTTTCCTCCCCCCGGCAACACCCTCCTGGCCTGACTTCATATCCGTTTCCGTTCCAGCACAATGGGTCACGGTGTGTGCCTACAAATATTCAGGGGTGTGCTGCTATATGTGTGTGTATTGTTATGTGTGTGTGTTAGTATGTGTGTATGGTTATGTGTGTGTGTTTTTTTTTTTTTTTTTATAATACATATACTGGAGGAAAAGTAAATCTTCGAAAGATACCATACGGAGATGGCATGCACGATTCATACCCCTATAGAATAGGTTTATGCCTACGTACTAAAAAAAAAACCTCCGTACACTCACCAGTCCTTAACGCGCTCACCGGGACTGCCAGTCAAGGTAATACTTCGGTGAGCAGGATGTGAGGCCAGGTCGCACTCCCTCTTAGATGCGTTAGCATGTAGCGTGACTCCCCTTCCTTAACTCTTTAGTCGCCTTTTACGACAAGCCGAGCCCACTGAGGTAGTATTCTAGCCCCGCCACCACACAGGGAAAAAATCTCCTTATTTAATGTATAAATTGCCTACTGTCTACTGAAATATTACTAATTACTAACGACCTCTAAAGAAATAGAAAATAAAATTAGAAAATCTGAATACTATTTATCCTGAGAACAAAAATTATGTACCAGCTCTATTGGTCATCTCATCGGCTCGGACCCTCTTCATCATGTTAATGATGATGCCATGCCCCACGTCCCATGCATCCTTGTTCGCCAACATGGCAGAGAACAAGCCTCTTGGGCTGAGCGGCACTCCGGACAGAGACCTTAGCTGATCTCTCTCCAAAGTAAACCGGGAACAATTCATAAGGACATGTTCCGCAGTTTCCACAGCGTCGGTGCAGTAGAGGCACTGGGCTGAATCTACATGGCGAAACCGAAATAGATACGCACGGAAGCAGCCATGGTCAGTAAGGAACTGGGTCAGGTGGTAGTCCACTTCTTTGTGTTGACACTCTGCCCATTCCGCTAACACTGGGATGAGCTGATAAGTCCATCTCCCACGGTGCGACGTTTGCCATCTAGCCTGCCACTCTCTCTTCAGCCACTCTTGAGACTCTAGCCGAGAAACGCCATCTCGAATAAAGCCCAGTGCCTTGATCTCGAGGTCGATGGGCGGCATGCCTGCCAGGGCAAGTGCTGCGTCATCTGAAATCGTTCTGAATCCTCTGATGAGTCTGAGGGACATAGTCCGCATCACCGATCGCGCGCCTTTAAGGTAAGTACTCTTATTTGTGGCTGTGCTCCAGATAGGCGCAGCATATAAAAGCGTTGCTTTTGCTACCGCCACCAGCAGCTTTCGAGCCGGCATCCTAGGTCCACCCACGTTTGGCATGAGCCTTGCCAATGAGGCAGATGTTATCCCTGCCTTCCTGCTAGCATAGTTTGCGTGATCCTTAAAAGAGAGCCTGTGGTCTATAAGGATACCCAGGTACTTTAGCGATCCCGCTGAAGTAACTTGGATCCCATTAACTGAGACCTGCAGAGTCTCCACAGTTTTCCTGCTGCTCAGCAGAACAGCCTCGGTCTTGTGCGCCGCGATTTTTAGACCGACTTTCTCCAGCCAGTCGATGGTCGATCTAATCGTCGCGTTGCACTTTGCCTGTAACTCAGTTAGTGTTTTGGCGACCGCTGTTATTGCCACGTCATCTGCAAAGCAGTGCAGCTCAGCTCCGATGGGCTTGCTAACGCCCAAGATCCCATCGTACATAATGTTCCACAGGATCGGTCCAAGTACCGATCCTTGGGGAACACCTGACGAAACTCGGTAGCTTCTCGGGCCAGCATCCGTGTCGAACCAAAGGACTCGGTCCCTGAAATAACTACCTACCACTAATCTTAAATACTCCTGGATACCCATATTGTGCATAGCACTTAAAATTGTAGGCCATCTTGCAGTGTTGAAGGCGTTCTTCACGTCCAGCGTGACGATTGCGCAGTACTCCTTTCTGCCGCCAAGCCATCTGTCACCATCGAGAGCGTTCTTGGCTATATCTGCAACAGCCGAGAGGGCATCAAGTGTACTTTTTCCCTTGCGGAAGCCGTACTGATGCCTACTCAGGCCATTGGGACTCTCCGTTATTGCCTCTATGCGAGCATACAGAATACGCTCGAATAGCTTACCCACTATGTCAAGCATACATAGTGGGCGGTAGTTGCATGCACCTTGTGCTTGCCCCTTACCTTTCGGCAATAGTACGAGCTTTTGGCTTTTCCACCGCTTAGGAAAGACCCCATCCACGAGGCACTGCTGAAAAGTGTCCCTGAAGATTTCGGGTCGCGCAAGCGCCACCGCCTTGACCACCACTCCCGGAATTCCATCCAGGCCAGGAGATTTATTGGCCTTTATACGCTTTGCAGCCTCGACTACTTCGCTTACTGTTACGCAAGGGAAGGGAGACGCAGGGGTATCTTCTAGTGGCTGCCATAACGTGGTCTGTTCAGGGAACAGCTCCGCCACAAGATTGGCCATCACATTGGGTTCAGATGGAGTACCCTCCCTCTTTCTTAACTTATTACTTACGATTTTGTAGGCGAGACCCCAAGGGTCGTCGTCTACGCTCTCAAGCAGATCCTTAAAGGCGCGCGCTTTAGCAGCCGATATACCTTTTTTTCAACTCTGCGCGCTTGGCTCTGAAAACCTGGAGAAGTTCGGCGTGGCTAGAGTCTCCTCTGGCTCGTTGCGCTCGTCTCCTAGTCCTGTTGCATTCCAACCGAAGCTGGTGTAAGGATTCATTCCACCAGTGGACAGGAGACTTGCGCTTTGCCTTGCTTTTTCTCGGCATCGTAGCATCGCAAGTTGATACCAGCAGCTTCATCAGATTGGCCGCCATCATCTCCGCATGGCCAGTTGAGATGGTTAGGGAGTCGATTTGATATGACAGCATATCATTATCAAACTTTCTAACATCCCAAGCTTGACCGGGTGAGTTCCTCCGCATACTGCGTACCGCTCCCATTGGTCGCACGCAAAAGGTGATCAGAGCATGGTCGCTCAGAGTTACCTCATCAGAGACTGTCCAATTTGTGTTTGCTACTAAGCCTCTGCTGACGAAGGTAACATCAATATATGACGTGCCCCTGTCGTTGTTGAAGGTCGGCTTGCGGCCGTCATTCAGCAGGATCAGGTCGAGCAGAATCATGGAGTCAGTCACGGCTCGTCCTCTGGAGTTGGAGACGCGGCTGCCCCATTCTGTCGCCCAGGCATTGAAGTCGCCTGCTATAATCGTTGGCCTGCGCCCTCTCGCATGGCTCACGAGCATGTTGAGCATATCATCAAATTGGTCAGAGCTGTCGCTAGGAGGCGCATAACAGCTGTAAATATGCACGCCTTTGATCCTCGCATATGCAATGCCACGCATTGGCGAGGTCGCCCGATCCTGTATATGGAGAGGACTGCAACACTTGATAGCCGCCTTACCCGACTCATCAAGGATCAGACCCGCGTTACCGCCACCCTGGAAATAGGGTTCGCTGAGGAGCATGATGTCTGCATTGCGCTCCGCCGCTGTCTGAGTCAGAAGACTCTGAGCAGCTGCGCAGTGATTGACATTGAGCTGGATAATGTTTATTTGGTCAAACATTATAGTGGCTCTTAGCTCCTTTTTGGCTCGCCTTGAAGGTCGGGCACGCAAAACCACCCGTGGTGTGGTTCCTGTTCACCTCACTGCTGCAGATCAGGCATTTAGGTGGTGCCTCGCATCCCTTTGCCTTATGGCCGCGCTCGCCGCAACGCAAGCAACAGTCAGACCGATCAGTCGCCTTGCAACTGGAAGCATGGTGTCCGAAACCCAGACACCTAAAGCATCTCGTAGGACGTACATCCTGGATGATGCGGCAACGTGACCAGCCTACTGTTACCGTGCCCTTTTTCAGCAATGTGATCGCATCATTCGGGCTTAGCATGACTGTCGCTATCTGGGTGCCATCCCGCATTTTACGCAGGCCGCGCACTGCATCCGGATGAAAACTGATGCCCTGGAACTGAGAGGCCAGACAGCTGAGGAGTTCCTCTGCTGTCGTTGCCTCATCCATACCGCTGATGGAGAGTGCCATTCTCTGGGCACCTGTGCGGACAGCTGCCATTTCCTTCAGGGACTCTTCGAGTACCCCTCTAAATGTGGACACACTTGCTGCTTCCTTAACCCTTACTTCGAGCAGTAGCTCGCCTTGTTGGGTTCTCCTGATTTTTTTGACGTGGTTGCCAAAAACACTTAGGTTAGGGTCCGCTTTCAACTTGCGGAGCATATCAGGATATGACGCTTCACCAGTCTTTTTAATTATAAAAGCCTCTGGCTTCTTGCGCAAGCGCTTAGGCTTTACCTTAGACCACTCCTCTTTGCTAGCGTCCTTGGCAACAGCCGCATAGCTAGCCGGAATTGAATCCTTTGGCATAGGAGTCGCACGCTCAGTTGGATTGCTCAGAGAAGGCTTCACTGAGGGGGGCTTAACTACAGGGCGCTTCACTGAAGTATCTTTCAGTGCGGTATTTTTTGCGCTCGTCGCCGGTGGGCAGACTTTCTTCTCAGTCTGAGTAGCGGTATCCTTGCAAGAGCACTCTCTTGCAACACCCTCTTCCAGCTGCATCGCTCTGGCATTGAGAGCGGCCAGATCAATGATTGCGCCTTTGGTCTCCTTAGTAACGTGGCGCTGCGTCTCGAAAGCGGATAGCACCAAATTAATTTTGACACTCATCATTGCTAGGATACTCCGCAAGCCTTCATTATGCCCCGACAGATCCAGTGGCCGTATTGGCGACGTGGAAGGGGATTTCGACGCTATTTTTAGCGTCGGCACGCTGATAAGATCAGTGATCTTCTTTTGACCTATGGTGGTAGACGCTACAGAGGCCAGGCCACCCACCTCCACAGCACCGCGAATGCTTGGAATTTCCGCCGTTGTATGAGGTACCGTTTGTACCCTCACAACCGCTGGCGCAGGGATACCATCGCCCTGCATTGCAATTTCCACGCCTCTCGTGGGGGACCTCGACATCCTAGAACTTTTTTTGAATGGATCGTCGGCGTTGGGGGCAATGCCCCCCGCTGGCTTGTCCATTATCTACCCCTTTCTAGATGGCCCACTCCAAAAAAAAGAAAAATTATCAATTTAAATTAGAATAAAAATAAATTAAATATCAACTTAAATTCTATGAACTTAAAATCAAATTAAAATTTATAATTTATTATATATTTAATGGGCGGAAAACAAATCCAAATTTAATTCAAAATTGAATTTCGCGCCCAACGGTCGCAACGCAAGGATAATCGCACCGCAAAAATAGGCGTATCAGAAAACAAATTTGAATTTTAAGTTCAAATTTGAATTCGAATTTCACGCTCAACGGTCACAACGTTCAAGTTATCGCACCGTCGATCTGGCAACGCCACACGCTCAAGGTCGCTCACTATAGTATCGCCAAGCATCGATATTCGATGCTTAGTGATAATAGTAATAGCCTGCGATCAGTTGGCAGCGCTATCAGCTGGTTTCTTAGCGCCGCCCGCCACAATGGCGCGACTAAGAAACAAAAACAAACAAAAGCGGGGAAAACTTGAGTGAAAGTTATATTTACACTTTCACTCAGCCCTCGCCGCGCTCTCCGCGCCCCCACCACCAACAAGCGCGGTGATGAGACTTGGAAGAAAACTCACGGTTTGGATTCCAGGAGCCGGAGAACGTCGCAGTGAGTACTCCTACAGGTGCACCAGACTTTGACCAAGCACCTTGCACTTTCAGGTCAGAACTCGCACCAGGAAAAACACAAAAAAATCGGGAAAAACTTTCAACACCAAAAAACGCGCCTTGCTGTTGGAAACACTTCAACTCTTGTTCTCTTGTGTGTGTGTGTAGGAGTGTGTGTGTGCGCGGGCTTCCCACTTTCAATTGAGACATGCTGACAAAACTTGTAAAAACGCGCCTTGTCATGCATGCGATTTTGCCTTTTATTAATGTTGTTCCTTTTACTGTTTCTGTTCCTGCTTCAATTGTTGTTGCTGCTGTTTCAATTGTTGTTGTTGCTGTTGCTGTTGTTGCTGTGCCTGCCGCTGTTGCGTGACACAAATCAAACGAGGTTTTTTAAGTGTTTTCGGCGCTGTATTCAATGCCTTGTTAAATATTTCATAAGCACTTCTAAAGCAATTCCAATCGAATCGAATTGAAGTGCAGTCGGTGCCCAAAAAAAACAAAGTACGTGTACCCAGCGATGTCATAGCAGATACGCACGATATGTGATAGTAATTCCTGGTATATATTACGTATGCGCCCCGTTGGCCCGCCCAGCGGCAGGTTACAATTAAATTACATTTCAATAAATGTTGCTGCAACATGTTGCCGCAACACGCACTTAGCAGGAGCGACTGCGCCTGCGCTGCAATTTGCATACTTTTACGAGCGACTGTCGGTCAGATTCAGGATAGGTTAGTTTCAGTTGTTCAGCGCGCCTCAAGCCACACACAACGCAGTGTGCGCTGCCCACGAGACAGACACACAGAGCACAAAGAGACTCGGCGTGACTCAGTCACTGTCACTGTGTGCCATTCACGAGCGAAATCACGAAGTCTCGAGATCACGAATCAAGCTCGTGCGGGTCGTGCGTGTGCCGCGTGTAGCGTGCCGCGTGCCTCGTGCTTTTCCGTTACGCGTCGCATCGCGTTGCCGTAGTTTTTTGTCGTATACGTAATGCGTTTGAAACGAATACGCCGCGCGTACATTCAACTTGTTATGTAAATTCCCCAACTGAAAAAAAAGGAGAGACAAATTAAAAAGAAATATCAGAAGAAGCTGAAGGAGTAACTGAAGCAATTGGAGTAATCGGAAGGAATTGAAGGAGCAGCGAACGCAGCGCGCTCGAATGCGTTACGCGTTGCGCATGAAATGGCGGCACGCAGTTCGCGCTACATTGAGTCCAAACGCATCACTTACAAATTGCTCTAGTCCGCTAAAGGTACTCGCAACTCGCAACGAATGCCCCCCAACAAAACGAATGCCAAAGCGAATGCGAATGAGAGCTACGAATACCGTTACGAATACGAGTATGAGTACAATTAAGTGTATTAGCAGAACGTGACTAGACCGAAATTATAGCCACTGGCCAAAAAATTAACTGCACGAGCGCAGACGGACACCCTGACCCGCCCTACCCTACCCCCAACCGCAGTTCTCATGACCAATTTGACAACAGCTTAATGCGTAATGAAGAAATCGCTCAACTTCTCCTGCTATCCCTACACCACCCCCGCCCCCTTTTGCCAATCACCCCACGGCCAAACGGTAGTCACGCCCCGACCCGCCTTGAACCGCCTTAACGCCCACACCCACCCGTCATGGTGATTGAAAACTCAACCGCATTGCGGACTTGTCATCATTTCAAATGAATGGGCTGCGGTCTCCGTTTCCGTTCTCGTCCATCCTCCTTCCTCCTTCGTCGCGTTTGCCTTGGCACCCGTCTACCCTGTCGCCGTCTCTGATAAGAATAAGACTTAGGATTCAAAATCTAATCCCTTCAGATGGTTACGCGCACGCTGGCAGCGCCTTCTGCCCATAATACTTATAAATTAAGTACGGCGGATGGCGAAACAATATGGCGTTGACTCGCTTAAGTCCTGAGTCCGGAGTGGGTTGGCCAAGAGTATTGTTTCCTTTGTCTCCGTGTTTGTCTCACGTCTCATCTCCATCTCCGTCTCTCTGTCAGCGTCTTGCGATTGCCATCATTTATTTTAATTACTTTTTCGCCTCTGTCGTCTCTGGTTGCAGTTATAATTTAACGGCATCACAAATTGCGCATGAAATGTTGTTGGAATACTTTGTGGCGATGCTTGCGATCATGGGATTAACCACAACGTTCGATAAGCGGAGCCTGCGGCAACTGCAACCCTTTGGTAAGTACGCCTAAAGCTATCACTCAACGAAACCTAATCGAATTTAAAGCCAAAGCAGGGCTGAACTTCGAGTATCCCCAAAACAGATGCTCCACTGGGAGGGTGGAGGCAATTTATCGATTCGGGGCGGGTAGACGAATTGAATATTTGAGTGATGAATCAAAATGTAATTGACGAAACCAAATTACTTATTCAATTAAATAGTATTTAGAATTGTACCATAATTAAATTTTGTACCGAAAACCTCTCAGCTGCAGCCAACTTAACGCTAATACTTTGTGTAGTTAAAATGTACTCAACAATTTAATGAATGGACTGCAAAAGCGTAATAGAAGTTAAATAAACAATAACTTTATAAGTATTCTACATATTTAGTGTGGTCTGAGTGGTCTGAGTGGTCTGAACTGGAACATCTTTCTGAACTGCTACTAGATCTAAATAATTAATAATTGTTCGTACAATTTACATAAAATATGAAATAAGTTGATAAGTAGCATTCATTTATTTTGCTTAAGAACTATGCCACAGATAGTTCAATTTTAAAATAAAAGAACCTTGTGATACCTTAGTAATTATTCACATCATTGTGCACAAAAGGATGTTGTAATTAAATGATTTAAATTAATGGCAACTTTGGGATAATCAAATCAGACACAATAAACTCTAACAGGAAACTGTCTGTAGACAAAATTGAAAGTAGACAAAATTAGTTCGATAAGAATGAAGAGAGAAAATCTGAATTTAGAATTAAGCCTGACTATTTTATGTTATATATTTTGTATAGCTGCAGTTTGAATTGATATGAATTCTATCAAAAATTTTTTGTACCCGAACGTGCTCAACCACAAACAAGCTAACTTAATGCTGAACTGACAACACTTTGTGAAGTACACACAGCCTGCAGGAATTAAAAGAGAAAACGTTTCAATCGAAAAACTTTTAAATAAGAAACACTTTTTGCATATTAGAAACAAGCTAAGAAAATTGGAGTATGTTAGAGATATGTATGTAATCAAGGCATATATAGTATATTGTATACCCCATATAGCGAAGTCCCGTAATGTATGCAATAAGTGCAGCTGCGATAACTGTAATTTCATTCTCAACCCACAGTCGTCTGGTGGGATAATCTGCAAATATGCTCAAATATTTATGAGGCCCGCACACAAATGCTGAATAATTTTCAATTAAACACTTCGCTCGTTTATCAAAACGCACTTTTGCGGCAAATACCGAATGCGAGTGCGAATGCGACTGTGAGTGTGACTGTGAATGCGACTGCGAATGCGAGTGTCTTCGGCAGTTGCAGGAAAAAAGGCACAGCTCGCACGGCAGACGTTTAGTTATATAGTACGAACATGTTAGCAATGTTTTCGAAATTATTTTTGCCGGGGCAAATGCAATTTCTCATTTATTATTTATGATACCTGCCTTCACTTTTAGTGCCCGCATGAGGCGGACGAGTGGAGGCGTTAGGGAAGAGGGTGCGTGGTGCTTCTTGCTGCGGTTAAACTCTGCAATTTAAAGTGCCGAAGCTGAGGCCATAGCCGTAGCTGGAGCTGGAGCTGAAGCTGAAGCCAAGCAGAAGCTAAAGCTCTGGTTAAGTTCTCACTTTGTATGTAAATACGAAACTTTTATTAAAAAAATTGTTATATTTTTGTGAACGTGTGTGGGCGAATTCCAGTGCGTGTGTGTGTTTGTGTGTAGGTTTGTAAATTTGATTTTTTATATGCCTGTGTTTGTGTGTGTTGGTTCACGTACTTTTTGTGGCTGGCACAAAAGCAATTTGGTTTGTAAAATGTTTGTGAGGGCACCCAAAAGGGCGCAAGGGCGTCGAGTGAGCAACAGTTTCAATTAAGTGTTTAACGGCGCTTTATTGCCCCGATATTCGATAGCTACAGTTGCTATAAATCAATACTGGTATTAAGCACCCATACACACAGACACACATATATGTGTGTGTGTTTGCTCTTGAGCCTCAGCATTTGTGTTTGGCTTTGTATTTGGATTCGCATTCGTGTTTGTATTCGTATTTGTATTTGCCTAGGCAGTCGTGGATTATTAGCGCATTAGTTGACTAATACGTTGATGTTGATAAAGCGGACCGATTCCGACATAAATCACTTGCCTCGAGTGCGGTTACCAGAGCACCCTGTGCCCAACATCCAAGACTTCGCCCTGTACTCGACACCCATTACCCAAGTGCCCCGGAGCCATCTACCCAGTGATGGATCATACTCTGAATGGGTGTCGGATTTATGAGTGTTTGGGTGTAAGGGTGTATGGTATGTGTGTCCTTATCCAACACTGGCAGACAGCCAATAAGATGGCGAACTTTAGCATAAATTAAGCACAAATACTCGTTAATCAAATGAATGTTGATTCGTTCGTCTGGCCACTCATTTACTCCATTTATATCCATTTGCCGAGCTGTCTCGTGCACCATGTTCCTTCTATCCAATGTAGACGAAGATCTTAATGCCGAATATAAATGCACATGAATACATTTAGATTGACATCTAGATACAGTTATTTAATACCCAACTCAAGTGTGCATGTGTGTGTGAGTAAGTGTGTGTGTTTTGGTTTTGTCTGTATGATTGAGTGTTTTAGGTCCTTGCATTGTGGACAAACTCATGTAGTGTCTGCCACTTGACAAGCGTTTATTGACTCTGTCCTGTCTCCTTTCTCTCTCTCTCTCTCTCTCCCTGTCTCTCTTTTATACCTGTCTCACTCTCTTGGTATCCCCTTTCTCTTTCGTACAGCTCTCGCCACCGAGCTGTCCAACATCATACCCGAGGAGTACGAGCCGCAGTTCGACAACAACACCGAGCGAGAGATAATCGCCGCCCTCGGCACCACAGCCCGCATGCACTGCCGAGTGCGCCATCTGGGAGATCGGGCTGTGTCGTGGATACGACAGCGTGACCTGCACATACTCACCATTGGCATCATGACCTACACCAACGATCAGCGCTTTCTGGCCCGCCACATTGACAACTCGGACGAGTGGGTGCTCAAGGTGGTGTCGGTGCAGCCACGCGATGCCGGCGTCTACGAGTGTCAGGTCTCCACGGAGCCTAAAATTAGCCTCGCCTACAGGCTGACGGTTGTGAGTAAGTATCGAAAGGAAAGAGTACACTTGATAGAGCATTCAAAAGAGTACACTCGGTAGAGAACACTCGATAGAGTACACTCGATAGAGTACACTCGATAGAAACTACTCGATAGAGTAGACTCAATACAGTTCGCTTGATAGAATACACTCAATAGAGCACACTGGAAAGAGTACACTCAATGAGTACCCTCAACAGAGTACACTCGATAGAGTAACTCGGTAGAGTACATTTGATAGAGAAGAGTCGAAAGAGAACATGCAATAGGACACACAGGAAGAGAACACTCCATAGAGTTCCCTCGATAGAGTACACTCGATTGAGAACAGTCGATTGAGAACAGTCGATTGAAAACAGTCGATAGAGAACAGTCGATAGAATATACTCGTTAGAGTTCACTCGATAGCGTTCACTCTATAGAATACACTCGATAGAGTACACTCAATAGAGTGTACCTACACTAACTATCACTGATCGGTTACAGTATATTACAATCGTCAGTTTATAATGGAAATTATGTACTTAGAATACAAAGTCTATCATCGAATTCAAAACACCTTTAAAACAGGTTGCAATATCAAACACGCTTGTAAAAGTGAACTAGGCGAAACACATTAATCGATCAACAGAAACATCAATACTCAAAAGCAGTTTAATATTAATTTTTCAGTATTAAAAGTAACAAAACCAGTACAGTAAATAGCATTGAGAGATCATTAAGATTAACAATGATAGTACCAATGACATACTTGTTCATTTCTTATTTTTTTTTTGGCATTAAAATGTAGATCATTTTAAGTGGCTTTTCAATTTTCACCCTTAATTAGCCAGTTCTTTTCTCGCATTCATTGATCCGTTCCTGCACTGTAGCCAGAGTTAAGATCCCCAACTTATTCGCAAACAGTTAGCAGCGAAAACGGACAAACAAATAAAAAACGTAAAAAATGTGATTTTCAACATTGCTTTGAACTAAAAGTTTTCCCCTTGAGAGACTAAAGAGAGTGCGAGACCCTTAAATACGAAAGTTTGTCATTTAATTCTGGATTAAATGAGGACAACACTTTTCAGCGAACTAGCGAGTCGAGAAAATTAGTTTTGTCCACTGCACAGGGCACCGACAGGTGTACGAGCAGTCTCTCTCTCTAATGCGAAACAGGTGCAGGTGAATGAAGCAAATGCTAATGAGTTTCTAGCAGAGATGACGGGACTCTTAGCTTATCATTCCCCCACTTCTCCCACTCCAAGTTCATCAGTACCTAGTTCTGCCTTCCCCTCTAAGTACTCTTACTTGTCGTCTGTAATTGAAAATCACTTACACGATTCTTGACAGCTTCCAAGGCGCAAATCCTGTCCAATCGCGAACTGTACATCCAGAGCGGCAGCGACATCAACTTGACGTGTATAGCTCCCCCAGGCGCCGGGGCCGTACACGCACATGCTGTGGTACAAGGATACGGAACTAGTGAGCGACTCGACACGGGGAGGAATACGCGTCGTCTCGGAGCAACAGATTAAGACCAGCAATCTGGTGATATCTCGTGTCCTGCACACGGATTCCGGAAATTACACATGCTCCGCGGATAACTCAAGTGAGTGTTGACCCCACAAAATTACCCGCCCATATGTCACTAATCTCCGTGTTTCTCCCACACCTCCCTCTGTCTCTCCCTCTGTCTCTCTGCTATCTTCTCTATTCTAGACTCCGACAGCGTCTTTGTGCATATCATTAAGAGCGAACAGCACGCGGCCATGCAGCACGAACTGGGCGTGCGACTGGAGCTGCCCAACCTGCTGCTGCTGCTGTTGCTCGGCCTGCTGTGGGTTATTCACTTGCCACGCCCCCTCCTGCTGCTGCCCGCGGCCTAAGCTGAGCGGCAACTTATGTTTGATGTCTGCTTTGCGTTGTGTGTCTGCTGTCCGGGGAGGGAGGCCAAGAAGGAGATGAAGAGAAAGTAAGTTCGCCGGCGACTTTGTTGCCCCACTGGGACTTGCAATTGATTTCATTACTTACTTTACAGCAGCACCTGGACCCGAGTGAAGTTAAAGGCGGTCACGCCACGCCCACTGCCAGCACAGCATAGACAAAAAGCTGCACACAACCGACGCACCTGTATATATGTAAATCGGCAGCTTTAAGTATTTTTATACGTAATTAGGTATATAGGCGCATTACCTAGGAGGATTTCAGAGAGCGAGCATAGCATAAGTGAATAATTGAGTAATCCATAAAACTAGTAATCGCATTATTGAGTAATCGAGTAATCGACCAATCGAACAAATGATAAATCAAGTAATCAACTAATCGAACAATCGATGTATTCATTACTCGAATAATCAAGCAATCAATTAATCGATCTATCGATAAATGCAGCAATCGACTAATCGTGTAATCGAACAATCGATGCCTTGATAACTCGAATAATCAAGCAATCAATTAACGATCGATAAGTGCCCATCTAAATCGAACAACGATGTATTGATTACCAAATCAGCAATCAATTAATCGATATATCGATAAATGCAGCAATCGACTAATCGTGTAATCAAATCCTTGACTAATTGAGCTGTCGAATTAAGCGTTAATCTATCAACATTGAGTAATCGACATTCGATTAATCGAATAATTAGCCAATCGAGTGAACGATTAATTCAATAGTCGAGTAATCGAGTAGTTGAGTACTTGACCAATCGATCAGTTGACCTTTGACTTGTCGAGCAATCGACTTATCGAATAATCGAGCAATCGAGTAGCAATAAGCAAATGAATCGAAACTGCAAACATAAAATCGAAAAAGTTGTAAATAAATGTTTAATCTTAATTAACAAATGAATGTACAATGATGTCTTCAGGTTGTTCTACATGAAGATGAAGGTGTCGCAGACGTAGAAGGTGCCTTGTCATAGAGCTATCTGTCATGTAGATTAATTATGATAAATTGTGGCAGCAGGAGCAAAATTTAATTTTAAAAGCGAATGATTAATGGCGATATGAATGTGCACCGCAGCACGCCCCCTGCCACCTCCACACTCAACTCCCGCCTCCAGTCATACCGATTTCCTTTGAAAAAAAAGATGCGCTACCTACCTGCGTAAACCAATTTAACAACATTTACGACTCTGACTTCCCGCCGTAGATTGTCCTCGGGCTATGGCTGAGATTATGCGGCTTAATTGCAGTTTGCGGACGACTGTGAACACACTCCTCCGCGCACCGGTAATTGAAAAGCGATAAAGCATGAACTTCACCTGAATGTGAGGAAATTTAAAGGCCTCAGGCCTCCGGCCACACCATCCTAACTTTATTGTGGACACACAACTTTGTGATTGATATAAATACGAGTGAAACCATCGCAGCCCCAAAGCTTAGGCACAACAAATATTGGCTAAATTTTGCTAAATTTTGTACATTTATTTTGAAGCTAAAATAGTTATTAGTTGCTTATCTTATGTGGAGAGAGAGAGGGAGAAAAGAAGGAGACCAAACTTCTGCAAGTTGATAAGGCTAAGGTGGCAGGGGATTTGGGCCAACTTTTGACAAGTTTTGCTGCAACTGCAACAAGAGCTTGAAATTCAATTTAAGCTGACATCAAATATGCAACACTTGAGAACTTTAAGCAGTGGCGAAGTGCGTTTTTGCGGTTCGTTTCTCGTCATTTTCTGAACCGAACCCAACACCGAATCCAACTCGTACCCAACTCCCATCCCAAGCTGCCTTGTTTGGTAATTCCCCAATGGCGTCGTCGAGTAGGCAAAACACACAATGCCTGCGCCAGCCTCAGCGAGGTAAGTTACCGTGAAGAGAGAAGTGCTCTCTCTGCGTGGCGAAAATTGGGCGACGTTTAGCGCGATAAGCTGAATTTTCTATGAGCCAATACTAATTGAAATAAAAGCCGTCAGGAGCCGCTCTAATGGTGTTGCCAACACCAACGCCAAATGGCCAAAAATGGCAAAGGGAAAGCCGGAACAACTCGACTCGTAAAGTAGACAACATCAACATCCATCATAATAGCCCTAGAACGGGCATGAGAAGTATGCAAGATATGATGGCTCACTGGGACCGGTAAACATGACGCACCACCTCATGCTTCCTTCCTCGCACACCCCTTCCCACTGCCCTTTTCCCATACTACTCGTCCCCGAGGCATTTGAAATCTTTTGGGAATTTGCGTATCTTCAGCACGCGCGTGCTGACACTCTGCCAACCCGAAGCAACATAAATATTTTATACACATATATAGGGCATATATAAAATACTTATATTCGTCCGTATGTATGTACGAACGCATAACCCATTGGACCTCGGCTCAATGAATTGCAAGTGCCAACGGTGCGTCTCTTGTTCTTGCCGCCGCCGCCGCCGCCTCTGCTTTCGCTGCTGCTTCACCTTCACTCATAAATTGTACAACGAGAAATAAATCAAACCCAGCCTCAACGCTAGCGCCAGCGCTCTTGCATGCTCCTGCTCTGAGGCTCTGCAGCTCGTCTGCTGCTGCTGCTGGTGCTGCCTGAGACGCTGTCAGTAACAAATCATGCTCAGGGTTACAGACATAACAACGAGCCCAGGCCATGGGCAGGCCTGCCGACCAGGCAGCCCAAGCGGCTCCAATGGAGCCAGAGAGCCGTAGACTTGTTTACGGCCTTAATACTTACGCATAACCAAAAAATTGCGTATACGCTCTGTGTGCGCGTCAGCAGCAGCAGCAGCAGCAGTAGAATCCCAAGAAGGAGTCAGCAACGGAAGTGCGGAAGTTCTGACTGTGCGAACACGACGACGACGACAGCAGCAACAACAGCAACGAGCAGAACACCACAGCAGCAACAACAACAACAAGCACAGTAGCGGCAACAACATCACTTCTGGGTGCTAAGAAACTACGGGGCGTTGTCGCGCCGGAAAATATTTAATTACTAATGAGTTTTTCGTGCTGCAGCAAAATCAACATTTTAAATACATGGCACAAGCAGGAGGGAAAAAATATACGAAAACTCAACATTTTTAATTTGCTAATTAGCCGGCCAGGAGCGAGACAGGAGAGAGAGAGAGGGCGAAAGGGAGAGCAGCTGCCCGTGCTAGGGCAAAGGCAACTGCGAACGTTAACGATGCGGCCAATTTGATTGATAGCTCGTTGAAAAGGCTGGAGAAGAAAAGAAATGAAAAGAGAAGTATCGAAAGAGAGCCTGCAAAGAAAATGGGAATAAACAATTCATTATTCAGACGCTGTTAGTCAATTGATTATCAGGTATTATGCTTGACAAATTTCTAGCTATTGCTAGTCCAGTGCCAGCCCCCCTCTCTCTGCCAGGCAACCAATTGAATCCAGGTCGATGGATATTTGTCGCCTGACTGCGCAGCTTGTAGGCTCACCTAATACGCAATCGGGGTGCGTATGAGTGTGTGTATGATTGCCTGTGTGTGTGAGTGTGAGTGTGCGTGTGTGTGTGTGTGTGTGTGAGTGTGTGCCTCATACTCATATTTATTCATATGCATAAATTATGATTGGTATTCACGCAACTTTGGCAAAAACAATGACAACTCTTAATATTTAAAAGACCTTAGTCATCGTTGTCGCAAAGTCAGCCCAGATAAACAACGACAACAGCAACAACAACAACTACAATAACAACAACAAAGCAAAGCTGAAAAACTTTATCTTTCGATATTATTGGGGCATAACTTTCTGGGTCATAAATCAAATTAGATGCTAGATGACACTTAGCAACACATAAGAAATGCAAACGATTTTATTAAATATACAATGCAAACCGCACACAAAGTCACCACACCAGCAAACAACAACAACAACAAGATAGACCACTGATTAAATCACAAATACCCTGTGCTTACTTTTGTTTGTTTTTGGTTAGGGTACACATATGTCACAGCCACAGGCTTAACTGGATTCTTTTTTTCAGCGTACTCAAAGAGTTTACTTAGAGCGTATCAAATGGACTGCCAAGGACTTGAAAGTTTAGAGCACCCACTTTATACCTAACAACAACAAAGAACTCAGTGGGAAGTTGTACATATTATTGTAGTTGCTGAGTCATTTCAACTGCACTGAGCACATTCCGTACACTGAAATATCAATGTAAATAATAAATGAGAAATAAAAATAATTCCTTAAAATTCCAAGTGATTGTTTTAAAAAAAAAAAGAAAGCATAGTCATGTATATCTCTGCTGAACACTCCACAGTAAACAGATATACCCACTGGCAACTCAATTGCACTGGGTATAAACGTAAGAAAACATTTATCATGCGATTTGCTCAGCCGTAGAAGCTTTAAGTTGGCCACGACTTTTGCACCAAAGAGGGCCAGTGGAAGGAGTAGAACATTAGAGCAGAAGGCAATTGAGAAAGCGAGATGGAAAGAGAGACAGCAAGAGAGATTTAAGTGATTTGCTGACTAGCTTTAAAATCCCAGTTCGGGTGATAAATGGCCTGGCACTATTTGAATAGCTCAGCCAAAATGTTGATTTTCGGTTTAGATTTTGGTTTGAGTTTAATTTAAGTTTTGTTTAACCAGCGCGCAGAAAAGTGCAAAGTGCAAAAGTGCAAAGTGCCTGCATTTTGCAGCAATTTCAGTTGATTTTGCCGATGTATTTTTTCGGTTTTTAGCTTTGGTTTCTGGTTGGTTTTGTTTCTGTTTCTGTTTCACTTGTCGCTGCTGTCATTTTCTTGCATGCGACACGCGATGCTCGGCGACGCTCTGCGATGGTGTTCTACTAGTTTTGTAGGCCGTTATAGAACCAGTCACCCTCCACCTCCTTCTCCTCCTTCCTCTTCATTCGTCCTGCTCATTTAACAGCACATACGGCACAGGAGCTCCAACTCCAGCTGCGACCATTTGCTGCAGTGGCAGTGGCAGTCGGGTCCGCATGTAGTTTAATCTACAAACAAAATCGTTTGATCCATATCGTTCGGCACCGGCAACGGGTGTGTGGCAAGAGGGTTCCGGTCAAACAGGAGTGAGGAAGGGGAAAGATGTAAAGGGGCAAGGGAGAGCGACAGCAGACAAAAGGCCTGCTAACTGCACGATACAATTGCACCCCGCGGCAAGAGGTTAATTTCCCCCAGGAAGCTCAGGACTCAATAACCTTAAAGCAAAATATCGCGCTAAGTAAACCTCGACATTAACAAGGCAGAGTAAGATGAAAAAGGGAATCATTTGGGCGCACCCCACCTGGTTGGGCAGGCACAGTCAGCCTGCCAGCCTGGCTGGGGCTATCCAGCGGAACAATGTGAAATTACCGCCCTGAAATATGGACTCCCGCTGAGATTTTATAGCAGTAAACTTTGAATTATTTAATATGTATTTCATGGCACGCCAAAACCAGAAACAGAATCTCAATTTGCCGCAATGTTCAAAGTCTTGTTCGGTTATGCGAGACAAACAGGGAAATTATTTGAAAATTTCCCACTTAGACCCCGCCATAAAACCTGCTATAAAATCAACACTTGCAGCTTTCAATATGAGCTTTTAAGCTTACACCAAACTACACCGAACTGACAAAAGGTTAAGAATCAGTACATCAAAAGCTTAGCCTGAGCTTTTAGCATAATGGGCTAATGGCTGAGCTTTCCGAACAGCTAAGGCGCGCGTAATGAGCCTGCCCCATCAAGCCGGACCCAGTCGCCACGACTGGCAACTGGCAACTGGCAGCCGAGACTTGCGACTGGCGACTGCGAACAAATGACAGGCCATTAACCAGTTATTGCGACAGCCTGACGGCCAGCGAAGCACTAAGCACATTAGCAGCTTCCGCAGCACGAAGGCTGTTCATAAATACCTCGCACCCAAACGGTTTTCATTAGGGGCCCCGTTAGATAGGACTGACTACTGGAGGAGCCAAGTCATTCATCAAATGAAATTTACGTACATATGCAATGTAGGCCTTACATATGCATATTTATAAACGACCTGGCCGAAAATTCCTACGAACTTTACTATACTCGTATAAACATAAATTCTCATTGCTGTTGCGTTTCCTCGATTCTCGTTTTCCTTGTTTTTCCTTGCTTCCTTTTTGTTGTTTTCTTGACTATTTTATCTGCTCGGTGTCTACGTAATTTCATTTATTCACACACACACACACATACACTTTGGTAACTATGTTAAAGTGTGCGTGAATAAACATGCACATTGCCACACAGGGTGCACTGTGCGAAAATTGCTTGTTTATGCTTTTTTAGCATACTTTATAGTATCCGTGTTCATATATTTCATTCTCCAATTATTTTCCCAGTCACTTCGTTTATTTTTATTGAAGAGCCTCAGAAGTTTCTACGTAACCAGTCACTCGTTTTACATTTGTCATAATATTGATAATTGACAAATCAGAAAATACTCTTGCGATAAGAGTTGTTGCTGGTAATTTTCTCTTATCAATTCTTGGGAAACTGAAATAAAGTTGGACAACTTAGTTCATTATTTAGTTTTTGCTTCCATACTTCTGTAAACGGTAAGAAGATTTTGGCATGCAATTGGTAACATAATCTTAAAGATTTTATCTTTGTGAGGGGGAGTGAACACACTTGTTTTATTATTCAATGAAAATTGACATGAAAAGTTTCTAGTTTTGTGAATAGCAACGACAAACGATGCTCCTCTAGCAACAATCTGATAGGAGTCCTTGAATAAAATGTACGTGAAAGATTATGCATGGATTAGGTTGTTGAAAACATTGCGAAGAGTAGTGTATATAATATTTATATACCCTATAACAACAGTGCATAAGGGTATTATAACTATTATAGATGTTTATTATCAACAGCCAAGTCAATATTGTCTGTACGTTCATTTGTCTGTATGAATAAGGTTAACCTCAGATTCTATAATGAATACGACTATCAAATTTAAAGGCAATATGTCTTATTAGTTCAAGTTTATTTTCGGATTTTTTTCACGCCTCTACCGCTTGTGTAAATTGAAACACGAAATGCAAACGTAATTTTAAAGATAGAATGTTCGTTTTTCCAATAATAATAATATCTAATAATTTTAATTCCTTAAAAGGCTTTTCTTTTGCTATCGAATATATCAATCACACTCGACTGTAGCCTTCTTACTTGTTTTAATATGCTTTAATTGCCTACTACTTCTATCATTCTGACCTTTATGTCCTTAAGTCACATACCCATAAACACTAATTAAAAGACACACCTAACCTTTTCTTTCTAAAGGTAACAACTGTAGTCATTTAACATAATGAAATTTCCTACATAAATAAATAATTGAGTGTTAAAATTAAACGACGCCTTGAGTCAATTTGATATCCAACTCAAAGTCAACGGTGTTCTGGGTTTCTCTCTCTCTCTCTCTCTGAGAGGGAGAGAGTATTTGAGTTGCGACTGGCTCAGTTAACTGTTGCCGCTGTTGCTGTTGTTGCTTTTCTTGCAGTGCATGTAAGCCGAACCTTGCAAGTGGCTGTTGCCATTACCGTATTCCTAGCACCAGCTCCTGCTCTCCCTCTCTCTCCCCCTCTCCATCTTTCTCTCTCTCACTCGCTCTTGCTGCTGTTGTTGTTGCTTTTATACTCAGGCGCTTTTTTCATTTGCAGCTTCGGGGTTGCCATAATTTTTTTCATTTCTCTTTTTTTAAGTTTGCACAGTTTGCACGCATCGGTCCGTAAATTTATGCATTTGGCTATGCGAGCGTAATAAACAAGACCTTCAACCGACGTCGCAGTCGTCGTCGTCGTCGTCGAGTTTGTCGTCGACGTTTGTCGTCTCTGCAGCTGCCGCTTGAGCTCCCCTGAGTCGGCATTGCTAGCCTTTTGGTGCCGCTGCCACTGTCGCTGTTGCTTCGTTTGGTCACTTCCATTGCCGGTGCTGCCAGACTTTTATTTTTATGCGTAGATATTAAATGTGTTTCCTGGCACTTTATTCTGTTGCTGTTGCTGTTGCTGTTTCTGTGCTGTTGCTGCTGCTTCTGCTGTTGCTTTTGTTTCTGTTCTTGCTGTTGTTGTCATTGTTGTTGTTGCTGTTGTTGGCGTATTGTGCCATTTTACACCAACATGACGTCGACGCCGACGTCGGCACATTGGTGCAAATGTGCGGATATCACTTTGAAAAAAAAAACTAAAATACAGAATAGAGTAAAGCAGAATAAATAAAGGGCCAAACAAAAAAAGAAGAAAACATCAAATAAAATAAAACATGGCACGCAAAAGCTAAAAACGCATAAATAGGCAACGACTTTGGGGCAGCTCCTGCTCCGGCTTCGGCAGGATTTGAGCAGCAAGTCATGGCCACATTTCTATGTAAAAACTACCGGCGCACATGAAACTTTGCCAATTTCAATAACAACATTTCATTTTCAGTTCTCGCAGCAGTTCTCGCAGCTTTCGCAGTTTTACTCAAAACGCTCGCTGGGGAGCCGCCGCCGAATGCCGAAGCTGTTGCCTGCCGCCTTAGCCTGGCGCCAGTGTGCGCGTTGCATCGCCTCTGTCTGCCACTGCCACTGCCTCGGCCTGTCATGAATGCCAGCCCCCAGTCCGTTTGTCCCTCCGTCTGTCGCTCTATCTGTTCGCTCGCCCGCCCATCCTCGACCGCACTGCCGACACCACAATGCGCGCTGCTGAAAGGAAATTCATAAAAATGTTAATTTTTCCGGCGGAAATATAATTTATGTAAAGCGCAGCGGGTGACCCAAGGTATGGAATGCAGACAGGGCGACAGCAGCAGCAGCAGCAACAGCAACGACTGCGATTGCAGTGGAAAATGCCTGGAAAATATATCCGGTGCGAATTGCAAATATATCCCAACAGTCCGTGCAGGGACTCCGGCGGGGGGAACTCCGGTAGAGCCGCATCGGTTCGCCATAAATGCGATACAATGCATATTAATTTGCATATGATTCCGACTCCGCTTTTTTCCTGCTGTCTTCTGCTGCTGCACGAAATATGCGAATATGCATGAATAACTGCCGTGCCCACAATTATCTAATTAATGCACCACGCCCACACATGGTTCGGGGGGGGGGGAGGTGGTGTGTCCTCACGTGGGTTGGGATCATTGTTAGCATTGCGGCAACATTTTCAAGTTGTTGCCATGACCATTAATCTTAGCAAGAAGGTAATTGCTTAGCAATTACCCTTTTGCAATCCTCTCCTCAACTGCCCCTCACTCCCCACTCCCCACTGCACCTGCACTTGCTCTTGCTGTAACCCCTGACAGCGCATACCCCTTGCCGAAAGCCCAGTCCTGCCTTGCTTGCAAATTTGGCTGCTCTGTCCCCCACACATCACACCCGTCCTCCAACCCTCGGCTACCTTGTTCATCTTGGCCAATGCATGTCCGTGGGGGGCTGCTTATGCTCGACTGTATCTGCTCTGCTTCAGCTCTCTTCGCTCTATCGCTGCCGCTGCCTCTGCCGCTGGCTCTGCTCTGGCACTGGCTCTGCTGTGGTTACATTTCAGCGGAAGTCCCACGCAATGCCCGCCGGCAACAGCTGCAATTCCCCGCAGCCCCAGCGGGGTACCTCCATTTGCAGTCCCTACCTCCTCTCCTACCTCCTTCCCCTGCCCCCAGTCACCCGTCCCTTTATGTACGACAATGTCGGTACATAACACGACCCGCGAAGGCAACAGCAATGGCTCCAGCTCTGACTCTGAGTCTACCTCGACTCCGACTCTGACTCTGACTCTGACTCTGGGCTGGTGTCTCACACCCGTGTGTGTCCGTGTGCCCTCGTCCGCCTCGTGCTCGTCATGCTGCGCCTGCATTGTGTTAATGCTTTTTGTTAAGCTGCAAGGAGGAGCGTGGCGCAACAACGAGACGCACAAGCGCTGTGAAGCCACTGGAGCCATGGAGCCATTGTGCAGTTTTGCAGCGTGTGTCGTTTTTTTGAAAATGTTTGCAACGCACACATAAAGCGTAAAGGCGCATAGAACACGCACACACACACACACACACACAATTGCACACACGCACAGCTAAACGGCAACAGCAACGTCAACAATCAACTGCAACAACAACAAAAAAGATACTTTTAAATTCGGAACTTCGCTTGCAACACGAGAATTTGCATAGTAAATGATTAAAGTGAACTAGTTCAGCAACTGCAACTCGCTCTAATGAACCACTTGGCCCAAGTGGCGCCCCAACTGCTCCCAGCTCTGGCTTCAGCTCTGGGTCTGGCTCGCATTTCACTAGATTTTATTGTTATCATATAACTTGCAGATTACACTCTGTTAGCCGCCTGTAAACTCGCCCAAATTATTCACACAGAAAGTTACCGAATTATGCAGAGAGCACTCGAAAACATCGAAACGCAAACGCAACGCAACGCGGGGCAATGCAACGCGATGGAAAAGTTAATTAGTTTTCTAGTTCGCTTTAGTTCTGCTTTTTTATTTTTATATTTTTCCCTTTAAAACAATGCAAACAAAACATTTGATTTACGTTTATGCGTTAAATTTACTATGGCATGACAACAACATCGGGCAGCACTTTAATGTACACACGCAGACAAACACACACCAAACACACACCAACACACACATATGTAGTTATGAGCGGGTTGTGCGCTACGCTATAATTGATTTAATCAAGGACTTTGGCGTGTGCAGGCACTCTGAAGGGTTCTCAAGAGGCGCTCACTCGCTTCAGTTAAATACCAACGAAATCAAAAAGCGTATGCGATCTCTACAAAACTCATTCACGTTCCACGTTCCACGTTCATGCATTACCGTAATTATGTGGAGTAGTGTATCCCTCTAACGTGTATATAATATGTTCCAACTGACACCACACAGCATAAACAGCACATGCACCGACGCTCTCTGCATGTAATCCGCCTCGGTGTGCGGGTGTGTATGAGTATGAGTGTGTGTGTCTGTGTGTGCGGGTGTGTGTGGGCCACTTGTGGGGGGGTAAGAGCATGTCAGTTGGACCATTAGCTCAGCTGGTCAGCGGGTTGCCTAATAGCGCGAAACGGGGATTAGGTTGCTCGCTCGCAACATTCTCTCTTGACTAATCAATTTGCAACAATTTCACAATGTTGACAATAAGACTGCCAAGTTTTGCGCTTGTTATACACAACTTACCAACTTAGAAAGAGGACTTTCCGCTGAAAACAACAAGATTGCCCATGAAAGACATATACATATATAGTGAAGAGATTTCTAATTCGATTTATTCAATTTAAAAGGCAGCATCAAATAAAACGCGTTATCCTGAAAACGAATACAGGTTCTCATTCCTTTGTTGCCAAGTTAGCTTATATTATAATTATCCGATTATTATTATGCAATTTTACATCCTCGGGAAATGAATTATACGTGGTGTATTCACAGCCAGAGCATCATTATCCGAATTCGTAAGCACACTCCTGAGCCACCATTGGACCGTTTGCCCTTGATAAATCATCCGCAATCTACGCAATATATTATGACGACTTGAATCATATACTGGTATATTGGGTAGACCATGCTTCAACCATTTTTCAAGCAACTCCTCGTTTGAAAGCGTGTCTAGATAGGACAAGTCTGGCATTGTTGCGGAAATTTGTCACTGTTAAAAATGCTAATGTACCAAAAGGTCGATTTTTGATTGCTGCTGTTTAAGGAAATCTCAGAAAATAAAAGTTGAACGTACAATTTTTGGAGATAAAACTTGTAAATGTAATATGAAAATGAATTTCTTTTTATATGACAAAAGTGAGAGAGAGAAAGAGAGCTTAACCTAGGTTGCTATATTCTAAAAACTGCAAATAATGAATTCTTATAAAGTGTATCGAAGGTATTCAAACTTATTCACGAGAGTCCAGCCATACGAAGTGAATTTCATTAAGCTTTAAAACTCAGTCGCCATCATATGCCATATAATAGTTTAATATTTAAGGCAAGGTATTGCGTGAGCCGTCTACAAACTAATTTCAGAAACTCATTTAACCGTCTTTGCCATTATTTCATTCTTTAGTGCAACCGTTAAGTTCTGTTTCTGCTGTTCGCACTAATGAGACCCTCAGTGCCTCAGTGTGCAGAGCTAAAACTAAAGCCGTTTGAACAGTTAATTCTGTGCAATATAATGGCCGGATTATAGTCCAGCCTTAACCCTTTTATTGTGAGAAATAAATTTGAGTCAAGAGCGCAATTCGCAATTACGTGGAGTCTTTTGCAAAGTCAGTTACACAATACGCAATAGTTGTCCCGACCGGCGCCGACTCGTCTTTCTACTGTCATTACGTTTTGTTTGGGGACACATTGTAAATGAAATACGTTGGCAAAAGTTTAATGAAAACGAAGAGAGCAAGCAGACTGCAATTGAAAACATTTTGCCGAAATAGAAACTGAGGCAAAAAAGTGAGATAACGTTTACAAATTACAATTGAAGTCATTAAAATAAAAATTAAGTATCATTGGCAAGCACTTAAAGATAAGCTTAACTTTTTGTTCTATTTTTATTTTCACGTTCACTTTGAATAGATTCTATTATTTCCAGCATACCCTGTACTAATTCAAAAAGGTGTGTATGCAATCTGAATCCATCAACAGAATGTTTGTTAATATATCCCATATGTGTATCCATCTGTATATCCGGCTATCCGTAGGGTCTGTTTGTTCGTGCGTTTATCCGTTTGTTCATCTGTCTCTTTGAACACATATCGGCTGTCTGTTTTCTATACGTTTACATTCAGTTTCTTTCTGTTTATTCATTTGTATGCAGCTATTGAGGGTGTTTATTTAACTTAAGGACTTATAATCGAACTTCAGGTGAATAGAGACAACAATGTGCAGGGTATTCTGAAGTCCAGACCGTTTTGCTTGCCATACTTGCTATTATTTGCCAACCCTTTGATGACTTTTGATTCTTTTTTTAATTAGCTGCAAAGACGATGGAAACGAAACGTAAACGAGGCCAGAAACGTGAAACTCAACGGGAATGTGCAAGGCAAAGCGGCGCTTCAGTGAGAAAACCTAAGAAAATGGAATGAAATTTAAGCCTTTTGTTCAATTAACATTGACTGCATTTTCCGGCACTGCCTCACAGTGAGTCGACCTCGAAAACAGCTGCGCCGACTGCCAGGCTGGGTTGCCAGTAAGTCACTAAGTTAAGGAGAAGGGGAAGGCAGAGAGGAAGAGGAAGCAAAAGGAAAAGAAGCAGAGTAAGCAGAAGGAGAAGGGAAGGGCGTGCGATCTGCAAAGGTAAATACCAATGCGAAAACTAAACTCCAGCTGTCAGAAAGTTTGTGCTAGCGCCATCTAGTGTGCATATCTTTTATTATTATCGCTGTTGTTGTTTTTGCAAGTATTTTGCTTGCCGCTGTTGTGCACCCTACGCACACACTCACACACACACACACACACATATACAAACACACCAAGAACTTGCAATTTTCCAATAAGAAAAGGCGAAGGTAACGCCGAAAAATTGTTCAAGCACAAACAACGCACGTTATAATATTATAAAACGGCAGCGGGGCAACTTACTGAAGCGATAAAGTCAGCGAAAGGGGAGGTGGTGGTGCCAGGGAGGGCAAGGGGAGGCATCCGATGCGGGCTAGAAGACAGCCCCATCAAGAACTAAAACAGCTGCTCTTTGGACAATGGCAACGCCAGCGTCGTGTGCGTAGCCTGCCACTGAGTCTGGGCATGATGCTGGTTCTGCTGCTGCCCCCCGTTACAGACACCGTCGTCCATGGCACTGGTTAGGGTCCTACTCCTGCCACTGGTCCGCTCTGCAATGGCTTCTGGCCTGGCAACAAATCGTTGAAATAAATGAAGCGCACTGGGCGAAATCAGCAAAAGTTTTCTACAATTTTTCTTCACTTTGCAGCAGGCAGTTGCTCCTCCTTTCATTCTCTTTGCGCCTCCTTCTCCTTCTCCTCCTTCTGTATCCTTATTTGTCGTCATCCACGTCTTGACTGCCATCCTCAAGCTCTTCTACGAGTTGGTTTTACTTTCGGCTCTGCGACATTTTCGGATTTCGGCTAACGCTTAAACCCCCCGCCGATTGCCCTCTCAGCTTGAGCGCAGCCCCGCAGCGCCCAATCCTCTATGTCACCACCTCCCCTAAGTCCCCTCTTGGCCATTGTTGACTTACAAATTTAGGTTGCCTGGCGCAAAAGTTTGTTTTGAATTGTAAGTAATTTTTGATACCTTACATACTTACGTTTCGAATAAGGTAGAACTGTTTCCATATATACATACGTATTGCATGCTATATAGGAATGCCTGTTGGAGTGAGAGAGACGGGTAGCTAGTGAATTTCGTTCAGTCAATCAATTAAAGCTAAATCCATTGCTAGCGGCATAGGCGAACTTGAAGAACTTAAGGAGGAGGAGGAAGTAGCCTCCGTCTCCAGCAACATCGCCCACACCATCGGCCTTCGCCATCAGCATCTCTATCCCGATTCACTTCTCCTACACCATCTTGAAGTCTCCTGTTCATGTTCCAGTTCCTCCATTAAGTCTCATAAATTTATACATAACTGTCAAAAGCAATTGCCCTTAGCTTTTGCACCAGTTTAAACTTCGATGATATATTTGTATATGGAGTAGTGTGTGCTCGTACCTCTATATAAGTATTCTTATGTATGTATGTATGTGTATATGTGTATTGCATATTTTGATATGTACAAACAGACACACGCTGATATACACGTACGATATATATTTATATTTCAACGAAGCGTGCACATGGCGTCTGTGCGAGGAGCGACTGTACAGTTTGTTAACCGAGCGAAAACAGAATGAAAGTCAAACACGAATCCCTTTCGCATATTTAATCCCTTTTAATGTTAGTTTACTTTATTGTTAACATTATGTTATGTTTGCCCATCTCTTTTGTTATGTTAACTAAATTCGATACACAACTATCGATATTTTGATCCTACCATTCATTATGTTGTCAATCTGTTATGTTATTTTATGTTACATTACATACTATGTTAGCTCATTTTGAGCAAACGATATACAGCTATCGATATGCGATACCTATCGGCCTGCTGCACTAGGACGTTGCCATATCAAGGCCGCCTGCTTTGCATAATAACGGTTAGCATCTGCTTATCGCGTGCCTGCATATATAAAATAATTTTCGAAATTATTATGACAGCAGCCACTCACGCACACACACTCAAATATACACATATTTTGTACGTGTGCTAAATGGTTTAAACACCCCTCGGGTGTAATGCAAATCGGCATTTTGTACGCTGACAATAGCAGATATCGTGATGTTATTGTTGTTGTACTTCTTGCTCTTGCTGTTGTTGTTGCTGTTACTGTGTTTTTGTTCTTGTTGTTGTTGTTGCTGTCGTCTGGCGTTCTCGTTGTGCTCTATTGTCTGCTCTCCAACATGGCAGGCTTTTCAGTATGCAGGCGTGTGTGAGTATGAGTGTGTGTGTCTGAGTGTGTGCGGAGCTGCCTGCGCCGTAGTATGTACTTGTGTGTGTGTGTGTGTGTAAGTAAGTGAGTGTGCGTGTGTGGCACTCAACATGCCAGTCAATTTATACTAATTGTAAGTGTCAGATACATTTGTCAAAATTTAAGTTATGGTTGCGGCTTGTGCTGCTGCTGTTCTGCGGTTTCCCAGCGGATTGTTGTTGTTCTTGCCTCATGCCCGGCTTAAACAGACAGTCTTGCATACGCGAACGTCTAGTGTGTATGTGTGTGTGTGTGTCATGAAAAATTGTTTATTGTAATGTGTTGTTAAAGAACTTGACAAAAGATACACTCTCTTAGGCACACGCCGCAGTACAATGGAATATAAAACAGACAGAGACAGAGTCGGCGACAGAGGCACAGACGTAAAGGGGGAGGGTGGTGTGGCAGATCTGTGGCACCGCCCACTTGTGTGTGTTGACAACTTAAAACAGTTCTTTAAAATGTTTTCAAATGTTTTGCAGCTGTTTCGTCTGTTTCTCTTTCTATTTCTGTTGTGCTGCCACTGTTGCTGCCTCAGAGAAACTTTGCTCCGTTTCGCAGTGGCAATGGCAAATTTCGAGGCAGAAATTACAGCAAAAAACAAGTTTTTTAAGCTGCTTAACTGCAAGTTGTGATTAGCACACAGAATTCCACAGCAGCTTGCGGCTGCTGCAGCGCGACGCAGGCTTTCATTAGGAAAAAGCCCGCAAAACACTCAACCGTTCTGCTCCGTCTCCGTCTCCTCCACCCACCGCCAAATCTCCAAAACTCCACACTTTCTGTCCGTCAACGAGCTGCCAAATAAAAAACAGGCCTGCTATAGTACAACAAAAAAAAACCCAAGAAAAGCCCCACCGCGCTGGTCCAATAAAAAACGTATGAGAAATGAGTTTGCTGCAGCAAGTCGAAGATTTGCCACGCTCACCAAATATTTAATAGTTTCGGGTGTCTCCATGCGTACTGCAATGGGCCACAACTTGCTGTTCTATTTGGCATTCAGTTGGTAACATATTTTACTCGGCCAATTCGATCAACAAATCGGAAAATCAGAAGAGCTGAGCTCTGCTGGGCACTGCGTAAGCACTTTGCCATAGCCATTATGCCCCTGACGCGTTGCTATTTGCATGTGCCACAAACTTTTTTTTATTTAACGTTATTTTTTTCGCTGCTAGAGAGGGGGGGGGTGCAGTGCGGTGCGGTGTAGGTGGCCTGTTGGCTGGTTAGCAGCGGCGGTTTTGCCGCCCCGCTAAGCGCGCCCGGGCAAATTTAAATGTTTTTAGTTAAAGCGGATTAAAAGTTCGCTGCACGCCGCACGCCGCACATACATAACCCATGCGCACGGGGGTAACGGGCGCTGATGTAGGCAACGCGCAGTCACCAGAATTGCCTAGGCTCCTTGGGTTTTTTGGTACTCTCAGTCCAGTTGCAGCAGCAGTGGCAGTGGCAGTGGCAGCATCAACCCCTGCCCCCAGCCTGACGCAACCATGTGGCCTAGTTTGGCCCTGGCTGTGCTCAGCTAACCCCTGCATAATTAACGTGGCCCTCGCTGCGCCTGCCACCCCCACACACTGCTGGGGCCTGCTCCTTGACTTGAATGTCTACGCATTACCCGCCATTTTAGCCATGAAATTGATGGCCAATGCGACCAATGGACGGACGCGTATATCCTTTATTGGCCAGGCATAAATTATGAAAGCAGCCCAAAAAACTTGTAAGCCTCTGGCAAAATTTTGATTGTCTTTTAAGAACTATGCAGGGCACTTAGTCAGAAAGGCGCTGGGGGGAGGGGGGTTGGATAATTGAAAGTGCGCGAAAAGTGCCATAAATTGCGCGCAGTTTCAATTGAAAATTAAATAGTGGCGCGGCTTATGCGCATTGACAGGCTGGACAGGCGCGCTGATTTAAGGAAATAACTTGCATTCACAATTGATTCGAAAAATCCTCAACAAAGCCGAATGTCCTCGATGCGGCTGACGTCGCTGTCGCTGTCGCTGTCGCAGTTGCAGTCGCTGTCACTGTCGGCGTTGCTGCACATTGTCAGGATGTCATTTGAAGCTGCCCTCGCACTATCCCACCTCCCACTCTCTCCCTCTCTCTCTCTATCTAGTTCCCTCTTCCTGTCACACACAACCAAAGTGTGAACGTCAGTTGTTCTTGTTGTTGTTGTTGTTGTTGCTGTGCAACAAACAAAAATTGCAATTCTGTGAGATCCAGCACGGCACGGGTACCAGGTGAGGGTGGGAGGGCAAGCGCTCCTGCCCTACTGCGCTGTCCGGGAGGTGAAGGGTAACTGTTTGCTGCTAACGGTAACAGTTTTCAATAAATAGTTTTGCCTATGTCTGTGTATGTGTGTGCGTGTTTCTGTGACTATGTGTGCGTGCGTGTGTGTATGTGCAGCCAAAAGTTTTTCACTGCTCGATTGACTGTTCCTCAGTTGTGTTACCCTTTCCTTGTTCCTTGTGGCCAACACATTTCGCTTTATCACGATATTTGTGCAACACTAGCTGCAACTAGTTATAAGGTGCCGCAGTTCCGAATCTATTGTGAATCGCCAGGCAGGCAGATACACATAAATTTCCATTGTGAACGCGTAAATCATGAGAAACTTGTGTGCACTAAAATGCGATGCTATCTCTGCGAACATAATTGCCACAGCAAACTTTGTGCTACACTCGAGGGGGGCGAGGGGGTAAATGGAGGGATAAGAACAAACCACATCCAATTAGGAAAGGATCATCCACAACAATCCATGTACGAGTACTTGTTAATCCTCTAGAGATGCTGTGTCTTTAAACTTGAATATATCTAAATACTTTCGAAACAAATCATTCTCATAATCATTTCTTGGGGAATTGGGAAATGAATTTGGCAAAAACTTAATCACAATTTGCCAAAGATAAAGAGAGGGAGTGTGGGGGAGGGGGAGAGAGAGATAGAAATGGTAGTTGATAAAATTGACAGATACAATTTAAGCATTTTATCTTAAGCAAACAAATTCAACTGCCGCTTAGCTTTAATCTTAATTGAAGAGATACAATTGAATTGACAATTGACTCAATAAGTTAATGGCCATTAAGCTCTCAACCCCGTCTCTGTACATTTAAAAACCCCGTCAATTTCAGTACCTACATACATATATGTCACTTTTTTTTGGGCTTTATATATCTCCATTTTTTTTGCCAGAGTATTCCTGCTTCGTTGCACGCAAAAACAATATTTTCATTTTCCTGCATTCTTTTTCGAATGCTCATTTCCATGACGCGCAGTTGGCATTGTGCGAGGCGTGCCCAATGGGGGGGAAGGGGAAGGGGGGGTAGGCGTGGCGTGTGCTGGAAAACTTTACGCTTTGTAATTGTGTAATTATGGGAAATTAAAACTGTTGGCAAAACTTTCTGCACACGTGGGCCCATGAGCTCAACGAATGGCGGCGGCGGCATCCGTAAGAATGGGCGAAAAACGGCAAATTGTGGCAAAGTGAGGGGGGTGTGGAAGCGGGGGGGAGAGACAGCGCTAGAGAAGAAAGACAGAACGTTGACGGTGGTGAGGCGGATGGTTGAACAGAAAGTTAGTGCCTGCGCTTCGTATGTGCGGAAATCTGCATAGATAATTTTGGGTAGAAATCGATAAATGTTTGCAAATGCAGCCAGGCAGGGCTAGTCAGAGGGATGCCCAGTATGCCCTCTATGCATGCATTTATTTGTATATGTGCGTGTCTGAGTCTCTGGCATAGGGGATACTCCTGGTTTCCTGATGGCTCCTCTCTCGTCCGTCTCTGTACAGTGTTCGGTTTTATGCAACTGCTTTCAATGAGTGAGCGATTTATGTTAAGTACACATGTTCTCATTGGATTCCATTGCACATACCCTTTCACAGTCACACACTCACACACACAGAGAGAGAGAGAGACAGCAGAAGACTCGCACACTTGCACACATAAAAGACATCTGCAGAAAATGAGTGTCGCAAACACGCAAACAGATACAAGGACAACAAGAGGAAGAGCGTGTGTGCCCCATAACAATAAAAATTTATTTTCAACTTTTTATCTTAGTCAACCCGCTGTCGCCCCCCTCCCGCCTCCCACCTCCCTCCGTCGTGGTGCAGCCCTGCAATCCGAGCAACCTTACAACATTCCTCTCCTTCAGTCCAGTGTACTACTTGGACTTGTCGTTATGTGCATACGTATACATATTATTATAACGCATTCGCCCAGGTGTACGGCAGAGGGCATTCTCGCCTCAACTCAACTCGAGCGAACCGAACAGAACAGAACGGAACAAAATAGCAAGCGAGAATAAGAATACTACATGCCACACCCCAATGCCCCCTCCCCTCGCCCGTCTATGCTCTGTGAATTGTGTACAACTGTTCTGCTGCTCTTGCAAGCGAACGAACATGTGTGTATAAATATCCCCTGCGCCTGCAGGCAGCAGCAGGACCATCAAATTGTATTTGTAGCCAATACAAATGAGCATACGCCAGCCCATTTGCCAAGTCATTTGGGCCAGTCAGTCAGACATTAAGGCAGTCAGCCACGCCCGCCATTCACCACTTACGCCCACTCGTCCTACGTTTGCCCTGTTTGGCTGCCTGCCCTCCTGCCTGCCTTCCCCTCTGCCTCCTGCTGGGCCATTTGCCCGCTGCAATCCATGTGCCGCACTCGGCCGTCATCCAACTGTCGGAGCCAAATAAAGCGATTCCGTCAGGCAGTTAACCCACTAACCATGAAGATATTTTCTGCATACGATGTACGACCATCTCTACAATGACAGCGGCAATGGCAGCAGCAACGGCATCAGCATATCACAATATGTTGACAAGCCGGAGATAAAATTTGCTTAGTTCCGTTTCCGTCCAATATAGTACTATATACATAGGTAGGAAGTGCTGCTCAAATGAAGAAATAAACAAATTGTACAGAACGAAATAGACTGAGATGGGGCCAGAGAGTGAGAGAGGGGAACAGAGAGAGTTCAGCAAGTTCAGCAAGTTAAAGCCAATTTAGCGAAAGTATTAGAGAATTAACTAAAAAAGTGCTCAAGATGAAGAAGCAGAAGCAGCAGCTAAAGACGAAGTCTTATCATTAAAGAAGTCTTATCATATCCAAGCGGAAAATGCCCGAAACTTCCTGGCTTCACAGATTTCGCGAAGTCTGCATTTATTATGAAACTTTTAGGGGAAAGAACTTTCAATTGGTGCATATCTTATAAATATATATAGTATGCATACTTATATACGTATTTCATATTCTATGCTTATTGCAGCACATTTTCTTCCAGCCAGTTTGCAGTCCATTCCGCGGTCTCGTTAAAACTTTACACACACATTTCGTCTCCAAATAGCGGCGAATTCTTTTGGCTTTGTGGTATATTCCGCTGATCGTTAATGGAAAACGGTGTGTGAATTGTCCGTAATGGAAATTGTATTTAAATATAAATTGCACAATTTTTGTACACAGCATGGATGCATTTTTTTCACTCCTCCCGACTGTCGCCTTTGGGTGCAGGTATCAATACTTCGCACACACACATATATTTATCTTTATATCTGCTGTATATATGTGTGTATCTGCGATAATACTTTTTTATCTCGTACCCTGTTCGCTGTTTGCCCAACTGGCGATATTATTTTGCGGGTTTCATCAATTTTTTTTCGCTCTCAACTTGATTCGCACAAAAATCACACTTTTGCCCCCTTTCGAAAATAGTCAAAATGAATAAACCATTTAAGAAAATATAACATGATTCAATAAATAAAATTGATTTTTATAAATAACTTATTACTTTAAATTTAAATACTTGAAAAATATGTTAACTAGGTTTATAAATTGCTGATCGATTATTATATTGAATTATATCGAATTATGCAAAAAAAGCTATCTCAATTATTCATTAATTACTGTTAACTATATATTATAATACATGAAAATAGTTTAATATAACATTTCTTATGGGAACCCTTTAAAACTGTGTTAAACAGTTAAGCCAATGGTTTACGGATGATTATATCATATTACACCGACAAACAGCTTTAACAATTCTCATTAAATTACTGTTGTGAATGGATCATTAATTTTTTGATTAATCCCACAAAATTTTACAATATTTTCCCACACGCTGAAACTTTCTGCTCAATCTTTGTCAGCCGTCAGAACTTTTCCGGCGATAACTTCCCATTCCCCATTTCCACTAAACAGAAAACAGAAACAGAAAAATTCCAAAGTTTTTCGATGAAAGTTATATGGGTAATTTGATCCATCTATTTTGGGACATGACATGCGATAACTATCTGCATTCGATACACTTAATTATCATATTAAAAGCGAACCCGACGAGCCGCATCAAACTAATCAAAGCTAATCCGACCGCAATCGGGTTTGGAGGTTGGGGAATATTGGGTTTATTGGTTTGTCTCAGGTGTTCCAATGAAATAAATGAAACGAAATCAAACAAACCAACGAAAAATGACGAATGAATAATGAATGCTTATTACTACCACTAGTACGAGTATTATAATAATTATTATTAAATTTCAAATATGTTAATTACAAGGCGAAAATTGAATGCCACCAGCCGAGGCATAATTGCGATGTCACGTATAATTAATTTAAAATGCGCATATGGATTAAATGTATAAATTTGTATATGAAGCATATACCATATAGAGGGTACTACACACACACACACACATGGCACACATATTGTATATTGTTTGCAACATGATTAAGTAGTTGGCATAAAAGTTTTATTGGGTTAAGCTGATTGACAATTCAATGGCCCGACAATTCCGAACAGTTGTCAAGCTGAAGCTGCAAGCGACAGTTCCCCCCACCCCCCCACTCCCACACGCTCATCCATATTCAGAGACAATCTCACTGCCAGCTGGCCGCTCCCTGGGGAGGCACACGCCTCTGGTGCTGGGGCTGCTGCAATTTGCTGCAATGTTGCATGCCAGCTTAGTGCTGCGTTTTTATTGTAACATCGCATTATAAGTGCGCCTCAGTTGGAGACTATTTTCCGGCTGCACACTAATTGGCAGATTTAAAGACGACTCCCGGCTAAATCTGGCTGGCTGACTGGCTGTAAAAACCAGTCAGCAGACAGTAGCGGGATTGCGAGTGCCAGTGGGAGTGGGTAGTGGGAGTTGGGTTGTGGGTGGTGGGGCTTTAAGGTCTTCTAAAAGAATTTCGCTTTGGATTTGGATCATAAATTCTAATACGGTTGCTGCTGCTGCTACTTTTACCCGTTAGCTACCTGGACGGCTGCACGGCCGATGCGCGGCAGGGCTTTATGTTTCGGCCACTTTTCTGGCCACACGCGCGCTCCCCTCACACACACACAGACAGGAAGGAGAGTCACACGCGCGCGCAGACAGGAACTGCTACGCCATAGACGCATTTACGCACACCGCAATAATCCCCGGCATAAACATTGGCAAATCCGTTTGCGTTTTGTCCAAACATGGTTAAAACGTATTGGCAACAAAATGGCAAAGCTGGCTGGCCAAAGCATAACGGAGGGACGCATAACACAAACGTGGGAAAGGAAGGGGAAAGAGGAATGGGAGTGAGTAGCAGCCTGTGGGGCGAAACAGCTGCACAATGAGCCGAGTCGACAGAAAAGGCAGACGATTATTTTGGCACGTGGGCGCGTTTGTTAGCATTAAGTCATAAAAACGTGTCCCATGGACCAAGTCACACACACACACACACACACACATAGAGACCCCTTCACACACACACACACACTACCTTACACATGCACGGCACTATGTACAAATGAGCTATAGCGCAAGTCATTGTCCATTTTCAATGCAGTCTGCAAATGGCCACAAGAAAAGTAGAGAGGCCAGAACATGCCAAAGGGCTCCCTCTTCCCACCTCCCAGCTGTCCCCCCCCTCCCCACCACTGTCTCTCCAGCTAGCACCTGTTTAGCTGCTGTTTCGCCACCTCCTCTGCCAGGTGTATTGGCACTTTGGCTCCTTATCGTTGCGCACAATTCGACAAGTCGAGAAGTCTCCCGCTGCCCCACACACACAATGCCAGCGCAGTGGGCCCATTGTCGGGCTGTCGGGCTGGCGGGCTGTCGAGCTGCCTGCGACATCTACTTCTACGGCTCCAACTACGGCTACAAACTCCAAGTTGCCAAGCTGCCGAGCTGACTGCGGCTTCAGAGAGCAATCTGCAGTACGCAATTTCAAAGGTCTTCTCTGTCTCGGTCGAAAGGGAAAAGCGTGCAGCAAGGGTAGCGCAGAGGGAAGCGGGGTTGCAGGTACATTTACGTCCGTTAGTCCGTCTATTTGTCCCCCCCTGTCTTCCTGTCGTGGAGCTAAAATGCTGTGTGTTTCGTTGTTGTGTTTGCCTTGGTTTTGTTTTGTGTTTTGGTTTCGAAACTCTTATCTCATTATTACGTTTATTGTTCTTCATTCAGGCTCACTTTTGCATGCCGTAAACTTTGGGCTTTAATTCCATCTTGTACTTGGTCTCCTCATCACGCGTCGGCTGCACTTTATAAAGGTAATTGCCCCAATTAACTGTGCAACTCAGAACCAACATGACTTGAAACTTAACTTGCTTGAATACCAGAATGTTTGTATAACATTATATCGGAAACGGGTCGAAATAGGTTGGATAATGTTTCAGAAACTTTTTATAATGAATATGTTGACGTGATAACTACCAAAAAGTTTATATAGCAACAACAACTGCAGTCGAAAGCTAGTTTGTTTTAGTTAGAGCAGGATATAAATTTGTAGCTGATGAAAATGAAATAATTCCAGGTACTGTACGCTGAGTTGCAGTTCAATTAAAATAGAATTTCGAATATAATTCTCATAATGATAAACATGAAAAAGTTGGTTCTTGATTATTCAAGAGTTATTCTATGTTTACAGTCCGATCTGATTGATATATGTAGATTATCGACTATAACTTTCGTGCTTGTTTGAATATGCTTTACCTATGTGTTTCATAACTTCATACCAAAGTTTGTATCCCTAGCATCAATATTGGAAAACTTATCTGCGCTTATACAGACAAGCAGACAAACAATATATGAACTTAGCTCAAAGGCAGAGCTTGAATATTCAAGGAGCATGTTGTGGCATTTACATTCCGCTTGAAAATTAATAAGCAAACCATAAGATAGCAACGAAAATCGCTTTTGGTAAACATGTCAATGAAACTTCGAAGTAACCAATTGATTAAGTTGCCTGCGGCTACTTTGGTTTTAATAATTGAAAATTTGACAACATTTACCAGCAAATTGCTGCAAATAATTCTCTTAGCATAGCAGAAAGTTATCATTGATCTACCTAGCCCGGGGCCAATTGGATCGACTTAGCCGCACATTAAGTACTTTATCCCCGATAATTATTGGCAAAAACAAATCCAGTTGCATCGTGATACTGGGGCAATATAATTTGTGGCACTTGCGGCAAAGCAGAAAGATTAATTTGATTGTCAGAAGCTACTTACGATTATGTGTCAAAGGACATGTAGCTCCGCAGTAATCTGATTCTTGTCTAAGCCCTGTTAGCTGTCGCAACGACTTTTGGCACATCCTTCGACTTGGGCTTCAGCTTCAGCTTTGGCTTTGGTTTTGCTGGCGACAGGCGCCTTCACCTCGTCTCGCATTCCATGCACAATTGGCTTAAGCATTTCCATTTCGTTGTGGTCTCAGCTATCCACTTTCCATGCACTGCCTTCCCCTCATCCCATTCCTCCCTGCACTACACGTCTGTCCCTCACAGAGTTTCTTTAGACTGGGTTTTATACACTTATCTTCGCCCTGGGGCTGGATGTGTCTATTGACATCCACCTCTTTGCCGAAGCATTTCTCGCACATCCGATTAGCAATTTCCATGCACTTGAACAATTTCAGTTTTTGTAGTTGCTGGTTCTTCTCCTCCTCCTGCTGCTGCTGGTGCTGCTGTTGTCTTAGCTAAAGCTCATCCAAATCCCCATTTTTATGGCCATGCGCTAAGCTACATACAACTCTTTGCCGCCCCCCATCAAAGTAGCTCAGAAACATTATGTGCACATCCCACAAGCACTTTCCATGCGTTTAAACAATTTTCATTTTATTTCGTTTTTCAACTGTGAATACCCTTTAAGAAAGCCGGGCACAAAGTAAAGTTGCTGCAGCCCATAGAAACAAGATAAAGGAGCAAAAATTCAACAGGGTATGTAGTATATGTGCCTACACATTATCAATTCTGTGTGGTTAGTACACACAGATACCTCTTGTGGCTTGTTGACTCACAAATCCGTTCGAAGGCAGCTCAAAACCAAATATGTAGCTAACTATTTATGAAGCTGAATGTGCCTGTGTGTGTGTGTGTGTGTGAGTGCAGAGAAGCTTCGCTTTCACTGTCATACCGAACCGACCGACCTGCATTCTTAGGGGCTTTGAGAAATGACGATAAAAATTTCATAAATATGCCGTTGCGTTACATTCGCTTATTCGTTTCTAAACCATTAACTTTGCCACTCTTTCTCGACTCTCTGCTCTCTTTCTTTTGTGTCGCTCTCTCACTAATGCTCCCTCGCTCTGCCCACATACATGCCATATACTTATATAGCATATATATATCGTAAAATATTTAATAGCTTTAAGTGATTGCCACTTGTTTGTGTGTGTGTGCTGGCTGGGCATCGCTTCTATATGTGCTTCATCTTCAACTAATATTTCCTTCTGCCCCACGGCCACGCCCCCATTATATAGTCCTGGCAACGAAACCATTTGTCTCCGTCCCATAGCTGGCAGCAATTTTTATTAAATTTTGTAAAAAAAAAAATAAAATAAAATAAATAAAAAATATCGATGCATGAATATTCTGACCTTTGCTCAATAAATTTCACGGGAACGCATTGAATAAGACGTGATTTCCAGCACACGCACAGACACACACACACACACGCGAACACATAAGCCACACCTTAACAAGTCAAGCAGGAGAGTGTGTGTGACGGCTCAGGGTTGGCAGGTTCTAAGGTTGGTCGCCAGGGGTCGCCTTGACGCTGTTTACTACTGCATGGCACGTATTTTGGATTTCTGCTACATTTGAACTTAATATTTTGCGACTCTGTGTGTGTGTGTGTGTGTGTGTGCGTGCGTGTGTGCGAATGTGTCTCTGTCTGTGTATTGGTGTGTGTGTGCGTGTGCAAAAAATTTGCTCTCTTTGAGTCAACGAAGAGCAACAACAGCTCAGCAGCATCGCTCGCTTTTAGCCAGGGGAATTTCTTTGGCGTGTTAATGCCTTTTGGCTATCAATTGGCCATTATACGCTGGATTCTTGAACCCGGTCACAGTTCCGACGCCTCATTCGCCTCATCCGCCTCATCCACATAACCATTACCAGTCTGTAATTCCGTTGTGATTTGGGATTAGGTCTCGCCAGTAGTAGAACCAGTGGCCGAAGTAGCTATAGCCGTTGCTTTTGCTTTGGCGCATGAACACGCTATAAAAATATCTTGGCCGGGCAATTGAATAAATTGTGACCTTTACATTGATTCAGACACCAGCGTCAGTCCCAGTGCCAGTGCCAGCCAGCGCATGCGGCAGCTCTCCCGAGTAAATAAGACTTGAAAAACCATTTATTTCCTTTTGACTTTTCTACCCTTTGTCCCCCGTTTCCTCTTGTTGTTCCTGTTTTTTGTTTTTCTTTCAGCTTGGACATCCCCCGCGGCAATGGACACAGCTACAGTGTACAGTATACTACAGTGCGCCACAGAGCAATGGGTCACCCCTTTTGTCGTCCGGCTAGAGGGGCACGTAAGCTGCCGGAGAGTTTTATAAGTCCATTTGTGTGTTTGCTATTTTTAAATCGAAATATAAATAAATGGTTAGCGCGCACTGGCGGCAACTGGACGAATAACTGTGCAACTGTGTGGCAGCTACAGCTGTTCGCACAGCATTGTTGTTGCCGTTTTCCATTGTGTTGTTACTTGTTGTTCGATCGAGCCGTAGCTGTTGACCGAAACACACATGCAGTGACCACAAGTTGGTCTATTAATACGCGCAAATAAGCCGCTTAATTAGTCTTTCATTTTGAGGGCATTGCGGCCGCCACAAAAACTGTCGGAATTTAGGGCCAACGTGGCCAACGTGGTCGGCCGTGGCTGTTCTGTGTGCCGTATACATAATTGAGAAAATCGAACCAAATGAAGCATCGCATTTGGCACGTTAATTAAATATTGGCATAATAGGATAAACGAAAGGCCGGACACGCTGCCCCGCCCAACCCTACCCTACCCTGCCCTGCCGTGCCCCGTTCTGGACACATTTTTTGCTCGTTAGCCTCGATCACTTAATGTGACAGCCACACAAAGTGTTGCAGAAGAAACATAATGAAACCGAATTCAGCTTAAAGTGTGTTCAAGCTGCCAGCGTTGCCAGCCAAAATGCAAAATACTTTAACTAGCCTATTGCCAACTCATTTGGGGAGGTATTTAAATACTAAGCCTAAGCCAGAATGAGTATTTATCGATGACACACGTGCCAAGTGCCAGTATTGCCAACTCATTTGTATTTATAGCATTCCCATTCAATTCCGCAGAATTATCTAAAGCAAATTTCAGGCAGCTCATTAAAATATCAACAACGCCCCTTATGCATCTATTTAAGAGGGAGCAGAATTCAGAATTGTCCGACATCAGAGCATCATTTATTCGCATCGTAATCCTCTTAGTTGTTGTTCTTCAATTTCTGAAATATAAATAAAACCAACCATCAACCACAGTATCCCCCAACTAATTACAAAGTTTTCTTTGTTTATTTTAACCATAACCATACTTTTATTATGGGGAAACATTTTTCATTTGGTTTTAAAACAGAAAACATTATTTTTTTGGTTTTACTTTTCTTTGGTTTTTGTTAATAGTTTTTTGTTTTGTTTTTTTTTGTTTTATTTTTTATATGATTTGAAAGTTGTCAACTTGGGCTTTTGAGTTTTTTTATACTTATCGCTAAAAAGTCTTATCAAGACCGCTTAAAATCGAGCGCTAAATTTACAATTATTATTTATATATATCAATTATCAATATTTTACACAATGATGGACTACATAGAACTTTATGGCAGACAACCAGATTAGAACTTATACATATACACAGAATTTTGTTAAATATTTTAATCTTTGTTTGCATGGAGAATTCGTTTATCGTTTATGTGTTCTTTTTACTCAGTTGCTCGTCCTTGCTGCTCTTGTTGTTGATATTGTTGTTTGTGTTGATTTGGTGTGCTTATTAAAAGGTATTTGTATTGTTTAAATAATGAATGAGGCAAGCGAAAAACAGCAAATATTTATAATATATACACCGGAGCAGGCCGCACATTACATTATTATTCTTTGTTATTCTATTATTAATTTTGGTTTCCGCCCAAATATCAAATGAAAATTAAATAGCGTATAATTTGGCTGGACTTGCTGTGTGCTTTGAATAGACGGCATATACACATACATATAGAGCATGTATATGGAAATATATATATATACATGTTTTCGGTGCATGTCGAATATGAGAGGAGTAAAGAATTGCAAATGAGATTGTCAACAAAGTAGAACAAAGGGCAAGCGACGGCAGCGTAGTGCCTGAGAACGCTTTCAACTCAATTCGCAAACTTTTATATTGCATACTTTGCGGCGCAAGCGGAAAACTTTTTCGACTCCACTATTTGTGTGTGCGCTGCTCTAACATAACCCAAAATGGTTGCTTCAATGAATTTTCTACGATAAATAAACTTGCCGTCGTCTATCAAAATATTTAATTTATTAATTCTAGCGCCACGAGCAGCACCAGAATAGAATGCAACCGCAAGATACCCATGGAAAATACCGTTAAGGGATTCTTTTACGCCAGGTAAAAAGGAATTTTTCGAAAAAGAAAATAAGGAAAAAACAGGAATAACGAAATGTAAAAGGCAAACCGAAAGTTTTTCAAGTTGCTTTCGCTAGTTTCGTTAATTTTTCTTGCTCTAGTTTGTCTCTTGATATTATTTGTGATGTGTAATCTTAGTCCAGGTTCGTTTTAAAAAGTTTCCATCTTAATACTTTTTCTGCTTCGCTAGTGTCAGCATGGCTGCCATGCCAGCAATGCTCACTTATAGATAATACTCGATAAAGGACTCGCATTATGTACACCAGTTTATTAATAACCTCTTTCTCCCTCTCCCCCCTTTTGACTACTTCAAAACACACAAACACACATTAAATGCATCATCGTCATCGTTATGATTAAGACTAAACAGAAGATAGGTGCAACAGCCCCAACTAGGCCGGGACTGTCATTCAATTTGTGGTTGTTGAAACATCAGCTCCAACTGGTGCTCAAACGTTGCCGGTGTCGGCTCCAGGAGTTGCCCAACGCCGCAGGCAGCGAAGATACAAAGCAGACGCTGCTCCAGTTCCAGTCCCAGTCCCAGTCCCAGTCCAAGTTCCAGTTCCAAGTGACAGCAAAGGCAGCAGCCGTCGTCGTCGCTGTGATGGCAAATAAAGGCACGGGGCTCCAGCGCAAGGAGCTGGCGCTGCTGTTGCCATGTTGCATGGCGGCCGGATGTTCGCCGTTTATGACATGCACCACCACAGAGGCGGAGTCTGCAGAGAGCGCGGGCGAGCATTAGATGGAGACGGATATAGAGAAAGAAGCACACACACACACACAACAAGGTAAGCACAAGATGGACAGAGATGTAAGAGTGGGTGAGCGGGTGGAGGTGGGGGAGGCAAAGCAGTCGTTGCCGTTGCCGTTGCCGTTGGCAAGAAACGTCACATTAATTGCCAGCGGCAATAGAACGAGACTGGCGACTGACACATACTCAGACAGCAGGATAAGGACGTTGGCGTCTGCGTCAGCTTCAGCGACAGCAGCAGACGCATCGTTCGCTCTCGCGTTGGCGTTAGATGAAGATGAAGATGCTGCGCTGAAGTGCCTGCAAAGACGCACAAGATGCGGGGCACAAGGAGGAGGAGAGAGGGGGGCCGGGGGAAACTCACCTGAGCTACTTGGCGAGCACGTGTAGTTGCCGGAATCCGCCGACGTGGCCTTGGCTATCAGCAGCTTGCTGGTGCGCGTCGAGCGCTCCGTGATGACATTAATGCCGCCGCGCTGCGAATAATTCATGACCCGCTTGCCTTTGTACCAGTAGATAAACGACGGTGGCACCGGCGACTGCATAGCCAGGCAGGTGAGATTAATGTCGCTGCCGCTCTTGATGAACAGCTCCGCATTGCCAAGAATTTTAGCACGCGACACTGTAAAAACCGCACAATACAAATAATTGCTTTCTTACTTAAAAGCGACCCCAAGCGCACACACACAGCAGTTCACACACCCAACCATACACACACATACACTGCATACTCACCCACAACGTTCAGTCGAAAGCCTTGACTGATTTTCGGCTCGGTAGACACCTGACACTCGTAGGTGCCGGAGTCACGGGGTTGCGGCGACGATATGCGCAGCGTCCACTCGTCGGATCCCTCCGAGTGCAACGACTGAAAGCGCTGATCATTTGTATAGGTCAGAATGCCCACTGTGAGTATATGCAGGTCCCGCTTGCGTATCCACGAGACCTTCGAGAGAAATAAGGTTAAATTTAAAGCAGAATAAAGCAAGGCCAGAAATATAGAAAAATATGCGAGAATATATGAGGAAATTTCTTCTTTACCTTCTCTGAATTTCACACAAAATACATCATTACTTACTGACTTAAGTGTAATTAAATTTCAATTCGACTATTGTTTGCAAATTTAACAACATGTGATTATAAATACTATACATAGAACATATAGTATGAAGCTGGAACTGAGCATTTATCAATATTGCTTCGCTGTACTCTCACTTTCTATCTAAGACTTCTCTCTCTCTCTCACTCCATCTCCCTCTCTGTCTACCTCCGAAAGGGACAAGTTTGTCTGTTTGGCAAAGTTTGGTTGTTTCATGAAAAGTAATTACCAAATTACCAAAGAACGAACTCTCTCTCTCTCTCCCTACAATGCGGAAATTGCAGTTACTCTAATTTCATGATGAGTTTATATGAATTTGAAAATCCGATTGAGTTCTTAATTGATTTACGAAACACATAAGGACGAGAGAGAGAAAAAAATGCTTGAAATGCAACAGAGAAATTTTTATTTGCTTTGTTTGGCTTTGATTTTATTTCGTGTTTACCAAAATTCTTACTACGCTTGGGAAAATAAGTAGATGATTTGTGCATCAAAAGACCACAAACATGAATTATATTACGATTACCTTGAGAGGGAATAATTTTACCAAAAATGCACAATCCCTTTTGGTTTATCTCTTCTTAGCAGCTTAAATGACTTCTGTGCTGATAATTTCTACCAATTTGTGGACCTATATCAAGCTTAACAGATAAATCAACTGTATTGCGCAACCCAATTGAATGTCTTCTTTATTTCTTTTATTTAATTTCATGTTTTCTTCTCAAGGAAAAACAGTTATTCATATAAAATGAAGCTTGATTGAAAATACCGATTGAAAACGCAATTAAAAACGAAAAACAATACCAAACGCAGTTAATTCTCACCCGAAAATTGAGAACGCACATACTATAAATAAATAAACATATTGTATGGCCGCTGGCTTAAATACGGATTCACAAGTGAACATAAGTTTATCTCTGGTGATTACCCAAAACATGGTTTAATTCCAAATTTGCCGGAAAATTAGTAAAATACACTCTAAGCTGCAGTTTCAATTGAAAACACAACGCACATTATCGGGCGACGGGACGTGAGATAAATCACATGCAAAACGAACTTGATATCCATACTGTGAATAATTGTGAATTATGCACGAATGAATATATGACCACCCAAGCTGGTTTGAACAGTATTCAATGCAAAATGTATCAAATTTTGATGAGCACACGCAACGCAAATGAATAATTAAGCGCGTGTCGAGGAGAAAAAAGACTTTTCGCTAGCACTGTGTGCGTGTGCTTTGGTTTGATCTCTGATTGACGTTCCATTGTGCCACATCTCTCCCAATTAGCTGCATATAAGCCGCACACAATGCGTTCAACTTGACGCGGATTAGACTGACAAGCAGCTGAGGAGCACGTCGACAAGTTGCCTCACAGAATGTTGCCTCACTGAATGTTGCCCGACAGACAATCTCGCTTCACGTCGCCCTCTCTTCATGGCTTTGCTTTCTTTTCTGTCTCTTGCTATACATATCTCTTTGCACGTGTATCGCTCGGTCTGTCTGTCTCTCTGTCTGTCTGTCTCTCTGTCTCTCTGTCTCTCTGTCTGTTTGTCCGTTCGTTCGTTTGACTTTCAGTTCTGGGCGTTAATTACTCAATTCAACTGTCTCGCGAAAAGTTGCCCAAGTGTCGCCGGGCAACGGGCGGGCCAACAATGTCGCCGAACTCGTTGTCGTCTATTTTAGAGGGCGGGTGACGGGGTAGCCAGCGGGAGGTAGCTAGGTCAGGGCAGGACAGGGCAGGACAGGGCTGGGCAAGACACAGACACGGACAGCGCGAAATTTATTACACCGCATAATTGCACAGCCACAACGCGTTTTGAGGTAGAAATCAACGTGCAGAAGAAGCACAAGCAGAAAAGGGGGGCGGGGGGGGGCGGGGCAGAAGGAAGCGCCTGTTGTTGCATTGCTAACAAATCGCTGAGTGCGGAAGCGAAGCCGTGTTACAAATGCGCGAATCAGAACAAGAATGAGCGGAAGAGAAAGAGAGCGAGAGAAGGGTACAGGGACTGAGAAGACAAACTTAAAAGAGAGGGAGAGAGAGGGAGACAGAGAGTGCTAGCTATTGAGGTTGGTAGGGAACGAGTAAAGTCAAGCTGTGGTGGGCACGGTGCGGAGTGGTTAGACCGCCAACTTTATGGCGTAATCTCTTAAAAGTAATCTACAAATCTGCCACGCGGACGCCGCAGGTCGTTTGTTTGCCCCTCACTATGCTACGCAGCCCGTAAAGCATATATACATACATACATACAATACCAGTACCGGTAACCCCATATAGCTTATGCGGAACACATGCAATATATATACATACATACGTATACATTATGTTTGGCCTGCCTGGGGCGCATTTTAATTGCGACCCCGACCCCAGGGCAGGCGGCGGTCGAGTCGATGCCTGGCCAGGCATAACCCCCGACCTGACACCTTGCCCCTTTCCCGTACACTTACCGCTCGGTCGCCCAGATTCCGCACACGGCAGTGCATCAGCGCAGCTTGGCCAACGGTTGCCGTGACCTCGCGCCGGGAGGAGTTGTCAAAGTACGGCTGGGAATACGGCGTTTCCCAGTAATGTGGAGGCACTTCGCTGATGACCACGCCGCTTTCTGCAGAAAGAAGAAGAGCACAAAACAAAGCACAATAATAACAGCATAGCGCACTAGCAGAAGGTTCCAGGTCATGACACTCGCTTTATTAAGTCGCCACAGTTGGCAGCTGTGTCTATGAGTTTGTGTGTATGTGTAGTGTGTGTCGAACGTGTAAACGCGCCTTGTCATTGCATCTTGATCCTGAACTCACCGAATAACAGTAGCAGCCACAGTTGTATTAGCCACAGTGCTTTCATTGGGGCGCCGGTTGCATGAATGGTGGCGGAAGCGGGGCCAAGGGCACCCGTGACCGTCTCTGAAGACATATTTCAAATTGATCGATGAACGATGGCAGCTGCTTTGTGTGTGTGTGTGTGTTTTCCTTTTGTTTATGCTGTTGTTGTTCTTCTCTTTGCCCTCTCTCACTGATGTCTATAGAGGCTCATCCTTCATGTGGCACAGGCTCAACGGTTCAACGTTCTGCGAAATAGTAAAAAGGTCATAGGGATTAATTTCTTGACAAAGAGAGAGATAGAAAGAGAGAGAGCTGTGTAGCTTACTTACTACAACTACGCTAATGACGTTTAGGACACCCTTATATTGCTACAAAATATCACATTACTTTGCCACCAAATTATTGATTATTTTGTGTCATTTTCTTATCTTTTGCATTTGCAATATGAAAACCAGTAAGAGCGGCGACAGGGGATACCCTGACCAGATGTTCCCTGTAGTTTAATTTCTTAAATTCTACGCATGCAAGCTTTGTTCCCCCCCTTGTTAGCGACGCACTGGTTTATGCTCACTTCTTATACTTTTGTGTTTATTGTCCGATCGGACTGAAATTTGGAGACCGTAGAATTCTGCTTAGTAATGTTAAGTCAGAGTCTTTTAAAAGGCTATGTTCAATTGTGGGGGGGGGGCACTTTCCGCGGTGCTATCTGTTCCTTTTGCCTCGGTCGAAGGGTATAAAAAATTATATAGGTCCTAATGCAGTTATTAGATATCCCTTTGTATCTTGGCGCTGCATCGACACTAACGAACAAATTGCCCTACATTAGTTTGAATGGCAAATGCGCTTTAAGATTATCTATATAATTTGACGGTTCAGTGTCGCTTTGCAGGACCACAAGGGGGCGTGATAATATTCTTAAACAAACAAGTACTACCCACAATAATATTTATGACATATTGTCAACAAAATTAGTGGTCCTAGCTCTATAGAGAGATCTAAGTGTTCAAACGAATAGTAAAATGCAATAAATGATATATCGACTCGACTGTTGGCGCTGTTTAAGAATATACACACCAAATGGGGTATGGAGATATCTCCTTCTGCCAGTTACACACAGTTTGGTGTAAGGTTATAATACCATTCTGCACTATCACAAGTTTACAACGATATAATGCAACTGGCATATTCCACAGAGAGCTTTATTATTTATCATAGCATACTTTTTGGCATGCATAGTGAGAAACTCGAGGAAATTGTGCTAGTTTCCCCCCAGTTGAACTTCAATTCAAAGTTCTTTCGACTCTGGGAAAAGAAAGGAAAAGTATTTCAGCATTTTCGCTATTTCCACGCTTTAATTGCGCTTCGCTGATGCGCATACTTATCGTTCGCACTGTACCCGTACTGTGCCAAGCTCTTTGCCGAATTCGCCATTTGAGGAATTTCACTTTCGATTCGCAATTGCAAGTGAATTTTATATAGCGCGCACACTTATTGAAGCATGATGGGATTATAAAATGCGATAGATAGCTTTGGCTGATTGAAAAATACATGGTTACATCGGGAATGTGAATGGGAATTGGGGAAATTGAAATCGATAAGGAAATCGTTTCTATTTTCTTTTTCGTTTTTGTTTTTGTTTTTCTATTTTCTGTTTGGCATGGGGTAAATCAAAGCAGACAGACGGGTAGAAGAGTGAGAGCTTAATAGAATAAATTATCGTAATTACAGTGGGAGTTCTCTCTGTGAGAGGAGCATAAACGAGACCGTTTTATCACACCAAGTAAGTGCTTATTTATACGCTTTAATACCTCCCCCCTTTACTGGGTAACTGTGTGTAACTGTGTAACTGTGTAATATCCAGTGCATTCGTTATAAATTACGCCTGAATTTATTACGACCACTTATAACTGTGTTGTAGCTCTTTCGTAGTCTCCTCTTCAGACTGTTTCGTTGGCCGCCTGCCTAAGTCCGCCCAGCTGGACGGGGGTCCAAGGAAAAATTCCATGGAAATATATTTAGCACGGGAAAATATTCATAATCCTGGCCATTACTCAAAAATGTATATGTATATATATGTGTGGGTGTGTGTGTCTGTGTGGGTGTCTGCGTATGTGTCTATGTGTATGTGTGTGTGTGTGTTGTCAGTCCAATTAGCTGCGTGACTCGGGTCAAGGGGTTCGTGTGGCCCGCTATTTGTTTTGGTCATTCTGGCAGTGTTTATGTGTGTGTGTTATGGTGTGTGTGTCTGTGTGTGTGTGCGCGTTGCTGTGTGTATTTATGTGGTTCGAGCGGGGGAGCGGTATTTATTTGTTTGTTCCTCTGACCACTGTCGCTTTTGGCCCGAGCATTTTTCACTGCTATTACAAAGAATTATCGCCTGTCCCAAAACCGTCAGCTTTTCAAGGGAATCAAACAAAAGTCAAGTCTTAATCATCGCGCGGGCATTCGAGAACAAAAAAAGGGAAACGAAAGAAAGGAGACAAGGCAAACCAAGGCAGCAGAGCAGCAGCAGCAGCAGTAAATATGTTACTCGTATATGTATTTTGAGCAGGAGTCTCTTATACACTCTCTACTTATACCTCCCCTCCCACCGCACCATTCACTTACCAGATAACACACCTGACTGTTAGCGCTGCTGCTTGTGCAAATATATTGTACATATTCCTCGTGTCTTGCCTTGTTTCCCGGCGTCGCCATATTGGGTGAAATTCAATTGGCTTATTGTACGAGTTTTTGCCGAGTTGATTTATTTGACAATCGATTGCGCAATGCGGAATAATTAATGGAAACTCAACATTTATGTGTGCCCACATTTCTCGCTTCAATTGACGCTCATTTCGTTGGTTCCATTGTTGCTCGTTGCTCGTTCCTCGCCTTCTTTGCTTTTTGGCAACAACCTGGACTCGACTACCAAATATTTCCGTTTAGCACTCGACCAGCGACAACGACAATGAGCACCGACACGGACACGGGCACGGGTGTGGACGGGGGAGCTGGCACGGGCACGGGTGCGGTACCCGGACAGGAGCGACGCGACGACAACGACAGCGACAACAACGACGCCTTTGTGTTATTTTATTTCTGTGTATGCATGGGCACATTAGGTACGGCTCTATAGGTATGCCGTATAAGCACTACGACACACACAAGCACACACATAAACACACTCTCATAAACACACACACACATTCACACGGCAACATACACGCGCATCGCTTTTTTATGTATCCGTCTCGTACGATGTTCTTGTTGCTGTTGCTGTGTTGCTGGCTTGGATTCAGTTATTAAATAGCCGTTGTTTTTCTGTTCCGTTTTGAAGCTGTTTTATTTTCAATGTGCCACAATGTAAGCTATCAAATGCAGCGTTTAGCGAACACGTGCATCCTCGCGGCTGGATTCACGTACTGGAACTGATTCATCAGCAGGCAGCGCGGCAACGGCATCGTGTCCCAATGTGCGAGAGCTCTGCGAGAGCACAACAACAGCCGAACACAAACACGAAGAGCTTCGGCAGTTGTTCGCTCTCATCGCAGTCGCGCCGACGACAAAGAGAGTAGCAGTGAGAGAGCAACAGAGAGTGGGAGAGAGCGCGCTCGTCAAGATGAAACTTTAATTTGCGTTTTTCTTTGCATTTTTAATAACCAGCAAAGTGGGCACGTTTTTTTGCTGCCTCCTTATGCCGCCACAGTGGGAAGCAGCTCTGTGCAAAGGGTTCGGGCTCGGGCTCGGGCTCAACTGTGTGTCGCAGGTATGTAACAAAACGACTCGGTAAGACCGCAGCCGCAGAGCACAACTTGAGTTGAGTTCGTGCGGATATTGAGGAGAGAGAGAGAGAGTGGAAGAGCGGTTGAACGAGTGAGCCGAGACGAGACGAGAGTGAAACAGAGAGTGGCGGCTCTTGGGCTATCTGGGTTATTAGCACAACCTGCCTCAACTCGACTCAACTCGTCGTATGTCGCCTCGTCTCGTCCTGCCTCGTTCTACCTCGTCTTGCCTTCTCTTGAGACTCGTCTCCCTTCGTCTCGCCTCTGTCGCTTGTCGCGTCGCATCGGGGAGCCTTCTCGGTCCGAGTATAATGTGCTCAATAGTCACGTACAAATGAATATTCGCAATACACACGCCTTCGTTTTGGCATATTAATATAGTCTCCATTTGGGGGCTTCGTTGCTGGCTGGATCGCACATGAATGATTTACGTCGGCCCACAGAAATGTGATTTTTACCGCAATATGTAGGTATCTGTACATTACCATCGAGTCAGTCGGGCTTGGCTACCTCCCTCCCTCCCTCTCTCTCATTCTCGTTTCTCTCTCGCTCTGTCACTTACCCCCCGCATGCGACAAAAACAATTGAACAGACAGTTATAGGCCAATTTGAGTTTATGTACACGCGTCGCAGTCATGAAAGATTTGTGGGGCCGTCCCGCCTGGGGCTACCGCAGAACACCTGTACATTTACCTGTACCTGCGTTTCACCCACCTGCACTTGTAACAACACCTCTCGCTCGTTCACCGCACCCGTACCCACACCCACACACACCTGCAGCTGTATCTGAATTTGTATCTGTGTATTCATTCTGTGCCTCTGCTGCTCTGTTCTGTTCTGTTCTGTTGGTCTCTCCATGGCCAACCGTGTCAAATATTGCGTGTTATGGCCCGCAAATGTTGCTGTCGAAAGCGTATCCGTAACCTCATCCTCATCCTCCCCCCTCACCCTAGCCTCGCCTCCGCCACTGCCACTGCCACTGCCGGACAACAGGAGCAGCAGCGAGTCGTGGAACTGCGACTGCGACTGAGTTGGGATCGCGTTGGGGTCGGGACATTTCAACGCGCGGCTTACAAGCTAATAAATAAAGTGCCAAAAAAATTTTCCTGTGGCCAAAGTCGAGAGTGCTTGACTAGAAAAACGCTCTGTACACACGCCGGGGAATGTAAATTTTGCACACAGTGCGAACGCACAGAGAGAGAGAGTACAATGAATGAATCCCAGTGGGGAAATACCTGGGGACCGTCGAGAGCACTTGACCGTTTCAAGTTCCCACATTTATTTGGAAATTCCTGCACACGGAATTCCTTTGACAGCCAGAGCAAAACTATTTTTGGCACGCCAAAATTGACAGTTAACCAAATGAAGCTGTGGTAATAAACCCAGTTTGTGCGACGGGGAACAGGCGGAGGAAGAATAAGACTTAACGAACTTTTATCAATATTTGAAA